>OX453030.1:6729510-7358653 GCA_949699075.1 Asteroscopus sphinx | reverse complement strand
ATACCGCGCTTAATCGGGCGGGCGCCCCCCAAGGGGGGGGCTCGAACCTCGCTAGGGCATTGCAGGGGGACCCCGCAGTTCCTATGTCCCCCTAGCAGCCGTTGCTGCATCGAATTGGTTACCTCGAAAGTAGCGGACTTTCGGTCCCTATCGGGTGACGTGCTAAACGCCGTGAAGCGGCAAGCCTCGCCGGCGAGGCTAAGACCTACCTAGAAAACCTAACCAGTGGCTACGCAATAGCCTGCTCCTAGGAACTACTCTAGAGCATAGGGCCGGTCTCGCGTGACGAGATTATCTCCGGTTGCTTACACCGTGAGGGCGTCCCCAGGGGGGAGCTCGGACCTCGACTCAGGGTGCAGCAGGGGGACCCCGCCACTGATCCCCCCAGCAGCCGGTGCTGCGTCGGCATGTGTTTCTGTTTCTCGAGAGTCGGACTCTCGGATTCTGTGTGTGTGTCGCGTCGGTCCTCGCCGGCGGGGACGATATTTTGGACGACGGCGTCGGAGTGTGCTAGTACTTTTATCTGACTCCTGGAGGAGTGTGATATCGTCATCGGGCTCAATGAGTGTGTGTCTGGGACGTCGGGTTTTGCTGATAGCGGATGGCTGGTAGACGGTGGCCGCCACGACCAAGGGGTTGGGGTGCTTGGGAGCGGAATCGAAATAGCGTTTTGAGGCACGCTTGAAAAACTGCTTGATGGTCGGTAGTTTGAAGTCTAGGTGGAGGTCGACGTTGCGCACGTACCAGGGGGCGTCTACAGCCCTACGCATGAAACGGTTTTGGATGGTTTGGAGCATGTGAATTCTCACCGGCTTAACGTGTGCGAACACAACGCTAGCATAGGCGAGTATGGGGCGGATACAGGTGGTGAATATCCTTACTTTGAGATGAGTGGGCAGCTTACTGTGCGCATTGAGAAGGGGGTGGAGACGTGCGAGGACGAGGGCGGCACGGTTTTTCACCCTGCGGATATGCGGACGGAAAGTCAGTCTACGGTCAAGGATCACTCCGAGATATTTGGCTTCTCGTTGCCATGGGATCTGTTTTCCGAACATTGAGACTGGTACGCTCAGTTCTTTACGGTACTGTGACAGGGGTCTCTTATCGAAGAGGACCGCTGCACTTTTTTCGGGATTTACTTCGATTCTCCATTTCCGGAACCATTCACCTAGGGTGTTGGCCGCGGATTGGAGGGTACGAGAAATAGCGACATGGGTCATGCCGGAGTAATAGATTGCCGTGTCGTCGGCGAAAAGGGCCATACGGGCTGCACCGCATTTTGGAATATCGCTGGTGTACAGCGTGAACAGTAGGGGGGAGAGCACGGAGCCTTGAGGCACACCGGCGTGAATGGGATGGGGGGAGGAGAGAGCCCCTTCTATGCGATAGCAAAAGGTACGATTCGACAAGTAGTCTCGGATGATGAGCACGAGACGATGTGGCACATTCATAGTGTACAGCTTATATAATAAGCCGTTGTGCCACACTTTATCGAAAGCCTTTGCTACGTCGAAAAAGAGAGTGCCGGTCATTTGACCGCGTACGAAGCCTGCACTGATGTGTTCTACAATGCGGTGCAGTTGATTAACGCAGCAGTGCTTTGTACGAAAGCCAAACTGCTCGTCGGGAAGGAGTTTATTTGAGTCGGCGAAATCTTTGAGTCGCTTATAAATAAGCTTCTCGTAGATTTTACCGAAGACATTGAGGAGACTAATCGGCCGGTAACTACTCGGCTCGGCTTTTGGTTTGCCCGGTTTGGAAATACCGATTACCGTAGCCTGTTTCCAAGCCTGGGGAAAGATGTTGTTTTTAAATGCCGCATTGAAGATGACGGTCATTAGAGCGATTAGGGTGGCAGGGAAACGTTTCAGCACCTTATTGGTGATGCCGTCTGCGCCGGGGGCTTTTTTGGGCTTAAGATCCTTGACTATAGAGAGAACTTCGTCAGGGGTGATCGGTGGGAGCGGGTCATCAGGGTCATCTATTGGGGGGGGGGGGAGGGCTGACCTACGCTCTACTTCTGAATTAACCTTATCAAGGTGGGTTTGGCTTACGGGAAGCGTACTGAGAGTGCATTGAGACTCCAAACTGTCGGCTAAGCATTCGGCTTTTTCGTCGTCGTCAAAGGCCGGCCTTTGATTGGGTCGATTTAGGGGGGGCATAGTTGCCGTGGTCTCGCATTTAAGTCTGCGTTGAAGGGCCCAGAAGGCTACATGAGACGGTTGGATTGCGCTGACTTCCTTGTCCCAATGCTCCTCCCGTACCTGAGCTACACGTCTCTTTACAGAATTCTGTAAGGAGCGCATATGGGCACGATTGGCTTCATTGGGAAAAGCGTCATAGGCACGGATGGCCGCGTTCCTCTCGGTCCTCAACTCATTTACATCGTCCGGCAGTTTCAGACGCTGGTCATCCAGCATCGGAACCTGCCGTGAGCATTCGCCCACTACGGACTGCACATGGTTGGTGAGCGAGGTGATCGCGGCCACCGTGTCCGCGACTGTCTCAATGGAGTCAGGGATTGAATCTAATTGGGGGGATGAGGTAGATTTGAGGCGGTCCTCTAATCTCCTCCAATCGGTTATCGTTTTTGTTATGGGTGGAATACCGGGATCCGAGGGACCACCTCGGGGACCCAGTTGAATGATCACAGGGCGATGATCTGAGTCTAATTCTTGGATTACCTCGATAGAGCGAATACCGAGGTTTACGCGCTTTAAGAGGGCTATATCTAGGATGTCGGGCCGGTGCCCTACTGTGTCAGGATAGTGAGTGGGACGCATCGGGGCGATGACGTCGAAGGAAAGTTTGTCGCTAAGTGCTCCTAATTGAGTGCCAGCGGCGTTATTGGAGACACAGCTCCATGAACGGTGTTTGGCGTTTAAGTCGCCTGCAATAATTACAGAGTTACTAAGATCGAGTAGGGATTTGAGGTCGTCCTCGAGCAGACTCGCGGGTTTGTTTGCGGATCTATAGGCCGAGACTATGGTGATGGGCTGGTGCCCTGTCATGCCTAGGCGACAGATTGAAGCCTCCAGGCATGCTAGCTCTGGGGGATCAATGGGGATGCAATACAATGAATTTCGGTAATAGATGAGCGTTCCGCCTAGTGCGGTGTGTGCTCTGTCGTTTCTTATCAGCCTATAGTTGGCTATATTGGGATTACGACTATGGGGTTTGAGGAAAGACTCTTGAATGAGTAAAATATCGATTTGGTGCTCACGCAAGAAGACGGCTACGTCGTCGCGTTGACCACTAATGCCTCGGGCATTAAAAAAGCCTAAAATTAGGGAACGGGGTTTGAATCTTTTGGGTGGGGCCGTATTATACATTATAATTGGAATTGAGTATTCTATAAATGTCTTGGTACTTGGTAAGTACCTGAAGGCGCTGCTCATGGATGCCTTGGGTAAAGGCCCAAAGTCTAGAGTAGGCGTCAATGCGGGACTCCCCTGATTGGGGTTCGAGGTATTCTCTCGGCAGAAGGCCGGGGGAGTTTACCGGAGGGGGGGTTCTCATGGGGGGGGGGGCTTTGGCTGCTGGTGCAGTTTTGGGCCTGAGAGAAGGTGCGGGGATGGGTATGTTCATCAGCGCAGGGGGCTCTGCGGCCGGGGGCGCGAGACGAGAGGGCGGAAGAGGTGGGAATTGGGGCTTTTGGTTTCCCTTAAACCAGGGGTTGGGCCCGAGTGGGCCGCGGAAATTAGGGGAGGGCCCGAGTGGGCCTCTAGGGTTTGGTGGTTGGTACTGGTAGGGGGCTGCGTAGGAGGGGGCTTCCCTCGCAACGCGGTCGGAGGCGCGTTTCGCCGATTTGGCGTTGCGCATTTTGGGGGCTTTGGGGCATCCGCGATAATTCGCTGGATGCCCGGATTTGCCGCAAAGGACACAGCTAGGGGGCTCCGTGCACTGGTCCCTCTCCTTGGGACGCTCGCACTCGGTAGTCCCGTGATCGCCTAGGCACTTAACGCACCTGGGCTTTGCGTAGCAGTTACGCTGGGAGTGACCATACAGCTGGCAACGGTGACATTGTCCAGGCTGGTTTGATTTGTGGGGGCGTTCGACCGTGATGCCTGACAAATTGCATACGGTCTTAATGTTATAGATATTTTTGGCGTTTTCGCCAGGGTGGCATATGACGAGGACCATGTTGTAGGGATCGCCGTGCTTACCACGGTACATACGGTGAGTAATTGCAACCGGGATCCCTTGACGGTCGAGGTCGGCGTGCACTTCCGTGCAGCTGACTTCGGTCGGAACCCCTCGGATCACAACTCTAAGGAGTCGGTCCTCTGGGAGTGCGTAGGTGTGAAAAGACACACCACGCTCGCGCAACAACCTGGTAAGGTTGCGGTAATCAGTGGGGGTGGGGACAACTACTTTAATGCCCTGCTGTGTGGGGCGGGCACTAGTAAAATTGATCTTATTTTGGTTGCACCAGTCGGAGATCCTGGTCCAATAAGCCTTATCCTGGATGAATAAGGGAGGCGGAATGGGTACCTTCTTCTGGGAAGATGAGGTATGTTCATGATCATGAGGGGAGGAGGGCCTGTTATCCTGCGAGGAGGAGTAAGAGGCGGGACGGGGGGTAGGGGCCGGGGCAGAGTTTGCCTCGGAGAGTTTAAGAGTTTTTGAGGCGAGAGCCTCGGCCTTGTTGGTTTTGCGGCTGCGTTTTTTGCCTTTACCCACTACTGTGGTAAAGGCATCGGCCGCGTCCGAGTTGACCTCACTGTCCGAGGACATCTCTTGGTCTGACGGGATAGGGGAGCGATCAGGGTATTGAGTGGGGGCTGGGGTGGGGAGAGGTGAGGGGGTGCGGTCCTTATGGTCCGGGCTGGCTGAACGCCTAGGCGGACCACGTGGAGACCTCGGCCTCTCCTCATCGCTGTCGGAACGGGCGGGGCGCCTATTCCTCCTTAGGGGTGGGGGGGTGTCGGGCGACTCTGGAGAGTCGGGGACGTCCGATTGATTGGCGGCAAAAGCGCTGCCAAACAAGTCGCCATGATTGGCGATAAAGACTGGGTCCTTGAAGAGGACGTTCTTTAAAATGCTGAGGAACTCGGCATCAGACACCATCTTAGAGACGGTGACTAAGCCAAGCGCCTAGCAACAATGAGAGGGAAGAAAATTAGTGGCGTACTACCATGGGGGTTTGCTCCTCGGGTGGGTTTTCCCGGGAGTGTGTTCAAACCCTCCCCGTCGGGTATAGACGGGGAGGTTGTGTGCCTACTGGTGAGCCCTAAGCTTGCACTCCTGATTGCCAGTCTTAATGTGCAACCAGGTCCCTAAGTCTCTAGTGTGCAATGGGTGTAAACCCCTAGAGAGTGCTAGATAGGACGAAACGGGGTTAAAGCTAGGGAAGACTAGGAGATCCCCCAAGGCCTTCTGGCCCTAGCTTCTTCCAATTTTGCTTTGCCCTTAAGGAGCGCAGCTGGCGTGTCGGGTCAACGCCCCTCAGTTCGTTAGCACCGTTAGGTATCCACTGAGGACCACAGTAAATAAGTGGGTTTTTCCTGAAGGGACACTACGTTTTTGACGAAACTCTGTCTAAAGAGACAAAAGCGCGCCCGCTGTCTTGAAAAAGACAGCGAATGTGCTTATCGGGCTGCAGTCGGCGGGGCGACTGCGGAGGGCGCTACGGTGAGCCGTAGCGAAAAATATTCGAGCACTTAATTCGTCACGAGAGGACGGAGCGGAGCAGCACGACCTCTCGGGGCGAGTGTCAGAGCGAGAATGGAAGCGACCAGTTTTTTTTTTTTTTTTTTTTTTTTTTTTTTTTTTTTCGAATGGGCTCTCGCAGGTGGGACCGAAGTCCCATTTCTGCTTAACCGGACTTAGTTGGCGGAGAGTCCCATGTGGGACTCCATTCGCCGAAGGTTTTTTCCCTACATACTTACAAACTAGATGCGCGCGGCATCAATACCGCGCTTAATCGGGCGGGCGCCCCCCAAGGGGGGGGCTCGAACCTCGCTAGGGCATTGCAGGGGGACCCCGCAGTTCCTATGTCCCCCTAGCAGCCGTTGCTGCATCGAATTGGTTACCTCGAAAGTAGCGGACTTTCGGTCCCTATCGGGTGACGTGCTAAACGCCGTGAAGCGGCAAGCCTCGCCGGCGAGGCTAAGACCTACCTAGAAAACCTAACCAGTGGCTACGCAATAGCCTGCTCCTAGGAACTACTCTAGAGCATAGGGCCGGTCTCGCGTGACGAGATTATCTCCGGTTGCTTACACCGTGAGGGCGTCCCCAGGGGGGAGCTCGGACCTCGACTCAGGGTGCAGCAGGGGGACCCCGCCACTGATCCCCCCAGCAGCCGGTGCTGCGTCGGCATGTGTTTCTGTTTCTCGAGAGTCGGACTCTCGGATTCTGTGTGTGTGTCGCGTCGGTCCTCGCCGGCGGGGACGATATTTTGGACGACGGCGTCGGAGTGTGCTAGTACTTTTATCTGACTCCTGGAGGAGTGTGATATCGTCATCGGGCTCAATGAGTGTGTGTCTGGGACGTCGGGTTTTGCTGATAGCGGATGGCTGGTAGACGGTGGCCGCCACGACCAAGGGGTTGGGGTGCTTGGGAGCGGAATCGAAATAGCGTTTTGAGGCACGCTTGAAAAACTGCTTGATGGTCGGCAGTTTGAAGTCTAGGTGGAGGTCGACGTTGCGCACGTACCAGGGGGCGTCTACAGCCCTACGCATGAAACGGTTTTGGATGGTTTGGAGCATGTGAATTCTCACCGGCTTAACGTGTGCGAACACAACGCTAGCATAGGCGAGTATGGGGCGGATACAGGTGGTGAATATCCTTACTTTGAGATGAGTGGGCAGCTTACTGTGCGCATTGAGAAGGGGGTGGAGACGTGCGAGGACGAGGGCGGCACGGTTTTTCACCCTGCGGATATGCGGACGGAAAGTCAGTCTACGGTCAAGGATCACTCCGAGATATTTGGCTTCTCGTTGCCATGGGATCTGTTTTCCGAACATTGAGACTGGTACGCTCAGTTCTTTACGGTACTGTGACAGGGGTCTCTTATCGAAGAGGACCGCTGCACTTTTTTCGGGATTTACTTCGATTCTCCATTTCCGGAACCATTCACCTAGGGTGTTGGCCGCGGATTGGAGGGTACGAGAAATAGCGACATGGGTCATGCCGGAGTAATAGATTGCCGTGTCGTCGGCGAAAAGGGCCATACGGGCTGCACCGCATTTTGGAATATCGCTGGTGTACAGCGTGAACAGTAGGGGGGAGAGCACGGAGCCTTGAGGCACACCGGCGTGAATGGGATGGGGGGAGGAGAGAGCCCCTTCTATGCGATAGCAAAAGGTACGATTCGACAAGTAGTCTCGGATGATGAGCACGAGACGATGTGGCACATTCATAGTGTACAGCTTATATAATAAGCCGTTGTGCCACACTTTATCGAAAGCCTTTGCTACGTCGAAAAAGAGAGTGCCGGTCATTTGACCGCGTACGAAGCCTGCACTGATGTGTTCTACAATGCGGTGCAGTTGATTAACGCAGCAGTGCTTTGTACGAAAGCCAAACTGCTCGTCGGGAAGGAGTTTATTTGAGTCGGCGAAATCTTTGAGTCGCTTATAAATAAGCTTCTCGTAGATTTTACCGAAGACATTGAGGAGACTAATCGGCCGGTAACTACTCGGCTCGGCTTTTGGTTTGCCCGGTTTGGAAATACCGATTACCGTAGCCTGTTTCCAAGCCTGGGGAAAGATGTTGTTTTTAAATGCCGCATTGAAGATGACGGTCATTAGAGCGATTAGGGTGGCAGGGAAACGTTTCAGCACCTTATTGGTGATGCCGTCTGCGCCGGGGGCTTTTTTGGGCTTAAGATCCTTGACTATAGAGAGAACTTCGTCAGGGGTGATCGGTGGGAGCGGGTCATCAGGGTCATCTATTGGGGGGGGGGGGAGGGCTGACCTACGCTCTACTTCTGAATTAACCTTATCAAGGTGGGTTTGGCTTACGGGAAGCGTACTGAGAGTGCATTGAGACTCCAAACTGTCGGCTAAGCATTCGGCTTTTTCGTCGTCGTCAAAGGCCGGCCTTTGATTGGGTCGATTTAGGGGGGGCATAGTTGCCGTGGTCTCGCATTTAAGTCTGCGTTGAAGGGCCCAGAAGGCTACATGAGACGGTTGGATTGCGCTGACTTCCTTGTCCCAATGCTCCTCCCGTACCTGAGCTACACGTCTCTTTACAGAATTCTGTAAGGAGCGCATATGGGCACGATTGGCTTCATTGGGAAAAGCGTCATAGGCACGGATGGCCGCGTTCCTCTCGGTCCTCAACTCATTTACATCGTCCGGCAGTTTCAGACGCTGGTCATCCAGCATCGGAACCTGCCGTGAGCATTCGCCCACTACGGACTGCACATGGTTGGTGAGCGAGGTGATCGCGGCCACCGTGTCCGCGACTGTCTCAATGGAGTCAGGGATTGAATCTAATTGGGGGGATGAGGTAGATTTGAGGCGGTCCTCTAATCTCCTCCAATCGGTTATCGTTTTTGTTATGGGTGGAATACCGGGATCCGAGGGACCACCTCGGGGACCCAGTTGAATGATCACAGGGCGATGATCTGAGTCTAATTCTTGGATTACCTCGATAGAGCGAATACCGAGGTTTACGCGCTTTAAGAGGGCTATATCTAGGATGTCGGGCCGGTGCCCTACTGTGTCAGGATAGTGAGTGGGACGCATCGGGGCGATGACGTCGAAGGAAAGTTTGTCGCTAAGTGCTCCTAATTGAGTGCCAGCGGCGTTATTGGAGACACAGCTCCATGAACGGTGTTTGGCGTTTAAGTCGCCTGCAATAATTACAGAGTTACTAAGATCGAGTAGGGATTTGAGGTCGTCCTCGAGCAGACTCGCGGGTTTGTTTGCGGATCTATAGGCCGAGACTATGGTGATGGGCTGGTGCCCTGTCATGCCTAGGCGACAGATTGAAGCCTCCAGGCATGCTAGCTCTGGGGGATCAATGGGGATGCAATACAATGAATTTCGGTAATAGATGAGCGTTCCGCCTAGTGCGGTGTGTGCTCTGTCGTTTCTTATCAGCCTATAGTTGGCTATATTGGGATTACGACTATGGGGTTTGAGGAAAGACTCTTGAATGAGTAAAATATCGATTTGGTGCTCACGCAAGAAGACGGCTACGTCGTCGCGTTGACCACTAATGCCTCGGGCATTAAAAAAGCCTAAAATTAGGGAACGGGGTTTGAATCTTTTGGGTGGGGCCGTATTATACATTATAATTGGAATTGAGTATTCTATAAATGTCTTGGTACTTGGTAAGTACCTGAAGGCGCTGCTCATGGATGCCTTGGGTAAAGGCCCAAAGTCTAGAGTAGGCGTCAATGCGGGACTCCCCTGATTGGGGTTCGAGGTATTCTCTCGGCAGAAGGCCGGGGGAGTTTACCGGAGGGGGGGTTCTCATGGGGGGGGGGGCTTTGGCTGCTGGTGCAGTTTTGGGCCTGAGAGAAGGTGCGGGGATGGGTATGTTCATCAGCGCAGGGGGCTCTGCGGCCGGGGGCGCGAGACGAGAGGGCGGAAGAGGTGGGAATTGGGGCTTTTGGTTTCCCTTAAACCAGGGGTTGGGCCCGAGTGGGCCGCGGAAATTAGGGGAGGGCCCGAGTGGGCCTCTAGGGTTTGGTGGTTGGTACTGGTAGGGGGCTGCGTAGGAGGGGGCTTCCCTCGCAACGCGGTCGGAGGCGCGTTTCGCCGATTTGGCGTTGCGCATTTTGGGGGCTTTGGGGCATCCGCGATAATTCGCTGGATGCCCGGATTTGCCGCAAAGGACACAGCTAGGGGGCTCCGTGCACTGGTCCCTCTCCTTGGGACGCTCGCACTCGGTAGTCCCGTGATCGCCTAGGCACTTAACGCACCTGGGCTTTGCGTAGCAGTTACGCTGGGAGTGACCATACAGCTGGCAACGGTGACATTGTCCAGGCTGGTTTGATTTGTGGGGGCGTTCGACCGTGATGCCTGACAAATTGCATACGGTCTTAATGTTATAGATATTTTTGGCGTTTTCGCCAGGGTGGCATATGACGAGGACCATGTTGTAGGGATCGCCGTGCTTACCACGGTACATACGGTGAGTAATTGCAACCGGGATCCCTTGACGGTCGAGGTCGGCGTGCACTTCCGTGCAGCTGACTTCGGTCGGAACCCCTCGGATCACAACTCTAAGGAGTCGGTCCTCTGGGAGTGCGTAGGTGTGAAAAGACACACCACGCTCGCGCAACAACCTGGTAAGGTTGCGGTAATCAGTGGGGGTGGGGACAACTACTTTAATGCCCTGCTGTGTGGGGCGGGCACTAGTAAAATTGATCTTATTTTGGTTGCACCAGTCGGAGATCCTGGTCCAATAAGCCTTATCCTGGATGAATAAGGGAGGCGGAATGGGTACCTTCTTCTGGGAAGATGAGGTATGTTCATGATCATGAGGGGAGGAGGGCCTGTTATCCTGCGAGGAGGAGTAAGAGGCGGGACGGGGGGTAGGGGCCGGGGCAGAGTTTGCCTCGGAGAGTTTAAGAGTTTTTGAGGCGAGAGCCTCGGCCTTGTTGGTTTTGCGGCTGCGTTTTTTGCCTTTACCCACTACTGTGGTAAAGGCATCGGCCGCGTCCGAGTTGACCTCACTGTCCGAGGACATCTCTTGGTCTGACGGGATAGGGGAGCGATCAGGGTATTGAGTGGGGGCTGGGGTGGGGAGAGGTGAGGGGGTGCGGTCCTTATGGTCCGGGCTGGCTGAACGCCTAGGCGGACCACGTGGAGACCTCGGCCTCTCCTCATCGCTGTCGGAACGGGCGGGGCGCCTATTCCTCCTTAGGGGTGGGGGGGTGTCGGGCGACTCTGGAGAGTCGGGGACGTCCGATTGATTGGCGGCAAAAGCGCTGCCAAACAAGTCGCCATGATTGGCGATAAAGACTGGGTCCTTGAAGAGGACGTTCTTTAAAATGCTGAGGAACTCGGCATCAGACACCATCTTAGAGACGGTGACTAAGCCAAGCGCCTAGCAACAATGAGAGGGAAGAAAATTAGTGGCGTACTACCATGGGGGTTTGCTCCTCGGGTGGGTTTTCCCGGGAGTGTGTTCAAACCCTCCCCGTCGGGTATAGACGGGGAGGTTGTGTGCCTACTGGTGAGCCCTAAGCTTGCACTCCTGATTGCCAGTCTTAATGTGCAACCAGGTCCCTAAGTCTCTAGTGTGCAATGGGTGTAAACCCCTAGAGAGTGCTAGATAGGACGAAACGGGGTTAAAGCTAGGGAAGACTAGGAGATCCCCCAAGGCCTTCTGGCCCTAGCTTCTTCCAATTTTGCTTTGCCCTTAAGGAGCGCAGCTGGCGTGTCGGGTCAACGCCCCTCAGTTCGTTAGCACCGTTAGGTATCCACTGAGGACCACAGTAAATAAGTGGGTTTTTCCTGAAGGGACACTACGTTTTTGACGAAACTCTGTCTAAAGAGACAAAAGCGCGCCCGCTGTCTTGAAAAAGACAGCGAATGTGCTTATCGGGCTGCAGTCGGCGGGGCGACTGCGGAGGGCGCTACGGTGAGCCGTAGCGAAAAATATTCGAGCACTTAATTCGTCACGAGAGGACGGAGCGGAGCAGCACGACCTCTCGGGGCGAGTGTCAGAGCGAGAATGACTGAAGCGACCAGTTATAATCGCGCTTTTTATACGCGCTCCGTGTAGCAGTGTCAGTGGGAGGGGTGTACTGCGAACGAAACGAATTCACAAAACGCGCAAGCGCGCTCGCTACAGCACCGTCACCGGCACGTTAACGTTACCGTAGGCTCATTTTGGGGCTGGCAGGGATTTAGGTTGAGTTTACGAGTGTAATATTCTATAATACAACAACAATACAATACGATAATGATACAACTTATTAAATGTAGTTTTCATATAAATGTATGCTAATCAAAGAAACTGCTGAGCCTGGTAATCTCGTCACGCGAGACCGACCCTATGTTCTAGAGTAGTTCCTAGGAGTAGGCTTAACCGCCACTGTGTTAGGATTAGGTAGGTCTTCGCCCTCGCCTGCGAGGCTTGCCGCTTGCCGCCCCTGTGTTTAATGGTAGGACTTCGGATTAATTGACGTCGAATTAAGGGGGGGCGTGGGGTTGGGGTTGTAGTGGGGGGGTAGAACACCCCCTGTGAAGGAAAGATTGCGGACCCCCCCCCCCCCTTCCGAGTTTTTTTTTTTTTTTTTCTTGTATTCAAAAATTTTTTTTCAAAAGTTTGAAAAAAAAAAAAAAAAAAAAAAAAAAAAAAAAAAAAAAAAAAAAAAAAAAAAAAAAAAAAAAAAAATAAAAAAAAAAAAAAAAAATTTAAAAACTCAAAAGTTACTTAAAAGGCGTAGTTGGAGCCCCGCTTCGCGGGGCTCAATGGTTTGAAAAAAAAAAAAAAAAAAATAACCACGAAGGGGATGTCGGGGTCTGAGTTCGCTCGCTACGCTCGCTCACTAGACCCCGACATCCCCTTCGAACCTAACCTGCCCGAGTCGGGGTGCCCCAAGTCCTGAGCTTGCTTTTTGCTCGCTCTTGCATCCTAAGTTCTCCTAGTAACAGTGGTAACATTGCCTTTTGTTCACACATAATTTTTTTTTTTCGTTTTTTTTTTTTTTTTTAACCTTTGGCTGTTTCCTTCGACCATCTGCGCGCTCATAGCTGTACAAGTCACAGTGCGATTACAGTAATCCGCGCGCCATTTTTCACAAATTCAATACTTGTCTAAAATAATGTGTGCAAGTACATAGATAATGATTATAATTAAAAGTGTGTTACGTTAAGCTATTAAGAAACGTTTTGTGACGCTCTGTGGTTAAGAAACGAATATTATTAATATTCATGACTTTATTGTTAGCCCTGAAAAGGGCTTTTTGGTGTGCGCTCGGTGAGCGCCGCGCCGAGTGAGAGCGCAAGCACGCGCGCTAGCGTCTCGGTGCCGCCGTTTGTTTCTTCAGTTGAGTTGCAGACTTCTTCTTCTTCTTCTAACTACTGATGAAGAGACTTGGTGACGAGCTAGAGACACGTCGAGCGCGCGCCGCGACCCCCTTCCCGGGGACGATAGACGCGTAGGTTGTACGTGCAAGCGGGGTTGGAGCTGGCGATCTCTTGACGATGATGAACGACCGACACAATCATAGCATCCGCGTAGATGTGTATACCTACTACCATACGTATACGTAGGTAGTGTACGTAAACATTATACTTACTGAAAAGAACACGTTGTAGTGGCACAGACAATATTATGTATACGCACACGTACACACATACGATAGGTAGGTAGGTAGGCAGGCAGGCAGGCACACACACACAAACTAAACACTGACTGACTGACACTATTCATCTGGTTGTTGTTGTTGTTGTTGTTGTTGTTGTTTTTCGGTGGTGATCGTGGCCGTGGCGATGATGTTGATGCCGCTGCTTCCGCTGTCGTCGCCGTAGCAGTCGCCGCCGCGTTTCCGTCGCCGGTGTGTTAACGCGAAAGCGACCGTTGCTTATTTCTTAGCGGCGGACGCTTTCTTGGCGGCCGGCTTAGACTTGGGCGTGGCGGCGGCCTTCTTAGGTTTCGGCGCCTTTGGCTTCTTGGTGGGCGGCTTCGCAGTTTTCTTAGCCTTCGGTGCGGCACCACCCTTCGCTTTCGCGGGCGCGACGGCGGCTTTCTTGGCTGCGGGCTTCTTCTTAGCGGCGGCGGCGGCCTTCTTGTCCTTGGCCGCTGCGCCCTTTGACTTGGACGGCGAACCTGAAGCGGCAGACGCGGACGCGGCCGCGGCGGCGGCCTTCTTGCTCTTGGCACCCGCAGCGGATGCGGTAGCCTTCTTCGCCTTCGAAGCTGCAGTCGCGGAAGCGGCACCCTTGCCGGCGGCCTTAGCAACGCCAGCTGGTTTCTTCGCTGCGGCGGATTTAGACTCTAGCTTGAACGATCCGGACGCACCCTTGCCCTTGGTCTGGATCAGGGCGCCGGATTCGACGGCGCTCTTCAGATATTTCCTGATGAACGGAGCCAGTTTCTCGGCGTCGACCTTGTACTGCGCGGCGATGTACTTCTTGATCGCTTGCAGCGAGGATCCGCTGCGCTCCTTCATCTCCTTGATCGCACTGTTGACCATCTCGGATGTTTTGGGATGAGTCGGCTTCGCCTTCGGTTTCTTAGCGCCAGCGGCTTGCCTCGCTTGCTTCTTCGCTGGTGTAGCGGGAGCCGGAGCTTCGGTTGCCACTGCTGTGTCTGCCATTTTAATGATGATTTAGAGAGATTATTTCACGTCACACGAACGAACGAAGGAACGACCAAACAAACAATGATAGTAGTAGGTAGAAATTAATAATATAAGAGAGAGAGACTTAGATGTCGCCACTTATAGGTTTTTCATATTTCGAATGCGTACGGTAACTTACAACGAAACTTTACCGTAACGAGCGCCGTGATGTCGCGGGACGTTTTCTCGTATGAACACTTGCAACTTTTCACTAACACGTATCTAATAAAATATTAATAAATAATGTTTAAAAGCGTTTACGTCTTATCGTACGTACGTTTTCGGATAGGTCATGAACTTGACGATCGTACCGATGTCGATTCGCGAGAGTGCAGTGTATATTGTGGCGGCTACGGTGTTTTATTTTGACGACTGTTAACCTAGCATCGCTCGGGTCCCGTTCAAAATGTATTTTTCTCTATAAAAGCGATAGTTATTGCAGATCGTGGTCGACCCGTCAACAACGAGGATATCGAGCTTGACCGGTGACAGGAATTCATCGGTATTGTTTAGTCTCGCGAACTTATTATCGACCTAAAAGTGAACCGTCGTAAAACACGGCGCGCGGTGCGAACCGTTAAGGACGGACGGCTCCGTCCAGGACGTTACAACCATTTTAAATTATACTTACTAATAATATTAAATAAAATACAAAAGTGCCCCCTTCGATAAGTTTACAGTGTGTGTATTAGTGAACGCGATTATGACATCCGACGAACTCTGATAAGTAAAAGACCCATCATCAAAACAATAGATCGGCGCGCTGCCCTAATACCTAACATCGCATCCATCGCTCGCTCGCTCGCGCGCACTCCGCAAGTCAATAATCCCGGTGTTTTTGTATAGAATAATAAAAAAAAAATAGGTACTATTTACTGATAAAAATACTAAATAAAACAATACCTGCACTAAAACCTAAAACGGCAACATATTGTTCCTATTCCTAACCTCGACGCGCAAGCAAAGCCATAGCCATCAATCATAATAGAATTATTATGTAGGTGCATAGGTAGAGGTTTTAAAGAATATAGGTAGGTAGGTAGGTAGGTAGGTAGGTAGGTAGGTAGGTATAGTATATATTTTTCTTAATATTTTTTTTTTTTTTTTTTCAGGTACATGCAAGCAAGTTCAAGCGTTCGACCAGTCATCCAGTCGACATTGGTAAGCTCGTTTTAATTACTTATAAGTATTTAATATTCTATTAGACGTGTTACATATTTTTGTTTGTTTGTTTGTTTGATAATAAATAAATGAATGAATGAATAAAGTTCTTAAAGCAAGCGCGTTATTTTTTTTTTATGTACATTATTGGTTCCCTCTTGAATGTTTATTATTAGGTAAGTACCCGTAGCCGGTGTTTTTAAGTATCTAAGGCATGTGTGCGTGTTGTACCTACCTAATTACGACAATAATTGAATAATACATTTTATAATGTGTTCGTGTGATGTGGTGTGCGAACGTTTTTTAGACCTCTCTTCTCAAGAAACATTTTAATTTTATAGAATCATGTGCGGCCCTGAAAAGGGCCTTTTTTTATGCTCTCGCGTGTACTAAACACACGTACGGTTGAACACGTTAAAACAAGTGTCCACCGTGTTGTATGTAGAGATAGGCAAGGGCCTGTTGAGGAGCAGTTTTAACCGCCGAAACCGTACAGAGTGCGGCCTTGGCGCTTCAGAGCGTAGACGACGTCCATAGCGGTGACGGTCTTCCTCTTGGCGTGCTCGGTGTAAGTGACCGCGTCGCGGATCACGTTCTCGAGGAACACTTTCAGCACACCGCGGGTCTCTTCGTAGATCAGACCGGAGATACGTTTCACGCCGCCTCTGCGAGCGAGACGACGGATGGCGGGCTTCGTGATACCCTGGATGTTATCACGAAGTACTTTCCTGTGACGCTTGGCTCCACCTTTTCCCAGACCCTTTCCTCCCTTGCCGCGACCGGTCATCTTCTCGACAGTGGGGTGTATGTGTACACGACACGAACGAAACACAAGCACGCGAACGAACGAGTACAACAACGGGAGACTGTTTAAAAATTCTTTTTTTTTTTTTTTTTTTTTTTTTTTTTTTTCGAATGGGCTCTCGCAGGTGGGACCGAAGTCCCATTTCTGCTTAACCGGACTTAGTTGGCGGAGAGTCCCATGTGGGACTCCATTCGCCGAAGGTTTTTTCCCTACATACTTACAAACTAGATGCGCGCGGCATCAATACCGCGCTTCATCGGGCGGGCGCCCCCCAAGGGGGGGGCTCGAACCTCGCTAGGGCATTGCAGGGGGACCCCGCAGTTCCTATGTCCCCCTAGCAGCCGTTGCTGCATCGAATTGGTTACCTCGAAAGTAGCGGACTTTCGGTCCCTATCGGGTGACGTGCTAAACGCCGTGAAGCGGCAAGCCTCGCCGGCGAGGCTAAGACCTACCTAGAAAACCTAACCAGTGGCTACGCAATAGCCTGCTCCTAGGAACTACTCTAGAGCATAGGGCCGGTCTCGCGTGACGAGATTATCTCCGGTTGCTTACACCGTGAGGGCGTCCCCAGGGGGGAGCTCGGACCTCGACTCAGGGTGCAGCAGGGGGACCCCGCCACTGATCCCCCCAGCAGCCGGTGCTGCGTCGGCATGTGTTACTGTTTCTCGAGAGTCGGACTCTCGGATTCTGTGTGTGTGTCGCGTCGGTCCTCGCCGGCGGGGACGATATTTTGGACGACGGCGTCGGAGTGTGCTAGTACTTTTATCTGACTCCTGGAGGAGTGTGATATCGTCATCGGGCTCAATGAGTGTGTGTCTGGGACGTCGGGTTTTGCTGATAGCGGATGGCTGGTAGACGGTGGCCGCCACGACCAAGGGGTTGGGGTGCTTGGGAGCGGAATCGAAATAGCGTTTTGAGGCACGCTTGAAAAACTGCTTGATGGTCGGCAGTTTGAAGTCTAGGTGGAGGTCGACGTTGCGTACGTACCAGGGGGCGTCTACAGCCCTACGCATGAAACGGTTTTGGATGGTTTGGAGCATGTGAATTCTCACCGGCTTAACGTGTGCGAACACAACGCTAGCATAGGCGAGTATGGGGCGGATACAGGTGGTGAATATCCTTACTTTGAGATGAGTGGGCAGCTTACTGTGCGCATTGAGAAGGGGGTGGAGACGTGCGAGGACGAGGGCGGCACGGTTTTTCACCCTGCGGATATGCGGACGGAAAGTCAGTCTACGGTCAAGGATCACTCCGAGATATTTGGCTTCTCGTTGCCATGGGATCTGTTTTCCGAACATTGAGACTGGTACGCTCAGTTCTTTACGGTACTGTGACAGGGGTCTCTTATCGAAGAGGACCGCTGCACTTTTTTCGGGATTTACTTCGATTCTCCATTTCCGGAACCATTCACCTAGGGTGTTGGCCGCGGATTGGAGGGTACGAGAAATAGCGACATGGGTCATGCCGGAGTAATAGATTGCCGTGTCGTCGGCGAAAAGGGCCATACGGGCTGCACCGCATTTTGGAATATCGCTGGTGTACAGCGTGAACAGTAGGGGGGAGAGCACGGAGCCTTGAGGCACACCGGCGTGAATGGGATGGGGGGAGGAGAGAGCCCCTTCTATGCGATAGCAAAAGGTACGATTCGACAAGTAGTCTCGGATGATGAGCACGAGACGATGTGGCACATTCATAGTGTACAGCTTATATAATAAGCCGTTGTGCCACACTTTATCGAAAGCCTTTGCTACGTCGAAAAAGAGAGTGCCGGTCATTTGACCGCGTACGAAGCCTGCACTGATGTGTTCTACAATGCGGTGCAGTTGGTTAACGCAGCAGTGCTTTGTACGGAAGCCAAACTGCTCGTCGGGAAGGAGTTTATTTGAGTCGGCGAAATCTTTGAGTCGCTTATAAATAAGCTTCTCGTAGATTTTACCGAAGACATTGAGGAGACTAATCGGCCGGTAACTACTCGGCTCGGCTTTTGGTTTGCCCGGTTTGGAAATACCGATTACCGTAGCCTGTTTCCAAGCCTGGGGAAAGATGTTGTTTTTAAATGCCGCATTGAAGATGACGGTCATTAGAGCGATTAGGGTGGCAGGGAAACGTTTCAGCACCTTATTGGTGATGCCGTCTGCGCCGGGGGCTTTTTTGGGCTTAAGATCCTTGACTATAGAGAGAACTTCGTCAGGGGTGATCGGTGGGAGCGGGTCATCAGGGTCATCTATTGGGGGGGGGGGGAGGGCTGACCTACGCTCTACTTCTGAATTAACCTTATCAAGGTGGGTTTGGCTTACGGGAAGCGTACTGAGAGTGCATTGAGACTCCAAACTGTCGGCTAAGCATTCGGCTTTTTCGTCGTCGTCAAAGGCCGGCCTTTGATTGGGTCGATTTAGGGGGGGCATAGTTGCCGTGGTCTCGCATTTAAGTCTGCGTTGAAGGGCCCAGAAGGCTACATGAGACGGTTGGATTGCGCTGACTTCCTTGTCCCAATGCTCCTCCCGTACCTGAGCTACACGTCTCTTTACAGAATTCTGTAAGGAGCGCATATGGGCACGATTGGCTTCATTGGGAAAAGCGTCGTAGGCACGGATGGCCGCGTTCCTCTCGGTCCTCAACTCATTTACATCGTCCGGCAGTTTCAGACGCTGGTCATCCAGCATCGGAACCTGCCGTGAGCATTCGCCCACTACGGACTGCACATGGTTGGTGAGCGAGGTGATCGCGGCCACCGTGTCCGCGACTGTCTCAATGGAGTCAGGGATTGAATCTAATTGGGGGGATGAGGTAGATTTGAGGCGGTCCTCTAATCTCCTCCAATCGGTTATCGTTTTTGTTATGGGTGGAATACCGGGATCCGAGGGACCACCTCGGGGACCCAGTTGAATGATCACAGGGCGATGATCTGAGTCTAATTCTTGGATTACCTCGATAGAGCGAATACCGAGGTTTACGCGCTTTAAGAGGGCTATATCTAGGATGTCGGGCCGGTGCCCTACTGTGTCAGGATAGTGAGTGGGACGCATCGGGGCGATGACGTCGAAGGAAAGTTTGTCGCTAAGTGCTCCTAATTGAGTGCCAGCGGCGTTATTGGAGACACAGCTCCATGAACGGTGTTTGGCGTTTAAGTCGCCTGCAATAATTACAGAGTTACTAAGATCGAGTAGGGATTTGAGGTCGTCCTCGAGCAGACTCGCGGGTTTGTTTGCGGATCTATAGGCCGAGACTATGGTGATGGGCTGGTGCCCTGTCATGCCTAGGCGACAGATTGAAGCCTCCAGGCATGCTAGCTCTGGGGGATCAATGGGGATGCAATACAATGAATTTCGGTAATAGATGAGCGTTCCGCCTAGTGCGGTGTGTGCTCTGTCGTTTCTTATCAGCCTATAGTTGGCTATATTGGGATTACGACTATGGGGTTTGAGGAAAGACTCTTGAATGAGTAAAATATCGATTTGGTGCTCACGCAAGAAGACGGCTACGTCGTCGCGTTGACCACTAATGCCTCGGGCATTAAAAAAGCCTAAAATTAGGGAACGGGGTTTGAATCTTTTGGGTGGGGCCGTATTATACATTATAATTGGAATTTAGTATTCTATAAATGTCTTGGTACTTGGTAAGTACCTGAAGGCGCTGCTCATGGATGCCTTGGGTAAAGGCCCAAAGTCTAGAGTAGGCGTCAATGCGGGACTCCCCTGATTGGGGTTCGAGGTATTCTCTCGGCAGAAGGCCGGGGGAGTTTACCGGAGGGGGGGTTCTCATGGGGGGGGGGGCTTTGGCTGCTGGTGCAGTTTTGGGCCTGAGAGAAGGTGCGGGGATGGGTATGTTCATCAGCGCAGGGGGCTCTGCGGCCGGGGGCGCGAGACGAGAGGGCGGAAGAGGTGGGAATTGGGGCTTTTGGTTTCCCTTAAACCAGGGGTTGGGCCCGAGTGGGCCGCGGAAATTAGGGGAGGGCCCGAGTGGGCCTCTAGGGTTTGGTGGTTGGTACTGGTAGGGGGCTGCGTAGGAGGGGGCTTCCCTCGCAACGCGGTCGGAGGCGCGTTTCGCCGATTTGGCGTTGCGCATTTTGGGGGCTTTGGGGCATCCGCGATAATTCGCTGGATGCCCGGATTTGCCGCAAAGGACACAGCTAGGGGGCTCCGTGCACTGGTCCCTCTCCTTGGGACGCTCGCACTCGGTAGTCCCGTGATCGCCTAGGCACTTAACGCACCTGGGCTTTGCGTAGCAGTTACGCTGGGAGTGACCATACAGCTGGCAACGGTGACATTGTCCAGGCTGGTTTGATTTGTGGGGGCGTTCGACCGTGATGCCTGACAATTTGCATACGGTCTTAATGTTATAGATATTTTTGGCGTTTTCGCCAGGGTGGCATATGACGAGGACCATGTTGTAGGGATCGCCGTGCTTACCACGGTACATACGGTGAGTAATTGCAACCGGGATCCCTTGACGGTCGAGGTCGGCGTGCACTTCCGTGCAGCTGACTTCGGTCGGAACCCCTCGGATCACAACTCTAAGGAGTCGGTCCTCTGGGAGTGCGTAGGTGTGAAAAGACACACCACGCTCGCGCAACAACCTGGTAAGGTTGCGGTAATCAGTGGGGGTGGGGACAACTACTTTAATGCCCTGCTGTGTGGGGCGGGCACTAGTAAAATTGATCTTATTTTGGTTGCACCAGTCGGAGATCCTGGTCCAATAAGCCTTATCCTGGATGAATAAGGGAGGCGGAATGGGTACCTTCTTCTGGGAAGATGAGGTATGTTCATGATCATGAGGGGAGGAGGGCCTGTTATCCTGCGAGGAGGAGTAAGAGGCGGGACGGGGGGTAGGGGCCGGGGCAGAGTTTGCCTCGGAGAGTTTAGGAGTTTTTGAGGCGAGAGCCTCGGCCTTGTTGGTTTTGCGGCTGCGTTTTTTGCCTTTACCCACTACTGTGGTAAAGGCATCGGCCGCGTCCGAGTTGACCTCACTGTCCGAGGACATCTCTTGGTCTGACGGGATAGGGGAGCGATCAGGGTATTGAGTGGGGGCTGGGGTGGGGAGAGGTGAGGGGGTGCGGTCCTTATGGTCCAGGCTGGCTGAACGCCTAGGCGGACCACGTGGAGACCTCGGCCTCTCCTCATCGCTGTCGGAACGGGCGGGGCGCCTATTCCTCCTTAGGGGTGGGGGGGTGTCGGGCGACTCTGGAGAGTCGGGGACGTCCGATTGATTGGCGGCAAAAGCGCTGCCAAACAAGTCGCCATGATTGGCGATAAAGACTGGGTCCTTGAAGAGGACGTTCTTTAAAATGCTGAGGAACTCGGCATCAGACACCATCTTAGAGACGGTGACTAAGCCAAGCGCCTAGCAACAATGAGAGGGGAGAAAATTAGTGGCGTACTACCATGGGGGTTTGCTCCTCGGGTGGGTTTTCCCGGGAGTGTGTTCAAACCCTCCCCGTCGGGTATAGACGGGGAGGTTGTGTGCCTACTGGTGAGCCCTAAGCTTGCACTCCTGATTGCCAGTCTTAATGTGCAACCAGGTCCCTAAGTCTCTAGTGTGCAATGGGTGTAAACCCCTAGAGAGTGCTAGATAGGACGAAACGGGGTTAAAGCTAGGGAAGACTAGGAGATCCCCCAAGGCCTTCTGGCCCTAGCTTCTTCCAATTTTGCTTTGCCCTTAAGGAGCGCAGCTGGCGTGTCGGGTCAACGCCCCTCAGTTCGTTAGCACCGTTAGGTATCCACTGAGGACCACAGTAAATAAGTGGGTTTTTCCTGAAGGGACACTACGTTTTTGACGAAACTCTGTCTAAAGAGACAAAAGCGCGCCCGCTGTCTTGAAAAAGACAGCGAATGTGCTTATCGGGCTGCAGTCGGCGGGGCGACTGCGGAGGGCGCTACGGTGAGCCGTAGCGAAAAATATTCGAGCACTTAATTCGTCACGAGAGGACGGAGCGGAGCAGCACGACCTCTCGGGGCGAGTGTCAGAGCGAGAATCCCTTAAAAATTCTGCCAGTTTGCTCGTTATATATAGACCGCCACACTGCGGCGGCGGGGTCGAGGGAGGTGAGCGGGGCGAGTCGTGGCGCCGCCGCTCGTTGTTGGTTGGTGGAACGACGCGGCGACGGCGACGGCTGGAATTATTCGTAGTGTCACAAAATGTTTTTTTTTTTTTTTTTTTTCTCTCCTTTTTTTCCCATCTTTTTTATAATAATGGTAATTCTAAGAGCCAAAAAAGAAAGAAGAAAAAAAAAAAAAAAAAAAAAATTTAAATATACGTTAACTAACACGCAACTTAATAATAAACTCGTAATCTAGGTAATAATATTAAACAATAGTAATGTATATAGATTGTGCATAGAGAATTTCATAAATAAATAAATAAATTGCGTGCCATGTAGGTAGGTATGTATGTGTACCTGTGCATCTCTCTGTATTTAATTATTATAATAGGTAGGTAATTGGTACGTGTCATGTGTATATCTAAAATTGTCGTAGACGTAGTTGCTAGTAGTGCATTTTGTGAAAATGTATGTTTAGGTAAAGGTAAATAATACACAACTAAGAGTGGTTTACGTTTTCGTGACGTCCGACTTAAAGAAACTTTTTAAAATCAGATAGATATGTGGCCCTGAAAAGGGCCTTTTATTTCACCCACCACAATCACATCAACAGATTAGCACTGCGTGGTGTGCTTCGTGATGTGTGTGTGATGTGACGACGAAATCTAAGCACGTTCGCCTCTGATCCTGCGCGCCAGTTGAATGTCCTTGGGCATGATGGTGACGCGTTTCGCGTGAATAGCGCACAGGTTGGTGTCTTCGAAGAGACCGACTAGGTAAGCCTCGCTAGCCTCCTGGAGCGCCATAACAGCGGAACTCTGGAAACGGAGATCGGTCTTGAAGTCCTGAGCGATCTCACGCACGAGACGCTGGAACGGAAGCTTGCGGATCAACAGCTCGGTACTCTTCTGGTAACGACGAATCTCACGAAGGGCCACAGTGCCGGGCCTGTAGCGATGGGGCTTCTTGACGCCGCCGGTGGCCGGTGCGCTCTTGCGCGCCGCCTTCGTGGCGAGCTGCTTCCTCGGCGCCTTACCGCCGGTGGATTTACGAGCGGTCTGCTTCGTACGAGCCATTATAGGAAACTAACGAGATGTGTATGTTAATAACAAACTAACAACGAACGAACGAACGAACGAACGATAAACACGCGAGACGCGCGGACGTACACACTTCGAACGAGCGAGGGAGAATGTAAAACTGATCCAGTGGAGTAGTTGGTCCTATATATATGGTAACGTAAGCGCGCGATACTAGCGACACTGCGCGCCCTCTCGACGACAATTCGCTAACTAAACCACAAAAACGTTGTTTTTTTAAAAAAAAAACGAAAAGAAATAACCAAAATAAATAAATATTGTAGGTAAATAATTTACGATAAATCTTACATTATCATCGTGGTAATTAAATACTAGTACCTACCTAAATTCTAATCTAATTAATTAGTAGGTACGTAACATTGATTCATACGAACTCAACTCAGACGTACACACGGCTACACATCAAGCTGTACAAAAGGCCAGTAAAGGCTGACCTCGCGTTGTAAGGAAAACCTATACAATGCGAGGTCAGCTTATACTGGAAATGTACAGCTTGATGTGTAGCCGTGTGTACCTATAACTTATTTTCTTTATTTATTTCATCACTACAAAATGGCAATGGCATCGAACCATACATCCTACTCCTACATTGATGGAAGAAAAAGAGAAAAACATTTTCGATTCGAATCTCTCTTTTATTTATTTACTTATGTATGTATGTATGTACTATATTCATATTATCATGACGAGTTTAAACCTATGTAGGTATGTCATGTACGGCTACCGCAACAAATTTTATAGGTAGGTAGGTAGGTAGGTACCTAACTAAGCCTTTGATTAACTACAACAACAACGTTTTGACGGGCATCAAATTTAAAGAAACGTGAAATATATCACATGAAAATTTTTGTGGCCCTGAAAAGGGCCTTTTGTTTTTTAATCCAGCCGCCAGCCATCGTTCGAGCGCGTGCGGGTCCAGATATTGACGTGGTCTGTGTGGCGATACGTGGTGCGTGAATAATGAGAATCATCGCGTAGGTAGGTGACGTTACGACGACGACGACACATCAAAATTAACACGCACCGGACACATCAACAAGACGCACGTACAAACACCGGATTATATACACTACACACGAATCGGCGGCGTTGGATCGAGCGTCGGCGGCTCTTGATAGCTACCGATCGCTCACTTGGAGCTGGTGTATTTGGTGACGGCCTTGGTGCCTTCACTGACGGCGTGCTTGGCGAGTTCACCGGGCAGCAGGAGCCTGACGGACGTCTGCACCTCCCTGGACGTGATGGTAGACCTCTTGTTGTAGTGGGCGAGTCGGGAAGCTTCGGCGGCGATACGCTCGAATATGTCGTTCACGAACGAGTTCATGATGGACATGGCCTTGCTGGAGATACCGGTGTCGGGGTGCACCTGCTTCAACACCTTGTAGATGTAGATGGCGTAGCTCTCCTTCCTCTTGTGCTTCTTCTTCTTCTTGTCGGTCTTGGAGATGTTCTTCTGGGCCTTGCCAGATTTCTTGGCGGCCTTACCACTCGTTTTGGGCGGCATTTTGAGAGTTGTTTATTTACGTATTTCAAACAGCGATGCGGAATTTATAAAAATTCTACGGAGCGCGTACTACCGTACCGAGGTTCAGTAGCGTTATAAAAATGAGCAAAGTATCTTTTGATATTTATAGACGCTCGCCAACAGAATGCAGGGGCAAAGAGAGAGAGCCACGACGATGAGGCCGACCAATCGCGATGAACACGCGTGCGGGGCGCGGGGAGGTAGTCGGTGAGACGGCGGGGTGGGGGGGGGGGGGGGGGGTACGCTTCATACGATAATTTCGAGGAAAAAAACAAATGAAAAAAAAAAAGCATGGGTTTCTAATACACAATGTAACTGCAACGAAAAAGAAAAAAAAAATAAAAAAAAAAAAATTATACATACACAGTGCTATTATAGTGCTATATTATCATTACCTACGTCTCGCAGAGTGATTCCGTTACTGTTTATAATGTTTGAATTAAAATCCAAACA
Organism: Asteroscopus sphinx; assembly: GCA_949699075.1. Classification (NCBI taxonomy): domain Eukaryota; kingdom Metazoa; phylum Arthropoda; class Insecta; order Lepidoptera; family Noctuidae; genus Asteroscopus; species Asteroscopus sphinx. Next base: position 7,333,315 of record OX453030.1, on the reverse strand, counting down.
ACCAAACAAACAAACACACACCCACACACACACACACACACACACACACGCACGCACGCACGCACGCACGCACGCACGCACGCACGCACGCACGCACGCACGCACGCACGCACGCACGCACGCAAGCAAGCAAGCAAGCAAGCAAGCAAGCACACCTACATGAACAGGTAGGTGGTTTCCAAAATTGATAGGAGTGAACAGAAGTGCAAAATGTTGTTCATGATCCCCAATCACCGTTCATGATCTCCAATCACCTCACGGATAGGTACATACATACATACTTACTTTTTTATTATTTACCATTACACCACAGCTCCTGCTGTCAAGCGAAAGCGCTTCTTTTGGAAGAGATTTACAATTTTCGCTTAACAGCTAGGAACCATAATATAAGGATCCTGATTAGAAGCCTTACAGGGCACTGTAAACTGAACAAACATCTACTGTACTGTGCTGTAGTCTACTGTCAGAGGCGTTACAATCAATAGCATCTTTTAGGGGCTTGCTCTTTTTCCAAAATAATAATAAATACACCACAGCTCATGGTTTTGCGGGAAAGAGGGGGGGGGGGGGGGGGGAGATTGTGGCTGCGGGTTCACCACGGGTGTGTACTTACGTACATAAATACGTTTTTGTTTGACGACAAAACTGACAAAGAAACTGTCTTGGTTATGTTTGACGATTAATATTGTGGCCCTGAAAAGGGCCTTTTGTTTAGATAGAATGCAACGAGCGCAGAGCATCGTGTGATCGACATAATGCATAGGTAGGTGTTAGCTAGCTGGTACACATCCTTATTATCATATATCGAAACACGCATGCGTAGCACTCTCACGGAGCACGACGACGAGATGTCGCAGCGCAGCGTTTAAGCCTTCTTCTCGGTCTTCTTGGGCAGTAGTACGGCCTGGATATTGGGAAGAACACCACCTTGAGCGATGGTCACACCGGAGAGTAGCTTGTTCAACTCCTCGTCGTTGCGGATGGCCAACTGAAGATGACGTGGGATGATCCTGGTCTTCTTGTTGTCCCTCGCGGCGTTGCCGGCCAACTCGAGAACTTCCGCAGCCAGATACTCCATCACGGCGGCCAGGTAGACGGGCGCGCCGGCACCCACGCGCTCAGCGTAGTTGCCATTACGCAGCAGCCTGTGGATACGACCCACAGGAAACTGGAGACCAGCACGATTTGAACGGGATTTTGCCTTTCCCTTCACTTTGCCACCTTTACCGCGACCCGACATGATTTAAAGATTGTTTAAACGAAAACTCACAAACACAACAACACACACGTATTCGGTGTGCGCGCCAAGAGAATATTGTCAAGCGACCAGTTATAATCGCGCTTTTTATACGCGCTCCGTGTAGCAGTGTCAGTGGGAGGGGTGTACTGCGAACGAAACGAATTCACAAAACGCGCAAGCGCGCTCGCTACAGCACCGTCACCGGCACGTTAACGTTACCGTAGGCTCATTTTGGGGCTGGCAGGGATTTAGGTTGAGTTTACGAGTGTAATATTCTATAATACAACAACAATACAATACGATAATGATACAACTTATTAAATGTAGTTTTCATATAAATGTATGCTAATCAAAGAAACTGCTGAGCCTGGTAATCTCGTCACGCGAGACCGACCCTATGTTCTAGAGTAGTTCCTAGGAGTAGGCTTAACCGCCACTGTGTTAGGATTAGGTAGGTCTTCGCCCTCGCCTGCGAGGCTTGCCGCTTGCCGCCCCTGTGTTTAATGGTAGGACTTCGGATTAATTGACGTCGAATTAAGGGGGGGCGTGGGGTTGGGGTTGTAGTGGGGGGGTAGAACACCCCCTGTGAAGGAAAGATTGCGGACCCCCCCCCCCCCTTCCGAGTTTTTTTTTTTTCTTGTATTCAAAAATTTTTTTTCAAAAGTTTGAAAAAAAAAAAAAAATTTAAAAACTCAAAAGTTACTTAAAAGGCGTAGTTGGAGCCCCGCTTCGCGGGGCTCAATGGTTTGAAAAAAAAAAAAATAACCACGAAGGGGATGTCGGGGTCTGAGTTCGCTCGCTACGCTCGCTCACTAGACCCCGACATCCCCTTCGAACCTAACCTGCCCGAGTCGGGGTGCCCCAAGTCCTGAGCTTGCTTTTTGCTCGCTCTTGCATCCTAAGTTCTCCTAGTAACAGTGGTAACATTGCCTTTTGTTCACACATAATTTTTTTTCGTTTTTTTTTTTTTTTTTAACCTTTGGCTGTTTCCTTCGACCATCTGCGCGCTCATAGCTGTACAAGTCACAGTGCGATTACAGTAATCCGCGCGCCATTTTTCACAAATTCAATACTTGTCTAAAATAATGTGTGCAAGTACATAGATAATGATTATAATTAAAAGTGTGTTACGTTAAGCTATTAAGAAACGTTTTGTGACGCTCTGTGGTTAAGAAACGAATATTATTAATATTCATGACTTTATTGTTAGCCCTGAAAAGGGCTTTTTGGTGTGCGCTCGGTGAGCGCCGCGCCGAGTGAGAGCGCAAGCACGCGCGCTAGCGTCTCGGTGCCGCCGTTTGTTTCTTCAGTTGAGTTGCAGACTTCTTCTTCTTCTTCTAACTACTGATGAAGAGACTTGGTGACGAGCTAGAGACACGTCGAGCGCGCGCCGCGACCCCCTTCCCGGGGACGATAGACGCGTAGGTTGTACGTGCAAGCGGGGTTGGAGCTGGCGATCTCTTGACGATGATGAACGACCGACACAATCATAGCATCCGCGTAGATGTGTATACCTACTACCATACGTATACGTAGGTAGTGTACGTAAACATTATACTTACTGAAAAGAACACGTTGTAGTGGCACAGACAATATTATGTATACGCACACGTACACACATACGATAGGTAGGTAGGTAGGCAGGCAGGCAGGCACACACACACAAACTAAACACTGACTGACTGACACTATTCATCTGGTTGTTGTTGTTGTTGTTGTTGTTGTTGTTTTTCGGTGGTGATCGTGGCCGTGGCGATGATGTTGATGCCGCTGCTTCCGCTGTCGTCGCCGTAGCAGTCGCCGCCGCGTTTCCGTCGCCGGTGTGTTAACGCGAAAGCGACCGTTGCTTATTTCTTAGCGGCGGACGCTTTCTTGGCGGCCGGCTTAGACTTGGGCGTGGCGGCGGCCTTCTTAGGTTTCGGCGCCTTTGGCTTCTTGGTGGGCGGCTTCGCAGTTTTCTTAGCCTTCGGTGCGGCACCACCCTTCGCTTTCGCGGGCGCGACGGCGGCTTTCTTGGCTGCGGGCTTCTTCTTAGCGGCGGCGGCGGCCTTCTTGTCCTTGGCCGCTGCGCCCTTTGACTTGGACGGCGAACCTGAAGCGGCAGACGCGGACGCGGCCGCGGCGGCGGCCTTCTTGCTCTTGGCACCCGCAGCGGATGCGGTAGCCTTCTTCGCCTTCGAAGCTGCAGTCGCGGAAGCGGCACCCTTGCCGGCGGCCTTAGCAACGCCAGCTGGTTTCTTCGCTGCGGCGGATTTAGACTCTAGCTTGAACGATCCGGACGCACCCTTGCCCTTGGTCTGGATCAGGGCGCCGGATTCGACGGCGCTCTTCAGATATTTCCTGATGAACGGAGCCAGTTTCTCGGCGTCGACCTTGTACTGCGCGGCGATGTACTTCTTGATCGCTTGCAGCGAGGATCCGCTGCGCTCCTTCATCTCCTTGATCGCACTGTTGACCATCTCGGATGTTTTGGGATGAGTCGGCTTCGCCTTCGGTTTCTTAGCGCCAGCGGCTTGCCTCGCTTGCTTCTTCGCTGGTGTAGCGGGAGCCGGAGCTTCGGTTGCCACTGCTGTGTCTGCCATTTTAATGATGATTTAGAGAGATTATTTCACGTCACACGAACGAACGAAGGAACGACCAAACAAACAATGATAGTAGTAGGTAGAAATTAATAATATAAGAGAGAGAGACTTAGATGTCGCCACTTATAGGTTTTTCATATTTCGAATGCGTACGGTAACTTACAACGAAACTTTACCGTAACGAGCGCCGTGATGTCGCGGGACGTTTTCTCGTATGAACACTTGCAACTTTTCACTAACACGTATCTAATAAAATATTAATAAATAATGTTTAAAAGCGTTTACGTCTTATCGTACGTACGTTTTCGGATAGGTCATGAACTTGACGATCGTACCGATGTCGATTCGCGAGAGTGCAGTGTATATTGTGGCGGCTACGGTGTTTTATTTTGACGACTGTTAACCTAGCATCGCTCGGGTCCCGTTCAAAATGTATTTTTCTCTATAAAAGCGATAGTTATTGCAGATCGTGGTCGACCCGTCAACAACGAGGATATCGAGCTTGACCGGTGACAGGAATTCATCGGTATTGTTTAGTCTCGCGAACTTATTATCGACCTAAAAGTGAACCGTCGTAAAACACGGCGCGCGGTGCGAACCGTTAAGGACGGACGGCTCCGTCCAGGACGTTACAACCATTTTAAATTATACTTACTAATAATATTAAATAAAATACAAAAGTGCCCCCTTCGATAAGTTTACAGTGTGTGTATTAGTGAACGCGATTATGACATCCGACGAACTCTGATAAGTAAAAGACCCATCATCAAAACAATAGATCGGCGCGCTGCCCTAATACCTAACATCGCATCCATCGCTCGCTCGCTCGCGCGCACTCCGCAAGTCAATAATCCCGGTGTTTTTGTATAGAATAATAAAAAAAAAATAGGTACTATTTACTGATAAAAATACTAAATAAAACAATACCTGCACTAAAACCTAAAACGGCAACATATTGTTCCTATTCCTAACCTCGACGCGCAAGCAAAGCCATAGCCATCAATCATAATAGAATTATTATGTAGGTGCATAGGTAGAGGTTTTAAAGAATATAGGTAGGTAGGTAGGTAGGTAGGTAGGTAGGTAGGTAGGTATAGTATATATTTTTCTTAATATTTTTTTTTTTTTTTTTTCAGGTACATGCAAGCAAGTTCAAGCGTTCGACCAGTCATCCAGTCGACATTGGTAAGCTCGTTTTAATTACTTATAAGTATTTAATATTCTATTAGACGTGTTACATATTTTTGTTTGTTTGTTTGTTTGATAATAAATAAATGAATGAATGAATAAAGTTCTTAAAGCAAGCGCGTTATTTTTTTTTTATGTACATTATTGGTTCCCTCTTGAATGTTTATTATTAGGTAAGTACCCGTAGCCGGTGTTTTTAAGTATCTAAGGCATGTGTGCGTGTTGTACCTACCTAATTACGACAATAATTGAATAATACATTTTATAATGTGTTCGTGTGATGTGGTGTGCGAACGTTTTTTAGACCTCTCTTCTCAAGAAACATTTTAATTTTATAGAATCATGTGCGGCCCTGAAAAGGGCCTTTTTTTATGCTCTCGCGTGTACTAAACACACGTACGGTTGAACACGTTAAAACAAGTGTCCACCGTGTTGTATGTAGAGATAGGCAAGGGCCTGTTGAGGAGCAGTTTTAACCGCCGAAACCGTACAGAGTGCGGCCTTGGCGCTTCAGAGCGTAGACGACGTCCATAGCGGTGACGGTCTTCCTCTTGGCGTGCTCGGTGTAAGTGACCGCGTCGCGGATCACGTTCTCGAGGAACACTTTCAGCACACCGCGGGTCTCTTCGTAGATCAGACCGGAGATACGTTTCACGCCGCCTCTGCGAGCGAGACGACGGATGGCGGGCTTCGTGATACCCTGGATGTTATCACGAAGTACTTTCCTGTGACGCTTGGCTCCACCTTTTCCCAGACCCTTTCCTCCCTTGCCGCGACCGGTCATCTTCTCGACAGTGGGGTGTATGTGTACACGACACGAACGAAACACAAGCACGCGAACGAACGAGTACAACAACGGGAGACTGTTTAAAAATTCTGCCAGTTTGCTCGTTATATATAGACCGCCACACTGCGGCGGCGGGGTCGAGGGAGGTGAGCGGGGCGAGTCGTGGCGCCGCCGCTCGTTGTTGGTTGGTGGAACGACGCGGCGACGGCGACGGCTGGAATTATTCGTAGTGTCACAAAATGTTTTTTTTTTTTTTTTTTTTCTCTCCTTTTTTTCCCATCTTTTTTATAATAATGGTAATTCTAAGAGCCAAAAAAGAAAGAAGAAAAAAAAAAAAAAAAAAAAAATTTAAATATACGTTAACTAACACGCAACTTAATAATAAACTCGTAATCTAGGTAATAATATTAAACAATAGTAATGTATATAGATTGTGCATAGAGAATTTCATAAATAAATAAATAAATTGCGTGCCATGTAGGTAGGTATGTATGTGTACCTGTGCATCTCTCTGTATTTAATTATTATAATAGGTAGGTAATTGGTACGTGTCATGTGTATATCTAAAATTGTCGTAGACGTAGTTGCTAGTAGTGCATTTTGTGAAAATGTATGTTTAGGTAAAGGTAAATAATACACAACTAAGAGTGGTTTACGTTTTCGTGACGTCCGACTTAAAGAAACTTTTTAAAATCAGATAGATATGTGGCCCTGAAAAGGGCCTTTTATTTCACCCACCACAATCACATCAACAGATTAGCACTGCGTGGTGTGCTTCGTGATGTGTGTGTGATGTGACGACGAAATCTAAGCACGTTCGCCTCTGATCCTGCGCGCCAGTTGAATGTCCTTGGGCATGATGGTGACGCGTTTCGCGTGAATAGCGCACAGGTTGGTGTCTTCGAAGAGACCGACTAGGTAAGCCTCGCTAGCCTCCTGGAGCGCCATAACAGCGGAACTCTGGAAACGGAGATCGGTCTTGAAGTCCTGAGCGATCTCACGCACGAGACGCTGGAACGGAAGCTTGCGGATCAACAGCTCGGTACTCTTCTGGTAACGACGAATCTCACGAAGGGCCACAGTGCCGGGCCTGTAGCGATGGGGCTTCTTGACGCCGCCGGTGGCCGGTGCGCTCTTGCGCGCCGCCTTCGTGGCGAGCTGCTTCCTCGGCGCCTTACCGCCGGTGGATTTACGAGCGGTCTGCTTCGTACGAGCCATTATAGGAAACTAACGAGATGTGTATGTTAATAACAAACTAACAACGAACGAACGAACGAACGAACGATAAACACGCGAGACGCGCGGACGTACACACTTCGAACGAGCGAGGGAGAATGTAAAACTGATCCAGTGGAGTAGTTGGTCCTATATATATGGTAACGTAAGCGCGCGATACTAGCGACACTGCGCGCCCTCTCGACGACAATTCGCTAACTAAACCACAAAAACGTTGTTTTTTTAAAAAAAAAACGAAAAGAAATAACCAAAATAAATAAATATTGTAGGTAAATAATTTACGATAAATCTTACATTATCATCGTGGTAATTAAATACTAGTACCTACCTAAATTCTAATCTAATTAATTAGTAGGTACGTAACATTGATTCATACGAACTCAACTCAGACGTACACACGGCTACACATCAAGCTGTACAAAAGGCCAGTAAAGGCTGACCTCGCGTTGTAAGGAAAACCTATACAATGCGAGGTCAGCTTATACTGGAAATGTACAGCTTGATGTGTAGCCGTGTGTACCTATAACTTATTTTCTTTATTTATTTCATCACTACAAAATGGCAATGGCATCGAACCATACATCCTACTCCTACATTGATGGAAGAAAAAGAGAAAAACATTTTCGATTCGAATCTCTCTTTTATTTATTTACTTATGTATGTATGTATGTACTATATTCATATTATCATGACGAGTTTAAACCTATGTAGGTATGTCATGTACGGCTACCGCAACAAATTTTATAGGTAGGTAGGTAGGTAGGTACCTAACTAAGCCTTTGATTAACTACAACAACAACGTTTTGACGGGCATCAAATTTAAAGAAACGTGAAATATATCACATGAAAATTTTTGTGGCCCTGAAAAGGGCCTTTTGTTTTTTAATCCAGCCGCCAGCCATCGTTCGAGCGCGTGCGGGTCCAGATATTGACGTGGTCTGTGTGGCGATACGTGGTGCGTGAATAATGAGAATCATCGCGTAGGTAGGTGACGTTACGACGACGACGACACATCAAAATTAACACGCACCGGACACATCAACAAGACGCACGTACAAACACCGGATTATATACACTACACACGAATCGGCGGCGTTGGATCGAGCGTCGGCGGCTCTTGATAGCTACCGATCGCTCACTTGGAGCTGGTGTATTTGGTGACGGCCTTGGTGCCTTCACTGACGGCGTGCTTGGCGAGTTCACCGGGCAGCAGGAGCCTGACGGACGTCTGCACCTCCCTGGACGTGATGGTAGACCTCTTGTTGTAGTGGGCGAGTCGGGAAGCTTCGGCGGCGATACGCTCGAATATGTCGTTCACGAACGAGTTCATGATGGACATGGCCTTGCTGGAGATACCGGTGTCGGGGTGCACCTGCTTCAACACCTTGTAGATGTAGATGGCGTAGCTCTCCTTCCTCTTGTGCTTCTTCTTCTTCTTGTCGGTCTTGGAGATGTTCTTCTGGGCCTTGCCAGATTTCTTGGCGGCCTTACCACTCGTTTTGGGCGGCATTTTGAGAGTTGTTTATTTACGTATTTCAAACAGCGATGCGGAATTTATAAAAATTCTACGGAGCGCGTACTACCGTACCGAGGTTCAGTAGCGTTATAAAAATGAGCAAAGTATCTTTTGATATTTATAGACGCTCGCCAACAGAATGCAGGGGCAAAGAGAGAGAGCCACGACGATGAGGCCGACCAATCGCGATGAACACGCGTGCGGGGCGCGGGGAGGTAGTCGGTGAGACGGCGGGGTGGGGGGGGGGGGGGGGGGTACGCTTCATACGATAATTTCGAGGAAAAAAACAAATGAAAAAAAAAAAGCATGGGTTTCTAATACACAATGTAACTGCAACGAAAAAGAAAAAAAAAATAAAAAAAAAAAAATTATACATACACAGTGCTATTATAGTGCTATATTATCATTACCTACGTCTCGCAGAGTGATTCCGTTACTGTTTATAATGTTTGAATTAAAATCCAAACAACCAAACAAACAAACACACACCCACACACACACACACACACACACACACGCACGCACGCACGCACGCACGCACGCACGCACGCACGCACGCACGCACGCACGCACGCACGCACGCACGCACGCAAGCAAGCAAGCAAGCAAGCAAGCAAGCACACCTACATGAACAGGTAGGTGGTTTCCAAAATTGATAGGAGTGAACAGAAGTGCAAAATGTTGTTCATGATCCCCAATCACCGTTCATGATCTCCAATCACCTCACGGATAGGTACATACATACATACTTACTTTTTTATTATTTACCATTACACCACAGCTCCTGCTGTCAAGCGAAAGCGCTTCTTTTGGAAGAGATTTACAATTTTCGCTTAACAGCTAGGAACCATAATATAAGGATCCTGATTAGAAGCCTTACAGGGCACTGTAAACTGAACAAACATCTACTGTACTGTGCTGTAGTCTACTGTCAGAGGCGTTACAATCAATAGCATCTTTTAGGGGCTTGCTCTTTTTCCAAAATAATAATAAATACACCACAGCTCATGGTTTTGCGGGAAAGAGGGGGGGGGGGGGGGGGGAGATTGTGGCTGCGGGTTCACCACGGGTGTGTACTTACGTACATAAATACGTTTTTGTTTGACGACAAAACTGACAAAGAAACTGTCTTGGTTATGTTTGACGATTAATATTGTGGCCCTGAAAAGGGCCTTTTGTTTAGATAGAATGCAACGAGCGCAGAGCATCGTGTGATCGACATAATGCATAGGTAGGTGTTAGCTAGCTGGTACACATCCTTATTATCATATATCGAAACACGCATGCGTAGCACTCTCACGGAGCACGACGACGAGATGTCGCAGCGCAGCGTTTAAGCCTTCTTCTCGGTCTTCTTGGGCAGTAGTACGGCCTGGATATTGGGAAGAACACCACCTTGAGCGATGGTCACACCGGAGAGTAGCTTGTTCAACTCCTCGTCGTTGCGGATGGCCAACTGAAGATGACGTGGGATGATCCTGGTCTTCTTGTTGTCCCTCGCGGCGTTGCCGGCCAACTCGAGAACTTCCGCAGCCAGATACTCCATCACGGCGGCCAGGTAGACGGGCGCGCCGGCACCCACGCGCTCAGCGTAGTTGCCATTACGCAGCAGCCTGTGGATACGACCCACAGGAAACTGGAGACCAGCACGATTTGAACGGGATTTTGCCTTTCCCTTCACTTTGCCACCTTTACCGCGACCCGACATGATTTAAAGATTGTTTAAACGAAAACTCACAAACACAACAACACACACGTATTCGGTGTGCGCGCCAAGAGAATATTGTCAAGCGACCAGTTTTTTTTTTTTTTTTTTTTTTTTTTTCGAATGGGCTCTCGCAGGTGGGACCGAAGTCCCATTTCTGCTTAACCGGACTTAGTTGGCGGAGAGTCCCATGTGGGACTCCATTCGCCGAAGGTTTTTTCCCTACATACTTACAAACTAGATGCGCGCGGCATCAATACCGCGCTTCATCGGGCGGGCGCCCCCCAAGGGGGGGGCTCGAACCTCGCTAGGGCATTGCAGGGGGACCCCGCAGTTCCTATGTCCCCCTAGCAGCCGTTGCTGCATCGAATTGGTTACCTCGAAAGTAGCGGACTTTCGGTCCCTATCGGGTGACGTGCTAAACGCCGTGAAGCGGCAAGCCTCGCCGGCGAGGCTAAGACCTACCTAGAAAACCTAACCAGTGGCTACGCAATAGCCTGCTCCTAGGAACTACTCTAGAGCATAGGGCCGGTCTCGCGTGACGAGATTATCTCCGGTTGCTTACACCGTGAGGGCGTCCCCAGGGGGGAGCTCGGACCTCGACTCAGGGTGCAGCAGGGGGACCCCGCCACTGATCCCCCCAGCAGCCGGTGCTGCGTCGGCATGTGTTTCTGTTTCTCGAGAGTCGGACTCTCGGATTCTGTGTGTGTGTCGCGTCGGTCCTCGCCGGCGGGGACGATATTTTGGACGACGGCGTCGGAGTGTGCTAGTACTTTTATCTGACTCCTGGAGGAGTGTGATATCGTCATCGGGCTCAATGAGTGTGTGTCTGGGACGTCGGGTTTTGCTGATAGCGGATGGCTGGTAGACGGTGGCCGCCACGACCAAGGGGTTGGGGTGCTTGGGAGCGGAATCGAACCAAGCGACCAGTTATAATCGCGCTTTTTATACGCGCTCCGTGTAGCAGTGTCAGTGGGAGGGGTGTACTGCGAACGAAACGAATTCACAAAACGCGCAAGCGCGCTCGCTACAGCACCGTCACCGGCACGTTAACGTTACCGTAGGCTCATTTTGGGGCTGGCAGGGATTTAGGTTGAGTTTACGAGTGTAATATTCTATAATACAACAACAATACAATACGATAATGATACAACTTATTAAATGTAGTTTTCATATAAATGTATGCTAATCAAAGAAACTGCTGAGCCTGGTAATCTCGTCACGCGAGACCGACCCTATGTTCTAGAGTAGTTCCTAGGAGTAGGCTTAACCGCCACTGTGTTAGGATTAGGTAGGTCTTCGCCCTCGCCTGCGAGGCTTGCCGCTTGCCGCCCCTGTGTTTAATGGTAGGACTTCGGATTAATTGACGTCGAATTAAGGGGGGGCGTGGGGTTGGGGTTGTAGTGGGGGGGTAGAACACCCCCTGTGAAGGAAAGATTGCGGACCCCCCCCCCCCCTTCCGAGTTTTTTTTTTTTCTTGTATTCAAAAATTTTTTTTCAAAAGTTTGAAAAAAAAAAAAAAATTTAAAAACTCAAAAGTTACTTAAAAGGCGTAGTTGGAGCCCCGCTTCGCGGGGCTCAATGGTTTGAAAAAAAAAAAAATAACCACGAAGGGGATGTCGGGGTCTGAGTTCGCTCGCTACGCTCGCTCACTAGACCCCGACATCCCCTTCGAACCTAACCTGCCCGAGTCGGGGTGCCCCAAGTCCTGAGCTTGCTTTTTGCTCGCTCTTGCATCCTAAGTTCTCCTAGTAACAGTGGTAACATTGCCTTTTGTTCACACATAATTTTTTTTCGTTTTTTTTTTTTTTTTAACCTTTGGCTGTTTCCTTCGACCATCTGCGCGCTCATAGCTGTACAAGTCACAGTGCGATTACAGTAATCCGCGCGCCATTTTTCACAAATTCAATACTTGTCTAAAATAATGTGTGCAAGTACATAGATAATGATTATAATTAAAAGTGTGTTACGTTAAGCTATTAAGAAACGTTTTGTGACGCTCTGTGGTTAAGAAACGAATATTATTAATATTCATGACTTTATTGTTAGCCCTGAAAAGGGCTTTTTGGTGTGCGCTCGGTGAGCGCCGCGCCGAGTGAGAGCGCAAGCACGCGCGCTAGCGTCTCGGTGCCGCCGTTTGTTTCTTCAGTTGAGTTGCAGACTTCTTCTTCTTCTTCTAACTACTGATGAAGAGACTTGGTGACGAGCTAGAGACACGTCGAGCGCGCGCCGCGACCCCCTTCCCGGGGACGATAGACGCGTAGGTTGTACGTGCAAGCGGGGTTGGAGCTGGCGATCTCTTGACGATGATGAACGACCGACACAATCATAGCATCCGCGTAGATGTGTATACCTACTACCATACGTATACGTAGGTAGTGTACGTAAACATTATACTTACTGAAAAGAACACGTTGTAGTGGCACAGACAATATTATGTATACGCACACGTACACACATACGATAGGTAGGTAGGTAGGCAGGCAGGCAGGCACACACACACAAACTAAACACTGACTGACTGACACTATTCATCTGGTTGTTGTTGTTGTTGTTGTTGTTGTTGTTTTTCGGTGGTGATCGTGGCCGTGGCGATGATGTTGATGCCGCTGCTTCCGCTGTCGTCGCCGTAGCAGTCGCCGCCGCGTTTCCGTCGCCGGTGTGTTAACGCGAAAGCGACCGTTGCTTATTTCTTAGCGGCGGACGCTTTCTTGGCGGCCGGCTTAGACTTGGGCGTGGCGGCGGCCTTCTTAGGTTTCGGCGCCTTTGGCTTCTTGGTGGGCGGCTTCGCAGTTTTCTTAGCCTTCGGTGCGGCACCACCCTTCGCTTTCGCGGGCGCGACGGCGGCTTTCTTGGCTGCGGGCTTCTTCTTAGCGGCGGCGGCGGCCTTCTTGTCCTTGGCCGCTGCGCCCTTTGACTTGGACGGCGAACCTGAAGCGGCAGACGCGGACGCGGCCGCGGCGGCGGCCTTCTTGCTCTTGGCACCCGCAGCGGATGCGGTAGCCTTCTTCGCCTTCGAAGCTGCAGTCGCGGAAGCGGCACCCTTGCCGGCGGCCTTAGCAACGCCAGCTGGTTTCTTCGCTGCGGCGGATTTAGACTCTAGCTTGAACGATCCGGACGCACCCTTGCCCTTGGTCTGGATCAGGGCGCCGGATTCGACGGCGCTCTTCAGATATTTCCTGATGAACGGAGCCAGTTTCTCGGCGTCGACCTTGTACTGCGCGGCGATGTACTTCTTGATCGCTTGCAGCGAGGATCCGCTGCGCTCCTTCATCTCCTTGATCGCACTGTTGACCATCTCGGATGTTTTGGGATGAGTCGGCTTCGCCTTCGGTTTCTTAGCGCCAGCGGCTTGCCTCGCTTGCTTCTTCGCTGGTGTAGCGGGAGCCGGAGCTTCGGTTGCCACTGCTGTGTCTGCCATTTTAATGATGATTTAGAGAGATTATTTCACGTCACACGAACGAACGAAGGAACGACCAAACAAACAATGATAGTAGTAGGTAGAAATTAATAATATAAGAGAGAGAGTTTTTTTTTTTTTTTTTTTTTTTTTTTCGAATGGGCTCTCGCAGGTGGGACCGAAGTCCCATTTCTGCTTAACCGGACTTAGTTGGCGGAGAGTCCCATGTGGGACTCCATTCGCCGAAGGTTTTTTCCCTACATACTTACAAACTAGATGCGCGCGGCATCAATACCGCGCTTAATCGGGCGGGCGCCCCCCAAGGGGGGGGCTCGAACCTCGCTAGGGCATTGCAGGGGGACCCCGCAGTTCCTATGTCCCCCTAGCAGCCGTTGCTGCATCGAATTGGTTACCTCGAAAGTAGCGGACTTTCGGTCCCTATCGGGTGACGTGCTAAACGCCGTGAAGCGGCAAGCCTCGCCGGCGAGGCTAAGACCTACCTAGAAAACCTAACCAGTGGCTACGCAATAGCCTGCTCCTAGGAACTACTCTAGAGCATAGGGCCGGTCTCGCGTGACGAGATTATCTCCGGTTGCTTACACCGTGAGGGCGTCCCCAGGGGGGAGCTCGGACCTCGACTCAGGGTGCAGCAGGGGGACCCCGCCACTGATCCCCCCAGCAGCCGGTGCTGCGTCGGCATGTGTTTCTGTTTCTCGAGAGTCGGACTCTCGGATTCTGTGTGTGTGTCGCGTCGGTCCTCGCCGGCGGGGACGATATTTTGGACGACGGCGTCGGAGTGTGCTAGTACTTTTATCTGACTCCTGGAGGAGTGTGATATCGTCATCGGGCTCAATGAGTGTGTGTCTGGGACGTCGGGTTTTGCTGATAGCGGATGGCTGGTAGACGGTGGCCGCCACGACCAAGGGGTTGGGGTGCTTGGGAGCGGAATCGAAATAGCGTTTTGAGGCACGCTTGAAAAACTGCTTGATGGTCGGCAGTTTGAAGTCTAGGTGGAGGTCGACGTTGCGTACGTACCAGGGGGCGTCTACAGCCCTACGCATGAAACGGTTTTGGATGGTTTGGAGCATGTGAATTCTCACCGGCTTAACGTGTGCGAACACAACGCTAGCATAGGCGAGTATGGGGCGGATACAGGTGGTGAATATCCTTACTTTGAGATGAGTGGGCAGCTTACTGTGCGCATTGAGAAGGGGGTGGAGACGTGCGAGGACGAGGGCGGCACGGTTTTTCACCCTGCGGATATGCGGACGGAAAGTCAGTCTACGGTCAAGGATCACTCCGAGATATTTGGCTTCTCGTTGCCATGGGATCTGTTTTCCGAACATTGAGACTGGTACGCTCAGTTCTTTACGGTACTGTGACAGGGGTCTCTTATCGAAGAGGACCGCTGCACTTTTTTCGGGATTTACTTCGATTCTCCATTTCCGGAACCATTCACCTAGGGTGTTGGCCGCGGATTGGAGGGTACGAGAAATAGCGACATGGGTCATGCCGGAGTAATAGATTGCCGTGTCGTCGGCGAAAAGGGCCATACGGGCTGCACCGCATTTTGGAATATCGCTGGTGTACAGCGTGAACAGTAGGGGGGAGAGCACGGAGCCTTGAGGCACACCGGCGTGAATGGGATGGGGGGAGGAGAGAGCCCCTTCTATGCGATAGCAAAAGGTACGATTCGACAAGTGGTCTCGGATGATGAGCACGAGACGATGTGGCACATTCATAGTGTACAGCTTATATAATAAGCCGTTGTGCCACACTTTATCGAAAGCCTTTGCTACGTCGAAAAAGAGAGTGCCGGTCATTTGACCGCGTACGAAGCCTGCACTGATGTGTTCTACAATGCGGTGCAGTTGATTAACGCAGCAGTGCTTTGTACGAAAGCCAAACTGCTCGTCGGGAAGGAGTTTATTTGAGTCGGCGAAATCTTTGAGTCGCTTATAAATAAGCTTCTCGTAGATTTTACCGAAGACATTGAGGAGACTAATCGGCCGGTAACTACTCGGCTCGGCTTTTGGTTTGCCCGGTTTGGAAATACCGATTACCGTAGCCTGTTTCCAAGCCTGGGGAAAGATGTTGTTTTTAAATGCCGCATTGAAGATGACGGTCATTAGAGCGATTAGGGTGGCAGGGAAACGTTTCAGCACCTTATTGGTGATGCCGTCTGCGCCGGGGGCTTTTTTGGGCTTAAGATCCTTGACTATAGAGAGAACTTCGTCAGGGGTGATCGG
The DNA here is from genome assembly GCA_949699075.1 of Asteroscopus sphinx. NCBI lineage: Eukaryota > Metazoa > Arthropoda > Insecta > Lepidoptera > Noctuidae > Asteroscopus > Asteroscopus sphinx. The sequence goes on along the minus strand of OX453030.1, from coordinate 7,317,412 downwards.
TGGGAGCGGGTCATCAGGGTCATCTATTGGGGGGGGGGGGAGGGCTGACCTACGCTCTACTTCTGAATTAACCTTATCAAGGTGGGTTTGGCTTACGGGAAGCGTACTGAGAGTGCATTGAGACTCCAAACTGTCGGCTAAGCATTCGGCTTTTTCGTCGTCGTCAAAGGCCGGCCTTTGATTGGGTCGATTTAGGGGGGGCATAGTTGCCGTGGTCTCGCATTTAAGTCTGCGTTGAAGGGCCCAGAAGGCTACATGAGACGGTTGGATTGCGCTGACTTCCTTGTCCCAATGCTCCTCCCGTACCTGAGCTACACGTCTCTTTACAGAATTCTGTAAGGAGCGCATATGGGCACGATTGGCTTCATTGGGAAAAGCGTCATAGGCACGGATGGCCGCGTTCCTCTCGGTCCTCAACTCATTTACATCGTCCGGCAGTTTCAGACGCTGGTCATCCAGCATCGGAACCTGCCGTGAGCATTCGCCCACTACGGACTGCACATGGTTGGTGAGCGAGGTGATCGCGGCCACCGTGTCCGCGACTGTCTCAATGGAGTCAGGGATTGAATCTAATTGGGGGGATGAGGTAGATTTGAGGCGGTCCTCTAATCTCCTCCAATCGGTTATCGTTTTGGTTATGGGTGGAATACCGGGATCCGAGGGACCACCTCGGGGACCCAGTTGAATGATCACAGGGCGATGATCTGAGTCTAATTCTTGGATTACCTCGATAGAGCGAATACCGAGGTTTACGCGCTTTAAGAGGGCTATATCTAGGATGTCGGGCCTGTGCCCTACTGTGTCAGGATAGTGAGTGGGACGCATCGGGGCGATGACGTCGAAGGAAAGTTTGTCGCTAAGTGCTCCTAATTGAGTGCCAGCGGCGTTATTGGAGACACAGCTCCATGAACGGTGTTTGGCGTTTAAGTCGCCTGCAATAATTACAGAGTTACTAAGATCGAGTAGGGATTTGAGGTCGTCCTCGAGCAGACTCGCGGGTTTGTTTGCGGATCTATAGGCCGAGACTATGGTGATGGGCTGGTGCCCTGTCATGCCTAGGCGACAGATTGAAGCCTCCAGGCATGCTAGCTCTGGGGGATCAATGGGGATGCAATACAATGAATTTCGGTAATAGATGAGCGTTCCGCCTAGTGCGGTGTGTGCTCTGTCGTTTCTTATCAGCCTATAGTTGGCTATATTGGGATTACGACTATGGGGTTTGAGGAAAGACTCTTGAATGAGTAAAATATCGATTTGGTGCTCACGCAAGAAGACGGCTACGTCGTCGCGTTGACCACTAATGCCTCGGGCATTAAAAAAGCCTAAAATTAGGGAACGGGGTTTGAATCTTTTGGGTGGGGCCGTATTATACATTATAATTGGAATTAAGTATTCTGTAAATGTCTTGGTACTTGGTAAGTACCTGAAGGCGCTGCTCATGGATGCCTTGGGTAAAGGCCCAAAGTCTAGAGTAGGCGTCAATGCGGGACTCCCCTGATTGGGGTTCGAGGTATTCTCTCGGCAGAAGGCCGGGGGAGTTTACCGGAGGGGGGGTTCTCATGGGGGGGGGGGCTTTGGCTGCTGGTGCAGTTTTGGGCCTGAGAGAAGGTGCGGGGATGGGTATGTTCATCAGCGCAGGGGGCTCTGCGGCCGGGGGCGCGAGACGAGAGGGCGGAAGAGGTGGGAATTGGGGCTTTTGGTTTCCCTTAAACCAGGGGTTGGGCCCGAGTGGGCCGCGGAAATTAGGGGAGGGCCCGAGTGGGCCTCTAGGGTTTGGTGGTTGGTACTGGTAGGGGGCTGCGTAGGAGGGGGCTTCCCTCGCAACGCGGTCGGAGGCGCGTTTCGCCGATTTGGCGTTGCGCATTTTGGGGGCTTTGGGGCATCCGCGATAATTCGCTGGATGCCCGGATTTGCCGCAAAGGACACAGCTAGGGGGCTCCGTGCACTGGTCCCTCTCCTTGGGACGCTCGCACTCGGTAGTCCCGTGATCGCCTAGGCACTTAACGCACCTGGGCTTTGCGTAGCAGTTACGCTGGGAGTGACCATACAGCTGGCAACGGTGACATTGTCCAGGCTGGTTTGATTTGTGGGGGCGTTCGACCGTGATGCCTGACAATTTGCATACGGTCTTAATGTTATAGATATTTTTGGCGTTTTCGCCAGGGTGGCATATGACGAGGACCATGTTGTAGGGATCGCCGTGCTTACCACGGTACATACGGTGAGTAATTGCAACCGGGATCCCTTGACGGTCGAGGTCGGCGTGCACTTCCGTGCAGCTGACTTCGGTCGGAACCCCTCGGATCACAACTCTAAGGAGTCGGTCCTCTGGGAGTGCGTAGGTGTGAAAAGACACACCACGCTCGCGCAACAACCTGGTAAGGTTGCGGTAATCAGTGGGGGTGGGGACAACTACTTTAATGCCCTGCTGTGTGGGGCGGGCACTAGTAAAATTGATCTTATTTTGGTTGCACCAGTCGGAGATCCTGGTCCAATAAGCCTTATCCTGGATGAATAAGGGAGGCGGAATGGGTACCTTCTTCTGGGAAGATGAGGTATGTTCATGATCATGAGGGGAGGAGGGCCTGTTATCCTGCGAGGAGGAGTAAGAGGCGGGACGGGGGGTAGGGGCCGGGGCAGAGTTTGCCTCGGAGAGTTTAGGAGTTTTTGAGGCGAGAGCCTCGGCCTTGTTGGTTTTGCGGCTGCGTTTTTTGCCTTTACCCACTACTGTGGTAAAGGCATCGGCCGCGTCCGAGTTGACCTCACTGTCCGAGGACATCTCTTGGTCTGACGGGATAGGGGAGCGATCAGGGTATTGAGTGGGGGCTGGGGTGGGGAGAGGTGAGGGGGTGCGGTCCTTATGGTCCAGGCTGGCTGAACGCCTAGGCGGACCACGTGGAGACCTCGGCCTCTCCTCATCGCTGTCGGAACGGGCGGGGCGCCTATTCCTCCTTAGGGGTGGGGGGGTGTCGGGCGACTCTGGAGAGTCGGGGACGTCCGATTGATTGGCGGCAAAAGCGCTGCCAAACAAGTCGCCATGATTGGCGATAAAGACTGGGTCCTTGAAGAGGACGTTCTTTAAAATGCTGAGGAACTCGGCATCAGACACCATCTTAGAGACGGTGACTAAGCCAAGCGCCTAGCAACAATGAGAGGGGAGAAAATTAGTGGCGTACTACCATGGGGGTTTGCTCCTCGGGTGGGTTTTCCCGGGAGTGTGTTCAAACCCTCCCCGTCGGGTATAGACGGGGAGGTTGTGTGCCTACTGGTGAGCCCTAAGCTTGCACTCCTGATTGCCAGTCTTAATGTGCAACCAGGTCCCTAAGTCTCTAGTGTGCAATGGGTGTAAACCCCTAGAGAGTGCTAGATAGGACGAAACGGGGTTAAAGCTAGGGAAGACTAGGAGATCCCCCAAGGCCTTCTGGCCCTAGCTTCTTCCAATTTTGCTTTGCCCTTAAGGAGCGCAGCTGGCGTGTCGGGTCAACGCCCCTCAGTTCGTTAGCACCGTTAGGTATCCACTGAGGACCACAGTAAATAAGTGGGTTTTTCCTGAAGGGACACTACGTTTTTGACGAAACACTGTCTAAAGAGACAAAAGCGCGCCCGCTGTCTTGAAAAAGACAGCGAATGTGCTTATCGGGCTGCAGTCGGCGGGGCGACTGCGGAGGGCGCTACGGTGAGCCGTAGCGAAAAATATTCGAGCACTTAATTCGTCACGAGAGGACGGAGCGGAGCAGCACGACCTCTCGGGGCGAGTGTCAGAGCGTGAATGCAAGCGACCAGTTTTTTTTTTTTTTTTTTTTTTTTTTTTTTTCGAATGGGCTCTCGCAGGTGGGACCGAAGTCCCATTTCTGCTTAACCGGACTTAGTTGGCGGAGAGTCCCATGTGGGACTCCATTCGCCGAAGGTTTTTTCCCTACATACTTACAAACTAGATGCGCGCGGCATCAATACCGCGCTTAATCGGGCGGGCGCCCCCCAAGGGGGGGGCTCGAACCTCGCTAGGGCATTGCAGGGGGACCCCGCAGTTCCTATGTCCCCCTAGCAGCCGTTGCTGCATCGAATTGGTTACCTCGAAAGTAGCGGACTTTCGGTCCCTATCGGGTGACGTGCTAAACGCCGTGAAGCGGCAAGCCTCGCCGGCGAGGCTAAGACCTACCTAGAAAACCTAACCAGTGGCTACGCAATAGCCTGCTCCTAGGAACTACTCTAGAGCATAGGGCCGGTCTCGCGTGACGAGATTATCTCCGGTTGCTTACACCGTGAGGGCGTCCCCAGGGGGGAGCTCGGACCTCGACTCAGGGTGCAGCAGGGGGACCCCGCCACTGATCCCCCCAGCAGCCGGTGCTGCGTCGGCATGTGTTTCTGTTTCTCGAGAGTCGGACTCTCGGATTCTGTGTGTGTGTCGCGTCGGTCCTCGCCGGCGGGGACGATATTTTGGACGACGGCGTCGGAGTGTGCTAGTACTTTTATCTGACTCCTGGAGGAGTGTGATATCGTCATCGGGCTCAATGAGTGTGTGTCTGGGACGTCGGGTTTTGCTGATAGCGGATGGCTGGTAGACGGTGGCCGCCACGACCAAGGGGTTGGGGTGCTTGGGAGCGGAATCGAAATAGCGTTTTGAGGCACGCTTGAAAAACTGCTTGATGGTCGGCAGTTTGAAGTCTAGGTGGAGGTCGACGTTGCGCACGTACCAGGGGGCGTCTACAGCCCTACGCATGAAACGGTTTTGGATGGTTTGGAGCATGTGAATTCTCACCGGCTTAACGTGTGCGAACACAACGCTAGCATAGGCGAGTATGGGGCGGATACAGGTGGTGAATATCCTTACTTTGAGATGAGTGGGCAGCTTACTGTGCGCATTGAGAAGGGGGTGGAGACGTGCGAGGACGAGGGCGGCACGGTTTTTCACCCTGCGGATATGCGGACGGAAAGTCAGTCTACGGTCAAGGATCACTCCGAGATATTTGGCTTCTCGTTGCCATGGGATCTGTTTTCCGAACATTGAGACTGGTACGCTCAGTTCTTTACGGTACTGTGACAGGGGTCTCTTATCGAAGAGGACCGCTGCACTTTTTTCGGGATTTACTTCGATTCTCCATTTCCGGAACCATTCACCTAGGGTGTTGGCCGCGGATTGGAGGGTACGAGAAATAGCGACATGGGTCATGCCGGAGTAATAGATTGCCGTGTCGTCGGCGAAAAGGGCCATACGGGCTGCACCGCATTTTGGAATATCGCTGGTGTACAGCGTGAACAGTAGGGGGGAGAGCACGGAGCCTTGAGGCACACCGGCGTGAATGGGATGGGGGGAGGAGAGAGCCCCTTCTATGCGATAGCAAAAGGTACGATTCGACAAGTAGTCTCGGATGATGAGCACGAGACGATGTGGCACATTCATAGTGTACAGCTTATATAATAAGCCGTTGTGCCACACTTTATCGAAAGCCTTTGCTACGTCGAAAAAGAGAGTGCCGGTCATTTGACCGCGTACGAAGCCTGCACTGATGTGTTCTACAATGCGGTGCAGTTGATTAACGCAGCAGTGCTTTGTACGAAAGCCAAACTGCTCGTCGGGAAGGAGTTTATTTGAGTCGGCGAAATCTTTGAGTCGCTTATAAATAAGCTTCTCGTAGATTTTACCGAAGACATTGAGGAGACTAATCGGCCGGTAACTACTCGGCTCGGCTTTTGGTTTGCCCGGTTTGGAAATACCGATTACCGTAGCCTGTTTCCAAGCCTGGGGAAAGATGTTGTTTTTAAATGCCGCATTGAAGATGACGGTCATTAGAGCGATTAGGGTGGCAGGGAAACGTTTCAGCACCTTATTGGTGATGCCGTCTGCGCCGGGGGCTTTTTTGGGCTTAAGATCCTTGACTATAGAGAGAACTTCGTCAGGGGTGATCGGTGGGAGCGGGTCATCAGGGTCATCTATTGGGGGGGGGGGGAGGGCTGACCTACGCTCTACTTCTGAATTAACCTTATCAAGGTGGGTTTGGCTTACGGGAAGCGTACTGAGAGTGCATTGAGACTCCAAACTGTCGGCTAAGCATTCGGCTTTTTCGTCGTCGTCAAAGGCCGGCCTTTGATTGGGTCGATTTAGGGGGGGCATAGTTGCCGTGGTCTCGCATTTAAGTCTGCGTTGAAGGGCCCAGAAGGCTACATGAGACGGTTGGATTGCGCTGACTTCCTTGTCCCAATGCTCCTCCCGTACCTGAGCTACACGTCTCTTTACAGAATTCTGTAAGGAGCGCATATGGGCACGATTGGCTTCATTGGGAAAAGCGTCATAGGCACGGATGGCCGCGTTCCTCTCGGTCCTCAACTCATTTACATCGTCCGGCAGTTTCAGACGCTGGTCATCCAGCATCGGAACCTGCCGTGAGCATTCGCCCACTACGGACTGCACATGGTTGGTGAGCGAGGTGATCGCGGCCACCGTGTCCGCGACTGTCTCAATGGAGTCAGGGATTGAATCTAATTGGGGGGATGAGGTAGATTTGAGGCGGTCCTCTAATCTCCTCCAATCGGTTATCGTTTTTGTTATGGGTGGAATACCGGGATCCGAGGGACCACCTCGGGGACCCAGTTGAATGATCACAGGGCGATGATCTGAGTCTAATTCTTGGATTACCTCGATAGAGCGAATACCGAGGTTTACGCGCTTTAAGAGGGCTATATCTAGGATGTCGGGCCGGTGCCCTACTGTGTCAGGATAGTGAGTGGGACGCATCGGGGCGATGACGTCGAAGGAAAGTTTGTCGCTAAGTGCTCCTAATTGAGTGCCAGCGGCGTTATTGGAGACACAGCTCCATGAACGGTGTTTGGCGTTTAAGTCGCCTGCAATAATTACAGAGTTACTAAGATCGAGTAGGGATTTGAGGTCGTCCTCGAGCAGACTCGCGGGTTTGTTTGCGGATCTATAGGCCGAGACTATGGTGATGGGCTGGTGCCCTGTCATGCCTAGGCGACAGATTGAAGCCTCCAGGCATGCTAGCTCTGGGGGATCAATGGGGATGCAATACAATGAATTTCGGTAATAGATGAGCGTTCCGCCTAGTGCGGTGTGTGCTCTGTCGTTTCTTATCAGCCTATAGTTGGCTATATTGGGATTACGACTATGGGGTTTGAGGAAAGACTCTTGAATGAGTAAAATATCGATTTGGTGCTCACGCAAGAAGACGGCTACGTCGTCGCGTTGACCACTAATGCCTCGGGCATTAAAAAAGCCTAAAATTAGGGAACGGGGTTTGAATCTTTTGGGTGGGGCCGTATTATACATTATAATTGGAATTGAGTATTCTATAAATGTCTTGGTACTTGGTAAGTACCTGAAGGCGCTGCTCATGGATGCCTTGGGTAAAGGCCCAAAGTCTAGAGTAGGCGTCAATGCGGGACTCCCCTGATTGGGGTTCGAGGTATTCTCTCGGCAGAAGGCCGGGGGAGTTTACCGGAGGGGGGGTTCTCATGGGGGGGGGGGCTTTGGCTGCTGGTGCAGTTTTGGGCCTGAGAGAAGGTGCGGGGATGGGTATGTTCATCAGCGCAGGGGGCTCTGCGGCCGGGGGCGCGAGACGAGAGGGCGGAAGAGGTGGGAATTGGGGCTTTTGGTTTCCCTTAAACCAGGGGTTGGGCCCGAGTGGGCCGCGGAAATTAGGGGAGGGCCCGAGTGGGCCTCTAGGGTTTGGTGGTTGGTACTGGTAGGGGGCTGCGTAGGAGGGGGCTTCCCTCGCAACGCGGTCGGAGGCGCGTTTCGCCGATTTGGCGTTGCGCATTTTGGGGGCTTTGGGGCATCCGCGATAATTCGCTGGATGCCCGGATTTGCCGCAAAGGACACAGCTAGGGGGCTCCGTGCACTGGTCCCTCTCCTTGGGACGCTCGCACTCGGTAGTCCCGTGATCGCCTAGGCACTTAACGCACCTGGGCTTTGCGTAGCAGTTACGCTGGGAGTGACCATACAGCTGGCAACGGTGACATTGTCCAGGCTGGTTTGATTTGTGGGGGCGTTCGACCGTGATGCCTGACAAATTGCATACGGTCTTAATGTTATAGATATTTTTGGCGTTTTCGCCAGGGTGGCATATGACGAGGACCATGTTGTAGGGATCGCCGTGCTTACCACGGTACATACGGTGAGTAATTGCAACCGGGATCCCTTGACGGTCGAGGTCGGCGTGCACTTCCGTGCAGCTGACTTCGGTCGGAACCCCTCGGATCACAACTCTAAGGAGTCGGTCCTCTGGGAGTGCGTAGGTGTGAAAAGACACACCACGCTCGCGCAACAACCTGGTAAGGTTGCGGTAATCAGTGGGGGTGGGGACAACTACTTTAATGCCCTGCTGTGTGGGGCGGGCACTAGTAAAATTGATCTTATTTTGGTTGCACCAGTCGGAGATCCTGGTCCAATAAGCCTTATCCTGGATGAATAAGGGAGGCGGAATGGGTACCTTCTTCTGGGAAGATGAGGTATGTTCATGATCATGAGGGGAGGAGGGCCTGTTATCCTGCGAGGAGGAGTAAGAGGCGGGACGGGGGGTAGGGGCCGGGGCAGAGTTTGCCTCGGAGAGTTTAAGAGTTTTTGAGGCGAGAGCCTCGGCCTTGTTGGTTTTGCGGCTGCGTTTTTTGCCTTTACCCACTACTGTGGTAAAGGCATCGGCCGCGTCCGAGTTGACCTCACTGTCCGAGGACATCTCTTGGTCTGACGGGATAGGGGAGCGATCAGGGTATTGAGTGGGGGCTGGGGTGGGGAGAGGTGAGGGGGTGCGGTCCTTATGGTCCGGGCTGGCTGAACGCCTAGGCGGACCACGTGGAGACCTCGGCCTCTCCTCATCGCTGTCGGAACGGGCGGGGCGCCTATTCCTCCTTAGGGGTGGGGGGGTGTCGGGCGACTCTGGAGAGTCGGGGACGTCCGATTGATTGGCGGCAAAAGCGCTGCCAAACAAGTCGCCATGATTGGCGATAAAGACTGGGTCCTTGAAGAGGACGTTCTTTAAAATGCTGAGGAACTCGGCATCAGACACCATCTTAGAGACGGTGACTAAGCCAAGCGCCTAGCAACAATGAGAGGGAAGAAAATTAGTGGCGTACTACCATGGGGGTTTGCTCCTCGGGTGGGTTTTCCCGGGAGTGTGTTCAAACCCTCCCCGTCGGGTATAGACGGGGAGGTTGTGTGCCTACTGGTGAGCCCTAAGCTTGCACTCCTGATTGCCAGTCTTAATGTGCAACCAGGTCCCTAAGTCTCTAGTGTGCAATGGGTGTAAACCCCTAGAGAGTGCTAGATAGGACGAAACGGGGTTAAAGCTAGGGAAGACTAGGAGATCCCCCAAGGCCTTCTGGCCCTAGCTTCTTCCAATTTTGCTTTGCCCTTAAGGAGCGCAGCTGGCGTGTCGGGTCAACGCCCCTCAGTTCGTTAGCACCGTTAGGTATCCACTGAGGACCACAGTAAATAAGTGGGTTTTTCCTGAAGGGACACTACGTTTTTGACGAAACTCTGTCTAAAGAGACAAAAGCGCGCCCGCTGTCTTGAAAAAGACAGCGAATGTGCTTATCGGGCTGCAGTCGGCGGGGCGACTGCGGAGGGCGCTACGGTGAGCCGTAGCGAAAAATATTCGAGCACTTAATTCGTCACGAGAGGACGGAGCGGAGCAGCACGACCTCTCGGGGCGAGTGTCAGAGCGAGAATGGAAGCGACCAGTTTTTTTTTTTTTTTTTTTTTTTTTTTTTTTTTTTTCGAATGGGCTCTCGCAGGTGGGACCGAAGTCCCATTTCTGCTTAACCGGACTTAGTTGGCGGAGAGTCCCATGTGGGACTCCATTCGCCGAAGGTTTTTTCCCTACATACTTACAAACTAGATGCGCGCGGCATCAATACCGCGCTTAATCGGGCGGGCGCCCCCCAAGGGGGGGGCTCGAACCTCGCTAGGGCATTGCAGGGGGACCCCGCAGTTCCTATGTCCCCCTAGCAGCCGTTGCTGCATCGAATTGGTTACCTCGAAAGTAGCGGACTTTCGGTCCCTATCGGGTGACGTGCTAAACGCCGTGAAGCGGCAAGCCTCGCCGGCGAGGCTAAGACCTACCTAGAAAACCTAACCAGTGGCTACGCAATAGCCTGCTCCTAGGAACTACTCTAGAGCATAGGGCCGGTCTCGCGTGACGAGATTATCTCCGGTTGCTTACACCGTGAGGGCGTCCCCAGGGGGGAGCTCGGACCTCGACTCAGGGTGCAGCAGGGGGACCCCGCCACTGATCCCCCCAGCAGCCGGTGCTGCGTCGGCATGTGTTTCTGTTTCTCGAGAGTCGGACTCTCGGATTCTGTGTGTGTGTCGCGTCGGTCCTCGCCGGCGGGGACGATATTTTGGACGACGGCGTCGGAGTGTGCTAGTACTTTTATCTGACTCCTGGAGGAGTGTGATATCGTCATCGGGCTCAATGAGTGTGTGTCTGGGACGTCGGGTTTTGCTGATAGCGGATGGCTGGTAGACGGTGGCCGCCACGACCAAGGGGTTGGGGTGCTTGGGAGCGGAATCGAAATAGCGTTTTGAGGCACGCTTGAAAAACTGCTTGATGGTCGGCAGTTTGAAGTCTAGGTGGAGGTCGACGTTGCGCACGTACCAGGGGGCGTCTACAGCCCTACGCATGAAACGGTTTTGGATGGTTTGGAGCATGTGAATTCTCACCGGCTTAACGTGTGCGAACACAACGCTAGCATAGGCGAGTATGGGGCGGATACAGGTGGTGAATATCCTTACTTTGAGATGAGTGGGCAGCTTACTGTGCGCATTGAGAAGGGGGTGGAGACGTGCGAGGACGAGGGCGGCACGGTTTTTCACCCTGCGGATATGCGGACGGAAAGTCAGTCTACGGTCAAGGATCACTCCGAGATATTTGGCTTCTCGTTGCCATGGGATCTGTTTTCCGAACATTGAGACTGGTACGCTCAGTTCTTTACGGTACTGTGACAGGGGTCTCTTATCGAAGAGGACCGCTGCACTTTTTTCGGGATTTACTTCGATTCTCCATTTCCGGAACCATTCACCTAGGGTGTTGGCCGCGGATTGGAGGGTACGAGAAATAGCGACATGGGTCATGCCGGAGTAATAGATTGCCGTGTCGTCGGCGAAAAGGGCCATACGGGCTGCACCGCATTTTGGAATATCGCTGGTGTACAGCGTGAACAGTAGGGGGGAGAGCACGGAGCCTTGAGGCACACCGGCGTGAATGGGATGGGGGGAGGAGAGAGCCCCTTCTATGCGATAGCAAAAGGTACGATTCGACAAGTAGTCTCGGATGATGAGCACGAGACGATGTGGCACATTCATAGTGTACAGCTTATATAATAAGCCGTTGTGCCACACTTTATCGAAAGCCTTTGCTACGTCGAAAAAGAGAGTGCCGGTCATTTGACCGCGTACGAAGCCTGCACTGATGTGTTCTACAATGCGGTGCAGTTGATTAACGCAGCAGTGCTTTGTACGAAAGCCAAACTGCTCGTCGGGAAGGAGTTTATTTGAGTCGGCGAAATCTTTGAGTCGCTTATAAATAAGCTTCTCGTAGATTTTACCGAAGACATTGAGGAGACTAATCGGCCGGTAACTACTCGGCTCGGCTTTTGGTTTGCCCGGTTTGGAAATACCGATTACCGTAGCCTGTTTCCAAGCCTGGGGAAAGATGTTGTTTTTAAATGCCGCATTGAAGATGACGGTCATTAGAGCGATTAGGGTGGCAGGGAAACGTTTCAGCACCTTATTGGTGATGCCGTCTGCGCCGGGGGCTTTTTTGGGCTTAAGATCCTTGACTATAGAGAGAACTTCGTCAGGGGTGATCGGTGGGAGCGGGTCATCAGGGTCATCTATTGGGGGGGGGGGGAGGGCTGACCTACGCTCTACTTCTGAATTAACCTTATCAAGGTGGGTTTGGCTTACGGGAAGCGTACTGAGAGTGCATTGAGACTCCAAACTGTCGGCTAAGCATTCGGCTTTTTCGTCGTCGTCAAAGGCCGGCCTTTGATTGGGTCGATTTAGGGGGGGCATAGTTGCCGTGGTCTCGCATTTAAGTCTGCGTTGAAGGGCCCAGAAGGCTACATGAGACGGTTGGATTGCGCTGACTTCCTTGTCCCAATGCTCCTCCCGTACCTGAGCTACACGTCTCTTTACAGAATTCTGTAAGGAGCGCATATGGGCACGATTGGCTTCATTGGGAAAAGCGTCATAGGCACGGATGGCCGCGTTCCTCTCGGTCCTCAACTCATTTACATCGTCCGGCAGTTTCAGACGCTGGTCATCCAGCATCGGAACCTGCCGTGAGCATTCGCCCACTACGGACTGCACATGGTTGGTGAGCGAGGTGATCGCGGCCACCGTGTCCGCGACTGTCTCAATGGAGTCAGGGATTGAATCTAATTGGGGGGATGAGGTAGATTTGAGGCGGTCCTCTAATCTCCTCCAATCGGTTATCGTTTTTGTTATGGGTGGAATACCGGGATCCGAGGGACCACCTCGGGGACCCAGTTGAATGATCACAGGGCGATGATCTGAGTCTAATTCTTGGATTACCTCGATAGAGCGAATACCGAGGTTTACGCGCTTTAAGAGGGCTATATCTAGGATGTCGGGCCGGTGCCCTACTGTGTCAGGATAGTGAGTGGGACGCATCGGGGCGATGACGTCGAAGGAAAGTTTGTCGCTAAGTGCTCCTAATTGAGTGCCAGCGGCGTTATTGGAGACACAGCTCCATGAACGGTGTTTGGCGTTTAAGTCGCCTGCAATAATTACAGAGTTACTAAGATCGAGTAGGGATTTGAGGTCGTCCTCGAGCAGACTCGCGGGTTTGTTTGCGGATCTATAGGCCGAGACTATGGTGATGGGCTGGTGCCCTGTCATGCCTAGGCGACAGATTGAAGCCTCCAGGCATGCTAGCTCTGGGGGATCAATGGGGATGCAATACAATGAATTTCGGTAATAGATGAGCGTTCCGCCTAGTGCGGTGTGTGCTCTGTCGTTTCTTATCAGCCTATAGTTGGCTATATTGGGATTACGACTATGGGGTTTGAGGAAAGACTCTTGAATGAGTAAAATATCGATTTGGTGCTCACGCAAGAAGACGGCTACGTCGTCGCGTTGACCACTAATGCCTCGGGCATTAAAAAAGCCTAAAATTAGGGAACGGGGTTTGAATCTTTTGGGTGGGGCCGTATTATACATTATAATTGGAATTGAGTATTCTATAAATGTCTTGGTACTTGGTAAGTACCTGAAGGCGCTGCTCATGGATGCCTTGGGTAAAGGCCCAAAGTCTAGAGTAGGCGTCAATGCGGGACTCCCCTGATTGGGGTTCGAGGTATTCTCTCGGCAGAAGGCCGGGGGAGTTTACCGGAGGGGGGGTTCTCATGGGGGGGGGGGCTTTGGCTGCTGGTGCAGTTTTGGGCCTGAGAGAAGGTGCGGGGATGGGTATGTTCATCAGCGCAGGGGGCTCTGCGGCCGGGGGCGCGAGACGAGAGGGCGGAAGAGGTGGGAATTGGGGCTTTTGGTTTCCCTTAAACCAGGGGTTGGGCCCGAGTGGGCCGCGGAAATTAGGGGAGGGCCCGAGTGGGCCTCTAGGGTTTGGTGGTTGGTACTGGTAGGGGGCTGCGTAGGAGGGGGCTTCCCTCGCAACGCGGTCGGAGGCGCGTTTCGCCGATTTGGCGTTGCGCATTTTGGGGGCTTTGGGGCATCCGCGATAATTCGCTGGATGCCCGGATTTGCCGCAAAGGACACAGCTAGGGGGCTCCGTGCACTGGTCCCTCTCCTTGGGACGCTCGCACTCGGTAGTCCCGTGATCGCCTAGGCACTTAACGCACCTGGGCTTTGCGTAGCAGTTACGCTGGGAGTGACCATACAGCTGGCAACGGTGACATTGTCCAGGCTGGTTTGATTTGTGGGGGCGTTCGACCGTGATGCCTGACAAATTGCATACGGTCTTAATGTTATAGATATTTTTGGCGTTTTCGCCAGGGTGGCATATGACGAGGACCATGTTGTAGGGATCGCCGTGCTTACCACGGTACATACGGTGAGTAATTGCAACCGGGATCCCTTGACGGTCGAGGTCGGCGTGCACTTCCGTGCAGCTGACTTCGGTCGGAACCCCTCGGATCACAACTCTAAGGAGTCGGTCCTCTGGGAGTGCGTAGGTGTGAAAAGACACACCACGCTCGCGCAACAACCTGGTAAGGTTGCGGTAATCAGTGGGGGTGGGGACAACTACTTTAATGCCCTGCTGTGTGGGGCGGGCACTAGTAAAATTGATCTTATTTTGGTTGCACCAGTCGGAGATCCTGGTCCAATAAGCCTTATCCTGGATGAATAAGGGAGGCGGAATGGGTACCTTCTTCTGGGAAGATGAGGTATGTTCATGATCATGAGGGGAGGAGGGCCTGTTATCCTGCGAGGAGGAGTAAGAGGCGGGACGGGGGGTAGGGGCCGGGGCAGAGTTTGCCTCGGAGAGTTTAAGAGTTTTTGAGGCGAGAGCCTCGGCCTTGTTGGTTTTGCGGCTGCGTTTTTTGCCTTTACCCACTACTGTGGTAAAGGCATCGGCCGCGTCCGAGTTGACCTCACTGTCCGAGGACATCTCTTGGTCTGACGGGATAGGGGAGCGATCAGGGTATTGAGTGGGGGCTGGGGTGGGGAGAGGTGAGGGGGTGCGGTCCTTATGGTCCGGGCTGGCTGAACGCCTAGGCGGACCACGTGGAGACCTCGGCCTCTCCTCATCGCTGTCGGAACGGGCGGGGCGCCTATTCCTCCTTAGGGGTGGGGGGGTGTCGGGCGACTCTGGAGAGTCGGGGACGTCCGATTGATTGGCGGCAAAAGCGCTGCCAAACAAGTCGCCATGATTGGCGATAAAGACTGGGTCCTTGAAGAGGACGTTCTTTAAAATGCTGAGGAACTCGGCATCAGACACCATCTTAGAGACGGTGACTAAGCCAAGCGCCTAGCAACAATGAGAGGGAAGAAAATTAGTGGCGTACTACCATGGGGGTTTGCTCCTCGGGTGGGTTTTCCCGGGAGTGTGTTCAAACCCTCCCCGTCGGGTATAGACGGGGAGGTTGTGTGCCTACTGGTGAGCCCTAAGCTTGCACTCCTGATTGCCAGTCTTAATGTGCAACCAGGTCCCTAAGTCTCTAGTGTGCAATGGGTGTAAACCCCTAGAGAGTGCTAGATAGGACGAAACGGGGTTAAAGCTAGGGAAGACTAGGAGATCCCCCAAGGCCTTCTGGCCCTAGCTTCTTCCAATTTTGCTTTGCCCTTAAGGAGCGCAGCTGGCGTGTCGGGTCAACGCCCCTCAGTTCGTTAGCACCGTTAGGTATCCACTGAGGACCACAGTAAATAAGTGGGTTTTTCCTGAAGGGACACTACGTTTTTGACGAAACTCTGTCTAAAGAGACAAAAGCGCGCCCGCTGTCTTGAAAAAGACAGCGAATGTGCTTATCGGGCTGCAGTCGGCGGGGCGACTGCGGAGGGCGCTACGGTGAGCCGTAGCGAAAAATATTCGAGCACTTAATTCGTCACGAGAGGACGGAGCGGAGCAGCACGACCTCTCGGGGCGAGTGTCAGAGCGAGAATCGTCGCAAGCGACCAGTTATAATCGCGCTTTTTATACGCGCTCCGTGTAGCAGTGTCAGTGGGAGGGGTGTACTGCGAACGAAACGAATTCACAAAACGCGCAAGCGCGCTCGCTACAGCACCGTCACCGGCACGTTAACGTTACCGTAGGCTCATTTTGGGGCTGGCAGGGATTTAGGTTGAGTTTACGAGTGTAATATTCTATAATACAACAACAATACAATACGATAATGATACAACTTATTAAATGTAGTTTTCATATAAATGTATGCTAATCAAAGAAACTGCTGAGCCTGGTAATCTCGTCACGCGAGACCGACCCTATGTTCTAGAGTAGTTCCTAGGAGTAGGCTTAACCGCCACTGTGTTAGGATTAGGTAGGTCTTCGCCCTCGCCTGCGAGGCTTGCCGCTTGCCGCCCCTGTGTTTAATGGTAGGACTTCGGATTAATTGACGTCGAATTAAGGGGGGGCGTGGGGTTGGGGTTGTAGTGGGGGGGTAGAACACCCCCTGTGAAGGAAAGATTGCGGACCCCCCCCCCCCTTCCGAGTTTTTTTTTTTTCTTGTATTCAAAAATTTTTTTTCAAAAGTTTGAAAAAAAAAAAAAAATTTAAAAACTCAAAAGTTACTTAAAAGGCGTAGTTGGAGCCCCGCTTCGCGGGGCTCAATGGTTTGAAAAAAAAAAAAATAACCACGAAGGGGATGTCGGGGTCTGAGTTCGCTCGCTACGCTCGCTCACTAGACCCCGACATCCCCTTCGAACCTAACCTGCCCGAGTCGGGGTGCCCCAAGTCCTGAGCTTGCTTTTTGCTCGCTCTTGCATCCTAAGTTCTCCTAGTAACAGTGGTAACATTGCCTTTTGTTCACACATAATTTTTTTTCGTTTTTTTTTTTTTTTTTAACCTTTGGCTGTTTCCTTCGACCATCTGCGCGCTCATAGCTGTACAAGTCACAGTGCGATTACAGTAATCCGCGCGCCATTTTTCACAAATTCAATACTTGTCTAAAATAATGTGTGCAAGTACATAGATAATGATTATAATTAAAAGTGTGTTACGTTAAGCTATTAAGAAACGTTTTGTGACGCTCTGTGGTTAAGAAACGAATATTATTAATATTCATGACTTTATTGTTAGCCCTGAAAAGGGCTTTTTGGTGTGCGCTCGGTGAGCGCCGCGCCGAGTGAGAGCGCAAGCACGCGCGCTAGCGTCTCGGTGCCGCCGTTTGTTTCTTCAGTTGAGTTGCAGACTTCTTCTTCTTCTTCTAACTACTGATGAAGAGACTTGGTGACGAGCTAGAGACACGTCGAGCGCGCGCCGCGACCCCCTTCCCGGGGACGATAGACGCGTAGGTTGTACGTGCAAGCGGGGTTGGAGCTGGCGATCTCTTGACGATGATGAACGACCGACACAATCATAGCATCCGCGTAGATGTGTATACCTACTACCATACGTATACGTAGGTAGTGTACGTAAACATTATACTTACTGAAAAGAACACGTTGTAGTGGCACAGACAATATTATGTATACGCACACGTACACACATACGATAGGTAGGTAGGTAGGCAGGCAGGCAGGCACACACACACAAACTAAACACTGACTGACTGACACTATTCATCTGGTTGTTGTTGTTGTTGTTGTTGTTGTTGTTTTTCGGTGGTGATCGTGGCCGTGGCGATGATGTTGATGCCGCTGCTTCCGCTGTCGTCGCCGTAGCAGTCGCCGCCGCGTTTCCGTCGCCGGTGTGTTAACGCGAAAGCGACCGTTGCTTATTTCTTAGCGGCGGACGCTTTCTTGGCGGCCGGCTTAGACTTGGGCGTGGCGGCGGCCTTCTTAGGTTTCGGCGCCTTTGGCTTCTTGGTGGGCGGCTTCGCAGTTTTCTTAGCCTTCGGTGCGGCACCACCCTTCGCTTTCGCGGGCGCGACGGCGGCTTTCTTGGCTGCGGGCTTCTTCTTAGCGGCGGCGGCGGCCTTCTTGTCCTTGGCCGCTGCGCCCTTTGACTTGGACGGCGAACCTGAAGCGGCAGACGCGGACGCGGCCGCGGCGGCGGCCTTCTTGCTCTTGGCACCCGCAGCGGATGCGGTAGCCTTCTTCGCCTTCGAAGCTGCAGTCGCGGAAGCGGCACCCTTGCCGGCGGCCTTAGCAACGCCAGCTGGTTTCTTCGCTGCGGCGGATTTAGACTCTAGCTTGAACGATCCGGACGCACCCTTGCCCTTGGTCTGGATCAGGGCGCCGGATTCGACGGCGCTCTTCAGATATTTCCTGATGAACGGAGCCAGTTTCTCGGCGTCGACCTTGTACTGCGCGGCGATGTACTTCTTGATCGCTTGCAGCGAGGATCCGCTGCGCTCCTTCATCTCCTTGATCGCACTGTTGACCATCTCGGATGTTTTGGGATGAGTCGGCTTCGCCTTCGGTTTCTTAGCGCCAGCGGCTTGCCTCGCTTGCTTCTTCGCTGGTGTAGCGGGAGCCGGAGCTTCGGTTGCCACTGCTGTGTCTGCCATTTTAATGATGATTTAGAGAGATTATTTCACGTCACACGAACGAACGAAGGAACGACCAAACAAACAATGATAGTAGTAGGTAGAAATTAATAATATAAGAGAGAGAGACTTAGATGTCGCCACTTATAGGTTTTTCATATTTCGAATGCGTACGGTAACTTACAACGAAACTTTACCGTAACGAGCGCCGTGATGTCGCGGGACGTTTTCTCGTATGAACACTTGCAACTTTTCACTAACACGTATCTAATAAAATATTAATAAATAATGTTTAAAAGCGTTTACGTCTTATCGTACGTACGTTTTCGGATAGGTCATGAACTTGACGATCGTACCGATGTCGATTCGCGAGAGTGCAGTGTATATTGTGGCGGCTACGGTGTTTTATTTTGACGACTGTTAACCTAGCATCGCTCGGGTCCCGTTCAAAATGTATTTTTCTCTATAAAAGCGATAGTTATTGCAGATCGTGGTCGACCCGTCAACAACGAGGATATCGAGCTTGACCGGTGACAGGAATTCATCGGTATTGTTTAGTCTCGCGAACTTATTATCGACCTAAAAGTGAACCGTCGTAAAACACGGCGCGCGGTGCGAACCGTTAAGGACGGACGGCTCCGTCCAGGACGTTACAACCATTTTAAATTATACTTACTAATAATATTAAATAAAATACAAAAGTGCCCCCTTCGATAAGTTTACAGTGTGTGTATTAGTGAACGCGATTATGACATCCGACGAACTCTGATAAGTAAAAGACCCATCATCAAAACAATAGATCGGCGCGCTGCCCTAATACCTAACATCGCATCCATCGCTCGCTCGCTCGCGCGCACTCCGCAAGTCAATAATCCCGGTGTTTTTGTATAGAATAATAAAAAAAAAATAGGTACTATTTACTGATAAAAATACTAAATAAAACAATACCTGCACTAAAACCTAAAACGGCAACATATTGTTCCTATTCCTAACCTCGACGCGCAAGCAAAGCCATAGCCATCAATCATAATAGAATTATTATGTAGGTGCATAGGTAGAGGTTTTAAAGAATATAGGTAGGTAGGTAGGTAGGTAGGTAGGTAGGTAGGTAGGTATAGTATATATTTTTCTTAATATTTTTTTTTTTTTTTTTTCAGGTACATGCAAGCAAGTTCAAGCGTTCGACCAGTCATCCAGTCGACATTGGTAAGCTCGTTTTAATTACTTATAAGTATTTAATATTCTATTAGACGTGTTACATATTTTTGTTTGTTTGTTTGTTTGATAATAAATAAATGAATGAATGAATAAAGTTCTTAAAGCAAGCGCGTTATTTTTTTTTTATGTACATTATTGGTTCCCTCTTGAATGTTTATTATTAGGTAAGTACCCGTAGCCGGTGTTTTTAAGTATCTAAGGCATGTGTGCGTGTTGTACCTACCTAATTACGACAATAATTGAATAATACATTTTATAATGTGTTCGTGTGATGTGGTGTGCGAACGTTTTTTAGACCTCTCTTCTCAAGAAACATTTTAATTTTATAGAATCATGTGCGGCCCTGAAAAGGGCCTTTTTTTATGCTCTCGCGTGTACTAAACACACGTACGGTTGAACACGTTAAAACAAGTGTCCACCGTGTTGTATGTAGAGATAGGCAAGGGCCTGTTGAGGAGCAGTTTTAACCGCCGAAACCGTACAGAGTGCGGCCTTGGCGCTTCAGAGCGTAGACGACGTCCATAGCGGTGACGGTCTTCCTCTTGGCGTGCTCGGTGTAAGTGACCGCGTCGCGGATCACGTTCTCGAGGAACACTTTCAGCACACCGCGGGTCTCTTCGTAGATCAGACCGGAGATACGTTTCACGCCGCCTCTGCGAGCGAGACGACGGATGGCGGGCTTCGTGATACCCTGGATGTTATCACGAAGTACTTTCCTGTGACGCTTGGCTCCACCTTTTCCCAGACCCTTTCCTCCCTTGCCGCGACCGGTCATCTTCTCGACAGTGGGGTGTATGTGTACACGACACGAACGAAACACAAGCACGCGAACGAACGAGTACAACAACGGGAGACTGTTTAAAAATTCTGCCAGTTTGCTCGTTATATATAGACCGCCACACTGCGGCGGCGGGGTCGAGGGAGGTGAGCGGGGCGAGTCGTGGCGCCGCCGCTCGTTGTTGGTTGGTGGAACGACGCGGCGACGGCGACGGCTGGAATTATTCGTAGTGTCACAAAATGTTTTTTTTTTTTTTTTTTTTCTCTCCTTTTTTTCCCATCTTTTTTATAATAATGGTAATTCTAAGAGCCAAAAAAGAAAGAAGAAAAAAAAAAAAAAAAAAAAAATTTAAATATACGTTAACTAACACGCAACTTAATAATAAACTCGTAATCTAGGTAATAATATTAAACAATAGTAATGTATATAGATTGTGCATAGAGAATTTCATAAATAAATAAATAAATTGCGTGCCATGTAGGTAGGTATGTATGTGTACCTGTGCATCTCTCTGTATTTAATTATTATAATAGGTAGGTAATTGGTACGTGTCATGTGTATATCTAAAATTGTCGTAGACGTAGTTGCTAGTAGTGCATTTTGTGAAAATGTATGTTTAGGTAAAGGTAAATAATACACAACTAAGAGTGGTTTACGTTTTCGTGACGTCCGACTTAAAGAAACTTTTTAAAATCAGATAGATATGTGGCCCTGAAAAGGGCCTTTTATTTCACCCACCACAATCACATCAACAGATTAGCACTGCGTGGTGTGCTTCGTGATGTGTGTGTGATGTGACGACGAAATCTAAGCACGTTCGCCTCTGATCCTGCGCGCCAGTTGAATGTCCTTGGGCATGATGGTGACGCGTTTCGCGTGAATAGCGCACAGGTTGGTGTCTTCGAAGAGACCGACTAGGTAAGCCTCGCTAGCCTCCTGGAGCGCCATAACAGCGGAACTCTGGAAACGGAGATCGGTCTTGAAGTCCTGAGCGATCTCACGCACGAGACGCTGGAACGGAAGCTTGCGGATCAACAGCTCGGTACTCTTCTGGTAACGACGAATCTCACGAAGGGCCACAGTGCCGGGCCTGTAGCGATGGGGCTTCTTGACGCCGCCGGTGGCCGGTGCGCTCTTGCGCGCCGCCTTCGTGGCGAGCTGCTTCCTCGGCGCCTTACCGCCGGTGGATTTACGAGCGGTCTGCTTCGTACGAGCCATTATAGGAAACTAACGAGATGTGTATGTTAATAACAAACTAACAACGAACGAACGAACGAACGAACGATAAACACGCGAGACGCGCGGACGTACACACTTCGAACGAGCGAGGGAGAATGTAAAACTGATCCAGTGGAGTAGTTGGTCCTATATATATGGTAACGTAAGCGCGCGATACTAGCGACACTGCGCGCCCTCTCGACGACAATTCGCTAACTAAACCACAAAAACGTTGTTTTTTTAAAAAAAAAACGAAAAGAAATAACCAAAATAAATAAATATTGTAGGTAAATAATTTACGATAAATCTTACATTATCATCGTGGTAATTAAATACTAGTACCTACCTAAATTCTAATCTAATTAATTAGTAGGTACGTAACATTGATTCATACGAACTCAACTCAGACGTACACACGGCTACACATCAAGCTGTACAAAAGGCCAGTAAAGGCTGACCTCGCGTTGTAAGGAAAACCTATACAATGCGAGGTCAGCTTATACTGGAAATGTACAGCTTGATGTGTAGCCGTGTGTACCTATAACTTATTTTCTTTATTTATTTCATCACTACAAAATGGCAATGGCATCGAACCATACATCCTACTCCTACATTGATGGAAGAAAAAGAGAAAAACATTTTCGATTCGAATCTCTCTTTTATTTATTTACTTATGTATGTATGTATGTACTATATTCATATTATCATGACGAGTTTAAACCTATGTAGGTATGTCATGTACGGCTACCGCAACAAATTTTATAGGTAGGTAGGTAGGTAGGTACCTAACTAAGCCTTTGATTAACTACAACAACAACGTTTTGACGGGCATCAAATTTAAAGAAACGTGAAATATATCACATGAAAATTTTTGTGGCCCTGAAAAGGGCCTTTTGTTTTTTAATCCAGCCGCCAGCCATCGTTCGAGCGCGTGCGGGTCCAGATATTGACGTGGTCTGTGTGGCGATACGTGGTGCGTGAATAATGAGAATCATCGCGTAGGTAGGTGACGTTACGACGACGACGACACATCAAAATTAACACGCACCGGACACATCAACAAGACGCACGTACAAACACCGGATTATATACACTACACACGAATCGGCGGCGTTGGATCGAGCGTCGGCGGCTCTTGATAGCTACCGATCGCTCACTTGGAGCTGGTGTATTTGGTGACGGCCTTGGTGCCTTCACTGACGGCGTGCTTGGCGAGTTCACCGGGCAGCAGGAGCCTGACGGACGTCTGCACCTCCCTGGACGTGATGGTAGACCTCTTGTTGTAGTGGGCGAGTCGGGAAGCTTCGGCGGCGATACGCTCGAATATGTCGTTCACGAACGAGTTCATGATGGACATGGCCTTGCTGGAGATACCGGTGTCGGGGTGCACCTGCTTCAACACCTTGTAGATGTAGATGGCGTAGCTCTCCTTCCTCTTGTGCTTCTTCTTCTTCTTGTCGGTCTTGGAGATGTTCTTCTGGGCCTTGCCAGATTTCTTGGCGGCCTTACCACTCGTTTTGGGCGGCATTTTGAGAGTTGTTTATTTACGTATTTCAAACAGCGATGCGGAATTTATAAAAATTCTACGGAGCGCGTACTACCGTACCGAGGTTCAGTAGCGTTATAAAAATGAGCAAAGTATCTTTTGATATTTATAGACGCTCGCCAACAGAATGCAGGGGCAAAGAGAGAGAGCCACGACGATGAGGCCGACCAATCGCGATGAACACGCGTGCGGGGCGCGGGGAGGTAGTCGGTGAGACGGCGGGGTGGGGGGGGGGGGGGGGGGTACGCTTCATACGATAATTTCGAGGAAAAAAACAAATGAAAAAAAAAAAGCATGGGTTTCTAATACACAATGTAACTGCAACGAAAAAGAAAAAAAAAATAAAAAAAAAAAAATTATACATACACAGTGCTATTATAGTGCTATATTATCATTACCTACGTCTCGCAGAGTGATTCCGTTACTGTTTATAATGTTTGAATTAAAATCCAAACAACCAAACAAACAAACACACACCCACACACACACACACACACACACACACGCACGCACGCACGCACGCACGCACGCACGCACGCACGCACGCACGCACGCACGCACGCACGCACGCACGCACGCAAGCAAGCAAGCAAGCAAGCAAGCAAGCACACCTACATGAACAGGTAGGTGGTTTCCAAAATTGATAGGAGTGAACAGAAGTGCAAAATGTTGTTCATGATCCCCAATCACCGTTCATGATCTCCAATCACCTCACGGATAGGTACATACATACATACTTACTTTTTTATTATTTACCATTACACCACAGCTCCTGCTGTCAAGCGAAAGCGCTTCTTTTGGAAGAGATTTACAATTTTCGCTTAACAGCTAGGAACCATAATATAAGGATCCTGATTAGAAGCCTTACAGGGCACTGTAAACTGAACAAACATCTACTGTACTGTGCTGTAGTCTACTGTCAGAGGCGTTACAATCAATAGCATCTTTTAGGGGCTTGCTCTTTTTCCAAAATAATAATAAATACACCACAGCTCATGGTTTTGCGGGAAAGAGGGGGGGGGGGGGGGGGGAGATTGTGGCTGCGGGTTCACCACGGGTGTGTACTTACGTACATAAATACGTTTTTGTTTGACGACAAAACTGACAAAGAAACTGTCTTGGTTATGTTTGACGATTAATATTGTGGCCCTGAAAAGGGCCTTTTGTTTAGATAGAATGCAACGAGCGCAGAGCATCGTGTGATCGACATAATGCATAGGTAGGTGTTAGCTAGCTGGTACACATCCTTATTATCATATATCGAAACACGCATGCGTAGCACTCTCACGGAGCACGACGACGAGATGTCGCAGCGCAGCGTTTAAGCCTTCTTCTCGGTCTTCTTGGGCAGTAGTACGGCCTGGATATTGGGAAGAACACCACCTTGAGCGATGGTCACACCGGAGAGTAGCTTGTTCAACTCCTCGTCGTTGCGGATGGCCAACTGAAGATGACGTGGGATGATCCTGGTCTTCTTGTTGTCCCTCGCGGCGTTGCCGGCCAACTCGAGAACTTCCGCAGCCAGATACTCCATCACGGCGGCCAGGTAGACGGGCGCGCCGGCACCCACGCGCTCAGCGTAGTTGCCATTACGCAGCAGCCTGTGGATACGACCCACAGGAAACTGGAGACCAGCACGATTTGAACGGGATTTTGCCTTTCCCTTCACTTTGCCACCTTTACCGCGACCCGACATGATTTAAAGATTGTTTAAACGAAAACTCACAAACACAACAACACACACGTATTCGGTGTGCGCGCCAAGAGAATATTGTCAAGCGACCAGTTATAATCGCGCTTTTTATACGCGCTCCGTGTAGCAGTGTCAGTGGGAGGGGTGTACTGCGAACGAAACGAATTCACAAAACGCGCAAGCGCGCTCGCTACAGCACCGTCACCGGCACGTTAACGTTACCGTAGGCTCATTTTGGGGCTGGCAGGGATTTAGGTTGAGTTTACGAGTGTAATATTCTATAATACAACAACAATACAATACGATAATGATACAACTTATTAAATGTAGTTTTCATATAAATGTATGCTAATCAAAGAAACTGCTGAGCCTGGTAATCTCGTCACGCGAGACCGACCCTATGTTCTAGAGTAGTTCCTAGGAGTAGGCTTAACCGCCACTGTGTTAGGATTAGGTAGGTCTTCGCCCTCGCCTGCGAGGCTTGCCGCTTGCCGCCCCTGTGTTTAATGGTAGGACTTCGGATTAATTGACGTCGAATTAAGGGGGGGCGTGGGGTTGGGGTTGTAGTGGGGGGGTAGAACACCCCCTGTGAAGGAAAGATTGCGGACCCCCCCCCCCCCTTCCGAGTTTTTTTTTTTTCTTGTATTCAAAAATTTTTTTTCAAAAGTTTGAAAAAAAAAAAAAAATTTAAAAACTCAAAAGTTACTTAAAAGGCGTAGTTGGAGCCCCGCTTCGCGGGGCTCAATGGTTTGAAAAAAAAAAAAATAACCACGAAGGGGATGTCGGGGTCTGAGTTCGCTCGCTACGCTCGCTCACTAGACCCCGACATCCCCTTCGAACCTAACCTGCCCGAGTCGGGGTGCCCCAAGTCCTGAGCTTGCTTTTTGCTCGCTCTTGCATCCTAAGTTCTCCTAGTAACAGTGGTAACATTGCCTTTTGTTCACACATAATTTTTTTTCGTTTTTTTTTTTTTTTTTAACCTTTGGCTGTTTCCTTCGACCATCTGCGCGCTCATAGCTGTACAAGTCACAGTGCGATTACAGTAATCCGCGCGCCATTTTTCACAAATTCAATACTTGTCTAAAATAATGTGTGCAAGTACATAGATAATGATTATAATTAAAAGTGTGTTACGTTAAGCTATTAAGAAACGTTTTGTGACGCTCTGTGGTTAAGAAACGAATATTATTAATATTCATGACTTTATTGTTAGCCCTGAAAAGGGCTTTTTGGTGTGCGCTCGGTGAGCGCCGCGCCGAGTGAGAGCGCAAGCACGCGCGCTAGCGTCTCGGTGCCGCCGTTTGTTTCTTCAGTTGAGTTGCAGACTTCTTCTTCTTCTTCTAACTACTGATGAAGAGACTTGGTGACGAGCTAGAGACACGTCGAGCGCGCGCCGCGACCCCCTTCCCGGGGACGATAGACGCGTAGGTTGTACGTGCAAGCGGGGTTGGAGCTGGCGATCTCTTGACGATGATGAACGACCGACACAATCATAGCATCCGCGTAGATGTGTATACCTACTACCATACGTATACGTAGGTAGTGTACGTAAACATTATACTTACTGAAAAGAACACGTTGTAGTGGCACAGACAATATTATGTATACGCACACGTACACACATACGATAGGTAGGTAGGTAGGCAGGCAGGCAGGCACACACACACAAACTAAACACTGACTGACTGACACTATTCATCTGGTTGTTGTTGTTGTTGTTGTTGTTGTTGTTTTTCGGTGGTGATCGTGGCCGTGGCGATGATGTTGATGCCGCTGCTTCCGCTGTCGTCGCCGTAGCAGTCGCCGCCGCGTTTCCGTCGCCGGTGTGTTAACGCGAAAGCGACCGTTGCTTATTTCTTAGCGGCGGACGCTTTCTTGGCGGCCGGCTTAGACTTGGGCGTGGCGGCGGCCTTCTTAGGTTTCGGCGCCTTTGGCTTCTTGGTGGGCGGCTTCGCAGTTTTCTTAGCCTTCGGTGCGGCACCACCCTTCGCTTTCGCGGGCGCGACGGCGGCTTTCTTGGCTGCGGGCTTCTTCTTAGCGGCGGCGGCGGCCTTCTTGTCCTTGGCCGCTGCGCCCTTTGACTTGGACGGCGAACCTGAAGCGGCAGACGCGGACGCGGCCGCGGCGGCGGCCTTCTTGCTCTTGGCACCCGCAGCGGATGCGGTAGCCTTCTTCGCCTTCGAAGCTGCAGTCGCGGAAGCGGCACCCTTGCCGGCGGCCTTAGCAACGCCAGCTGGTTTCTTCGCTGCGGCGGATTTAGACTCTAGCTTGAACGATCCGGACGCACCCTTGCCCTTGGTCTGGATCAGGGCGCCGGATTCGACGGCGCTCTTCAGATATTTCCTGATGAACGGAGCCAGTTTCTCGGCGTCGACCTTGTACTGCGCGGCGATGTACTTCTTGATCGCTTGCAGCGAGGATCCGCTGCGCTCCTTCATCTCCTTGATCGCACTGTTGACCATCTCGGATGTTTTGGGATGAGTCGGCTTCGCCTTCGGTTTCTTAGCGCCAGCGGCTTGCCTCGCTTGCTTCTTCGCTGGTGTAGCGGGAGCCGGAGCTTCGGTTGCCACTGCTGTGTCTGCCATTTTAATGATGATTTAGAGAGATTATTTCACGTCACACGAACGAACGAAGGAACGACCAAACAAACAATGATAGTAGTAGGTAGAAATTAATAATATAAGAGAGAGAGACTTAGATGTCGCCACTTATAGGTTTTTCATATTTCGAATGCGTACGGTAACTTACAACGAAACTTTACCGTAACGAGCGCCGTGATGTCGCGGGACGTTTTCTCGTATGAACACTTGCAACTTTTCACTAACACGTATCTAATAAAATATTAATAAATAATGTTTAAAAGCGTTTACGTCTTATCGTACGTACGTTTTCGGATAGGTCATGAACTTGACGATCGTACCGATGTCGATTCGCGAGAGTGCAGTGTATATTGTGGCGGCTACGGTGTTTTATTTTGACGACTGTTAACCTAGCATCGCTCGGGTCCCGTTCAAAATGTATTTTTCTCTATAAAAGCGATAGTTATTGCAGATCGTGGTCGACCCGTCAACAACGAGGATATCGAGCTTGACCGGTGACAGGAATTCATCGGTATTGTTTAGTCTCGCGAACTTATTATCGACCTAAAAGTGAACCGTCGTAAAACACGGCGCGCGGTGCGAACCGTTAAGGACGGACGGCTCCGTCCAGGACGTTACAACCATTTTAAATTATACTTACTAATAATATTAAATAAAATACAAAAGTGCCCCCTTCGATAAGTTTACAGTGTGTGTATTAGTGAACGCGATTATGACATCCGACGAACTCTGATAAGTAAAAGACCCATCATCAAAACAATAGATCGGCGCGCTGCCCTAATACCTAACATCGCATCCATCGCTCGCTCGCTCGCGCGCACTCCGCAAGTCAATAATCCCGGTGTTTTTGTATAGAATAATAAAAAAAAAATAGGTACTATTTACTGATAAAAATACTAAATAAAACAATACCTGCACTAAAACCTAAAACGGCAACATATTGTTCCTATTCCTAACCTCGACGCGCAAGCAAAGCCATAGCCATCAATCATAATAGAATTATTATGTAGGTGCATAGGTAGAGGTTTTAAAGAATATAGGTAGGTAGGTAGGTAGGTAGGTAGGTAGGTAGGTAGGTATAGTATATATTTTTCTTAATATTTTTTTTTTTTTTTTTTCAGGTACATGCAAGCAAGTTCAAGCGTTCGACCAGTCATCCAGTCGACATTGGTAAGCTCGTTTTAATTACTTATAAGTATTTAATATTCTATTAGACGTGTTACATATTTTTGTTTGTTTGTTTGTTTGATAATAAATAAATGAATGAATGAATAAAGTTCTTAAAGCAAGCGCGTTATTTTTTTTTTATGTACATTATTGGTTCCCTCTTGAATGTTTATTATTAGGTAAGTACCCGTAGCCGGTGTTTTTAAGTATCTAAGGCATGTGTGCGTGTTGTACCTACCTAATTACGACAATAATTGAATAATACATTTTATAATGTGTTCGTGTGATGTGGTGTGCGAACGTTTTTTAGACCTCTCTTCTCAAGAAACATTTTAATTTTATAGAATCATGTGCGGCCCTGAAAAGGGCCTTTTTTTATGCTCTCGCGTGTACTAAACACACGTACGGTTGAACACGTTAAAACAAGTGTCCACCGTGTTGTATGTAGAGATAGGCAAGGGCCTGTTGAGGAGCAGTTTTAACCGCCGAAACCGTACAGAGTGCGGCCTTGGCGCTTCAGAGCGTAGACGACGTCCATAGCGGTGACGGTCTTCCTCTTGGCGTGCTCGGTGTAAGTGACCGCGTCGCGGATCACGTTCTCGAGGAACACTTTCAGCACACCGCGGGTCTCTTCGTAGATCAGACCGGAGATACGTTTCACGCCGCCTCTGCGAGCGAGACGACGGATGGCGGGCTTCGTGATACCCTGGATGTTATCACGAAGTACTTTCCTGTGACGCTTGGCTCCACCTTTTCCCAGACCCTTTCCTCCCTTGCCGCGACCGGTCATCTTCTCGACAGTGGGGTGTATGTGTACACGACACGAACGAAACACAAGCACGCGAACGAACGAGTACAACAACGGGAGACTGTTTAAAAATTCTGTTTTTTTTTTTTTTTTTTTTTTTTTCGAATGGGCTCTCGCAGGTGGGACCGAAGTCCCATTTCTGCTTAACCGGACTTAGTTGGCGGAGAGTCCCATGTGGGACTCCATTCGCCGAAGGTTTTTTCCCTACATACTTACAAACTAGATGCGCGCGGCATCAATACCGCGCGTAATCGGGCGGGCGCCCCCCAAGGGGGGGGCTCGAACCTCGCTAGGGCATTGCAGGGGGACCCCGCAGTTCCTATGTCCCCCTAGCAGCCGTTGCTGCATCGAATTGGTTACCTCAAAAGTAGCGGACTTTCGGTCCCTATCGGGTGACGTGCTAAACGCCGTGAAGCGGCAAGCCTCGCCGGCGAGGCTAAGACCTACCTAGAAAACCTAACCAGTGGCTACGCAATAGCCTGCTCCTAGGAACTACTCTAGAGCATAGGGCCGGTCTCGCGTGACGAGATTATCTCCGGTTGCTTACACCGTGAGGGCGTCCCCAGGGGGGGAGCTCGGACCTCGACTCAGGGTGCAGCAGGGGGACCCCGCCACTGATCCCCCCAGCAGCCGGTGCTGCGTCGGCATGTGTTTCTGTTTCTCGAGAGTCGGACTCTCGGATTCTGTGTGTGTGTCGCGTCGGTCCTCGCCGGCGGGGACGATATTTTGGACGACGGCGTCGGAGTGTGCTTGTACTTTTATCTGACTCCTGGAGGAGTGTAATAGCGTCATCGGGCTCAATGAGTGTGTGTCTGGGACGTCGGGTTTTGCTAATAGCAGATGGCTGGTAGACGGTGGCCGCCACGACCAAGGGGTTGGGGTGCTTGGGAGCGGAATCGAAATAGCGTTTTGAGACACGCTTGAAAAACTGCTTGATGGTCGGCAGTTTGAGGTCTAGGTGGAGGTCGACGTTGCGTACGTACCAGGGGGCGCCTACGGCCCTTCGCATGAAACGGTTTTGGAGGGTTTGGAGTATGTGAATTCTCACCGGCTTAACGTGTGCGAACACAACGCTAGCATAGGCGAGTATGGGGCGGATACAGGTGGTGTATATCCTTACTTTGAGAGGAGTGGGCAACTTACTGTGCGCATTGAGTAGGGGGTGGAGACGTCCGAGGACGAAGGCGGCACGGTTTTTCACCTTGCGGATATGCGGTCTGAAAGTCAGTCTACGGTCAAGGATCACGCCAAGGTATTTGGCTTCTCGTTGCCATGGGATCTGTTTTCCGAACATTGAGACTGGTACGCTTAATTCTTTACGATACTGTGACAGGGGTCTCTTATCGAAGAGGACCGCTGCACTTTTTTCGGGATTTACTTCGATTCTCCATTTCCGGAACCATTCACCTAGGGTGTTGGCCGCGGATTGGAGGGTACGAGAAATGGCGACATGGGTCCTGCCGGAGTAATAGATTGCCGTGTCGTCGGCGAAAAGGGCCATACGGGCTGCACCGCATTTTGGAATATCGCTGGTGTACAGCGTGAACAGTAGGGGGGAGAGCACGGAGCCTTGTGGCACACCGGCGTGAATGGGATGGGGGGAGGAGAGAGCCCCTTCTATGCGATAGCGAAAGGTACGATTCGATAAGTAGTCTCGGATGATGAGCACGAGACGATGTGGCACATTCATAGTGTACAGCTTATATAATAAGCCGTTGTGCCACACTTTATCGAAAGCCTTTGCTACGTCGAAAAAGAGAGTGCCGGTCATTTGACCGCGTACGAAGCCTGCACTGATGTGTTCTACAATGCGGTGCAGTTGGTTAACGCAGCAGTGCTTTGTACGAAAGCCAAACTGCTCGTCGGGAAGGAGTTTATTTGAGTCGGCGAAATCTTTGAGTCGCTTATAAATAAGCTTCTCGTAGATTTTGCCGAAGACATTGAGGAGACTAATCGGCCGGTAACTACTCGGCTCGGCTTTTGGTTTGCCCGGTTTGGAAATACCGATTACCGTAGCCTGTTTCCAAGCCTGGGGAAAGATGTTGTTTTTAAATGCCGCATTGAAGATGACGGTCATTAGAGCGATTAGGGTGGCAGGGAAACGTTTCAACACCTTATTGGTGATGCCGTCTGCGCCGGGGGCTTTTTTGGGCTTGAGATCCTTGACTATAGAGAGAACTTCGTCAGGGGTGATCGGTGGGAGCGGGTCCTCAGGGTCATCTATTGGGGGGGGGGGGAGGGCTGACCTACGCTCTACTTCTGAATTAACCTTATCAAGGTGGGTTTGGCTTACGGGAAGCGTACTGAGAGTGCATTGAGACTCCAAACTGTCGGCTAAGCATTCGGCTTTTTCGTCGTCGTCAAAGGCCGGCCTTTGATTGGGTCGATTTAGGGGGGGCATAGTTGCCGTGGTCTCGCATTTAAGTCTGCGTTGAAGGGCCCAGAAGGCTACATGAGACGGTTGGATTGCGCTGACTTCCTTGTCCCAATGATCCTCCCGTACCTGAGCTACACGTCTCTTTACAGTATTCTGTAAGGAGCGCATATGGGCACGATTGGCTTCATTGGGAAAAGCGTCATAGGCACGGATGGCCGCGTTCCTCTCGGTCCTCAACTCATTTACATCGTCCGGCAGTTTCAGACGCTGGTCATCCAGCATCGGAACCTGCCGTGAGCATTCGCCCACTACGGACTGCACATGGTTGGTGAGCGAGGTGATCGCGGCCACCGTGTCCGCGACTGTCTCAATGGAGTCAGGGATTGAATCTAATTGGGGGGATGAGGTAGATTTGAGGCGGTCCTCTAATCTCTTCCAATCGGTTATTGTTTTAGTTACGGGCGGAATACCGGGATCCGAGGGACCACCCCGGGGACCCAGTTGAATGATCACAGGGCGATGATCTGAGTCTAGTTCTTGGATTACCTCAATAGAGCGAATACCGAGGTTTACGCGCTTTAAGAGGGCTATATCTAGGATGTCGGGCCGATGCCCTACTGTGTCAGGATAGTGAGTGGGACGCATCGGGGCGATGACGTCGAAGGAAAGTTTGTCGCTAAGTGCTCCTAATTGAGTGCCAGCGGCGTTATTGGAGACACAGCTCCATGAGCGGTGTTTGGCGTTTAAGTCGCCTGCAATAATTACAGAATTACTAAGATCGAGTAGGGATTTGAGGTCGTCTTCGAGCAGACTCGCGGGTTTGTTTGCGGACCTATAAGCCGAGACTATGGTGATGGGCTGGTGCCCTGTCATGCCTAGGCGACAGATTGAAGCCTCCAGGCATGCTAGCTCTGGGGGATCAATGGGGATGCAATATAAAGAATTGCGGTAATAGATTAGCGTTCCGCCTAGTGCGGTGTACGTTCTGTCGTTTCTAATCAGCCTATAGTTGGCTATGTTGGGATTACGACAGTGGGGCTTGAGAAAGGACTCTTGAACGAGTAATATGTCAAGTTGGTGCTCACGCAAGAAGACAGCTACGTCATCGCGTTGACCACTAATGCCTCGGGCATTAAAGAAGCCTAAATTTAGGGAACGGGGTTTGAATCTTTTGGGTGGGGCCGTATTATACATTATAATTGGAATTTAGTATTCTATAGATGTCTTGGTACTTTGTAAGTACCTGAAGGCGCTGCTCGTGGATGCCTTGGGTAAAGGCCCAAAGTCTAGAGTAGGCGTCAATACGGGTTTCCCCTGACTGGGGTTCGAGGTATTCTCTCGGCAGAAGGCCGGGGTAGTTTACCGGAGGGGGGGTTCTCATGGGAGGGGGGGCTTTAGCTGCTGGTGCAGTTTTGGGCCTGAGAGAAGGTGCGGGGATGGGTAAGTTCATCAGCGCGGGGGGCTCTGAGGCCGGGGGCGCGAGACGAGAGGTCGGAAGAGGTGGGTATTGGGGCTTTTGATTACCCTTAAACCAGGGGTTGGGCCCGAGTGGGCCGTGGAAATTAGGGGAGGGCCCGAGTGGGCCTCTAGGGTTTGGTGGTTGGTAATGGAAGGGGGCTGCGTAGGAGGGGGCTTCCCTCGCAACGCGGTCGGAGGCGCGTTTTGCCGTTTTGGCGTTGCGCATTTTGGGGGCTTTGGGGCATCCGCGATAGTTTGCTGGATGCCCGGCTTTGCGGCAAAGGACACAGCTAGGGGGCTCCGTGCACTGGTCCCTCTCCTTGGGACGCTCGCACTCGGTAGTCCCGTGATCGCCTAGGCACTTAACGCACCTGGGCTTTGCGTAGCAGTTACGCTGGGAGTGACCATACAGCTGGCAACGGTGGCATTGACCAGGCTGGTTCGACTTGTGGGGGCGCTCGACCGTGATGCCTGATAGATTGCATACGGTCTTTATATTATAGATGTTTTTGGCGTTTTCGCCAGGGTGGCAAATGACAAGGACCATGTTATAGGGTTCCCCGTGCTTACCACGGAACATACGGTGGGTTATTGCAACCGGGATCCCTTGACGATCGAGGTCGGCGTGCACTTCCGTGCAGCTGACTTCGGACGGAATCCCTCGGATCACAACTCTAAGGAGTCGGTCCTCTGGGAGTGCGTAGGTGTGAAAAGACACACCACGCTCGCGTAGCAACCTGGTAAGGTTGCGGTAATCAGTGGGGGTGGGGACAACTACTTTAATGCCCTGCTGTGTGGGGCGGGCACTAGTGAAATTTATCTTATTTTGATTGCACCAGTCGGATATCCTGGTCCAATATTCCTTATCCTGGATGAATAAGGGAGGCGGGATGGGCACCTTCTTCTGGGAAGGTGAGGTATGTTCCTGAGGGGAGGGGGGCCTGTTATCCTGCGAGGAGGAGTGAGAGGCGGGACGGGGGGTAGGGGCCGGGGCAGAGTTTGCCTCGGAAAGTTTTAGAGATTTTGAGGCGAGAGCCTCGGCCTTGTTAGTTTTCCGGCTGCGTTTTTTACCTTTGCCCACTACCGTGGTAAAGGCACCGGCCTCGTCTGAGTTGACCTCACTGTCCGAAGACATCTCTTGGTCTGATGGGATTGGGGAGCGATCAGGGTATTGAGTGGGGGCTGGGGTGGGGAGAGGTGAGGGGGTACGGTCCTTATGGTCCAGGCTGGCTGAACGCCTAGGCGGACCACGCGGAGACCTCGGCCTCTCCTCATCACTGTCGGAACGGGCGGGGCGCCTATTCCTCCTTAGGGGCGGGGGGGTATCGGGCGACTCTGGAGAGTCGGGGACGTCAGGTTGTTTGGCGGCAAAAGCGCTGCCAAACAAGTCGCCATAGTTGGCGATAAAGGTGGGGTCCTTGAAGAGGACGTTTTTTAGGATGCTGAGAAACTCGGCATCAGACACCATCATATAGATGGTGACTAAGCCAAGCCTAGCAACAACGAGAGGGGGAGAAAATTAGTGGCGTACTAACATGGGGGTTTGCTCCTCGGGTGGGTGTTCCCGGGAGTGTGTTCAAACCCTCCCCGTCGGGTATAGACGGGGAGGTTGTGTGCCTACTGGTGAGCCCTAAGCTTGCACTCCTGATTGCCAGTCTTAATGTGCAACCAGGTCCCTAAGTCTCTAGTGTGCAATGGGTGTAAACCCCTAGAGAATGCTAGATAGGACGAAACGGGGGTAAGCTAGGGAAGACTAGGAGATCCCCCAAGGCCTTCTGGCCCTAGCTTCTTCCAATTTTGCTTTGCCCTTAAGGAGCGCAGCTGGCGTGTCGGGTCAACGCCCCTCGGTTTGTTATCACCGTTAGGTATCCACCGAGAACCACAGTAAATAAGTGGGTTTTTTCCTGAAGGGACACTACGTTTTTGACGAAACTCTGTCTAAAGAGACAAAAGCGCGCCCGCTGTCTTGAAAAAGACAGCGAATGTGCTTATCGGGCTGCAGTCGGCGGGGCGACTGCGGAGGGCGCTACGGTGAGCCGTAGCGAAAAATATTCGAGCACTTAATTCGTCACGAGAGGACGGAGCGGAGCAGCACGACCTCTCGGGGCGAGTGTCAGAGCGTGAATGAACTGATCCAGTGGAGTAGTTGGTCCTATATATATGGTAACGTAAGCGCGCGATACTAGCGACACTGCGCGCCCTCTCGACGACAATTCGCTAACTAAACCACAAAAACGTTGTTTTTTTAAAAAAAAAACGAAAAGAAATAACCAAAATAAATAAATATTGTAGGTAAATAATTTACGATAAATCTTACATTATCATCGTGGTAATTAAATACTAGTACCTACCTAAATTCTAATCTAATTAATTAGTAGGTACGTAACATTGATTCATACGAACTCAACTCAGACGTACACACGGCTACACATCAAGCTGTACAAAAGGCCAGTAAAGGCTGACCTCGCGTTGTAAGGAAAACCTATACAATGCGAGGTCAGCTTATACTGGAAATGTACAGCTTGATGTGTAGCCGTGTGTACCTATAACTTATTTTCTTTATTTATTTCATCACTACAAAATGGCAATGGCATCGAACCATACATCCTACTCCTACATTGATGGAAGAAAAAGAGAAAAACATTTTCGATTCGAATCTCTCTTTTATTTATTTACTTATGTATGTATGTATGTATGTATGTACTATATTCATATTATCATGACGAGTTTAAACCTATGTAGGTATGTCATGTACGGCTACCGCAACAAATTTTATAGGTAGGTAGGTAGGTAGGTACCTAACTAAGCCTTTGATTAACTACAACAACAACGTTTTGACGGGCATCAAATTTAAAGAAACGTGAAATATATCACATGAAAATTTTTGTGGCCCTGAAAAGGGCCTTTTGTTTTTTAATCCAGCCGCCAGCCATCGTTCGAGCGCGTGCGGGTCCAGATATTGACGTGGTCTGTGTGGCGATACGTGGTGCGTGAATAATGAGAATCATCGCGTAGGTAGGTGACGTTACGACGACGACGACACATCAAAATTAACACGCACCGGACACATCAACAAGACGCACGTACAAACACCGGATTATATACACTACACACGAATCGGCGGCGTTGGATCGAGCGTCGGCGGCTCTTGATAGCTACCGATCGCTCACTTGGAGCTGGTGTATTTGGTGACGGCCTTGGTGCCTTCACTGACGGCGTGCTTGGCGAGTTCACCGGGCAGCAGGAGCCTGACGGACGTCTGCACCTCCCTGGACGTGATGGTAGACCTCTTGTTGTAGTGGGCGAGTCGGGAAGCTTCGGCGGCGATACGCTCGAATATGTCGTTCACGAACGAGTTCATGATGGACATGGCCTTGCTGGAGATACCGGTGTCGGGGTGCACCTGCTTCAACACCTTGTAGATGTAGATGGCGTAGCTCTCCTTCCTCTTGTGCTTCTTCTTCTTCTTGTCGGTCTTGGAGATGTTCTTCTGGGCCTTGCCAGATTTCTTGGCGGCCTTACCACTCGTTTTGGGCGGCATTTTGAGAGTTGTTTATTTACGTATTTCAAACAGCGATGCAGAATTTATAAAAATTCTACGGAGCGCGTACTACCGTACCGAGGTTCAGTAGCGTTATAAAAATGAGCAATTTTCTTTTTCGAATGGGCTCTCGCAGGTGGGACCGAAGTCCCATTTCTGCTTAACCGGACTTAGTTGGCGGAGAGTCCCATGTGGGACTCCATTCGCCGAAGGTTTTTTCCCTACATACTTACAAACTAGATGCGCGCGGCATCAATACCGCGCTTAATCGGGCGGGCGCCCCCCAAGGGGGGGGCTCGAACCTCGCTAGGGCATTGCAGGGGGACCCCGCAGTTCCTATGTCCCCCTAGCAGCCGTTGCTGCATCGAATTGGTTACCTCGAAAGTAGCGGACTTTCGGTCCCTATCGGGTGACGTGCTAAACGCCGTGAAGCGGCAAGCCTCGCCGGCGAGGCTAAGACCTACCTAGAAAACCTAACCAGTGGCTACGCAATAGCCTGCTCCTAGGAACTACTCTAGAGCATAGGGCCGGTCTCGCGTGACGAGATTATCTCCGGTTGCTTACACCGTGAGGGCGTCCCCAGGGGGGAGCTCGGACCTCGACTCAGGGTGCAGCAGGGGGACCCCGCCACTGATCCCCCCAGCAGCCGGTGCTGCGTCGGCATGTGTTTCTGTTTCTCGAGAGTCGGACTCTCGGATTCTGTGTGTGTGTCGCGTCGGTCCTCGCCGGCGGGGACGATATTTTGGACGACGGCGTCGGAGTGTGCTAGTACTTTTATCTGACTCCTGGAGGAGTGTGATATCGTCATCGGGCTCAGTGAGTGTGTGTCTGGGACGTCGGGTTTTGCTGATAGCGGATGGCTGGTAGACGGTGGCCGCCACGACCAAGGGGTTGGGGTGCTTGGGAGCGGAATCGAAATAGCGTTTTGAGGCACGCTTGAAAAACTGCTTGATGGTCGGCAGTTTGAAGTCTAGGTGGAGGTCGACGTTGCGCACGTACCAGGGGGCGTCTACAGCCCTACGCATGAAACGGTTTTGGATGGTTTGGAGCATGTGAATTCTCACCGGCTTAACGTGTGCGAACACAACGCTAGCATAGGCGAGTATGGGGCGGATACAGGTGGTGAATATCCTTACTTTGAGATGAGTGGGCAGCTTACTGTGCGCATTGAGAAGGGGGTGGAGACGTGCGAGGACGAGGGCGGCACGGTTTTTCACCCTGCGGATATGCGGACGGAAAGTCAGTCTACGGTCAAGGATCACTCCGAGATATTTGGCTTCTCGTTGCCATGGGATCTGTTTTCCGAACATTGAGACTGGTACGCTCAGTTCTTTACGGTACTGTGACAGGGGTCTCTTATCGAAGAGGACCGCTGCACTTTTTTCGGGATTTACTTCGATTCTCCATTTCCGGAACCATTCACCTAGGGTGTTGGCCGCGGATTGGAGGGTACGAGAAATAGCGACATGGGTCATGCCGGAGTAATAGATTGCCGTGTCGTCGGCGAAAAGGGCCATACGGGCTGCACCGCATTTTGGAATATCGCTGGTGTACAGCGTGAACAGTAGGGGGGAGAGCACGGAGCCTTGAGGCACACCGGCGTGAATGGGATGGGGGGAGGAGAGAGCCCCTTCTATGCGATAGCAAAAGGTACGATTCGACAAGTAGTCTCGGATGATGAGCACGAGACGATGTGGCACATTCATAGTGTACAGCTTATATAATAAGCCGTTGTGCCACACTTTATCGAAAGCCTTTGCTACGTCGAAAAAGAGAGTGCCGGTCATTTGACCGCGTACGAAGCCTGCACTGATGTGTTCTACAATGCGGTGCAGTTGATTAACGCAGCAGTGCTTTGTACGAAAGCCAAACTGCTCGTCGGGAAGGAGTTTATTTGAGTCGGCGAAATCTTTGAGTCGCTTATAAATAAGCTTCTCGTAGATTTTACCGAAGACATTGAGGAGACTAATCGGCCGGTAACTACTCGGCTCGGCTTTTGGTTTGCCCGGTTTGGAAATACCGATTACCGTAGCCTGTTTCCAAGCCTGGGGAAAGATGTTGTTTTTAAATGCCGCATTGAAGATGACGGTCATTAGAGCGATTAGGGTGGCAGGGAAACGTTTCAGCACCTTATTGGTGATGCCGTCTGCGCCGGGGGCTTTTTTGGGCTTAAGATCCTTGACTATAGAGAGAACTTCGTCAGGGGTGATCGGTGGGAGCGGGTCATCAGGGTCATCTATTGGGGGGGGGGGGAGGGCTGACCTACGCTCTACTTCTGAATTAACCTTATCAAGGTGGGTTTGGCTTACGGGAAGCGTACTGAGAGTGCATTGAGACTCCAAACTGTCGGCTAAGCATTCGGCTTTTTCGTCGTCGTCAAAGGCCGGCCTTTGATTGGGTCGATTTAGGGGGGGCATAGTTGCCGTGGTCTCGCATTTAAGTCTGCGTTGAAGGGCCCAGAAGGCTACATGAGACGGTTGGATTGCGCTGACTTCCTTGTCCCAATGCTCCTCCCGTACCTGAGCTACACGTCTCTTTACAGAATTCTGTAAGGAGCGCATATGGGCACGATTGGCTTCATTGGGAAAAGCGTCATAGGCACGGATGGCCGCGTTCCTCTCGGTCCTCAACTCATTTACATCGTCCGGCAGTTTCAGACGCTGGTCATCCAGCATCGGAACCTGCCGTGAGCATTCGCCCACTACGGACTGCACATGGTTGGTGAGCGAGGTGATCGCGGCCACCGTGTCCGCGACTGTCTCAATGGAGTCAGGGATTGAATCTAATTGGGGGGATGAGGTAGATTTGAGGCGGTCCTCTAATCTCCTCCAATCGGTTATCGTTTTTGTTATGGGTGGAATACCGGGATCCGAGGGACCACCTCGGGGACCCAGTTGAATGATCACAGGGCGATGATCTGAGTCTAATTCTTGGATTACCTCGATAGAGCGAATACCGAGGTTTACGCGCTTTAAGAGGGCTATATCTAGGATGTCGGGCCGGTGCCCTACTGTGTCAGGATAGTGAGTGGGACGCATCGGGGCGATGACGTCGAAGGAAAGTTTGTCGCTAAGTGCTCCTAATTGAGTGCCAGCGGCGTTATTGGAGACACAGCTCCATGAACGGTGTTTGGCGTTTAAGTCGCCTGCAATAATTACAGAGTTACTAAGATCGAGTAGGGATTTGAGGTCGTCCTCGAGCAGACTCGCGGGTTTGTTTGCGGATCTATAGGCCGAGACTATGGTGATGGGCTGGTGCCCTGTCATGCCTAGGCGACAGATTGAAGCCTCCAGGCATGCTAGCTCTGGGGGATCAATGGGGATGCAATACAATGAATTTCGGTAATAGATGAGCGTTCCGCCTAGTGCGGTGTGTGCTCTGTCGTTTCTTATCAGCCTATAGTTGGCTATATTGGGATTACGACTATGGGGTTTGAGGAAAGACTCTTGAATGAGTAAAATATCGATTTGGTGCTCACGCAAGAAGACGGCTACGTCGTCGCGTTGACCACTAATGCCTCGGGCATTAAAAAAGCCTAAAATTAGGGAACGGGGTTTGAATCTTTTGGGTGGGGCCGTATTATACATTATAATTGGAATTAAGTATTCTATAAATGTCTTGGTACTTGGTAAGTACCTGAAGGCGCTGCTCATGGATGCCTTGGGTAAAGGCCCAAAGTCTAGAGTAGGCGTCAATGCGGGACTCCCCTGATTGGGGTTCGAGGTATTCTCTCGGCAGAAGGCCGGGGGAGTTTACCGGAGGGGGGGTTCTCATGGGGGGGGGGGCTTTGGCTGCTGGTGCAGTTTTGGGCCTGAGAGAAGGTGCGGGGATGGGTATGTTCATCAGCGCAGGGGGCTCTGCGGCCGGGGGCGCGAGACGAGAGGGCGGAAGAGGTGGGAATTGGGGCTTTTGGTTTCCCTTAAACCAGGGGTTGGGCCCGAGTGGGCCGCGGAAATTAGGGGAGGGCCCGAGTGGGCCTCTAGGGTTTGGTGGTTGGTACTGGTAGGGGGCTGCGTAGGAGGGGGCTTCCCTCGCAACGCGGTCGGAGGCGCGTTTCGCCGATTTGGCGTTGCGCATTTTGGGGGCTTTGGGGCATCCGCGATAATTCGCTGGATGCCCGGATTTGCCGCAAAGGACACAGCTAGGGGGCTCCGTGCACTGGTCCCTCTCCTTGGGACGCTCGCACTCGGTAGTCCCGTGATCGCCTAGGCACTTAACGCACCTGGGCTTTGCGTAGCAGTTACGCTGGGAGTGACCATACAGCTGGCAACGGTGACATTGTCCAGGCTGGTTTGATTTGTGGGGGCGTTCGACCGTGATGCCTGACAATTTGCATACGGTCTTAATGTTATAGATATTTTTGGCGTTTTCGCCAGGGTGGCATATGACGAGGACCATGTTGTAGGGATCGCCGTGCTTACCACGGTACATACGGTGAGTAATTGCAACCGGGATCCCTTGACGGTCGAGGTCGGCGTGCACTTCCGTGCAGCTGACTTCGGTCGGAACCCCTCGGATCACAACTCTAAGGAGTCGGTCCTCTGGGAGTGCGTAGGTGTGAAAAGACACACCACGCTCGCGCAACAACCTGGTAAGGTTGCGGTAATCAGTGGGGGTGGGGACAACTACTTTAATGCCCTGCTGTGTGGGGCGGGCACTAGTAAAATTGATCTTATTTTGGTTGCACCAGTCGGAGATCCTGGTCCAATAAGCCTTATCCTGGATGAATAAGGGAGGCGGAATGGGTACCTTCTTCTGGGAAGATGAGGTATGTTCATGATCATGAGGGGAGGAGGGCCTGTTATCCTGCGAGGAGGAGTAAGAGGCGGGACGGGGGGTAGGGGCCGGGGCAGAGTTTGCCTCGGAGAGTTTAAGAGTTTTTGAGGCGAGAGCCTCGGCCTTGTTGGTTTTGCGGCTGCGTTTTTTGCCTTTACCCACTACTGTGGTAAAGGCATCGGCCGCGTCCGAGTTGACCTCACTGTCCGAGGACATCTCTTGGTCTGACGGGATAGGGGAGCGATCAGGGTATTGAGTGGGGGCTGGGGTGGGGAGAGGTGAGGGGGTGCGGTCCTTATGGTCCGGGCTGGCTGAACGCCTAGGCGGACCACGTGGAGACCTCGGCCTCTCCTCATCGCTGTCGGAACGGGCGGGGCGCCTATTCCTCCTTAGGGGTGGGGGGGTGTCGGGCGACTCTGGAGAGTCGGGGACGTCCGATTGATTGGCGGCAAAAGCGCTGCCAAACAAGTCGCCATGATTGGCGATAAAGACTGGGTCCTTGAAGAGGACGTTCTTTAAAATG
Organism: Asteroscopus sphinx; assembly: GCA_949699075.1. Lineage (NCBI taxonomy): Eukaryota > Metazoa > Arthropoda > Insecta > Lepidoptera > Noctuidae > Asteroscopus > Asteroscopus sphinx. Next base: position 7,275,631 of record OX453030.1, on the reverse strand, counting down.
CTGAGGAACTCGGCATCAGACACCATCTTAGAGACGGTGACTAAGCCAAGCGCCTAGCAACAATGAGAGGGGAGAAAATTAGTGGCGTACTACCATGGGGGTTTGCTCCTCGGGTGGGTTTTCCCGGGAGTGTGTTCAAACCCTCCCCGTCGGGTATAGACGGGGAGGTTGAGTGCCTACTGGTGAGCCCTAAGCTTGCACTCCTGATTGCCAGTCTTAATGTGCAACCAGGTCCCTAAGTCTCTAGTGTGCAATGGGTGTAAACCCCTAGAGAGTGCTAGATAGGACGAAACGGGGTTAAAGCTAGGGAAGACTAGGAGATCCCCCAAGGCCTTCTGGCCCTAGCTTCTTCCAATTTTGCTTTGCCCTTAAGGAGCGCAGCTGGCGTGTCGGGTCAACGCCCCTCAGTTCGTTAGCACCGTTAGGTATCCACTGAGGACCACAGTAAATAAGTGGGTTTTTCCTGAAGGGACACTACGTTTTTGACGAAACTCTGTCTAAAGAGACAAAAGCGCGCCCGCTGTCTTGAAAAAGACAGCGAATGTGCTTATCGGGCTGCAGTCGGCGGGGCGACTGCGGAGGACGCTACGGTGAGCCGTAGCGAAAAATATTCGAGCACTTAATTCGTCACGAGAGGACGGAGCGGAGCAGCACGACCTCTCGGGGCGAGTGTCAGAGCGAGAATGAACAAAATGAGCAAAGTATCTTTTGATATTTATAGACGCTCGCCAACAGAATGCAGGGGCAAAGAGAGAGAGCCACGACGATGAGGCCGACCAATCGCGATGAACACGCGTGCGGGGCGCGGGGAGGTAGTCGGTGAGACGGCGGGGTGGGGGGGGGGGGTACGCTTCATACGATAATTTCGAGGAAAAAAAACAAATGAAAAAAAAAAAAAAAGCATGGGTTTCTAATACACAATGTAACTGCAACGAAAAAGAAAAAAATAATAATAATAATAATAATAATTATACATACACAGTGCTATTATAGTGCTATATTATCATTACCTACGTCTCGCAGAGTGATTCCGTTACTGTTTATAATGTTTGAATTAAAATCCAAACAACCAAACAAACAAACACACACCCACCCACCCACACACACACACACACACACACACACACACACACACGCACGCACGCACGCACGCACGCACGCACGCACGTACGCACGCACGCACGCACGCACGCACGCACGCACGCACGCACGCACGCACGCACGCACGCACGCACGCACGCACGCACGCACGCACGCACGCACGCAAGCAAGCAAGCAAGCAAGCAAGCACACCTACATGAACAGGTAGGTGGTTTCCAAAATTGATAGGAGTGAACAGAAGTGCAAAATGTTGTTCATGATCCCCAATCACCGTTCATGATCTCCAATCACCTCACGGATAGGTACATACATACTTACTTTTTTATTATTTACCATTACACCACAGCTCCTGCTGTCAAGCGAAAGCGCTTCTTTTGGAAGAGATTTACAATTTTCGCTTAACAGCTAGGAACCATAATATAAGGATCCTGATTAGAAGCCTTACAGGGCACTGTAAACTGAACAAACATCTACTGTACTGTGCTGTAGTCTACTGTCAGAGGCGTTACAATCAATAGCATCTTTTAGGGGCTTGCTCTTTTTCCAAAATAATAATAAATACACCACAGCTCATGGTTTTGCGGGAAAGAGGGGGGGGGGGGGGAGATTGTGGCTGCGGGTTCACCACGGGTGTGTACTTACGTACATAAATACGTTTTTGTTTGACGACAAAACTGACAAAGAAACTGTCTTGGTTATGTTTGACGATTAATATTGTGGCCCTGAAAAGGGCCTTTTGTTTAGATAGAATGCAACGAGCGCAGAGCATCGTGTGATCGACATAATGCATAGGTAGGTGTTAGCTAGCTGGTACACATCCTTATTATCATATATCGAAACACGCATGCGTAGCACTCTCACGGAGCACGACGACGAGATGTCGCAGCGCAGCGTTTAAGCCTTCTTCTCGGTCTTCTTGGGCAGTAGTACGGCCTGGATATTGGGAAGAACACCACCTTGAGCGATGGTCACACCGGAGAGTAGCTTGTTCAACTCCTCGTCGTTGCGGATGGCCAACTGAAGATGACGTGGGATGATCCTGGTCTTCTTGTTGTCCCTCGCGGCGTTGCCGGCCAACTCGAGAACTTCCGCAGCCAGATACTCCATCACGGCGGCCAGGTAGACGGGCGCGCCGGCACCCACGCGCTCAGCGTAGTTGCCATTACGCAGCAGCCTGTGGATACGACCCACAGGAAACTGGAGACCAGCACGATTTGAACGGGATTTTGCCTTTCCCTTCACTTTGCCACCTTTACCGCGACCCGACATGATTTAAAGATTGTTTAAACGAAAACTCACAAACACAACAACACACACGTATTCGGTGTGCGCGCCAAGAGAATATTGTCAAGCGACCAGTTTTTTTTTTTTTTTTTTTTTTTTTTTTTTTTTTTTTTTCGAATGGGCTCTCGCAGGTGGGACCGAAGTCCCATTTCTGCTTAACCGGACTTAGTTGGCGGAGAGTCCCATGTGGGACTCCATTCGCCGAAGGTTTTTTCCCTACATACTTACAAACTAGATGCGCGCGGCATCAATACCGCGCTTAATCGGGCGGGCGCCCCCCAAGGGGGGGGCTCGAACCTCGCTAGGGCATTGCAGGGGGACCCCGCAGTTCCTATGTCCCCCTAGCAGCCGTTGCTGCATCGAATTGGTTACCTCGAAAGTAGCGGACTTTCGGTCCCTATCGGGTGACGTGCTAAACGCCGTGAAGCGGCAAGCCTCGCCGGCGAGGCTAAGACCTACCTAGAAAACCTAACCAGTGGCTACGCAATAGCCTGCTCCTAGGAACTACTCTAGAGCATAGGGCCGGTCTCGCGTGACGAGATTATCTCCGGTTGCTTACACCGTGAGGGCGTCCCCAGGGGGGAGCTCGGACCTCGACTCAGGGTGCAGCAGGGGGACCCCGCCACTGATCCCCCCAGCAGCCGGTGCTGCGTCGGCATGTGTTTCTGTTTCTCGAGAGTCGGACTCTCGGATTCTGTGTGTGTGTCGCGTCGGTCCTCGCCGGCGGGGACGATATTTTGGACGACGGCGTCGGAGTGTGCTAGTACTTTTATCTGACTCCTGGAGGAGTGTGATATCGTCATCGGGCTCAATGAGTGTGTGTCTGGGACGTCGGGTTTTGCTGATAGCGGATGGCTGGTAGACGGTGGCCGCCACGACCAAGGGGTTGGGGTGCTTGGGAGCGGAATCGAAATAGCGTTTTGAGGCACGCTTGAAAAACTGCTTGATGGTCGGCAGTTTGAAGTCTAGGTGGAGGTCGACGTTGCGTACGTACCAGGGGGCGTCTACAGCCCTACGCATGAAACGGTTTTGGATGGTTTGGAGCATGTGAATTCTCACCGGCTTAACGTGTGCGAACACAACGCTAGCATAGGCGAGTATGGGGCGGATACAGGTGGTGAATATCCTTACTTTGAGATGAGTGGGCAGCTTACTGTGCGCATTGAGAAGGGGGTGGAGACGTGCGAGGACGAGGGCGGCACGGTTTTTCACCCTGCGGATATGCGGACGGAAAGTCAGTCTACGGTCAAGGATCACTCCGAGATATTTGGCTTCTCGTTGCCATGGGATCTGTTTTCCGAACATTGAGACTGGTACGCTCAGTTCTTTACGGTACTGTGACAGGGGTCTCTTATCGAAGAGGACCGCTGCACTTTTTTCGGGATTTACTTCGATTCTCCATTTCCGGAACCATTCACCTAGGGTGTTGGCCGCGGATTGGAGGGTACGAGAAATAGCGACATGGGTCATGCCGGAGTAATAGATTGCCGTGTCGTCGGCGAAAAGGGCCATACGGGCTGCACCGCATTTTGGAATATCGCTGGTGTACAGCGTGAACAGTAGGGGGGAGAGCACGGAGCCTTGAGGCACACCGGCGTGAATGGGATGGGGGGAGGAGAGAGCCCCTTCTATGCGATAGCAAAAGGTACGATTCGACAAGTAGTCTCGGATGATGAGCACGAGACGATGTGGCACATTCATAGTGTACAGCTTATATAATAAGCCGTTGTGCCACACTTTATCGAAAGCCTTTGCTACGTCGAAAAAGAGAGTGCCGGTCATTTGACCGCGTACGAAGCCTGCACTGATGTGTTCTACAATGCGGTGCAGTTGATTAACGCAGCAGTGCTTTGTACGAAAGCCAAACTGCTCGTCGGGAAGGAGTTTATTTGAGTCGGCGAAATCTTTGAGTCGCTTATAAATAAGCTTCTCGTAGATTTTACCGAAGACATTGAGGAGACTAATCGGCCGGTAACTACTCGGCTCGGCTTTTGGTTTGCCCGGTTTGGAAATACCGATTACCGTAGCCTGTTTCCAAGCCTGGGGAAAGATGTTGTTTTTAAATGCCGCATTGAAGATGACGGTCATTAGAGCGATTAGGGTGGCAGGGAAACGTTTCAGCACCTTATTGGTGATGCCGTCTGCGCCGGGGGCTTTTTTGGGCTTAAGATCCTTGACTATAGAGAGAACTTCGTCAGGGGTGATCGGTGGGAGCGGGTCATCAGGGTCATCTATTGGGGGGGGGGGGAGGGCTGACCTACGCTCTACTTCTGAATTGACCTTATCAAGGTGGGTTTGGCTTACGGGAAGCGTACTGAGAGTGCATTGAGACTCCAAGCTGTCGGCTAAGCATTCGGCTTTTTCGTCGTCGTCAAAGGCCGGCCTTTGATTGGGTCGATTTAGGGGGGGCATAGTTGCCGTGGTCTCGCATTTAAGTCTGCGTTGAAGGGCCCAGAAGGCTACATGAGACGGTTGGATTGCGCTGACTTCCTTGTCCCAATGCTCCTCCCGTACCTGAGCTACACGTCTCTTTACAGAATTCTGTAAGGAGCGCATATGGGCACGATTGGCTTCATTGGGAAAAGCGTCATAGGCACGGATGGCCGCGTTCCTCTCGGTCCTCAACTCATTTACATCGTCCGGCAGTTTCAGACGCTGGTCATCCAGCATCGGAACCTGCCGTGAGCATTCGCCCACTACGGACTGCACATGGTTGGTGAGCGAGGTGATCGCGGCCACCGTGTCCGCGACTGTCTCAATGGAGTCAGGGATTGAATCTAATTGGGGGGATGAGGTAGATTTGAGGCGGTCCTCTAATCTCCTCCAATCGGTTATCGTTTTTGTTATGGGTGGAATACCGGGATCCGAGGGACCACCTCGGGGACCCAGTTGAATGATCACAGGGCGATGATCTGAGTCTAATTCTTGGATTACCTCGATAGAGCGAATACCGAGGTTTACGCGCTTTAAGAGGGCTATATCTAGGATGTCGGGCCTGTGCCCTACTGTGTCAGGATAGTGAGTGGGACGCATCGGGGCGATGACGTCGAAGGAAAGTTTGTCGCTAAGTGCTCCTAATTGAGTGCCAGCGGCGTTATTGGAGACACAGCTCCATGAACGGTGTTTGGCGTTTAAGTCGCCTGCAATAATTACAGAGTTACTAAGATCGAGTAGGGATTTGAGGTCGTCCTCGAGCAGACTCGCGGGTTTGTTTGCGGATCTATAGGCCGAGACTATGGTGATGGGCTGGTGCCCTGTCATGCCTAGGCGACAGATTGAAGCCTCCAGGCATGCTAGCTCTGGGGGATCAATGGGGATGCAATACAATGGATTTCGGTAATAGATGAGCGTTCCGCCTAGTGCGGTGTGTGCTCTGTCGTTTCTTATCAGCCTATAGTTGGCTATATTGGGATTACGACTATGGGGTTTGAGGAAAGACTCTTGAATGAGTAAAATATCGATTTGGTGCTCACGCAAGAAGACGGCTACGTCGTCGCGTTGACCACTAATGCCTCGGGCATTAAAAAAGCCTAAAATTAGGGAACGGGGTTTGAATCTTTTGGGTGGGGCCGTATTATACATTATAATTGGAATTGAGTATTCTATAAATGTCTTGGTACTTGGTAAGTACCTGAAGGCGCTGCTCATGGATGCCTTGGGTAAAGGCCCAAAGTCTAGAGTAGGCGTCAATGCGGGACTCCCCTGATTGGGGTTCGAGGTATTCTCTCGGCAGAAGGCCGGGGGAGTTTACCGGAGGGGGGGTTCGGGGGGGGGGGCTTTGGCTGCTGGTGCAGTTTTGGGCCTGAGAGAAGGTGCGGGGATGGGTATGTTCATCAGCGCAGGGGGCTCTGCGGCCGGGGGCGCGAGACGAGAGGGCGGAAGAGGTGGGAATTGGGGCTTTTGGTTTCCCTTAAACCAGGGGTTGGGCCCGAGTGGGCCGCGGAAATTAGGGGAGGGCCCGAGTGGGCCTCTAGGGTTTGGTGGTTGGTACTGGTAGGGGGCTGCGTAGGAGGGGGCTTCCCTCGCAACGCGGTCGGAGGCGCGTTTCGCCGATTTGGCGTTGCGCATTTTGGGGGCTTTGGGGCATCCGCGATAATTCGCTGGATGCCCGGATTTGCCGCAAAGGACACAGCTAGGGGGCTCCGTGCACTGGTCCCTCTCCTTGGGACGCTCGCACTCGGTAGTCCCGTGATCGCCTAGGCACTTAACGCACCTGGGCTTTGCGTAGCAGTTACGCTGGGAGTGACCATACAGCTGGCAACGGTGACATTGTCCAGGCTGGTTTGATTTGTGGGGGCGTTCGACCGTGATGCCTGACAATTTGCATACGGTCTTAATGTTATAGATATTTTTGGCGTTTTCGCCAGGGTGGCATATGACGAGGACCATGTTGTAGGGATCGCCGTGCTTACCACGGTACATACGGTGAGTAATTGCAACCGGGATCCCTTGACGGTCGAGGTCGGCGTGCACTTCCGTGCAGCTGACTTCGGTCGGAACCCCTCGGATCACAACTCTAAGGAGTCGGTCCTCTGGGAGTGCGTAGGTGTGAAAAGACACACCACGCTCGCGCAACAACCTGGTAAGGTTGCGGTAATCAGTGGGGGTGGGGACAACTACTTTAATGCCCTGCTGTGTGGGGCGGGCACTAGTAAAATTGATCTTATTTTGGTTGCACCAGTCGGAGATCCTGGTCCAATAAGCCTTATCCTGGATGAATAAGGGAGGCGGAATGGGTACCTTCTTCTGGGAAGATGAGGTATGTTCATGATCATGAGGGGAGGAGGGCCTGTTATCCTGCGAGGAGGAGTAAGAGGCGGGACGGGGGGTAGGGGCCGGGGCAGAGTTTGCCTCGGAGAGTTTAAGAGTTTTTGAGGCGAGAGCCTCGGCCTTGTTGGTTTTGCGGCTGCGTTTTTTGCCTTTACCCACTACTGTGGTAAAGGCATCGGCCGCGTCCGAGTTGACCTCACTGTCCGAGGACATCTCTTGGTCTGACGGGATAGGGGAGCGATCAGGGTATTGAGTGGGGGCTGGGGTGGGGAGAGGTGAGGGGGTGCGGTCCTTATGGTCCAGGCTGGCTGAACGCCTAGGCGGACCACGTGGAGACCTCGGCCTCTCCTCATCGCTGTCGGAACGGGCGGGGCGCCTATTCCTCCTTAGGGGTGGGGGGGTGTCGGGCGACTCTGGAGAGTCGGGGACGTCCGATTGATTGGCGGCAAAAGCGCTGCCAAACAAGTCGCCATGATTGGCGATAAAGACTGGGTCCTTGAAGAGGACGTTCTTTAAAATGCTGAGGAACTCGGCATCAGACACCATCTTAGAGACGGTGACTAAGCCAAGCGCCTAGCAACAATGAGAGGGGAGAAAATTAGTGGCGTACTACCATGGGGGTTTGCTCCTCGGGTGGGTTTTCCCGGGAGTGTGTTCAAACCCTCCCCGTCGGGTATAGACGGGGAGGTTGTGTGCCTACTGGTGAGCCCTAAGCTTGCACTCCTGATTGCCAGTCTTAATGTGCAACCAGGTCCCTAAGTCTCTAGTGTGCAATGGGTGTAAACCCCTAGAGAGTGCTAGATAGGACGAAACGGGGTTAAAGCTAGGGAAGACTAGGAGATCCCCCAAGGCCTTCTGGCCCTAGCTTCTTCCAATTTTGCTTTGCCCTTAAGGAGCGCAGCTGGCGTGTCGGGTCAACGCCCCTCAGTTCGTTAGCACCGTTAGGTATCCACTGAGGACCACAGTAAATAAGTGGGTTTTTCCTGAAGGGACACTACGTTTTTGACGAAACTCTGTCTAAAGAGACAAAAGCGCGCCCGCTGTCTTGAAAAAGACAGCGAATGTGCTTATCGGGCTGCAGTCGGCGGGGCGACTGCGGAGGGCGCTACAAAAAAAAAAAAAAAAAAAAAAAAAAAAAAAAAAAAAAAAAAAAAAAAAAAAAAAAAAAAAAAAAAAAAAAAAAAAAGAAGCGACCAGTTATAATCGCGCTTTTTATACGCGCTCCGTGTAGCAGTGTCAGTGGGAGGGGTGTACTGCGAACGAAACGAATTCACAAAACGCGCAAGCGCGCTCGCTACAGCACCGTCACCGGCACGTTAACGTTACCGTAGGCTCATTTTGGGGCTGGCAGGGATTTAGGTTGAGTTTACGAGTGTAATATTCTATAATACAACAACAATACAATACGATAATGATACAACTTATTAAATGTAGTTTTCATATAAATGTATGCTAATCAAAGAAACTGCTGAGCCTGGTAATCTCGTCACGCGAGACCGACCCTATGTTCTAGAGTAGTTCCTAGGAGTAGGCTTAACCGCCACTGTGTTAGGATTAGGTAGGTCTTCGCCCTCGCCTGCGAGGCTTGCCGCTTGCCGCCCCTGTGTTTAATGGTAGGACTTCGGATTAATTGACGTCGAATTAAGGGGGGGCGTGGGGTTGGGGTTGTAGTGGGGGGGTAGAACACCCCCTGTGAAGGAAAGATTGCGGACCCCCCCCCCCCTTCCGAGTTTTTTTTTTTTCTTGTATTCAAAAATTTTTTTTCAAAAGTTTGAAAAAAAAAAAAAAATTTAAAAACTCAAAAGTTACTTAAAAGGCGTAGTTGGAGCCCCGCTTCGCGGGGCTCAATGGTTTGAAAAAAAAAAAAATAACCACGAAGGGGATGTCGGGGTCTGAGTTCGCTCGCTACGCTCGCTCACTAGACCCCGACATCCCCTTCGAACCTAACCTGCCCGAGTCGGGGTGCCCCAAGTCCTGAGCTTGCTTTTTGCTCGCTCTTGCATCCTAAGTTCTCCTAGTAACAGTGGTAACATTGCCTTTTGTTCACACATAATTTTTTTTCGTTTTTTTTTTTTTTTTTAACCTTTGGCTGTTTCCTTCGACCATCTGCGCGCTCATAGCTGTACAAGTCACAGTGCGATTACAGTAATCCGCGCGCCATTTTTCACAAATTCAATACTTGTCTAAAATAATGTGTGCAAGTACATAGATAATGATTATAATTAAAAGTGTGTTACGTTAAGCTATTAAGAAACGTTTTGTGACGCTCTGTGGTTAAGAAACGAATATTATTAATATTCATGACTTTATTGTTAGCCCTGAAAAGGGCTTTTTGGTGTGCGCTCGGTGAGCGCCGCGCCGAGTGAGAGCGCAAGCACGCGCGCTAGCGTCTCGGTGCCGCCGTTTGTTTCTTCAGTTGAGTTGCAGACTTCTTCTTCTTCTTCTAACTACTGATGAAGAGACTTGGTGACGAGCTAGAGACACGTCGAGCGCGCGCCGCGACCCCCTTCCCGGGGACGATAGACGCGTAGGTTGTACGTGCAAGCGGGGTTGGAGCTGGCGATCTCTTGACGATGATGAACGACCGACACAATCATAGCATCCGCGTAGATGTGTATACCTACTACCATACGTATACGTAGGTAGTGTACGTAAACATTATACTTACTGAAAAGAACACGTTGTAGTGGCACAGACAATATTATGTATACGCACACGTACACACATACGATAGGTAGGTAGGTAGGCAGGCAGGCAGGCACACACACACAAACTAAACACTGACTGACTGACACTATTCATCTGGTTGTTGTTGTTGTTGTTGTTGTTTTTCGGTGGTGATCGTGGCCGTGGCGATGATGTTGATGCCGCTGCTTCCGCTGTCGTCGCCGTAGCAGTCGCCGCCGCGTTTCCGTCGCCGGTGTGTTAACGCGAAAGCGACCGTTGCTTATTTCTTAGCGGCGGACGCTTTCTTGGCGGCCGGCTTAGACTTGGGCGTGGCGGCGGCCTTCTTAGGTTTCGGCGCCTTTGGCTTCTTGGTGGGCGGCTTCGCAGTTTTCTTAGCCTTCGGTGCGGCACCACCCTTCGCTTTCGCGGGCGCGACGGCGGCTTTCTTGGCTGCGGGCTTCTTCTTAGCGGCGGCGGCGGCCTTCTTGTCCTTGGCCGCTGCGCCCTTTGACTTGGACGGCGAACCTGAAGCGGCAGACGCGGACGCGGCCGCGGCGGCGGCCTTCTTGCTCTTGGCACCCGCAGCGGATGCGGTAGCCTTCTTCGCCTTCGAAGCTGCAGTCGCGGAAGCGGCACCCTTGCCGGCGGCCTTAGCAACGCCAGCTGGTTTCTTCGCTGCGGCGGATTTAGACTCTAGCTTGAACGATCCGGACGCACCCTTGCCCTTGGTCTGGATCAGGGCGCCGGATTCGACGGCGCTCTTCAGATATTTCCTGATGAACGGAGCCAGTTTCTCGGCGTCGACCTTGTACTGCGCGGCGATGTACTTCTTGATCGCTTGCAGCGAGGATCCGCTGCGCTCCTTCATCTCCTTGATCGCACTGTTGACCATCTCGGATGTTTTGGGATGAGTCGGCTTCGCCTTCGGTTTCTTAGCGCCAGCGGCTTGCCTCGCTTGCTTCTTCGCTGGTGTAGCGGGAGCCGGAGCTTCGGTTGCCACTGCTGTGTCTGCCATTTTAATGATGATTTAGAGAGATTATTTCACGTCACACGAACGAACGAAGGAACGACCAAACAAACAATGATAGTAGTAGGTAGAAATTAATAATATAAGAGAGAGAGACTTAGATGTCGCCACTTATAGGTTTTTCATATTTCGAATGCGTACGGTAACTTACAACGAAACTTTACCGTAACGAGCGCCGTGATGTCGCGGGACGTTTTCTCGTATGAACACTTGCAACTTTTCACTAACACGTATCTAATAAAATATTAATAAATAATGTTTAAAAGCGTTTACGTCTTATCGTACGTACGTTTTCGGATAGGTCATGAACTTGACGATCGTACCGATGTCGATTCGCGAGAGTGCAGTGTATATTGTGGCGGCTACGGTGTTTTATTTTGACGACTGTTAACCTAGCATCGCTCGGGTCCCGTTCAAAATGTATTTTTCTCTATAAAAGCGATAGTTATTGCAGATCGTGGTCGACCCGTCAACAACGAGGATATCGAGCTTGACCGGTGACAGGAATTCATCGGTATTGTTTAGTCTCGCGAACTTATTATCGACCTAAAAGTGAACCGTCGTAAAACACGGCGCGCGGTGCGAACCGTTAAGGACGGACGGCTCCGTCCAGGACGTTACAACCATTTTAAATTATACTTACTAATAATATTAAATAAAATACAAAAGTGCCCCCTTCGATAAGTTTACAGTGTGTGTATTAGTGAACGCGATTATGACATCCGACGAACTCTGATAAGTAAAAGACCCATCATCAAAACAATAGATCGGCGCGCTGCCCTAATACCTAACATCGCATCCATCGCTCGCTCGCTCGCGCGCACTCCGCAAGTCAATAATCCCGGTGTTTTTGTATAGAATAATAAAAAAAAAATAGGTACTATTTACTGATAAAAATACTAAATAAAACAATACCTGCACTAAAACCTAAAACGGCAACATATTGTTCCTATTCCTAACCTCGACGCGCAAGCAAAGCCATAGCCATCAATCATAATAGAATTATTATGTAGGTGCATAGGTAGAGGTTTTAAAGAATATAGGTAGGTAGGTAGGTAGGTAGGTAGGTAGGTAGGTAGGTAGGTATAGTATATATTTTTCTTAATATTTTTTTTTTTTTTTTTTCAGGTACATGCAAGCAAGTTCAAGCGTTCGACCAGTCATCCAGTCGACATTGGTAAGCTCGTTTTAATTACTTATAAGTATTTAATATTCTATTAGACGTGTTACATATTTTTGTTTGTTTGTTTGTTTGATAATAAATAAATGAATGAATGAATAAAGTTCTTAAAGCAAGCGCGTTATTTTTTTTTTATGTACATTATTGGTTCCCTCTTGAATGTTTATTATTAGGTAAGTACCCGTAGCCGGTGTTTTTAAGTATCTAAGGCATGTGTGCGTGTTGTACCTACCTAATTACGACAATAATTGAATAATACATTTTATAATGTGTTCGTGTGATGTGGTGTGCGAACGTTTTTTAGACCTCTCTTCTCAAGAAACATTTTAATTTTATAGAATCATGTGCGGCCCTGAAAAGGGCCTTTTTTTATGCTCTCGCGTGTACTAAACACACGTACGGTTGAACACGTTAAAACAAGTGTCCACCGTGTTGTATGTAGAGATAGGCAAGGGCCTGTTGAGGAGCAGTTTTAACCGCCGAAACCGTACAGAGTGCGGCCTTGGCGCTTCAGAGCGTAGACGACGTCCATAGCGGTGACGGTCTTCCTCTTGGCGTGCTCGGTGTAAGTGACCGCGTCGCGGATCACGTTCTCGAGGAACACTTTCAGCACACCGCGGGTCTCTTCGTAGATCAGACCGGAGATACGTTTCACGCCGCCTCTGCGAGCGAGACGACGGATGGCGGGCTTCGTGATACCCTGGATGTTATCACGAAGTACTTTCCTGTGACGCTTGGCTCCACCTTTTCCCAGACCCTTTCCTCCCTTGCCGCGACCGGTCATCTTCTCGACAGTGGGGTGTATGTGTACACGACACGAACGAAACACAAGCACGCGAACGAACGAGTACAACAACGGGAGACTGTTTAAAAATTCTGCCAGTTTGCTCGTTATATATAGACCGCCACACTGCGGCGGCGGGGTCGAGGGAGGTGAGCGGGGCGAGTCGTGGCGCCGCCGCTCGTTGTTGGTTGGTGGAACGACGCGGCGACGGCGACGGCTGGAATTATTCGTAGTGTCACAAAATGTTTTTTTTTTTTTTTCTCTCCTTTTTTTCCCATCTTTTTTATAATAATGGTAATTCTAAGAGCCAAAAAAGAAAGAAAAAAAAAAAAAAAAAAAAAAAAAATTATTTAAATATACGTTAACTAACACGCAACTTAATAATACACTCGTAATCTAGGTAATAATATTAAACAATAGTAATGTATATAGATTGTGCATAGAGAATTTCATAAATAAATAAATAAATTGCGTGCCATGTAGGTAGGTATGTATGTGTACCTGTGCATCTCTCTGTATTTAATTATTATAATAGGTAGGTAATTGGTACGTGTCATGTGTATATCTAAAATTGTCGTAGACGTAGTTGCTAGTAGTGCATTTTGTGAAAATGTATGTTTAGGTAAAGGTAAATAATACACAACTAAGAGTGGTTTACGTTTTCGTGACGTCCGACTTAAAGAAACTTTTTAAAATCAGATAGATATGTGGCCCTGAAAAGGGCCTTTTATTTCACCCACCACAATCACATCAACAGATTAGCACTGCGTGGTGTGCTTCGTGATGTGTGTGTGATGTGACGACGAAATCTAAGCACGTTCGCCTCTGATCCTGCGCGCCAGTTGAATGTCCTTGGGCATGATGGTGACGCGTTTCGCGTGAATAGCGCACAGGTTGGTGTCTTCGAAGAGACCGACTAGGTAAGCCTCGCTAGCCTCCTGGAGCGCCATAACAGCGGAACTCTGGAAACGGAGATCGGTCTTGAAGTCCTGAGCGATCTCACGCACGAGACGCTGGAACGGAAGCTTGCGGATCAACAGCTCGGTACTCTTCTGGTAACGACGAATCTCACGAAGGGCCACAGTGCCGGGCCTGTAGCGATGGGGCTTCTTGACGCCGCCGGTGGCCGGTGCGCTCTTGCGCGCCGCCTTCGTGGCGAGCTGCTTCCTCGGCGCCTTACCGCCGGTGGATTTACGAGCGGTCTGCTTCGTACGAGCCATTATAGGAAACTAACGAGATGTGTATGTTAATAACAAACTAACAACGAACGAACGAACGAACGATAAACACGCGAGACGCGCGGACGTACACACTTCGAACGAGCGAGGGAGAATGTAAAACTGATCCAGTGGAGTAGTTGGTCCTATATATATGGTAACGTAAGCGCGCGATACTAGCGACACTGCGCGCCCTCTCGACGACAATTCGCTAACTAAACCACAAAAACGTTGTTTTTTAAAAAAAAAAAAAAACGAAAAGAAATAACCAAAATAAATAAATATTGTAGGTAAATAATTTACGATAAATCTTACATTATCATCGTGGTAATTAAATACTAGTACCTACCTACCTAAATTCTAATCTAATTAATTAGTAGGTACGTAACATTGATTCATACGAACTCAACTCAGACGTACACACGGCTACACATCAAGCTGTACAAAAGGCCAGTAAAGGCTGACCTCGCGTTGTAAGGAAAACCTATACAATGCGAGGTCAGCTTATACTGGAAATGTACAGCTTGATGTGTAGCCGTGTGTACCTATAACTTATTTTCTTTATTTATTTCATCACTACAAAATGGCAATGGCATCAAACCATACATCCTACTCCTACATTGATGGAAGAAAAAGAGAAAAACATTTTCGATTCGAATCTCTCTTTTATTTATTTACTTATGTATGTATGTACTATATTCATATTATCATGACGAGTTTAAACCTATGTAGGTATGTCATGTACGGCTACCGCAACAAATTTTATAGGTAGGTAGGTAGGTACCTAACTAAGCCTTTGATTAACTACAACAACAACAACGTTTTGACGGGCATCAAATTTAAAGAAACGTGAAATATATCACATGAAAATTTTTGTGGCCCTGAAAAGGGCCTTTTGTTTTTTAATCCAGCCGCCAGCCATCGTTCGAGCGCGTGCGGGTCCAGATATTGACGTGGTCTGTGTGGCGATACGTGGTGCGTGAATAATGAGAATCATCGCGTAGGTAGGTGACGTTACGACGACGACGACACATCAAAATTAACACGCACCGGACACATCAACAAGACGCACGTACAAACACCGGATTATATACACTACACACGAATCGGCGGCGTTGGATCGAGCGTCGGCGGCTCTTGATAGCTACCGATCGCTCACTTGGAGCTGGTGTATTTGGTGACGGCCTTGGTGCCTTCACTGACGGCGTGCTTGGCGAGTTCACCGGGCAGCAGGAGCCTGACGGACGTCTGCACCTCCCTGGACGTGATGGTAGACCTCTTGTTGTAGTGGGCGAGTCGGGAAGCTTCGGCGGCGATACGCTCGAATATGTCGTTCACGAACGAGTTCATGATGGACATGGCCTTGCTGGAGATACCGGTGTCGGGGTGCACCTGCTTCAACACCTTGTAGATGTAGATGGCGTAGCTCTCCTTCCTCTTGTGCTTCTTCTTCTTCTTGTCGGTCTTGGAGATGTTCTTCTGGGCCTTGCCAGATTTCTTGGCGGCCTTACCACTCGTTTTGGGCGGCATTTTGAGAGTTGTTTATTTACGTATTTCAAACAGCGATGCAGAATTTATAAAAATTCTACGGAGCGCGTACTACCGTACCGAGGTTCAGTAGCGTTATAAAAATGAGCAAAGTATCTTTTGATATTTATAGACGCTCGCCAACAGAATGCAGGGGCAAAGAGAGAGAGCCACGACGATGAGGCCGACCAATCGCGATGAACACGCGTGCGGGGCGCGGGGAGGTAGTCGGTGAGACGGCGGGGTGGGGGGGGGGGGGGTACGCTTCATACGATAATTTCGAGGAAAAAAACAAATGAAAAAAAAAAAAAAAGCATGGGTTTCTAATACACAATGTAACTGCAACGAAAAAGAAAAAAAAATAAAATAATTATACATACACAGTGCTATTATAGTGCTATATTATCATTACCTACGTCTCGCAGAGTGATTCCGTTACTGTTTATAATGTTTGAATTAAAATCCAAACAACCAAACAAACAAACACACGCACACACACCCACACCCACACCCACACCCACACACACACACACACACACACACCCACACACACACACACACACACACACACGCACGCACGCACGCACGCACGCACGCACGCACGCACGCACGCACGCACGCACGCACGCACGCACGCACGCACGCACGCACGCACGCAAGCAAGCAAGCAAGCAAGCAAGCAAGCAAGCAAGCAAGCAAGCACACCTACATGAACAGGTAGGTGGTTTCCAAAATTGATAGGAGTGAACAGAAGTGCAAAATGTTGTTCATGATCCCCAATCACCGTTCATGATCTCCAATCACCTCACGGATAGGTACATACATACTTACTTTATTATTATTTACCATTACACCACAGCTCCTGCTGTCAAGCGAAAGCGCTTCTTTTGGAAGAGATTTACAATTTTCGCTTAACAGCTAGGAACCATAATATAAGGATCCTGATTAGAAGCCTTACAGGGCACTGTAAACTGAACAAACATCTACTGTACTGTGCTGTAGTCTACTGTCAGAGGCGTTACAATCAATAGATCTTTTAGGGGCTTGCTCTTTTTCCAAAATAATAATAAATACACCACAGCTCATGGTTTTGCGGGAAAGAGGGGGGGGGGGGGGGGGGAGATTGTGGCTGCGGGTTCACCACGGGTGTGTACTTACGTACATAAATACGTTTTTGTTTGACGACAAAACTGACAAAGAAACTGTCTTGGTTATGTTTGACGATTAATATTGTGGCCCTGAAAAGGGCCTTTTGTTTAGATAGAATGCAACGAGCGCAGAGCATCGTGTGATCGACATAATGCATAGGTAGGTATTAGCTAGCTGGTACACATCCTTATTATCATATATCGAAACACGCATGCGTAGCACTCTCACGGAGCACGACGACGAGATGTCGCAGCGCAGCGTTTAAGCCTTCTTCTCGGTCTTCTTGGGCAGTAGTACGGCCTGGATATTGGGAAGAACACCACCTTGAGCGATGGTCACACCGGAGAGTAGCTTGTTCAACTCCTCGTCGTTGCGGATGGCCAACTGAAGATGACGTGGGATGATCCTGGTCTTCTTGTTGTCCCTCGCGGCGTTGCCGGCCAACTCGAGAACTTCCGCAGCCAGATACTCCATCACGGCGGCCAGGTAGACGGGCGCGCCGGCACCCACGCGCTCAGCGTAGTTGCCATTACGCAGCAGCCTGTGGATACGACCCACAGGAAACTGGAGACCAGCACGATTTGAACGGGATTTTGCCTTTCCCTTCACTTTGCCACCTTTACCGCGACCCGACATGATTTAAAGATTGTTTAAACGAAAACTCACAAACACAACAACACACACGTATTCGGTGTGCGCGCCAAGAGAATATTGTCAAGCGACCAGTTTTTTTTTTTTTTTTTTTTTTTTTCGAATGGGCTCTCGCAGGTGGGACCGAAGTCCCATTTCTGCTTAACCGGACTTAGTTGGCGGAGAGTCCCATGTGGGACTCCATTCGCCGAAGGTTTTTTCCCTACATACTTACAAACTAGATGCGCGCGGCATCAATACCGCGCTTCATCGGGCGGGCGCCCCCCAAGGGGGGGGCTCGAACCTCGCTAGGGCATTGCAGGGGGACCCCGCAGTTCCTATGTCCCCCTAGCAGCCGTTGCTGCATCGAATTGGTTACCTCGAAAGTAGCGGACTTTCGGTCCCTATCGGGTGACGTGCTAAACGCCGTGAAGCGGCAAGCCTCGCCGGCGAGGCTAAGACCTACCTAGAAAACCTAACCAGTGGCTACGCAATAGCCTGCTCCTAGGAACTACTCTAGAGCATAGGGCCGGTCTCGCGTGACGAGATTATCTCCGGTTGCTTACACCGTGAGGGCGTCCCCAGGGGGGAGCTCGGACCTCGACTCAGGGTGCAGCAGGGGGACCCCGCCACTGATCCCCCCAGCAGCCGGTGCTGCGTCGGCATGTGTTACTGTTTCTCGAGAGTCGGACTCTCGGATTCTGTGTGTGTGTCGCGTCGGTCCTCGCCGGCGGGGACGATATTTTGGACGACGGCGTCGGAGTGTGCTTGTACTTTTATCTGACTCCTGGAGGAGTGTGATATCGTCATCGGGCTCAATGAGTGTGTGTCTGGGACGTCGGGTTTTGCTGATAGCGGATGGCTGGTAGACGGTGGCCGCCACGACCAAGGGGTTGGGGTGCTTGGGAGCGGAATCGAAATAGCGTTTTGAGGCACGCTTGAAAAACTGCTTGATGGTCGGCAGTTTGAAGTCTAGGTGGAGGTCGACGTTGCGTACGTACCAGGGGGCGTCTACAGCCCTACGCATGAAACGGTTTTGGATGGTTTGGAGCATGTGAATTCTCACCGGCTTAACGTGTGCGAACACAACGCTAGCATAGGCGAGTATGGGGCGGATACAGGTGGTGAATATCCTTACTTTGAGATGAGTGGGCAGCTTACTGTGCGCATTGAGAAGGGGGTGGAGACGTGCGAGGACAAGGGCGGCACGGTTTTTCACCCTGCGGATATGCGGACGGAAAGTCAGTCTACGGTCAAGGATCACTCCGAGATATTTGGCTTCTCGTTGCCATGGGATCTGTTTTCCGAACATTGAGACTGGTACGCTCAGTTCTTTACGGTACTGTGACAGGGGTCTCTTATCGAAGAGGACCGCTGCACTTTTTTCGGGATTTACTTCGATTCTCCATTTCCGGAACCATTCACCTAGGGTGTTGGCCGCGGATTGGAGGGTACGAGAAATAGCGACATGGGTCATGCCGGAGTAATAGATTGCCGTGTCGTCGGCGAAAAGGGCCATACGGGCTGCACCGCATTTTGGAATATCGCTGGTGTACAGCGTGAACAGTAGGGGGGAGAGCACGGAGCCTTGAGGCACACCGGCGTGAATGGGATGGGGGGAGGAGAGAGCCCCTTCTATGCGATAGCAAAAGGTACGATTCGACAAGTAGTCTCGGATGATGAGCACGAGACGATGTGGCACATTCATAGTGTACAGCTTATATAATAAGCCGTTGTGCCACACTTTATCGAAAGCCTTTGCTACGTCGAAAAAGAGAGTGCCGGTCATTTGACCGCGTACGAAGCCTGCACTGATGTGTTCTACAATGCGGTGCAGTTGATTAACGCAGCAGTGCTTTGTACGAAAGCCAAACTGCTCGTCGGGAAGGAGTTTATTTGAGTCGGCGAAATCTTTGAGTCGCTTATAAATAAGCTTCTCGTAGATTTTACCGAAGACATTGAGGAGACTAATCGGCCGGTAACTACTCGGCTCGGCTTTTGGTTTGCCCGGTTTGGAAATACCGATTACCGTAGCCTGTTTCCAAGCCTGGGGAAAGATGTTGTTTTTAAATGCCGCATTGAAGATGACGGTCATTAGAGCGATTAGGGTGGCAGGGAAACGTTTCAGCACCTTATTGGTGATGCCGTCTGCGCCGGGGGCTTTTTTGGGCTTAAGATCCTTGACTATAGAGAGAACTTCGTCAGGGGTGATCGGTGGGAGCGGGTCATCAGGGTCATCTATTGGGGGGGGGGGGAGGGCTGACCTACGCTCTACTTCTGAATTGACCTTATCAAGGTGGGTTTGGCTTACGGGAAGCGTACTGAGAGTGCATTGAGACTCCAAGCTGTCGGCTAAGCATTCGGCTTTTTCGTCGTCGTCAAAGGCCGGCCTTTGATTGGGTCGATTTAGGGGGGGCATAGTTGCCGTGGTCTCGCATTTAAGTCTGCGTTGAAGGGCCCAGAAGGCTACATGAGACGGTTGGATTGCGCTGACTTCCTTGTCCCAATGCTCCTCCCGTACCTGAGCTACACGTCTCTTTACAGAATTCTGTAAGGAGCGCATATGGGCACGATTGGCTTCATTGGGAAAAGCGTCATAGGCACGGATGGCCGCGTTCCTCTCGGTCCTCAACTCATTTACATCGTCCGGCAGTTTCAGACGCTGGTCATCCAGCATCGGAACCTGCCGTGAGCATTCGCCCACTACGGACTGCACATGGTTGGTGAGCGAGGTGATCGCGGCCACCGTGTCCGCGACTGTCTCAATGGAGTCAGGGATTGAATCTAATTGGGGGGATGAGGTAGATTTGAGGCGGTCCTCTAATCTCCTCCAATCGGTTATCGTTTTTGTTATGGGTGGAATACCGGGATCCGAGGGACCACCTCGGGGACCCAGTTGAATGATCACAGGGCGATGATCTGAGTCTAATTCTTGGATTACCTCGATAGAGCGAATACCGAGGTTTACGCGCTTTAAGAGGGCTATATCTAGGATGTCGGGCCTGTGCCCTACTGTGTCAGGATAGTGAGTGGGACGCATCGGGGCGATGACGTCGAAGGAAAGTTTGTCGCTAAGTGCTCCTAATTGAGTGCCAGCGGCGTTATTGGAGACACAGCTCCATGAACGGTGTTTGGCGTTTAAGTCGCCTGCAATAATTACAGAGTTACTAAGATCGAGTAGGGATTTGAGGTCGTCCTCGAGCAGACTCGCGGGTTTGTTTGCGGATCTATAGGCCGAGACTATGGTGATGGGCTGGTGCCCTGTCATGCCTAGGCGACAGATTGAAGCCTCCAGGCATGCTAGCTCTGGGGGATCAATGGGGATGCAATACAATGAATTTCGGTAATAGATGAGCGTTCCGCCTAGTGCGGTGTGTGCTCTGTCGTTTCTTATCAGCCTATAGTTGGCTATATTGGGATTACGACTATGGGGTTTGAGGAAAGACTCTTGAATGAGTAAAATATCGATTTGGTGCAATCCAGTGGAGTAGTTGGTCCTATATATATGGTAACGTAAGCGCGCGATACTAGCGACACTGCGCGCCCTCTCGACGACAATTCGCTAACTAAACCACAAAAACGTTGTTTTTTTAAAAAAAAAACGAAAAGAAATAACCAAAATAAATAAATATTGTAGGTAAATAATTTACGATAAATCTTACATTATCATCGTGGTAATTAAATACTAGTACCTACCTAAATTCTAATCTAATTAATTAGTAGGTACGTAACATTGATTCATACGAACTCAACTCAGACGTACACACGGCTACACATCAAGCTGTACAAAAGGCCAGTAAAGGCTGACCTCGCGTTGTAAGGAAAACCTATACAATGCGAGGTCAGCTTATACTGGAAATGTACAGCTTGATGTGTAGCCGTGTGTACCTATAACTTATTTTCTTTATTTATTTCATCACTACAAAATGGCAATGGCATCAAACCATACATCCTACTCCTACATTGATGGAAGAAAAAGAGAAAAACATTTTCGATTCGAATCTCTCTTTTATTTATTTACTTATGTATGTATGTACTATATTCATATTATCATGACGAGTTTAAACCTATGTAGGTATGTCATGTACGGCTACCGCAACAAATTTTTTTTTATAGGTAGGTAGGTACCTAACTAAGCCTTTGATTAACTACAACAACAACAACGTTTTGACGGGCATCAAATTTAAAGAAACGTGAAATATATCACATGAAAATTTTTGTGGCCCTGAAAAGGGCCTTTTGTTTTTTAATCCAGCCGCCAGCCATCGTTCGAGCGCGTGCGGGTCCAGATATTGACGTGGTCTGTGTGGCGATACGTGGTGCGTGAATAATGAGAATCATCGCGTAGGTAGGTGACGTTACGACGACGACGACACATCAAAATTAACACGCACCGGACACATCAACAAGACGCACGTACAAACACCGGATTATATACACTACACACGAATCGGCGGCGTTGGATCGAGCGTCGGCGGCTCTTGATAGCTACCGATCGCTCACTTGGAGCTGGTGTATTTGGTGACGGCCTTGGTGCCTTCACTGACGGCGTGCTTGGCGAGTTCACCGGGCAGCAGGAGCCTGACGGACGTCTGCACCTCCCTGGACGTGATGGTAGACCTCTTGTTGTAGTGGGCGAGTCGGGAAGCTTCGGCGGCGATACGCTCGAATATGTCGTTCACGAACGAGTTCATGATGGACATGGCCTTGCTGGAGATACCGGTGTCGGGGTGCACCTGCTTCAACACCTTGTAGATGTAGATGGCGTAGCTCTCCTTCCTCTTGTGCTTCTTCTTCTTCTTGTCGGTCTTGGAGATGTTCTTCTGGGCCTTGCCAGATTTCTTGGCGGCCTTACCACTCGTTTTGGGCGGCATTTTGAGAGTTGTTTATTTACGTATTTCAAACAGCGATGCAGAATTTATAAAAATTCTACGGAGCGCGTACTACCGTACCGAGGTTCAGTAGCGTTATAAAAATGAGCAATTTTTTTTTTTTTTTTTCGAATGGGCTCTCGCAGGTGGGACCGAAGTCCCATTTCTGCTTAACCGGACTTAGTTGGCGGAGAGTCCCATGTGGGACTCCATTCGCCGAAGGTTTTTTCCCTACATACTTACAAACTAGATGCGCGCGGCATCAATACCGCGCTTGATCGGGCGGGCGCCCCCCAAGGGGGGGGCTCGAACCTCGCTAGGGCATTGCAGGGGGACCCCGCAGTTCCTATGTCCCCCTAGCAGCCGTTGCTGCATCGAATTGGTTACCTCGAAAGTAGCGGACTTTCGGTCCCTATCGGGTGACGTGCTAAACGCCGTGAAGCGGCAAGCCTCGCCGGCGAGGCTAAGACCTACCTAGAAAACCTAACCAGTGGCTACGCAATAGCCTGCTCCTAGGAACTACTCTAGAGCATAGGGCCGGTCTCGCGTGACGAGATTATCTCCGGTTGCTTACACCGTGAGGGCGTCCCCAGGGGGGAGCTCGGACCTCGACTCAGGGTGCAGCAGGGGGACCCCGCCACTGATCCCCCCAGCAGCCGGTGCTGCGTCGGCATGTGTTACTGTTTCTCGAGAGTCGGACTCTCGGATTCTGTGTGTGTGTCGCGTCGGTCCTCGCCGGCGGGGACGATATTTTGGACGACGGCGTCGGAGTGTGCTTGTACTTTTATCTGACTCCTGGAGGAGTGTGATATCGTCATCGGGCTCAATGAGTGTG
Source organism: Asteroscopus sphinx (assembly GCA_949699075.1). Lineage (NCBI taxonomy): Eukaryota > Metazoa > Arthropoda > Insecta > Lepidoptera > Noctuidae > Asteroscopus > Asteroscopus sphinx. The sequence continues at coordinate 7,252,589 of OX453030.1, read as the reverse complement.
TGTCTGGGACGTCGGGTTTTGCTGATAGCGGATGGCTGGTAGACGGTGGCCGCCACGACCAAGGGGTTGGGGTGCTTGGGAGCGGAATCGAAATAGCGTTTTGAGACACGCTTGAAAAACTGCTTGATGGTCGGCAGTTTGAAGTCTAGGTGGAGGTCGACGTTGCGTACGTACCAGGGGGCGTCTACAGCCCTACGCATGAAACGGTTTTGGATGGTTTGGAGCATGTGAATTCTCACCGGCTTAACGTGTGCGAACACAACGCTAGCATAGGCGAGTATGGGGCGGATACAGGTGGTGAATATCCTTACTTTGAGATGAGTGGGCAGCTTACTGTGCGCATTGAGAAGGGGGTGGAGACGTGCGAGGACGAGGGCGGCACGGTTTTTCACCCTGCGGATATGCGGACGGAAAGTCAGTCTACGGTCAAGGATCACTCCGAGATATTTGGCTTCTCGTTGCCATGGGATCTGTTTTCCGAACATTGAGACTGGTACGCTCAGTTCTTTACGGTACTGTGACAGGGGTCTCTTATCGAAGAGGACCGCTGCACTTTTTTCGGGATTTACTTCGATTCTCCATTTCCGGAACCATTCACCTAGGGTGTTGGCCGCGGATTGGAGGGTACGAGAAATAGCGACATGGGTCATGCCGGAGTAATAGATTGCCGTGTCGTCGGCGAAAAGGGCCATACGGGCTGCACCGCATTTTGGAATATCGCTGGTGTACAGCGTGAACAGTAGGGGGGAGAGCACGGAGCCTTGAGGCACACCGGCGTGAATGGGATGGGGGGAGGAGAGAGCCCCTTCTATGCGATAGCAAAAGGTACGATTCGACAAGTAGTCTCGGATGATGAGCACGAGACGATGTGGCACATTCATAGTGTACAGCTTATATAATAAGCCGTTGTGCCACACTTTATCGAAAGCCTTTGCTACGTCGAAAAAGAGAGTGCCGGTCATTTGACCGCGTACGAAGCCTGCACTGATGTGTTCTACAATGCGGTGCAGTTGGTTAACGCAGCAGTGCTTTGTACGGAAGCCAAACTGCTCGTCGGGAAGGAGTTTATTTGAGTCGGTGAAATCTTTGAGTCGCTTATAAATAAGCTTCTCGTAGATTTTACCGAAGACATTGAGGAGACTAATCGGCCGGTAACTACTCGGCTCGGCTTTTGGTTTGCCCGGTTTGGAAATACCGATTACCGTAGCCTGTTTCCAAGCCTGGGGAAAGATGTTGTTTTTAAATGCCGCATTGAAGATGACGGTCATTAGAGCGATTAGGGTGGCAGGGAAACGTTTCAGCACCTTATTGGTGATGCCGTCTGCGCCGGGGGCTTTTTTGGGCTTAAGATCCTTGACTATAGAGAGAACTTCGTCAGGGGTGATCGGTGGGAGCGGGTCATCAGGGTCATCTATTGGGGAGGGGGGGAGGGCTGACCTACGCTCTACTTCTGAATTAACCTTATCAAGGTGGGTTTGGCTTACGGGAAGCGTACTGAGAGTGCATTGAGACTCCAAACTGTCGGCTAAGCATTCGGCTTTTTCGTCGTCGTCAAAGGCCGGCCTTTGATTGGGTCGATTTAGGGGGGGCATAGTTGCCGTGGTCTCGCATTTAAGTCTGCGTTGAAGGGCCCAGAAGGCTACATGAGACGGTTGGATTGCGCTGACTTCCTTGTCCCAATGCTCCTCCCGTACCTGAGCTACACGTCTCTTTACAGTATTCTGTAAGGAGCGCATATGGGCACGATTGGCTTCATTGGGAAAAGCGTCATAGGCACGGATGGCCGCGTTCCTCTCGGTCCTCAACTCATTCACATCGTCCGGCAGTTTCAGACGCTGGTCATCCAGCATCGGAACCTGCCGTGAGCATTCGCCCACTACGGACTGTATATGGTTGGTGAGCGAGGTGATCGCGGCCACCGTGTCCGCGACTGTCTCAATGGAGTCAGGGATTGAATCTAATTGGGGGGATGAGGTAGATTTGAGGCGGTCCTCTAATCTCCTCCAATCGGTTATCGTTTTTGTTATGGGTGGGATACCGGGATCCGAGGGACCACCTCGGGGACCCAGTTGAATGATCACAGGGCGATGATCTGAGTCTAATTCTTGGATTACCTCGATAGAGCGAATACCGAGGTTTACGCGCTTTAAGAGGGCTATATCTAGGATGTCGGGCCGGTGCCCTACTGTGTCAGGATAGTGAGTGGGACGCATCGGGGCGATGACGTCGAAGGAAAGTTTGTCGCTAAGTGCTCCTAATTGAGTGCCAGCGGCGTTATTGGAGACACAGCTCCATGAACGGTGTTTGGCGTTTAAGTCGCCTGCAATAATTACAGAGTTACTAAGATCGAGTAGGGATTTGAGGTCGTCCTCGAGCAGACTCGCGGGTTTGTTTGCGGATCTATAGGCCGAGACTATGGTGATGGGCTGGTGCCCTGTCATGCCTAGGCGACAGATTGAAGCCTCCAGGCATGCTAGCTCTGGGGGATCAATGGGGATGCAATACAATGAATTTCGGTAATAGATGAGCGTTCCGCCTAGTGCGGTGTGTGCTCTGTCGTTTCTTATCAGCCTATAGTTGGCTATATTGGGATTACGACTATGGGGTTTGAGGAAAGACTCTTGAATGAGTAAAATATCGATTTGGTGCTCACGCAAGAAGACGGCTACGTCGTCGCGTTGACCACTAATGCCTCGGGCATTAAAAAAGCCTAAAATTAGGGAACGGGGTTTGAATCTTTTGGGTGGGGCCGTATTATACATTATAATTGGAATTTAGTATTCTATAGATGTCTTGGTACTTGGTAAGTACCTGAAGGCGCTGCTCATGGATGCCTTGGGTAAAGGCCCAAAGTCTAGAGTAGGCGTCAATGCGGGATTCCCCCGATTGGGGTTCGAGGTATTCCCTCGGCAGGAGGCCGGGGGAGTTTACCGGAGGGGGGGTTCTCATGGGGGGGGGGCTTTAGCTGCTGGTGCAGTTTTGGGCCTGAGAGAAGGTGCGGGGATGGGTATGTTCATCAGCGCAGGGGGCTCTGAGGCCGGGGGCGCGTGACGAGAGGGCGGAAGAGGTGGGAATTGGGGCTTTTGGTTACCCTTAAACCAGGGGTTGGGCCCGAGTGGGCCGCGGAAATTAGGGGAGGGCCCGAGTGGGCCTCTAGGGTTTGGTGGTTGGTACTGGTAGGGGGCTGCGTAGGAGGGGGCTTCCCTCGCAACGCGGTCGGAGGCGCGTTTAGCCGATTTGGCGTTGCGCATTTTGGGGGCTTTGGGGCATCCGCGATAATTCGCTGGATGCCCGGCTTTGCCGCAAAGGACACAGCTAGGGGGCTCCGTGCACTGGTCCCTCTCCTTGGGACGCTCGCAATTGGAAGTCCCGTGATCGCCTAGGCACTTAACGCACCTGGGCTTTGCGTAGCAGTTACGCTGGGAGTGACCATACAGCTGGCAACGGTGACATTGACCAGGCTGGTTTGACTTGTGGGGGCGCTCGACCGTGATGCCTGATAAGTTGCATACGGTCTTTAAGTTATAGATGTTTTTGGCGTTTTCGCCAGGGTGACAGATGACAAGAACCATATTGTAGGGTTCACCGTGCTTACCACGGAACATTCGGTGGGTTATTGCAACCGGGATCCCTTGACGATCGAGGTCGGCGTGCACTTCCGTGCAGCTGACTTCGGTCGGAATCCCTCGGATCACAACTCTAAGGAGTCGGTCCTCTGGGAGTGCGTAGGTGTGAAAAGACACACCACGCTCGCGTAGCAACCTGGTAAGGTTGCGGTAATCGGTGGGGGTGGGGACAACTACTTTAATGCCCTGCTGCGTGGGGCGGGCACTAGTAAAATTGATTTTACTCTGATTGCACCAGTCGGAAATTCTGGTCCAATAAGCCTTATCCTGGATGAATAAGGGAGGCGGGATGGGTACCTTCTTCTGGGAAGATGAGGTATGTTCATGATCGTGAGGGGAGGCAGGCCTGTTATCCTGCGAGGAGGAGTAAGAGGCGGGACGGGGGGTAGGGGCCGGGGCAGAGTTTGCCTCGGACAGTTTAAGTGCTTTTGAGGCGAGAGCCTCGGCCTTATTTGTCTTTCGGCTGCGTTTTTTACCTTTACCCACTACCGTGGTAAAGGCGTCGGCCTCGTCTGAGTTGACCTCACTGTCCGAAGACATCTCTTGGTCTGATGGGATCGGGGAGCGATCAGGGTATTGAGTGGGGGCTGGGGTGGGGAGAGGTGAGGGGGTGCGGTCATTATGGTCCAGGCTGGCTGAACGCCTAGGCGGACCACGCGGAGACCTCGGCCTCTCCTCATCGCTGTCGGAACGGGCGGGGCGCCTATTCCTCTTTTGGGGTGGGGGGGTATCGGGCAACTCAGGAGAGTTGGGGGATTCGGACGATTGAGGTTTGATCACCTCATCGTCGCAAAAGAGGTTGCCATAATTGGCTAGGAAGTTGGGGTCCTTGAGGAGGACGTTTTTCAGGATGCTCAGGAACTTGGCATCAGACACCATCGTACAGATGATGACTAAGCCAAGCCTAGCAAAATGAGAGGGAGAGAAAATAGTGGCGTACTAATCATGGGGGTTTGCTCCTCGGGTGGGTGATCCCGGGAGTGTGTTCAAACCCTCCCCGTCGGGTATAGACGGGGAGGTTGTGTGCCTACTGGTGAGCCCTAAGCTTGCTCTCCTGTTTGCCAGTCTTAATGTGCAAACAGGTCCCTAAGTCTCTAGTGTGCAATGGGTGTAAACCCCTAGAGAGTGCTAGATAGGACGAAACGGGGTTAAAGCTAGGGAAGACTAGGAGATCCCCCAAGGCCTTCTGGTCCTAGCTCCTTCCAATTTTGCTTTGCGCAGCTGGCGTGTCGGGTCAACGCCCCTCAGTTCGTTAGCACCGTTAGGTATCCACTGAGGACCACAGTAAATAAGTGGGTTTTTCCTGAAGGGACACTACGTTTTTGACGAAACTCTGTCTAGAGAGACAAAAGCGCGCCCGCTGTCTTGAAAAAGACAGCGAATGTGCTTATCGGGCTGCAGTCGGCGGGGCGACTGCGGAGGGCGCTACGGTGAGCCGTAGCGAGAAATATTCGAGCACGTAATTCGGCACGACAGGACGGAGCAGGAGCAGCACGACCTCTCGGGGCGAGTGTCAGAGCGAGAATGATGTGGCACATTTTTTTTTTTTTTTTTTTTTTCTTTTTTCGAATGGGCTCTCGCAGGTGGGACCGAAGTCCCATTTCTGCTTAACCGGACTTAGTTGGCGGAGAGTCCCATGTGGGACTCCATTCGCCGAAGGTTTTTTCCCTACATACTTACAAACTAGATGCGCGCGGCATCAATACCGCGCGTAATCAGGCGGGCGCCCCCCAAGGGGGGGGCTCGAACCTCGCTAGGGCATTGCAGGGGGACCCCGCAGTTCCTATGTCCCCCTAGCAGCCGTTGCTGCATCGAATTGGTTACCTCGAAAGTAGCGGACTTTCGGTCCCTATCGGGTGACGTGCTAAACGCCGTGAAGCGGCAAGCCTCGCCGGCGAGGCTAAGACCTACCTAGAAAACCTAACCAGTGGCTACGCAATAGCCTGCTCCTAGGAACTACTCTAGAGCATAGGGCCGGTCTCGCGTGACGAGATTATCTCCGGTTGCTTACACCGTGAGGGCGTCCCCAGGGGGGAGCTCGGACCTCGACTCAGGGTGCAGCAGGGGGACCCCGCCACTGATCCCCCCAGCAGCCGGTGCTGCGTCGGCATGTGTTTCTGTTTCTCGAGAGTCGGACTCTCGGATTCTGTGTGTGTGTCGCGTCGGTCCTCGCCGGCGGGGACGATATTTTGGACGACGGCGTCGGAGTGTGCTTGTACTTTTATCTGACTCCTGGAGGAGTGTAATAGCGTCATCGGGCTCAATGAGTGTGTGTCTGGGACGTCGGGTTTTGCTAATAGCAGATGGCTGGTAGACGGTGGCCGCCACGACCAAGGGGTTGGGGTGCTTGGGAGCGGAATCGAAATAGCGTTTTGAGACACGCTTGAAAAACTGCTTGATGGTCGGCAGTTTGAGGTCTAGGTGGAGGTCGACATTGCGTACGTACCAGGGGGCGCCTACGGCCCTTCGCATGAAACGGTTTTGGAGGGTTTGGAGTATGTGAATTCTCACCGGCTTAACGTGTGCGAACACAACGCTAGCATAGGCGAGTATGGGGCGGATACAGGTGGTGTATATCCTTACTTTGAGAGGAGTGGGCAACTTACTGTGCGCATTGAGTAGGGGGTGGAGACGTCCGAGGACGAAGGCGGCACGGTTTTTCACCTTGCGGATATGCGGTCTGAAAGTCAGTCTACGGTCAAGGATCACGCCAAGGTATTTGGCTTCTCGTTGCCATGGGATCTGTTTTCCGAACATTGAGACTGGTACGCTTAATTCTTTACGATACTGTGACAGGGGTCTCTTATCGAAGAGGACCGCTGCACTTTTTTCGGGATTGACTTCGATTCTCCATTTCCGGAACCAGTCACCTAGGGTGTTGGCCGCGGATTGGAGGGTACGAGAAATAGCGACATGGCTCCTGCCGGAGTAATAGATTGCCGTGTCGTCGGCGAAAAGGGCAATACGGGCTGCACCGCATTTTGGAATATCGCTGGTGTACAGCGTGAACAGTAGGGGGGAGAGCACGGAGCCTTGTGGCACACCGGCGTGAATGGGATGGGGGGAGGAGAGAGCCCCTTCTATGCGATAGCAAAAGGTACGATTCGATAAGTAGTCTCGGATGATGAGCACGAGACGATGTGGCACATTCATAGTGTACAGCTTATATAATAAGCCGTTGTGCCACACTTTATCGAAAGCCTTTGCTACGTCGAAAAAGAGAGTACCGGTCATTTGACCGCGTACGAAGCCTGCACTGATGTGTTCTACAATGCGGTGCAGTTGATTAACGCAGCAGTGCTTTGTACGAAAGCCAAACTGCTCGTCGGGAAGGAGTTTATTTGAGTCGGCGAAATCTTTGAGTCGCTTATAAATAAGCTTCTCGTAGATTTTACCGAAGACATTGAGGAGACTAATCGGCCGGTAACTACTCGGCTCGGCTTTTGGTTTGCCCGGTTTTGAAATACCGATTACCGTAGCCTGTTTCCAAGCCTGGGGAAAGATGTTGTTTTTAAATGCCGCATTGAAGATGACGGTCATTAGAGCGATTAGGGTGGCAGGGAAACGTTTCAACACCTTATTGGTGATGCCGTCTGCGCCGGGGGCTTTTTTGGGCTTAAGATCCTTGACTATAGAGAGAACTTCGTCAGGGGTGATCGGTGGGAGCGGGTCATCAGGGTCATCTATTGGGGGGGGGGGGGGAGGGCTGACCTACGCTCTACTTCTGAATTAACCTTGTCAAGGTGGGTTTGACTTACGGGAAGCGTACTGAGAGTGCATTGAGACTCCAAGCTGTCGGCTAAGCATTCGGCTTTTTCGTCATCATCAAAGGCCGGCCTTTGATTGGGTCGATTTAGGGGGGGCATAGCTGCCGTGGTCTCGCATTTGAGTTTGCGTTGAAGTGCCCAGAAGGCTAAATGAGACGGTTGGATTTCGCTGACTTCCTTGTCCCAGCGATCCTCCCGTACCTGAGCTACACGTCTTTTTACAGTATTCTGCAAAGAGCGCATATGGGCACGGTTGGCTTCGTTGGGAAAAGCGTCATAGGCACGGATGGCCGCGTTCCTCTCGGTCCTCAACTCATTTACATCGTCCGGCAGTTTCAGACGCTGGTCATCCAGCATCGGAACCTGCCGTGAGCATTCGCCCACTACGGACTGCACATGGTTGGTGAGCGAGGTGATCGCGGCCACCGTATCCGCGACTGTCTCGATGGAGTCAGGGATTGAATCTAGTTGGGGGGATGAGGTAGATTTGAGGCGGTCCTCTAGTCTCCTCCAATCGGTTATTGTTTTAGTTAAGGGTGGAGTACCGGGATCCGAGGGACCACCTCGGGGACCCAGTTGAATGATCACAGGTCGGTGATCTGAGTCTAATTCTTGAATTACCTCGATAGAGCGAATACCGAGGTTTACGCGCTTTAAGAGGGCTATATCTAGGATGTCGGGCCGTTGCCCTACTGTGTCGGGAAAGTGAGTGGGACGCATCGGGGCGATGACGTCAAAGGAAAGTCTGTCGCTAAGTGCTTCTAATTGAACACCAGCGGTGTTATTGGAGACACAGCTCCATGAGCAATGTTTGGCGTTTAGATCGCCTGCTATAATTACAGAATTACTAAGATCGAGTAAGGATTTTAGGTCGTCCTCGAGCAGACTCGCGGGTTTGTTTGAGGACCTATAGGCCGAGACTATGGTGATGGGCTGGTGCCCTGTCATGCCTAGGCGACAGATTGAAGCCTCCAGGCATGCTAGCTCTGGGGGGTCAATGGGGATGCAATATAAAGAATTGCGGTAATAGATTAGCGTTCCGCCTAGTGCGGTGTACGTTCTGTCGTTTCTAATCAGCCTATAATTGGCTATGTTGGGATTACGACAGTGGGGCTTGAGAAAGGACTCTTGAACGAGTAATATGTCAAGTTGGTGCTCACGCAAGAAGACAGCTATGTCATCGCGTTGACCACTAATGCCTCGGGCATTAAAGAAGCCTAAATTTAGGGAACGGGGTTTGAATCTTTTGGGTGGGGCCGTATTATACATTATAATTGGAATTAAGTATTCTATAGATGTCTTGGTACTTGGTAAGTACCTGAAGGCGCTGCTCGTGGATGCCTTGGGTAAAGGCCCAGAGTCTAGAGTAGGCGTCAATACGGGTTTCCCCTGACTGGGGTTCGAGGTATTCTCTCGGCAGAAGGCCGGGGTAGTTTACCGGAGGGGGGGTTCTCATAGGGGGGGGGGCTTTAGCTGCTGGTGCAGTTTTGGGCCTGAGAGAAGGTGCGGGGATGGGTAAGTTCATCAGCGCGGGGGGCTCTGAGGCCGGGGGCGCGAGACGAGAGGTCGGAAGAGGTGGGTATTGGGGCTTTTGATTACCCTTAAACCAGGGGTTGGGCCCGAGTGGGCCGTGGAAATTAGGGGAGGGCCCGAATGGGCCTCTAGGGTTGGGTGGTTGGTAATGGAGGGGGGCTGCGTAGGAGGGGGCTTCCCTCGCAACGCGGTCGGAGGCGCGTTTTGCCATTTTGGCGTTGCGCATTTTGGGGGCTTTGGGGCATCCGCGATAGTTTGCTGGATGCCCAGCTTTGCGGCAAAGGACACAGCTAGGGGGCTCCGTGCACTGGTCCCTCTCCTTGGGACGCTCGCACTCGGTAGTCCCGTGATCGCCTAGGCACTTAACGCACCTGGGCTTTGCGTAGCAGTTACGCTGGGAGTGACCATACAGCTGGCAACGGTGGCATTGACCAGGCTGGTTCGACTTGTGGGGGCGCTCGACCGTGATGCCTGATAAATTGCATACGGTCTTTATATTATAGATGTTTTTGGCGTTTTCGCCAGGGTGGCAAATGACAAGGACCATGTTATAGGGTTCCCCGTGCTTACCACGGAACATACGGTGGGTTATTGCAACCGGGATCCCTTGACGATCGAGGTCGGCGTGCACTTCCGTGCAGCTGACTTCGGACGGAATCCCTCGGATCACAACTCTAAGGAGTCGGTCCTCTGGGAGTGCGTAGGTGTGAAAAGACACACCACGCTCGCGTAGCAACCTGGTAAGGTTGCGGTAATCAGTGGGGGTGGGGACAACTACTTTAATGCCCTGCTGTGTGGGGCGGGCACTAGTGAAATTTATCTTATTTTGATTGCACCAGTCGGATATCCTGGTCCAATATTCCTTATCCTGGATGAATAAGGGAGGCGGGATGGGCACCTTCTTCTGGGAAGGTGAGGTATGTTCCTGAGGGGAGGGGGGCCTGTTATCCTGCGAGGAGGAGTGAGAGGCGGGACGGGGGGTAGGGGCCGGGGCAGGGTTTGCCTCGGAGAGTTTTAAAGATTTTGAGGCGAGAGCCTCGGCCTTGTTTGTTTTTCGGCCGCGTTTTTTACCTTTGCCCACTACCGTGGTAAAGGCACCGGCCTCGTCTGAGTTGACCTCACTGTCCGAAGACATCTCTTGGTCTGATGGGATTGGGGAGCGATCAGGATATTGAGTGGGGGCTGGGGTGGGGAGAGGTGAGGGGGTACGGTCCTTATGGTCCAGGCTGGCTGAACGCCTAGGCGGACCACGCGGAGACCTCGGCCTCTCCTCATCACTGTCGGAACGGGCGGGGCGCCTATTCCTCCTTAGGGGCGGGGGGGTATCGGGCGACTCTGGAGAGTCGGGGACGTCAGGTTGTTTGGCGGCAAAAGCGCTGCCAAACAAGTCGCCATAGTTGGCGATAAAGGTGGGGTCCTTGAAGAGGACGTTTTTTAGGATGCTGAGAAACTCGGCATCAGACACCATCATATAGATGGTGACTAAGCCAAGCCTAGCAACAACGAGAGGGGGAGAAAATTAGTGGCGTACTAACATGGGGGTTTGCTCCTCGGGTGGGTGTTCCCGGGAGTGTGTTCAAACCCTCCCCGTCGGGTATAGACGGGGAGGTTGTGTGCCTACTGGTGAGCCCTAAGCTTGCACTCCTGATTGCCAGTCTTAATGTGCAACCAGGTCCCTAAGTCTCTAGTGTGCAATGGGTGTAAACCCCTAGAGAATGCTAGATAGGACGAAACGGGGGTAAGCTAGGGAAGACTAGGAGATCCCCCAAGGCCTTCTGGCCCTAGCTTCTTCCAATTTTGCTTTGCCCTTAAGGAGCGCAGCTGGCGTGTCGGGTCAACGCCCCTCGGTTTGTTATCACCGTTAGGTATCCACCGAGAACCACAGTAAATAAGTGGGTTTTTTCCTGAAGGGACACTACGTTTTTGACGAAACTCTGTCTAAAGAGACAAAAGCGCGCCCGCTGTCTTGAAAAAGACAGCGAATGTGCTTATCGGGCTGCAGTCGGCGGGGCGACTGCGGAGGGCGCTACGGTGAGCCGTAGCGAAAAATATTCGAGCACTTAATTCGTCACGAGAGGACGGAGCGGAGCAGCACGACCTCTCGGGGCGAGTGTCAGAGCGTGAATCGATGTGGCACATTTTTTTTTTTTTTTTTTTTTTTTTCGAATGGGCTCTCGCAGGTGGGACCGAAGTCCCATTTCTGCTTAACCGGACTTAGTTGGCGGAGAGTCCCATGTGGGACTCCATTCGCCGAAGGTTTTTTTCCCTACATACTTACAAACTAGATGCGCGCGGCATCAATACCGCGCGTAATCGGGCGGGCGCCCCCCAAGGGGGGGGCTCGAACCTCGCTAGGGCATTGCAGGGGGACCCCGCAGTTCCTATGTCCCCCTAGCAGCCGTTGCTGCATCGAATTGGTTACCTCGAAAGTAGCGGACTTTCGGTCCCTATCGGGTGACGTGCTAAACGCCGTGAAGCGGCAAGCCTCGCCGGCGAGGCTAAGACCTACCTAGAAAACCTAACCAGTGGCTACGCAATAGCCTGCTCCTAGGAACTACTCTAGAGCATAGGGCCGGTCTCGCGTGACGAGATTATCTCCGGTTGCTTACACCGTGAGGGCGTCCCCAGGGGGGAGCTCGGACCTCGACTCAGGGTGCAGCAGGGGGACCCCGCCACTGATCCCCCCAGCAGCCGGTGCTGCGTCGGCATGTGTTTCTGTTTCTCGAGAGTCGGACTCTCGGATTCTGTGTGTGTGTCGCGTCGGTCCTCGCCGGCGGGGACGATATTTTGGACGACGGCGTCGGAGTGTGCTTGTACTTTTATCTGACTCCTGGAGGAGTGTAATAGCGTCATCGGGCTCAATGAGTGTGTGTCTGGGACGTCGGGTTTTGCTAATAGCAGATGGCTGGTAGACGGTGGCCGCCACGACCAAGGGGTTGGGGTGCTAATGTGGCACATTCATAGTGTACAGCTTATATAATAAGCCGTTGTGCCACACTTTATCGAAAGCCTTTGCTACGTCGAAAAAGAGAAAAACTGACCCAGTGGAGTTGGTCCTATATATATGGTAACGTAAGCGCGCGATACTAGCGACACTGCGCGCCCTCTCGACGACAATTCGCTAACTAAACCACTAAAAATGTTGTTTAACATGAAAAAAAAAAAAAAAAAAAAACAAAAAAAAAAAAAAAAAAAATTGTAGGTAAATTATTTACGATAAATCTTACATTATCATCGTGGTAATTAAATACTAGTACCTACCTAAATTAGTATTAACTGCGAACACGAACATTTGAGTAGGTACTCTAACATACGAACTCGACTCGGACGTACCTATAACTTATTTTCTTTATTTATTTCATCACTACATAATGGCAATGGCATCAAACCATACATCCTACTCCTACATTGATGGAAGAAAAAGAGAAAAACATTCGAATCTCTCTTTCATTTATTTATGTATGTATGTATGTATGCATTTATGTACTATATTCATATTATTATTATTCCATTTATTCATTATTTACACTTATCAATTACATTTTTAAATGTTTTTTAAACAAATAAAAAAAAAACAAAAAAAAAAAAAATACATTTAAAAATGTAATTGATAAGTGTAAATAATGAATAAATGGAATAATAATAATATGAATATAGTACATAAATGCATACATACATACATACATACATACATACATAAATAAATGAAAGAGAGATTCGAATGTTTTTCTCTTTTTCTTCTATCAATGTAGGAGTAGGATGTATGGTTTGATGCCATTGCCATTATGTAGTGATGAAATAAATAAAGAAAATAAGTTATAGGTACGTCCGAGTCGAGTTCGCCATTTATTATTATTATGACGATTTTAAACCTATGTAAGTATGTCGTGTACGGCTACCGCAACAAATTTTATAGGTAGGTACCTAACAAAGTCTTTGATTAACTACAACAACAACGTTTTGACGGGCATCAAATTTAAAGAAACGTGAAATATATCACATGAAAATTTTTGTGGCCCTGAAAAGGGCCTTTTGTTTTTTAATCCAGCCGCCAGCCATCGTTCGAGCGCGTGCGGGTCCAGAGATATTGACGTGGTCTGTGTGGCGATACGTGGTGCGTGAATAATGAGAATCATCGCGTAGGTAGGTGACGTTACGACGACGACACATCAAAATTAACACGCACCGGACACATCAACAAGACGCACGTACAAACACCGGATTATATACACTACACACGAATCGGCGGCGTTGGATCGAGCGTCGGCGGCTCTTGATAGCTACCGATCGCTCACTTTGAGCTGGTGTATTTGGTGACTGCCTTGGTGCCTTCACTGACGGCGTGCTTGGCGAGTTCACCGGGCAGCAGCAGCCTGACGGACGTCTGCACCTCCCTGGACGTGATGGTAGACCTCTTGTTGTAGTGGGCGAGTCGGGAATCTTCGGCGGCGATACGCTCGAATATGTCGTTCACGAACGAGTTCATGATGGACATGGCCTTGCTGGAGATACCGGTGTCGGGGTGCACCTGCTTCAACACCTTGTAGATGTAGATGGCGTAGCTCTCCTTCCTCTTGTGCTTCTTCTTCTTCTTGTCGGTCTTGGAGATGTTCTTCTGGGCCTTGCCAGATTTCTTGGCGGCCTTACCACTCGTTTTGGGCGGCATTTTGAGAGTTGTTTATTTACGTAGTTCAAACAGCGATGCAGAATTTATAAAAATTCTACGGAGCGCGCACTCTACCGTACCGAGGTTCAGTAGCGTTATAAAAATGAATAATTTTTTTTTTTTTTTTTTTTTTTTCTTTTTTTCGAATGGGCTCTCGCAGGTGGGACCGAAGTCCCATTTCTGCTTAACCGGACTTAGTTGGCGGAGAGTCCCATGTGGGACTCCATTCGCCGAAGGTTTTTTCCCTACATACTTACAAACTAGATGCGCGCGGCATCAATACCGCGCGAAATCGGGCGGGCGCCCCCCAAGGGGGGGGGCTCGAACCTCGCTAGGGCATTGCAGGGGGACCCCGCAGTTCCTATGTCCCCCTAGCAGCCGTTGCTGCATCGAATTGGTTACCTCGAAAGTAGCGGACTTTCGGTCCCTATCGGGTGACGTGCTAAACGCCGTGAAGCGGCAAGCCTCGCCGGCGAGGCTAAGACCTACCTAGAAAACCTAACCAGTGGCTACGCAATAGCCTGCTCCTAGGAACTACTCTAGAGCATAGGGCCGGTCTCGCGTGACGAGATTATCTCCGGTTGCTTACACCGTGAGGGCGTCCCCAGGGGGGAGCTCGGACCTCGACTCAGGGTGCAGCAGGGGGACCCCGCCACTGATCCCCCCAGCAGCCGGTGCTGCGTCGGCATGTGTTTCTGTTTCTCGAGAGTCGGACTCTCGGATTCTGTGTGTGTGTCGCGTCGGTCCTCGCCGGCGGGGACGATATTTTGGACGACGGCGTCGGAGTGTGCTTGTACTTTTATCTGACTCCTGGAGGAGTGTAATAGCGTCATCGGGCTCAATGAGTGTGTGTCTGGGACGTCGGGTTTTGCTAATAGCAGATGGCTGGTAGACGGTGGCCGCCACGACCAAGGGGTTGGGGTGCTTGGGAGCGGAATCGAAATAGCGTTTTGAGACACGCTTGAAAAACTGCTTGATGGTCGGCAGTTTGAGGTCTAGGTGGAGGTCGACGTTGCGTACGTACCAGGGGGCGCCTACGGCCCTTCGCATGAAACGGTTTTGGAGGGTTTGGAGCATGTGAATTCTCACCGGCTTAACGTGTGCGAACACAACGCTAGCATAGGCGAGTATGGGGCGGATACAGGTGGTGTATATCCTTACTTTGAGAGGAGTGGGCAACTTACTGTGCGCATTGAGTAGGGGGTGGAGACGTCCGAGGACGAAGGCGGCACGGTTTTTCACCTTGTGGATATGCGTTCTGAAAGTCAGTCTACGGTCAAGGATCACGCCAAGGTATTTGGCTTCTCGTTGCCATGGGATCTGTTTTCCGAACATTGAGACTGGTACGTTTAATTCTTTACGATACTGTGACAGGGGTCTCTTATCGAAGAGGACCGCTGCACTTTTTTCGGGATTTACTTCGATTCTCCATTTCCGGAACCATTCACCTAGGGTGTTGGCCGCGGATTGGAGGGTACGAGAAATGGCGACATGGGTCATGCCGGAGTAATAGATTGCCGTGTCGTCGGCGAAAAGGGCTATACGGGCTGCACCGCATTTTGGAATATCGCTGGTGTACAGCGTGAACAGTAGGGGCGAGAGCACGGAGCCTTGAGGCACACCGGCGTGAATGGGATGGGGGGAGGAGAGAGCCCCTTCTATGCGATAGCGAAAGGTACGATTCGATAAGTAGTCTCGGATGATGAGCACGAGACGATGTGGCACATTCATAGTGTACAGCTTATATAATAAGCCGTTGTGCCACACTTTATCGAAAGCCTTTGCTACGTCGAAAAAGAGAGTGCCGGTCATTTGACCGCGTACGAAGCCTGCACTGATGTGTTCTACAATGCGGTGCAGTTGATTAACGCAGCAGTGCTTTGTACGAAAGCCAAACTGCTCGTCGGGAAGGAGTTTATTTGAGTCGGCGAAATCTTTGAGTCGCTTATAAATAAGCTTCTCGTAGATTTTACCGAAGACATTGAGGAGACTAATCGGCCGGTAACTACTCGGCTCGGCTTTTGGTTTGCCCGGTTTGGAAATACCGATTACCGTAGCCTGTTTCCAAGCCTGGGGAAAGATGTTGTTTTTAAATGCCGCATTGAAGATGACGGTCATTAGAGCGATTAGGGTGGCAGGGAAACGTTTCAACACCTTATTGGTGATGCCGTCTGCGCCGGGGGCTTTTTTGGGCTTAAGATCCTTGACTATAGAAAGAACTTCGTCAGGGGTGATCGGTGGGAGCGGGTCATCAGGGTCATCTAATGGGGGGGGGGGGAGGGCTGACCTACGCTCTACTTCTGAGTTTACCTTGTCAAGGTGGGTTTGGCTTACGGGAAGCGTACTGAGAGTGCATTGGGACTCCAAGCTGTCGGCTAAGCATTCGGCTTTTTCGTCATCATCAAAGGCCGGCCTTTGATTGGGTCGATTTAGGGGGGGCATAGCTGCCGTGGACTCGCATTTGAGTTTGCGTTGAAGTGCCCAGAAGGCTGAATGAGACGGTTGGATTTCGCTGACTTCCTTGTCCCAGCGATCCTCCCGTACCTGAGCTACACGTCTTTTTACAGTATTCTGCAAAGAGCGCATATGGGCACGGTTGGCTTCGTTGGGAAAAGCGTCATAGGCACGGATGGCCGCGTTCCTCTCGGTCCTCAACTCATTAACATCGTCCGGCAGTTTCAAACGCTGGTCATCCAGCATCGGAACCTGCCGTGAGCATTCGCCCACTACGGACTGCACATGGTTGGTGAGCGAGGTGATCGCGGCCACCGTATCCGCGACTGTCTCAATGGAGTCAGGGATTGAATCTAGTTGGGGGGATGAGGTAGACTTGAGGCGGTCCTCTAGTCTCCTCCAATCGGTTATCGTTTTAGTTAAGGGTGGAGTACCGGGATCCGAGGGACCACCTCGGGGACCCAGTTGAATGATGACAGGTCGGTGATCTGAGACTAATTCTTGAATTACCTCGATAGAGCGAATACCGAGGTTTACGCGCTTTAAGAGGGCTATATCTAGGATGTCGGGCCGTTGCCCTACTGTATCGGGAAAGTGAGTGGGACGCATCGGGGCGATGACGTCAAAGGAAAGTTTGTCGCTAAGTGCTTCTAATTGAACACCAGCGGTGTTATTGGAGACACAGCTCCAAGAGCGATGTTTGGCGTTTAGATCGCCTGCTATAATTACAGAGTTACTAAGATCGAGTAAGGATTTGAGGTCGTCCTCGAGCAGACTCGCGGGTTTATTAGCGGATCTATAGGCCGAGACTATGGTGATGGGCTGGTGCCCTGTCATGCCTAGGCGACAGATTGAAGTCTCCAAGCATTCTAGCTCTGGGGGATCAATGGGGATGCAATATAAAGAATTGCGGTAATAGATTAGCGTTCCGCCTAGTTTGTTGTGTGCTCTGTCGTTTCTTATCAGCCTATAGTTGGCTATATTGGGATTACGGCAATGGGGTTTGAGGAAAGACTCTTGAATGAGTAAAATATCGATCTGGTGCTCACGCAAGAAGACGGCTACGTCGTCGCGTTGACCACTAATGCCTCGGGCATTAAAGAAGCCTAAATTTAGGGAACGGGGTTTGAATCTTTTGGGTGGGGCCGTATTATACATTATAATTGGAATTAAGTATTCTATAAATGTCTTGGTACTTGGTAAGTACCTGAAGGCGCTGCTCATGGATGCCTTGGGTAAAGGCCCAAAGTCTAGAGTAGGCGTCAATGCGGGATTCCCCTGATTGGGGTTCGAGGTATTCTCTCGGCAGAAGGCCGGGGTAGTTTACCGGAGGGGGGGTTCTCATGGGGAGGGGGGCTTTAGCTGCTGGTGCAGTTTTGGGCCTGAGAGAAGGTGCGGGGATGGGTATGTTCATCAGCGCAGGGGGCTCTGAGGCCGGGGGCGCGAGACGAGAGGGCGGAAGAGGTGGGAATTGGGGCTTTTGGTTTCCCTTAAACCAGGGGTTGGGCCCGAGTGGGCCGCGGAAATTAGGGGAGGGCCCGAGTGGGCCTCTAGGGTTTGGTGGTTGGTACTGGTAGGGGGCTGCGTAGGAGGGGGCTTCCCTCGCAACGCGGTCGGAGGCGCGTTTCGCCGATTTGGCGTTGCGCATTTTGGGGGCTTTGGGGCATCCGCGATAATTCGCTGGGTGCCCGGCTTGGCCACAAAGGACACAGCTAGGGGGCTCAGTGCACTGGTCCCTCTCCTTGGGACGCTCGCACTCGCTTGTCCCATGATCGCCTAGGCACTTTACGCACCTGGGCTTAGCGTAACAGTTACGCTGGGAGTGACCATACAACTGGCAACGGTGGCATTGACCAGGCTGGTTTGACTTGTGGGGGCGCTCGATCGTAATGCCTGATAGGTGGCATACGGTCTTTATATTATATATTGCCTTTGCGTTTTCGCTGGGGTGGCAGATGGCGAGGACCATGTTAAAGGGGTCACCGTGTTTGCCACGGAACATTCGGTGGGTCTCTTTAATAGGGATGCCTTGGGTTTTGAGGTCGTCAAATACTTCTTCGCATTTGACTTCCGTAGGGACTCCTCGGATTACGACTCTGAGGAGTCGGTCCTCCGGGAGGGCGTAGGTGTGGAAGGACACCTTACGTTCGCGTAGCAGCCTGGTAAGGTTGCGGTAATCGGTGGGGGTGGGGACAATTACTTTAATACCCTGCTGTGTGGGGCGGGCACTGGTGAAGTTTATTTTGGACTGGTTGCACCAGTCAGAAATTCTCGTCCAGCAAGCCTTATCCTGGATGAATAAGGGAGGCGGGATGGGTACCTTCGTCTGGGAAGACGAGGTATGGACATGAGGGGAGGAGGGCCTGTTATCCTGCGAGGAGGAGTGAGAGGCGGGACGGGGGGTAGGGGCCGGGGCAGTGTTAGCCTCGGAGAGCTTTAAGGACTTAGGGGCGAGAGCCTCGGCCTTATTGGTTTTACGGCCGCGTTTTTTACCTTTACCCACTACTGTGGTAAAGGCATCGGCCTCGTCGGAGTTGACCTCACTGTCCGAAGACATCTCTTGGTCTGAGGGGATCGGGGAGATCTCGGGGTTTTGAGTGGGGGCTGGGGTGGGGAGAGGTGAGGGGGTACGTTCCTTGAGGTCCAGGCTGGCTGAACGCCTAGTTGGACCGCATGGAGACCTCGGTCTCTCCTCATCGCTTTCGGGACGGGCGCGTTCGCGGGCGCGGGCTTCGAGGGCGCGGGCTTCGAGGGCGAGGCGCCTAGCCCTTTTTAAGGAATTTATCCTTATGGGTGGGGGGGAATCGGGCGACTTTTGAGAGTCGGGGACATTAGGTGGTGTTTGTTGCTTGGC
The DNA here is from genome assembly GCA_949699075.1 of Asteroscopus sphinx. Lineage (NCBI taxonomy): Eukaryota > Metazoa > Arthropoda > Insecta > Lepidoptera > Noctuidae > Asteroscopus > Asteroscopus sphinx. The sequence continues at coordinate 7,233,689 of OX453030.1, read as the reverse complement.
AGCAAAAGCGCTGCCAAACAAGCCGCCATAGTTGGCGATAAAGGTGGGGTCCTTGAAGAGGACGTTTTTTAGGATGCTGAGAAACTCGGCATCAGACACCATCATATAGATGGTGACTAAGCCAAGCCTAGCAACAATGAGAGGGGGAGAGAAATTAGTGGCGTACTAATCATGGGGGTTTGCTCCTCGGGTGGGTGTTCCCGGGAGTGTGTTCAAACCCTCCCCGTCGGGTATAGACGGGGAGGTTGTGTGCCTATTGGTGAGCCCTAAGCTTGCTCTCCTGTTTGCCAGTCTTAATGTGCAAACAGGTCCCTAAGTCTCTAGTGTGCAATGGGTGTAAACCCCTAGAGAGTGCTAGATAGGACGAAACGGGGTTAAAGCTAGGGAAGACTAGGAGATCCCCCAAGGCCTTCTGGTCCTAGCTCCTTCCAATTTTTGCTTTGCCCTGAAGGAGCGCAGCTGGCGTGTCGGGTCAACGCCCCTCAGTTCGTTAGCACCGTTAGGTATCCACTGAGGACCACAGTAAATAAGTGGGTTTTTCCTGAAGGGACACTACGTTTTTGACGAAACTCTGTCTAAAGAGACAAAAGCGCGCCCGCTGTCTTGAAAAAGACAGCGAATGTGCTTATCGGGCTGCAGTCGGCGGGGCGACTGCGGAGGGCGCTACGGTGAGCCGTAGCGAAAAATATTCGAGCACGTAATTCGGCACGACAGGACGGAGCAGGAGCAGCACGACCTCTCGGGGCGAGTGTCAGAGCGAGAATGAAAAAAAAAAAAAATGAATAAAGTATCTTTTGGTATTTATAGACGCTCGCCAACAGAATGCAGGGGCAAAGAGAGAGAGCCACGACGATGAGGCCGACCAATCGCGATGAACACGCGTGCGGGGCGCGGGGAGGTAGTCGGTGAGACGGCGGAGGGGGGGGGGGGTACGCTTCATACGATAATTTAGAGGAAAAAAAGCAAAAAAAAAAAAAAGCATGGGTTTCTAATACACAATGTAACTGCAACGAAAAAGAAAAAAAAAAAAAATTACACAGTGCTATTATAGTGCTATATTATCATTACCTACGACTCGCAGAGTGATTCCGTTACTGTTTATAATGTTTGAATTAAAATCCATAACAAAAAAAAACAAACACACACCCACCCACACACGCACGCACGCAAGCAAGCAAGCAAGCACACACACACACACACACCTTAAAATTGATAGGAGTGAACAGAAGTGCAAAATGTTGTTCATGATCTCCAATCACCTCACGGATAGGTACATACTTACTTTATTATTATTTACCATTACACCACAGCTCCTGCTGTCAAGCGAAAGCGCTTCTTTTGGAAGAGATTTACAATTTTCGCTTAATTTTTTTTTTTTTTTTCGAATGGGCTCTCGCAGGTGGGACCGAAGTCCCATTTCTGCTTAACCGGACTTAGTTGGCGGAGAGTCCCATGTGGGACTCCATTCGCCGAAGGTTTTTTCCCTACATACTTACAAACTAGATGCGCGCGGCATCAATACCGCGCGAAATCGGGCGGGCGCCCCCCAAGGGGGGGGGCTCGAACCTCGCTAGGGCATTGCAGGGGGACCCCGCAGTTCCTATGTCCCCCTAGCAGCCGTTGCTGCATCGAATTGGTTACCTCGAAAGTAGCGGATTTTCGGTCCCTATCGGGTGACGTGCTAAACGCCGTGAAGCGGCAAGCCTCGCCGGCGAGCCGAAAGACCTACCTAGAAAACCTAACCAGTGGCTACGCAATAGCCTGCTCCTAGGAACTACTCTAGAGCATAGGGCCGGTCTCGCGTGACGAGATTATCTCCGGTTGCTTACACCGTGAGGGCGTCCCCAGGGGGGAGCTCGGACCTCGACTCAGGGTGCAGCAGGGGGACCCCGCCACTGATCCCCCCAGCAGCCGGTGCTGCGTCGGCATGTGTTTCTGTTTCTCGAGAGTCGGACTCTCGGATTCTGTGTGTGTGTCGCGTCGGTCCTCGCCGGCGGGGACGATATTTTGGACGACGGCGTCGGAGTGTGCTTGTACTTTTATCTGACTCCTGGAGGAGTGTGATATCGTCATCGGGCTCAATGAGTGTGTGTCTGGGACGTCGGATTTTGCTGATAGCGGATGGCTGGTAGACGGTGGCCGCCACGACCAAGGGGTTGGGGTGTTTGGGAGCGGAATCGAAATAGCGTTTTGAGACACGCTTGAAAAACTGCTTGATGGTCGGCAGTTTGAGGTCTAGGTGGAGGTCGACGTTGCGTACGTACCAGGGGGCGTCTACAGCCCTACGCATGAAACGGTTTTGGATGGTTTGGAGCATGTGAATTCTCACCGGCTTAACGTGTGCGAACACAACGCTAGCATAGGCGAGTATGGGGCGGATACAGGTGGTGAATATCCTTACTTTGAGATGAGTGGGCAGCTTACTGTGCGCATTGAGAAGGGGGTGGAGACGTGCGAGGACAAGGGCGGCACGGTTTTTCACCCTGCGGATATGCGGACGGAAAGTCAGTCTACGGTCAAGGATCACTCCGAGATATTTGGCTTCTCGTTGCCATGGGATCTGTTTCCCGAACATTGAGACTGGTACGCTCAGTTCTTTACGGTACTGTGACAGGGGTCTCTTATCGAAGAGGACCGCTGCACTTTTTTCGGGATTTACTTCGATTCTCCATTTCCGGAACCATTCACCTAGGGTGTTGGCCGCGGATTGGAGGGTACGAGAAATAGCGACATGGGTCATGCCGGAGTAATAGATTGCCGTGTCGTCGGCGAAAAGGGCCATACGGGCTGCACCGCATTTTGGAATATCGCTGGTGTACAGCGTGAACAGTAGGGGGGAGAGCACGGAGCCTTGAGGCACACCGGCGTGAATGGGATGGGGGGAGGAGAGAGCCCCCTCTATGCGATAGCAAAAGGTACGATTCGACAAGTAGTCTCGGATGATGAGCACGAGACGATGTGGCACATTCATAGTGTACAGCTTATATAATAAGCCGTTGTGCCACACTTTATCGAAAGCCTTTGCTACGTCGAAAAAGAGAGTGCCGGTCATTTGACCGCGTACGAAGCCTGCACTGATGTGTTCTACAATGCGGTGCAGTTGATTAACGCAGCAGTGCTTTGTACGAAAGCCAAACTGCTCGTCGGGAAGGAGTTTATTTGAGTCGGCGAAATCTTTGAGTCGCTTATAAATAAGCTTCTCGTAGATTTTACCGAAGACATTGAGGAGACTAATCGGCCGGTAACTACTCGGCTCGGCTTTTGGTTTGCCCGGTTTGGAAATACCGATTACCGTAGCCTGTTTCCAAGCCTGGGGAAAGATGTTGTTTTTAAATGCCGCATTGAAGATGACGGTCATTAGAGCGATTAGGGTGGCAGGGAAACGTTTCAGCACCTTATTGGTGATGCCGTCTGCGCCGGGGGCTTTTTTGGGCTTAAGATCCTTGACTATAGAGAGAACTTCGTCAGGGGTGATCGGTGGGAGCGGGTCATCAGGGTCATCTATTGGGGGGGGGGGGGGAGGGCTGACCTACGCTCTACTTCTGAATTAACCTTATCAAGGTGGGTTTGGCTTACGGGAAGCGTACTGAGAGTGCATTGAGACTCCAAACTGTCGGCTAAGCATTCGGCTTTTTCGTCGTCGTCAAAGGCCTTTGATTGGGTCGATTTAGGGGGGGCATAGTTGCCGTGGTCTCGCATTTAAGTCTGCGTTGAAGGGCCCAGAAGGCTACATGAGACGGTTGGATTGCGCTGACTTCCTTGTCCCAATGATCCTCCCGTACCTGAGCTACACGTCTCTTTACAGTATTCTGTAAGGAGCGCATATGGGCACGATTGGCTTCATTGGGAAAAGCGTCATAGGCACGGATGGCCGCGTTCCTCTCGGTCCTCAACTCATTCACATCGTCCGGCAGTTTCAGACGCTGGTCATCCAGCATCGGAACCTGCCGTGAGCATTCGCCCACTACGGACTGTACATGGTTGGTGAGCGAGGTGATCGCGGCCACCGTGTCCGCGACTGTCTCAATGGAGTCAGGGATTGAATCTAATTGGGGGGATGAGGTAGATTTGAGGCGGTCCTCTAATCTCCTCCAATCGGTTATCGTTTTTGTTATGGGTGGGATACCGGGATCCGAGGGACCACCTCGGGGACCCAGTTGAATGATCACAGGGCGATGATCTGAGTCTAATTCTTGGATTACCTCGATAGAGCGAATGCCGAGGTTTACGCGCTTTAAGAGGGCTATATCTAGGATGTCGGGCCGGTGCCCTACTGTATCGGGAAAGTGAGTGGGACGCATCGGGGCGATGACGTCAAAGGAAAGTTTGTCGCTAAGTGCTTCTAATTGAACACCAGCGGTGTTATTGGAGACACAGCTCCATGAGCGATGTTTGGCGTTTAGATCGCCTGCTATAATTACAGAGTTACTAAGATCGAGTAAGGATTTGAGGTCGTCCTCGAGCAGACTCGCGGGTTTATTAGCGGATCTATAGGCCGAGACTATGGTGATGGGCTGGTGCCCTGTCATGCCTAGGCGACAGATTGAGGTCTCCAAGCATTCTAGTTCTGGGGGATCAATGGGGATGCAATATAAAGAATTGCGGTACTAGATTAGCGTTCCGCCTAGTTTGTTGTGTGCTCTGTCGTTTCTTATCAGCCTATAGTTGGCTATATTGGGATTACGACAATGGGGTTTGAGGAAAGACTCTTGAATGAGTAAAATATCGATTTGGTGCTCACGCAAGAAGACGGCTACGTCGTCGCGTTGACCACTAATGCCTCGGGCATTAAAAAAGCCTAAAATTAGGGAACGGGGTTTGAATCTTTTGGGTGGGGCCGTATTATACATTATAATTGGAATTAAGTATTCTATAGATGTCTTGGTACTTGGTAAGTACCTGAAGGCGCTGCTCATGGATGCCTTGGGTAAAGGCCCAAAGTCTAGAGTAGGCGTCAATGCGGGATTCCCCTGATTGGGGTTCGAGGTATTCTCTCGGCAGAAGGCCGGGGGAGTTTACCGGAGGGGGGGTTCTCATGGGGGGGGGGCTTTAGCTGCTGGTGCAGTTTTGGGCCTGAGAGAAGGTGCGGGGATGGGTATGTTCATCAGCGCAGGGGGCTCTGAGGCCGGGGGCGCGAGACGAGAGGGCGGAAGAGGTGGGAAATGGGGCTTTTGGTTACCCTTAAACCAGGGGTTGGGCCCGAGTGGGCCGCGGAAATTAGGGGAGGGCCCGAGTGGGCCTCTAGGGTTTGGTGGTTGGTACTGGTAGGGGGCTGCGTAGGAGGGGGCTTCCCTCGCAACGCGGTCGGAGGCGCGTTTCGCCGATTTGGCGTTGCGCATTTTGGGGGCTTTGGGGCATCCGCGATAATTCGCTGGGTGCCCGGCTTGGCCACAAAGGACACAGCTAGGGGGCTCAGTGCACTGGTCCCTCTCCTTGGGACGCTCGCACTCGCTTGTCCCATGATCGCCTAGGCACTTTACGCACCTGGGCTTAGCGTAACAGTTACGCTGGGAGTGACCATACAACTGGCAACGGTGGCATTGACCAGGCTGGTTGGACTTGTGGGGGCGCTCGATCGTAATGCCTGATAGGTGGCATACGGTCTTTATATTATAGATTGCCTTTGCGTTTTCGCTGGGGTGGCAGATGGCGAGGACCATGTTAAAGGGGTCACCGTGTTTGCCACGGAACATTCGGTGGGTCTCTTTAATAGGGATGCCTTGAGTTTTGAGGTCGTCAAACACTTCTTCGCATTTGACTTCCGTAGGGACTCCTCGGATTACGACTCTGAGGAGTCGGTCCTCCGGGAGGGCGTAGGTGTGGAAGGACACCTTACGTTCGCGTAGCAGCCTGGTAAGGTTGCGGTAATCGGTGGGGGTGGGGACAATTACTTTAATACCCTGCTGTGTGGGGCGGGCACTGGTGAAATTTATTTTGGACTGGTTGCACCAGTCAGAAATTCTCGTCCAGTAAGCCTTATCCTGGATGAATAAGGGAGGCGGGATGGGTACCTTCGTCTGGGAAGACGAGGTATGGACATGAGGGGAGGAGGGCCTGTTATCCTGCGAGGAGGAGTGAGAGGCGGGACGGGGGGTAGGGGCCGGGGCAGTGTTAGCCTCGGAGAGCTTCAAGGACTTAGGGGCGAGAGCCTCGGCCTTATTGGTTTTTCGGCCGCGTTTTTTACCTTTACCCACTACTGTGGTAAAGGCATCGGCCTCGTCGGAGTTGACCTCACTGTCCGAAGACATCTCTTGGTCTGAAGGGATCGGGGAGATCTCGGGGTTTTGAGTGGGGGCTGGGGTGGGGAGAGGTGAGGGGGTACGTTCCTTGAGGTCCAGGCTGGCTGAACGCCTAGATGGACCACATGGAGACCTCGGTCTCTTCTCATCGCTTTCGGGACGGGCGCGTGCGCGGGCGCGGGCTTCGAGGGCGAGACGCCTAGCCCTTTTTAAGGAATTTATCCTTATGGGTGGGGGGGAATCGGGCGACTTTTGAGAGTCGGGGGCATTAGGTGGTGTTTGTTGCTTGGCGGCAAAAGCGCTGCCAAACAAGTCGCCATGATTGGCGATGAAGACGGGGTCCTTGAAGAGGACGTTTTTTAAGATGCTGAGGAACTCGGCATCAGACACCATCGTATAGATGATGACTAAGCCAAGCCTAGCAAAATGAGAGGGGGAGAGAAATTAGTGGCGTACTAATCATGGGGGTTTGCTCCTCGGGTGGGTGATCCCGGGAGTGTGTTCAAACCCTCCCCGTCGGGTATAGACGGGGAGGTTGTGTGCCTACTGGTGAGCCCTAAGCTTGCTCTCCTGTTTGCCAGTCTCAATGTGCAAACAGGTCCCTAAGTCTCTAGTGTGCAATGGGTGTTAACCCCTAGAGAATGCTAGATAGGACGAAACGGGGTTAAAGCTAGGGAAGACTAGGAGATCCCCCAAGGCCTTCTGGTCCTAGCTCCTTCCAATTTTTGCTTTGCCCTGAAGGAGCGCAGCTGGCGTGTCGGGTCAACGCCCCTCAGTTCGTTAGCACCGTTAGGTATCCACTGAGGACCACAGTAAATAAGTGGATTTATTCCTGAACGTAGTGTCCCACGTTTTGACGAAACACTCTCTTAGAAGAAAACAAAGCGCGCCCGCTGTCTTGATAAAGACAGCGAATGTGCTTATCGGGCTGCAGTCGGCGGGGCGACTGCGGAGGGCGCTACGGTGAGCCGTAGCGAAAAATATTCGAGCACGTAATTCGGCACGACAGGACGGAGCAGGAGCAGCACGACCTCTCGGGGCGAGTGTCAGAGCGGGAATGATTTTGTCTATTGTTAGTGTAGTCATTATCAATATATTATGACGCACGGTCTTCCTTCTTCTCAGAATGAGAACGAGGTAACTTAATCCAACACGGTGGCCTGATTTGGCAGACTGCACAAGTGCACATACTCTCAGATATGCAGGTTTTTATCATTTTTTAACGTATAATCACGTTTACTCATATGGTACAAGGTGGTATGTAGGCTATAGTCATAGACACAAAAACATGTTCCGAAAAAAATTACGATGCTCAGTATCTAAACACCGTACAAACAAAACACATGTATCATCAAAGTAAAGAAGGTATTCCAAACACAATCATAATAAAAGTCATCAAAGTTAGTCGAATTTTTGAGCAAATTAAGACGAGTTGTTCGGAAAAATGTGAAATAATCGATTTCAAAAAATATCGTAACAATTGATATATTGTTTTATTTGGAATGAAATGAGCTGTCTAGCTCTATTTATTATGATTATATGGCATATCCCCCCAACATATGCTTGGGGGAGGCCCATGTCCAGCAGTGGACGTTATTCGGCTGAAATAATGACGATGATCTGGCGCTATGTTTGCCGTTGCATTGAAGTTATAATTTGTAGAACAGCACCCGTCACAAAAAAAGTGAAGTCAACGACATGCCGAGGAAAAATAAAAAAATCTATCACGAAACCCGCGCCTAAATCGACCAAAACTTCATAGCAATGCGTAAAGATGTCGTATCTATTGTTAGAATAAAAAAATCACATTAAATGGATAATAATTTCATGAAAAACATACTAACACAAAAACAACACAAACAAGCCGAAATAGATCATCATTAACCCAGCCTTTTCCTAACAGGTTTAAAAAAACTATTTTATGTGGCGCGACTTACTGTATGCCTCCTACAATTCGATTACTTGGGGAAACCAATATTGTGAGTTTAAAGAAATACCTGTCGATTAATTCTTATGACTACCGGGACTGACAGTTTAACATACGTTTCTGGATTCAGAGAGATATCGATGTGTATGTAACAGTCAACCATCATCTGGCTAGGACATGAATACGCATTGAACGCGGGTTAGTTTGATAGATGTACAAGTTTGTCACCGGTTTCATTATTTAGGGTTTTTATTTGGAACAGCATTTTTCAATTAGAAATAAAGAAAGAAAATATATTTATTTGCGTCTAGAGTGACGCACAAACTTACCAAAAATATAAAGAAAACAAATACAGGTAGAAATATTCATGTGGTAAGATATACGTCACATCCGCGCAAAACGGCCATCGCCATTAGGTATGAGTATGACATTACATATCAGATATTGGGTGTTGTAGTTTTTTACGTCCTTAGTTCACTTTTTTGTAACGTTGTCTGCACAATAGAATTTCTCCTGTAATGTGCGTGCGTTTACAGGCACTACGGTTTATCCTGGAATCGAACTTGCCTTCAGTGGCAAGTACAAACAGTTTTTTTCCCTTTTCATCATTTGAACAAATTAAATGTAAAAGAGAAGGAATTAAATCATTTCCAATACAAAGGAAACATTTATTAGTTGCTAAAATTTAAAAAGAAAATTACGACAATGTTTATATGAATACGACATAGTGTTACTTTCCGACATCCACGCGGACGAAGTCGCGGGCACTGCTAGTAAATGAATAAAGTTCTTACAGCAACCGCGTTATTTTGTATTTACCTAGGTACCTACATGTTTGGTTCCCTTTTGAAAGTTTATTACTAGGTATGTACCCGTAGCCGGTGTTATAGTAAGAATGAAATAAGTATTGTGGAGAGTTTACAAAAACATAAGGGTTCCGTTTTTTGCTATTTGGCTACGGGACCCTAAAAACGCACGCGTAATTTTCGTGGCTGGAGGTCTACTCCCGTTCAGCGATATACGAACTTTCGTTCCGACTACTTCCGACCGATACATACACGATGAACGATAGACGTACCTAGTACCTACTACGGTTCATGGTCGTAAACGATTGAATCCCTCGCATGCATAGACAAGTCATCGTTAACGAATGAAAAGTCAATCTGAACGAATGTATAGTAACGTGCTACCACTTTATCAATCGGTAAGTATCGGTTTTTGGCACAAAGTTATTTATAATCAACTAAATTACGAATATGCTCAATTTGTTCCATAATATTAAATTAAGAAACCAAAGAGCCTAAAAACTTAATTATTATATTTAAAACTAACTTTTTCTCAGACTTGCTTGAAAAATCATTGCTATCCGACCATCTTTAATAGCTGTCCAACAACATAGAAATGTATTTGTGAAGTCAGCAATTCAATTTTCTATGATTTATAATGTGTTTGTGTGATGCAGGTGTGTGGTGCGAACGTTTTTTAGACCTCTCTTCTCAAGAAACATTTTATCGAACCATGTGCGGCCCTGAAAAGGGCCTTTTTTTATGCCCTCGCGTACCTATTCCTATTCTAAACACACGTACGGTTGATTTATTCAGTGGGTTGAACACGTTAAAACAAGTGTCCACCATGCTAGGTAGATAGGTACGGGCTTGTTGAGGAGCAGTTTTAACCGCCGAAACCATACAGGGTGCGGCCTTGTCATCTTCTCGACAATGGTGTATTATACGATACGAACGAAACAAGCACGCGAACGAACGAGTACAACGGGAGACTAAAAATTAAGCTTTTTTTTTCGAATTGATTCTCGCATGCAGCACCGAAGTAGTATTGCCGCTTAACCGGGTGGGTGACGGAGGAACTCTTACTAACTTACAAACTTAAATCGCTGTTGCAATACCGAATAAGGGTATCTCCAAGGGAAGGGCACGGACCTCGGCTTATTTGGGCATTGCGAGGGGGACCCTGCCGCTATGCAGTCCCTCAGACAGCCATTGCTGCATTAGGAAGTGTTTTCTCGAAAGTGACGGACTTTCGGTGTGTATCGGGTGGGCAACGCGTTTCGCGGAAGGGGCAAGCCTCGCCGGCGAGGGCGAATGACCTACCTAATCCTAACAGTGGCAATTAAACCTGCTCGAATAGGTACTAGGTACCCGAGAGCACAAAAACGGTCTCGCGTGACGAGATTATCTCCGGTTGCGACACCGTGAGGGCCCGTCCCCAGGGGGGGAGCTCGGACCTCGGCTCAGGGTGCAGCTGGGGATTCCCCGCCACCGGTCCCCCCAGCAGCCGCTGCTGCATCGTGTTGGGTTTCTCGAGAGTCGGACTCTCGGCATGTGTGGATGTCGCGACAGTCCCCTCCGGTGAGGACGAAATTTAGGACGACGGCGTCTGATAGTGCTGGTATTTTTATTTGATTCCTGAAGGAGGGTTATATCGCCATCGGGTTCGATGAGCACGTGTCTAGGTCGGCGAGTTTGACTAATGAATAAGGGCTTATATTCGGTGGCCGCCACAACCAAGGGATTGGGGTGCTTGGTAGCGGAATCGAAATGGTGTTTGGGAGCAAGTCGAAAAAGAGAGTACCGGTCATTTGGCCACGCATGTGATGTGGGAAGGAGTTTATTGGAATTTTGGAATTGGCAAAGTCCTTCAGTCGCTTATAGATAAGCTTCTCATAAATCTTTCCAAAAACATTGAGGAGACTAATGGGCGGTAATTGTTCGGCTCAGACTTGAGCTTGCCTGGTTTAGGTATTACCGTGGCTTTTTTCAAAGCCTGGGGAAAGATGTTGAATGCCGCATTGATAATGGCGGTCATTAGGCAGGAAAACGTTTAATCATCTTATTGGTGATACCGTCCGAGCCTGGGGGTTTTTAGAGGTCGTCTAACGGGGGGAGGGATGACCTACGCTCCACCTCGGAATTAACCTCGACTAGGTGGAATCAAGCTGTCGGCTAAGCACTCTGCTTTTTCACTATATTCAAGCCTTTTATTGGGTCAATTTAGGGTCGGGGGCGGGCATGGTAACCATGGCCTTATGATTCGGTCGGATTTCGCTGGCCTGTCCCAGCGATCCTCCGTACCTCAGCAACACGTCTCTTTACAGCATTCTGCAGAGAGCGCATGAAGGCGCGGTTGGCTTCATTGGGAAAAACGTTATAGGCACGGATGGCCGCGTTCCTCTCGGTCCTCAACTCATTTACATCGTCCGGCAACTTCGTGCGCTGGTGGTCCAGCATTGGAACCACCTGCCGTGAGCACTCTTTCACAACGGACTGCACGTGGTTGGTGAGAGAGTCGATCGCGTCCATCTTGTCTGCGACCGACATGATATTGTCGGGGATGGGAGTGTCCATCAGAGCGGACAGGGCGGAGGCCGAAGGAGCGGGGCAAGAAGGGGGGAGGGCTGGGAATTTACGCTGATGGTCCGGTTTGATCCACGGGTTGGGCCCGAGCCTTTGTGGGCCGAGGTGATTCGGGAGTTGATGGGCCCGGTTGGGGTTTGGGGGCACCAAGGAGGGGGCTTCCCTTGCGACGCGATCTGTGGCACGTTTAGCCAATTCGGCATTAAGTTGCTTAGGCGCTTTCGGGCAACCGCGATAATTCGCTGGATGCCCGGTTTGGCTGCACAGTACGCAGCTAGGGGGCTCCGTACATTGTGCACTCTCTTTAGGACGCTCACAGTCGCTTGTACCGTAATGGGCAATGCCCAGACACTTTATGCTCCTAGGCTTCGCGTAACAGTTACGCTGTGAGTGGCCATAGAGTTGACATCGGTGACATCGGCCAGGTTGGCTGGACTTATGTGGGCGTTCGACCGTAATGCCTGAGAGATGGCACAAGGCCTTGATGTTAAAAATTGCCTTTGAGGCTTCACAAGGTTCACAGATGACGAGAACCATGTCGTAGGGGTCGCCATGCTTGCCGCGGTACATGCGATGGGCTTCGGTGGCGGGGATCCCTTGAGACTTTAGGTCACTCAATACGGTAGAGCAAGGAATTTCGCTTGGGATACCTCGGATCACAACACAAATGAGGGGTTCGTCCGAAGGGGCACAGGTGTGGAAGGACACACCACGATCGCGCAACAACTCTGTGAAGATGCGGAATTCATTGTAGGAGGAAACAGAGACTTTGATGCCCTGTTGTGTAGAGCGAGCACTGGTGTAACTGATCTGACGATCGACACACCATTTAACCACTTCGGTCCATTTCGCCTTATCATGAATGAATAAGGGAGGTGGGATGGGCTCCTTCTTCGAAGATGAGGGGGAGGGGGCGCTTGGGGAGGGACTGCTGTCCTGCAAAAAGGAAGCTAAGACGGGGCGGGCGGGAGGTGCTGGGGCGGAATTTGCTTCAGAAGTTTTGAGGGCCTTCACGGGGATGTGGGCATCGACCACGATAGTAAATGCATCAGAAGAATCATTTTCAAGTGATGCCTCATTGGCAGAGAACATTTCATGGTCGGGGATGGGGGCTGGGGTGGTGATATGAGAGGGGGTACGGTTCTTGTAGTCCGGACTGGCATAACGCTTATGCGGGCTAAGAGGCGACCCACTTGACTCGCGGGAGGTAACATCGGGGGGTGACTCAGGAGAGTCGGGTAAATCGGTTGGCTGGGTGGTTCTGGCGGTCACCGCGCCGGGAAAGAGGTTACCGTAGTTGGTAATAAAGTAAGGGTCCTTGAAGAGCAAGTTCTTCAAAATATGTAGGACCTCTGCGTCCGTCATAGTTACGACGACTGGATCAAGATCCTAAGAAGACTAACGGGCGTTACTCGCGACCTACCATGTGTACCACTATTACGCGGCGACGTAGCGTACCTATGTACACGTATTCCCGGGTGGGTAATCCCGAGTGTGTAAACCCTCCCCGTCGGGCATAGACGGAGAGGTTGTGTGCCTACTGGCGAGCCCTAAGCTTGCAATCCTGTTGCCAGTCTTAATGTGCAAACAGGTCCCTGAGTCTCTAGTGCAATGGGTAAAACCCTTAGAGAATGCTAGATAGGACGAAACGGGGTTAAGGCTAGGGACGACTAGGAGATCCCCCAAGGCCGTCTGATCCTAGCCCCTTCCAATTTTTGCTTTGCTCTGAAGGAGCGCAGCTGGCGTATCGGGTCAACGCCCACTCGGTTTGTTATCACCGTTAGGTTTCCGCCGAGGACCACGAAACTGTGGATTTCACCTGAAGGGCCACTACGTTTTTTGACGAAAATCCGAAATGAAAGACAAAAGCGCGTTCGTTGTCTTTATAAAGACAGCGAATGTGCTTATCTGTTTGCAGACGGCGATGCTGTGAACCGTAGCGAGAGATCGATAATCAACGGAACGGATCGCAGAGCGGTAAGTCCTGCCGGAACCGATGTCAGAGTGCGTATATCTTAAAAAATCGTTAGAGCATTACTTTATACCTGCGGGTTCGGTCCGCAGGCCAGTCACTCATGGGCCAGCAGACAGGAAAACTCGCGTCCATGCTCAGTATTGGCTGACGCACTACCATATGTTTTATTCTAAATTTATATTGGCTCATTCGAAACCACGCCCACACCTCTTCTTTATTAATCAAATACACATTTAATCCTTATTTCTATAGATAGTTCTAACAAATTTCTTGCTTATATACGTTTCTTATAAGATTTCAATTATTTGGATCAATTTTGGTTATTCTACGACGCTCGGTTTTCCTGCTGGGAGGCATTTTTGTCGGCTACTATTAAAACAGGGCGCATTTTGCACCGAGGTTATAAATATAAGTCAATGCTTCGCAGCGGAGCGACCATTCATTCTCCGAGCGTCGTAGGCGCCACATCTATGTACCATATGACATACACATACCTATACATACATATTCATACACATTACATAATTACATAGGTATGTATGACCATAACAAAATAATACAGTAACAAGTAAACAAAGACTAAAAACAGTAGTAGGTATAATTTTAACAATAGGCACGAGGCAATCTATGTATAATTTGAAACTATGTACTATTTTCGTAAATAAACGTTATTTATTTATTTAATCAAAGTACTTATAAATATATATGCCTTAGCAATAGGGTCTTACGAGCTATGGGAAATAAAAAGACAAAGTATGAAATTATGTTATTTTTTTTATTTTTATTTTTTATAGTTAGGTTCGTAAACTGGACGTTACGACATTATATTTAGTAAATAACGTGCGGAAAATCATGGTAGTCGAACGGCCTTCTAGGTGGTTCTTTTATTACAGTTAAATTTATTAGGTACTTATCTATTACGTGAACCTATTAGGTATGTACAATGATTTTACATAAGTATGTACAACTACTTGTCGTGTTGTCGTGCACACAGGTGTACTTAGTAGGTACTTTATTTGAGATGGACATATACACGTAGTACTTACCTACGTGTCAAGTCTTATACGTTTTGACGAGGGCAGGGGGTGGCTCTACCTTATACTCACGCAGTCTGGACGATAGTCCACTTGGTGGCAGAACGTTGCTTGCCAAGATCAGGGCGGCCCGAGTCTCGTGCTTCGCGGCAGTCGATCCTAGGCACCGTCCCGATGTTCGCCGGTCAACATCCTACCCCGCGCACCCGTTACCCAAACCACGACAATACCTTACCTCCACAGGAAAATTCACCCGTGTCTAGACTTTAAGTCAATATATGTGTACCTAGCTTAGTATGTATGAAATAAATACCTTTCGAATTGTTTTTTATTTAACGCCAAGATAATCGTGCAGGGGATGCCGAATAGTTGATAGTCCCAACTCTTATAACAAAAAAGTTATTAAGGGTGACAGAATTTTTTGCCTTGAAAACCAAAACCTACGGAAAATCTAGAACATTATATCGAAAGAAAGCCTTTTTTTTTTCCTATCCGTGGGTTTTGGTTCCATAGATCAGATATACCTAAATACATAAATAAATATAGATAATTTATACATTTAAATTGATAATAGAATAAAGTTTAATGGCTTGAGGCAACTGCGGCTCTCGTGTCGGTAAAGTTTAGCGCCGCGTTAGTGCGCAATAATTTTAACAGAATCGTAGCATTCGTAGCGTAATTCTTAGCGTTGGGCGATTACGAATGATTGGCGTAATCGAATTACTTTGTAATACTAATGTTGATAATCGATTATGAAATTAGTAACTAATTTATTTTCATAATCGAATGACGTTACTAATTTGTACTACTAATCCTGTTGTGAAAACTTTTTACAACACGATTAGTAGTACAAATTAGTACTTGAACTTTTTACTAATAAGTAGGGAGACTCGAGTTTGTACTACTAATTTGAACTAGGTATTATTCCTGTTGTAAAAACTTAAAAAACCGGCCAAGAGCATGTCGGGCCATGCTCAGTATTATAGGGTTCCTTAAGTAGGTGTTACAAACAAATCAAATCGAATATTAATCACGGCTATTTTAGTTTTTGCAATAGACGGCAGCATTGGCGACTCGGAGAGTGATGTTAGTAGCCGATAGATGGCGCTATACAGTGCCAAATGTAATACACGGCACTTGACGGCAGCATTGGCGACCCAGAGAGTGTTGTACGACGCCGCTAGATGGCGCCAAATTTAAGAAGTGTGTCGTCAACATAACACAAAGTTACTTTTTGTGATTTTTTCAAATAGAAT
This sequence comes from Asteroscopus sphinx, assembly GCA_949699075.1. Classification (NCBI taxonomy): domain Eukaryota; kingdom Metazoa; phylum Arthropoda; class Insecta; order Lepidoptera; family Noctuidae; genus Asteroscopus; species Asteroscopus sphinx. Next base: position 7,217,887 of record OX453030.1, on the reverse strand, counting down.
GTAGCTAAAGGAGCATTATTTGCTATGATCATTTTTCTCTAAGGTCAATGACCTTTGAACTAGGATGCTTTAAGTATTTTTCAGTTTTCTCTCTATAACTCAAAAAATTATAATCAAATTATACTCGAAATAATTTTAAAAGAGAGTTTTCACAAAGATCTATCAATGTGGAAGATTATAAGTTTCTACGTTGCATACGTTCTTAGTAGCGCCATCTAGCGATAAATTCAAAGCCAAATTTAAGAAGTCTGTCATGTCAAAGTTACTTTTTGTGATTTTTTCAAATAGAAAGTAGCTAAAGGAGCATTATTTGCTAAGATAACTTTTCTCTAAGGTCAATGACCTTTGAACTAGGACGTTTTAAGTATTTTTCAGTTTTCTGTCTATAACTCAAAAAATTATAATCACATTATACTCGAAATAATTTTAAAAGAGAGTTTTTACAAAGATCTATCAATGTGGAAGATTATAAGTTTCTACGTTGCATAGTTTAGAAATGGCAGGGGGGGGACACATTGCAAGCCACTTTGGCGGGCTATATTTCGCAGATGGTACACCTGATAAAAACCGGCCAAGAGCATGTCGGGCCATGCTCAGTATTATAGGGTTCCTTAAGTAGGTGTAATTACAAACGAATCAAATCGAATATTAATCATGGCTATTTTAGTTTTTGCAATAATCGGCAGCATTCGCGACTCAGAGCGTGTTGTTAGTAGCGCGATCTAGCGATAAATTCAAGAAGCCAAATTTAAGAAGTTTCTCATGTCAAAGTTACTTTTTTGTGATTTTTTCAAATAGAAAGTAGCTAAAGTAGCATTATTTGCTATAATCATTTTTCTCTAAGATCAATGACCTTTGAACTAGGACGTTTTAAGTATTTTTCAGTTTTCTCTCTATAACTCAAAAAATTATTATCACATTATACTCGAAATAATTTTAAAAGAGAGTTTTCACAAAGGTCTATCAATGTGGAAGATTATAAGTTTCTACATTGCATAGTTTAGAAATGGCAGGGGGGGGGACACATTGCAAGCCACTTTGGCGGGCTATATTTCGCAGATGGTACACCTGATAAAAAAGTGGTGTATCAAACATTACCTTCATTTTAGTAGACCTATTCAATGATACCCCACACGAGGGGGTGCAGCGAAAAAAAATATTTTTTCCCCATTTCACATGTATGGACGCCACCCCTAAAATACGGAAAAACGATTTTTTATTCTTTTAAAATTGAGATCTATATGTAGACTATTTTTTAACAAAATTTCATTTACTTATGTTTATAACTGTAGAAGTTATTAAGCTGTAAAGGATTAGGACAGACGGACAGACGGACAGACGGACAGACGGACGGACATAACGAAACTATAAGGGTTCCTTGTAGGACTTCGGAACCCTAAAAAGTGGTGTATGAAACATTACCTTCATTTTAGTAGACCTATTCAATGATACCCCACACGAGGGGGTGCAGCGAAAAATTTTTTTTTTTCCCCATTTCACATATATGGGCGCCACCCCTAAAGAACGTAAAAACAATTTTTTTATTCTTTTAAAATTGAGATCTATATGCAGACTATTTTTTAACAAAATTTCATTTACTTATGATTATAACTGTAGAAGTTATTAAGCTGTAAAGGATTAGGACAGACGGACAGACGGACTGACGGACAGACGGACGGACATGACGAAACTATAAGGGTTCCTTGTAGGACTTCGGAACCCTAAAAAGCCACTTTTTAGGGTTCCGAAGTCCTACAAGGAACCCTTATAGTTTCGTCATGTCCGTCCGTCTGTCCGTCTGCTTTTTAGGGTTCCGAAGTCCTACAAGGAACCCTTACAGTTTCGTCATGTCCGTCCGTCTGTCCGTCTGCCCTAATCCTTTACAGCTTAATAACTTCTACAGTTATAAACATAAGTAAATGAAATTTTGTTAAAAATTAGTTTACTTATAGATCTCAATTTTAAAAGAAGAAAAAAAACGTTTTTACGTATTTTAGGGGTGGCGTCCATACATGTGAAATGGAGATGAAAAATTTTTTTTCGCTGCACCCCCTCGTGTGGGGTATCAATGAATAGGTCTACTAAAATGAAGGTAATGTTTCATACACCACTTTTTTATCAGGTGTACCATCTGCGAAATATAGCGCGCCAAAGTGGCTTGCAATGTGTCCCCCCCCCTGCCGTTTCTAAACTATGCAACGTAGAAAGTTATAATCTTCCACATTGATAGAACTTTGTGAAAAATTTCTTTTAAAATTATTTTGAGTATAATGTGATTATAATTTTTTGAGTTATAGAGAGAAAACTGAAAATTACTTAAAACGTTCTAGTTCAAAGGTCATTGTCCTTAGAGAAAAATGATCCTAGCAAATAATGCTCCTTTAGTTACTTTCTATTTGAAAAAATCACAAAAAGTAACTTTGTGTTATGTTGAACACACTTCTTCAATTTGGCTTCTTGAATTTATCGCTAGATGGCGCTGCTAACAACACGCTCTGAGTCGCGAATGCTGCCGATTATTGCAAAAACTAAAAAAGCATAGCCATGATTAATATTCGATTTGATTCGTTTGTAATTACACCTACTTAAGGAACCCTATAATACTGAGCATGGCCCGACATGCTCTTGGCCGGTTTTTTGGTGGTGGAGTCATTTAACAGTAAGTTTACTTATTTTAATTTTTGTTATTGATAGATTTCTATTATATCAACAAAACGAGTCAAAGGCAATTTACCTCAGCTAAATTTTCATTTAGTGTACCCGACCGACCATCGTGTTTCGTTCGTTCTGCTCTGCGTTGATTCGCGATCACGATTACTTACTAAATTAGTAACTACTAACTGCTATAATCGAGATATCTCGAGACATCTTCATAATCGAATGATTTCATTAGTATATCTCATAATCGCCCACCACTAGTAATTCTACCACATATTCAAGCATTTACACAAATGGAGTAAGCAGAGGCCTCAAGCTCTTCGTATGAACATTCAAGTCCCGTTTAACCCGAAAATTCTCCCGGTGTTCCTGAAAACTTATCAAGAAACAATCCTTCAGTTTGGCGTGTGAAGTCAAGAATCTATAGGTACAGGGCGTCAGCGGCTCGGCCCGTTCAGTACAGTCACCATAGATCGCCGGCTCACAGTGGGACAGCACGTCTGCAAGGTCGCCGCACGGGTACAAGCAACCCGCGCCCTGCTTCACCCAGTGCTCTCATCCCGCCTCCCGCTTCGGAACAAGCTGGGTGTGTATAAAAGTTACATACGCCCCCAGCTTACTTTCACCCGATAGATAGACCGAAAGTCCGCTACTTTCGAGGAAACCAATTCGATGTAGCAACGGCTGCTAGGGGGACATAGGAACGGTGGGGTCCCCCCTGCAATGCCCCAGCGAGGTTCGAGCCCCCCCCCTTGGGGGGCGCCCGCTTGCGCGGTATTATTAATACCGCGTATTTAGTTTGTAAGTATAGGGAAAAACTTTCGGCGAATGGAGTCCCACATGGGACTCTCCGCCAACTAAGTCCGGTTAAGCAGAAATGGGACTTCGGTCCCACCTGCGAGAATCCATTCGAAAAAAAAAAAAAAAACAGCTTACTTAACGAACTCGATGGTGCTATAACACTCCTCCAGGAGTCAGATAAAAACACAAGCACACTCCGACGCCGTCGTCCAAAATATCGTCCCCGCCGGCGAGGACCGACGCGACACACACACAGAATCCGAGAGTCCGACTCTCGAGAAACAGAAACACAATACGACGCAGAAGCGGCTGCTGGGGGGACCGGTGGCGGGGTCCCCCTGCTGCACCCTGAGTCGAGGTCAGAGCTCCCCCCTGGGGACGCCCTCACGGTGTAGCAACTGGAGATAATCTCGTCACGCGAGACCGGCCCTATGCTCTAGAGTAGTTCCTAGGAGCAGGCTATTGCGTAGCCACTGTTTAGGTTTCAGGTAGGTCTTAGCCTCGCCGGCGAGGCTTGCCGATTAACGGCGTTTAGCGCGTCACCCGATAGACCGAAAGTCCGCCACTTTCGAGGTAAAAATTTGATGCAGCAACGGCTGCTAGGGGGACATAGGAACGGCGGGGTCCCCCTGCAATGCCCCAGCGAGGTTCGAGCCCCCCCCCCCCCTTGGGGGACGCCCGCTTGCGGTATTGAAACCGCGTCTTTAGTTTGTAAGTATTTAGGATTAGGGAAAAACCCTCGGCGAATGGAGTTCCACATGGGACTCTCCGCCAACTAAGCCCGGTTAAGCAGAGATGGTACTTCGGTACCACCGGCGAGAGTCCATTAAAAAAAAAAAAAAAAAATACCAGCTTAATTAGGTACGCCGCCCCAGCTTGGCTCGCCTTCACTAGCCAGACAAACAGAAAATTGCTTCGAGCACAACAATCGTTTGTGCTGGTGTAAAATCGTCGCAGCCCCTCGCTGCGTGAGAAAAAATACCATCCAGCGGGACCTTCAGATTGAGAGCCTGGAGGGCTTTACCGCACGCCTGGCGAACAAGATGTTCGCGCGCGCCGACGCGTCTGCTTGGCCCCATGTCAAGGACCTGGCGCCCTGGCACGCGCGGCCTCCCGACGCCAAGCGATACCCGCGGCGGACGACGCTCCCCCCCTCAGGATTGACGCCTGACTATGTCGTAAGTTCATACCACGTTAACACGTGGCTTACTCAAACACAGCACTACATCATAACATGCACCCTAGCGCGCGACGTGTGCTATGTTAATATAGGCTGTTTAAGGGGCTCGTGATTAAGTAGCTAGCGTGTGGATTGTACGATCTGCAAGATTAAGCTGCACTAGGCGCGGTCAGTCTGTGGATGGGTGACCGTTTCGTTACACATAGAGACCCCTTCGTGCCTCGGAGTGCACGTAAAGCCGTCGGTCCTGCGCCTGATCTCTCTCCGGTCGTGTCGAATTGCCGTCCCATCGGATTATGAGAGTGAGGGAACAGAGAGTGAACCTGTGTTAGCGCACACACTTGTGTACTATAATATGTCCCGCGCAGATGGCTAGTCTCCATTGAGATTGGCCGCCGTGACTGAAATTCGGCCGTGAGGACATTATTATTATTATAATATAGGCAAGGAGCGCGCTGAACATAAACATACTTAACTGAACATGCATCCATACTCACACGTAACGTCTCATGCGTAAACAGTGGGCGGTGTTACTCACAGTACAAGCCCCAAAATCACACATACGGCCCCTTAGCTTAGAACGTGATTGGCTCGCTCTGATTGCGTTGTAAGCGGGGGTCATCATTTCCCTGTAGAGGGCGCCAAACAAGTCTACGCCTTGTCGCTGGTCGACATCTGCTGGGCTTTCCCCGGGGCAACCTGGGGTTCCACCTGGTAAGGCCTGACCGCTTAGGCGTCGTGACGAAACGCACCCGTGGGAACGGTGTGCGTGGCGCTCCTACAGGTACATTCATAGCAACCATACACAGCTGTGTTGCGACCTGTTTGTACGACAGGCGGCACACAGCAACTTAGGTTTTTGGAATTAGACCACAATGACAAATGCTATTATTACAAAAAAAGTATCTTCTTTTACTTGAAGAAGAAGAACTACTCACTGCACGCCGCTCACATCTCTCGTCTCCACTGCGCGTCGTCCGCGCACAGATCACATCTCCGCTTCCATCGCGCCATACAAATATTACACATCTCCGCACGACGATCTCCACTGAAGCTGAGCGGAGAGATGTGTCAATAACACAATTCTATTGGTTGTTTAAAAAACAACTCCTCTCCGCTCCGCTTTGGTGGAGTCCCGGCCTTAGTGATGGCGTCCGGAGCTTCTTGCGATGCGTCTCGCACGTGAGGCGAGCCATGTTGGCGCGGCGTTGGTGACATGACTTCTAACGTCTATGTAGTCGTTTTATATTTCGCCATCTGTTTTTACCACCACTTTTCGAAAAACTATTGAAACTACTCTTATCTCACGCCGCGCCGTTACTACAAATGAATAAGATTAACATTACAACCCGAAAATTTCCGACGACATACCCCCAGTTTCCGAAAGGCTGATCAACGCAAAAATGAACTAATCAGCTGTCAAATCTCAGGTCAAGCGATGTGATTGGTTGTTAACATTTTGCCGGCCAATCACAGAAGCTGACATTAGATCAAATTGATCAGCCTTCCAGAAACTGGGGGTTAATCTCTGGGTACCTAAATTATCGTTCGGTCCGATTGCGAAAGCGGGACATTTTTGACCTCGTTGGGGACAGCAGGACAGACGGCCTAAAAGCGGGACCGTCCGTCCCAAAGCGGGACGCGGTCACGTTACCCATGCCCCATAGTGGGACAGTAATGGGCTCATAATAAATGAAATAAAAAATAAAACAGACAAATATAAATAATATTTTATTGCTTACCCAGCATGTAGGTACAATTATTAAGTAGTCAAGCTAACTTCTCTTTAAAACAAAACCGGCCAAGAGCATGTCGGGCCATGCTCAGTATTATAGGGTTCCTTAAGTAGGTGTAATTACAAACGAATCAAATCGAATATTAATCATGGCTATTTTAGTTTTTGCAATAATCGGCAGCAATCGCGACTTTGAGCGTGTTGTTAGTAGCGCCATCTAGCGATAAATTCAAGAAGCCAAATTTAAGAAGTGTGTCATGTCAAAGTTACTTTTTGTGATTTTTTCAAATAGAAAGTAGTTAAAGGAGCATTATTTGGTATGATAATTTTTCTCTAAGGTCAATGACTTTTGAACTAGGACGTTTTAAGTATTTTTCAGTTTTCTGTCTATAACTCAAAAAATTAAAATCACATTATAGTTACTCGAAATAATTTTAAAAGAGAGTTTTCACAAAGGTCTATCAATGTGGAAGATTATAAGTTTCTACATTGCATAGTTTAGAAATGGCAGGGGGGGGGACACATTGCAAGCCACTTTGGCGGGCTATATTTCGCAGATGGTACACCTGATAAAAAAGTGGTGTATCAAACATTACCTTCATTTTAGTAGACCTATTCAATATATGATACCCCACACGAGGGGGTGCAGCGAAAAAAAATTTTTCATCCCCATTTCACATGTATGGACGCCACCCCTAAAATACGTAAAAACTATTTTTTTATTCTTTTAAAATTGAGATCTATATGCAGACTATTTTTTAACAAAATTTCTTTTACTTATGTTTATAACTGTAGAAGTTATTAAGCTGTAAAGGATTAGGACAGACGGACATGACGAAACTATAAGGGTTCCTTGTAGGACTACGGAACCCTAATAAAAACAACGGCGAATTGTAACTCGTGCGGAATGACAAGGCAATAGTGGACGTTGACCCCTCCATACTAATGTATTGTCATGTCAACGATATAGGTACTCGCATACTTCATCTTAACTATTATAAAATTGTAAACGTCTGTTTGTTTGTTTGTTTTTTCCAGCATCACGCTAAAACTACTGGACCGATTTTGATGTTTTTTTTTTTGTTTGAATGCTGATGATCTGACTTAAAAACTGGGTTTTGAGAAAGAAAGATTGAAAGAAAAAAAGAAAAAAAAAATCGTGGGTTGCGTACTCACCCGACAGATCGAAGCTTCTATGCATTTGCACGAACGGATAGTAATGTACGATGGAGTGGAGTGGAGTGGAGTGGACAGGGGATGGAACTGGGGACGGGACGGGACAGGGGACGGAACATGGGACATGAGACGGGACATGGGACAGGACAGTGAGACGGGACATGGGACGAGATATAGGACTGGACATAGGATGGGACATGGGACGGGATGATAGTGATATAGTGAGACAGTGGGACAGGACATGGGACATGGGTCGATAGTGATATAGTGGGATAGTGGGACAGTGGGGCAGTGGGACAGTGGGAAAGCGGGACAGTGGACTGGACTGGATTGATATCTTTTCTGTTATTTTTACACGCAGTCGGGTTTTTTGTTTTTGTTAATTTTTTTTTTCCTTGTGTTATTAAAACACTGTTTAGCTGCGCAGGAAGTCATTTTGATGCGTATTTATCACAAAAAAACTGAAATCGTTGAGGTGTGTGTGATGAACGATGTTCCGTGCGCGATTGAGTGCCAACTACGGGCAATCACTTGTTGAGTAGGAGCAGGCGCTGTGACTAAGTCCCGTATCTACCTACTTTTAATACAATCAATGCTTATAAACCTAAAATAAAACTAATAGGTACAAGTTTCTTACCGAGATTATTACAATATCTAAATAAACAGGAAACTATAATATACATAGATGACCTTTGGTTTCTAACAAAGTTAAAATAACTCATAGGAAAAAATTGCACAAGGTTACATAAATATGGTACCTATGTTTGAAGAAACCCACATGTACTATGCTATGATCGATTCCCGGGTCAGGCAGTGCTATTTTTCTTCATTACGAAATTCTCAGTAGCAGCCCGGAGTCTGGATTTGTGCCCGGTTAATGGCAATAGGCTCGCCCCCTATTATATAGGACTTATAACTAGCGAAATGTGGATGTAGGTACTATACCCCTCTGGCTTACCCTTCGTGGAAATACAGGCATGATGTTATGTATGTATGCACATATACCACAAATATGATTTAGTACATTTTGATATAACTGGGTCCAACTTAAAATGTGTACAATCACAATCACATAAACATCAATTTTGTACATACCATATTCGATCACGGAAAAAAAAACCGGCCAAGAGCATGTCGGGCCATGCTCAGTATTATAGGGTTCCTTAAGTAGGTCTAATTACTAACGAATCAAATCGAATATTAATCATTGCTATTTCAGTTTTTGCAAACAGCGCCACGTAGCGCTAAATTTAAGAAGCTAAATTTAAGAAGTGTGTCATATCAATATAACACAAAGTTTCTTTTTGTGATTTTTTTAAATAGAAAGTAACTAAAGGAGCATTATTTGCTAAGATCACTTTTCTCTAAGGACCTTTGAAGTATTTTTCAGTTTTCTCACTATAACTCAAAAATTTATAATCGTATTATACTCGAAATAATTTTAAAAGAGAGTTTTTATAAAGGTCTATCAATGTGGAAGACTATAAGTTTCTACGTTGCATAGTTTAGAAATGGCAGGGGGGGGGACACACATTGCAAGCCACTTTGGCGAACTGTATTTCGCAGATGGTATACCTGATACAAAAGTTATATATGAAACATTACCTTCATTTTTAACCGACGAAAAAAAGGAGGAGGTTCTCAATTCGACGCGTATATATTTTTTTTTTTTTTTTTTTTTTTATGTATGACCACGCATTTCTTTTTACAGAGTGGTCCGATTTTGATGATTCTTTTTTTAATGGATAGGGTATACCTCGAAGTTGGTCCCATTTAAATTTCAAAATCAAAATCCACCCCTAAGGGTAGTAAAACAGTGAATGAGTGTTTGTTCACCCACTAAATTCTTACCTGTTAACAGATTCTGTTGAAACTTGACACACATAAATATAGTTCTAGACACTACGACATAATGGAGACCTGGACTTAGATTTTAACCACAAAAAAATGAAAAATAAAACTTTTTAACAAAAAATTGAACCGACGAAAACAGAAACTGAAAAGCGAAAAATAACTAATTATGAGTCGGCGCCAAACAACCAATCAACGAAGATCATTAAATTACTTTAAATAAATAATAAAAAGTACCTATAAAAACAACGTCACATCAAATACAACGTGAAATTTTCAACGATAAACAATAACTTTCCAAAAATGCGTTCTCCGCTCGGCCGCTTGCAACTTACACGCACTTTGCTTGTTAAAAGTTCGTTTGGCGCCGACTCATAATTAGTTATTTTTCGCTTTTCAGTTTCTGTTTTCGTCGGTTCAATTTTTTGTTAAAAAGTTTTATAGTAGACCTATTCAATGATACCCCAAATGAGGGGGAGCAGCGAAAAAAAAAAATTCATCCCCATTTCACATGTATGGGCGCCACCCCTAAAATACGTTATCAAGACCTTTTTATTCTTTTAAAATTGAGATCTATATCTGAACCATTTTTTAACAAAATTTCATTTACTTATGTTAATAACTATAGAAGTTATTAAGCTGTAAAGGATTAGGACAGACGGACAGACGGACGGACATGACGAAACTATAAGGGTTCCTTGTAGGACTACGGAACCCTAAAAAACGGTTACATCAAGTTAGTCCGACTAGCGTCCCAACAAAACTCCGTGCATTTCATATACTCCGCGCATCGTCCGCTTAGTCTGCGATAAACCGTCAGCGCGAGAGCAGTTACTTCGGAGTCTATAATATTGCAAAAATTCTTTCTTTCGTTATTAAAACGTGTAAAAGTGAGACTAGGAAGCATGTTAAAGCGACTGGCATTCCATTTTCATGAGCGAGTAGGTTCGAATACAATATTTTATAAGAAAACGGTATTATTTTGCGGCACGCACACATATCTAATAGACTACGCCCACCAACACTCATCTGTGTGCGTGGAGCGTACAGGCAAGCGATACGGTGTTACTGCGCGCTGAAAAAGGATAGCACAATATCGCTGAGACCTCTGATGACGAATGGGCGTGTACCGAGTGTTACGCACATTACCATAGTTGCGACATTAAATGATTTTAGTGTAAATGACATTTTAATTTGTAATAATGTCTGTAAGATTTATTAGGTATTATTATTACTACAAAAAAGTTGGCAGAAAAAAAAAAAAAATTTATTCCAACATCTGTAATTTATTTGTACATTTTAATAATTTTAAATTATATAACTTGATTTTTTGTGCCTTTAAAAGCTTTTGCCATGGCTTACCATGGCAAACAGATGGGCACGAGTCGACATTACAAGAAGGGCAATAGTATTGAACGCGCTTAAGACAAAGCGTGCAAGACCTTCGCATTCGTTCCTTCTTCGTCGAATTAGGAAAGTAACCCGTATTCGCCTTCAGGACACTATGTGCCTTTGAAACATCAAATGTGCCTTTAGAACAGCCAAAGTGCCTTTAAGACCTTTGGCTATCATGGTACGACCTATGATAAACAGGAGGGCACAAGGCGACATTACAAGAAGGGCAATACTATTGAACGCGCTTACGAAAACGCGTACAAGACCTAAGCATTCGTTCCTTCTTTGTCGAATCAGGAAAAGTAGCCCAAACGCGCCTTTAGGACACTAAATGTGCCTTTGAAACATCAAATGGTTCTTTAGAACATCCAAAGTGACGTTAAGAGCTTTGACCACCATGGTACGCTCTATGGCAAACAGAAGGGCACAAGGCGACATTACAAGGGCAATAGTATTGAACACGCTTACGAAAACGCGTACAAGACCTTCGCATTCGTTCCTTCTTCGTCGAATCAGGAAAAGTAGCGCATACGCGCCTTCAGGACACTAAATGTGCCTTTGAAATATCAAATGTGTCTTTAGAACACCCAAAGTGACGTTAAGAGCTTTGACCACCATGGTACGCTCTATGACAAACAGAAGGGCACAAGGCGACATTACAAGAAGGGCAATAGTATTGAACGCGCTTACGACAAATCGTACAAGACCTTCGTATTCGTTCCTTCTTCTTTGAATCAGAAAAAATTAACCCATACTCCGCCGGAAAGTGCTGTAGTACATCCTGCGTAAATACAGGCCTTTCGACTGGTTCTACCACTTGTGCCAACAAGAGTGGGTTCCTAACTTTATGTTTCGACAATATTTCATTGATTAACGTTTTTCTGAATTCCCTGTGTTTGGTAACACGCGTAGGTGTTTCAGGTAATGTACTATCTCGATGCAATATAAAAGCGTTGTACACGCTCACGTTTAAAAGCCGTCTGAAAAGTTTCTTATACCAAACTTGAGGTCGTTTCCTTTCGATAGGATGGGAATTCAGTATTTGGTCTTTCTTGTCTATTCCGGACATGCACGCGTTGTAATCGTGTATGGCTAACGGCTTCGTTTTTCCGTTTGCAGTGTGGATAGTTCGGCCGTGATACGTGGAGAGCATTGCCACACGATCTCGATACACGATGACGTCGACATCCCCACTCGTGCAGCCAGAAATCTGTCCGACTGCCAAATCCGTCGTCAACTGTGCGGGCACATATTGCCGCAAAGTTCTGAATGTGCTCACAGAATCGAAGCTTAAGGACTTAAGGACGCGCGTAATAGCTGGGCTGCTATAGTAATTGTCCATGAACACTGTATGTCCTCTGTTCTCAAGCCCTTTAAGGAGCTCCAGAACAAGGATCGCTGTCACACTCTCACTCACTGGGCCTCCAGCGTGCAATTTTATCCTCCACAAATATCCACTCTGAGCATCGCACACTTCAAATGCCTTTACACCTTCCGATCCCTTTTTAAATAAATGCTTGCCATCGAGCCAGCCCCTCCACTGAGTAAGGGAATCATCTATGACAATATTGCGATTCAATCGGTAGAAAGTCCCAAATATATTATTTAAATGTTTGATAATGGGTGTAATTTTGAATAATTGAGCCTGGGGACGTGTCAAAGACTGTATCTGATCCGTATTGTAGGCAAAGTGGAGGCATCTGGAGAGCAAAGAGAATCGATTGATGCTCATGTATTTTCTGAAGCAGGGTGTTGCCATATCTTTGGACCAGTATTCCTTGAGATCAGCTTTGACGCATAGACCTGTGGCCAGAAGTAAGCCGAAGTAGACGTATAGTTCGTCGGCACTGGTCTCACACCAACTAATAATTCGACTTGTTGGTTTCAGAGAGCCTTCAAGGATTTGCCGTTCCGCAAACTGTTGGGCGTACTTATTAGTCTCCGCAGCAATATATTTCATGAGTTTTCGGTTCCATATGGTAGTGAAGGCATCGTATGGAGTGAGAAACGGAGCTGCGGGACCACAATTAGCATCGGAGAAATCTTCTCTCCTCTCAGTTACAGGGACGGGGGGGTTAGGGAAGGCTCTCCATTCAAAATTGAATAAGTCAATTGGCTGGTGAGGGGGCGGTGATGGCGAAGGTTCGGACTTCACTTTTTTCGCGGAAAAGGGCTCCAGTGTTTTTGCGGAAGAGGGTTCTAGAGTTTTCGCGGAAGAGGGCTCCAGTGTTTTTGCGGAAGAGGGCTCTAGTGTTTTCGCGGAATAGGGATCCGGTGTTTCCGCGGAAGAGGGCTCCAGTGTTTCCGCGGAAGAGGGCTCCAGTGTTTCCGCGGAAGAGGGCTCCAGTGTTTCCGCGGAAGAGGGCTCCAGTGTTTCCGCGGAAGAGGGCTCCAGTGTTTTTGCGGAAGAGGGCTCTAGTGTTTTCGCGGAAGAGGGCTCCAGTGTTTCCGCGGAAGAGGGCTCCGGGACTAGTGTGGGCGGGTCATCGTCAGAGTCCTCGAAGTATATCCGCTGCGCCCTCGGCACAAACACTGGGAAGCCGATGTCGTCTTCGTCATCCTCCCCGTCGCTTTCGTATTCACTTCCTGTAACAAAAAGACTGTCATCATCAACTCAGCCTATCGCAGTCCACTGCTGGACATACATCCTCCCAAGTTGTGGCACAACACTCACTCCTCTGGCTTCCGCATCCAGTCCCCCCCCAGCTATTTTCCTCCCGTAGTCGGTTCATCTGGCTGGGGGGCGCCCTACGCTAGGTTTGCCGATTTGCTGTCTTCACTCAAGGACTCGTCTTAATCGTTTCGTTTATTTCCAAAATAAGTAACATGTTAAAATTCAATTAACGTTGATCCCCAAACTAGGTTAACCTGTATCTTGGGGACCACCTTCTTTAGTTGTCTGTTCCATTGCAATAGATTTACGAAAGTATCGTCGCAAAATTATTGTTTTCGTTTCTGTGTTAGTACAATGAGTGGGAGACAAGCAGCGACACCTAAACCACAGAATACCTAATAGTACTATCGTGCAGAACGGCCACTTACCGCCAATTTAAGATTCCTCACCCGCGGTTTGCCGGCAATTGGTTTGCAAGATTGCAATGGATGTCAATCGCCAGTCGCTATACAAGCACGCCATCTCTGAGAACTACCGAGAAGCGCTTGGAACCCAGTCGGCACTACGAGCGGCGAACATCCCTAACCTACACGTGTGTGTGCGTTCGTGTACATACGTAATCTTGTGTATGTAGGTGGTGCTAGCATTTATATTGTATTGAGTGGCCGTGTGCCTACACAGTGCTTTTATGTTTATCAAATCTATGATAACAACGCTTGAATAACTGACCATAATTGACAATTATGTCCATCTCGTCATCCCGCAAACTCTGGGAGCTGGAGGAATTATTCACAATACTAGGAGTGCTCTCGACATCTTCGTGACAAGGTTCAGACCTGAAATAAATAAAATATTTTCATAATAAAATAGTTCTATCAAAATAAAATGACAGTTGGGCTAGTCCACAAATTTAAAGTCGCTCAGCGAGCTATGGAGCGAGCTATGCTTGGAGTTTCTTTGAAGGATAAAATCCGTAACGAGATTACCGGAGAAGAACCGGAGTGACCGACATAGCTTGTAGGATCAGTAAGCTGAAGTGGCAGTGGGCTGGCCATGTCTGTCGAAGGACCGATGGCCGTTGGAGCAGACGAGTCCTTGAGTGGAGACCGCGTATCGGCAAACGCAGCGTAGGGCGCCCCCCTGCCAGGTGGACCGACGACCTAAAGAACGTGGCTGGGGGGGACTGGATGCGGAAGGCAGAGGACCGAGCGTTGTGGCGCAACTTGAGAGAGGCCTATGTCCAGCAGAGGACTGCGATAGGCTGAGTTGATTGATCATAATAAAATAATCCCACAAGTTAGACCGACGACCTGGTGAAGACCCAGGATAGGTCTAACTGCTTAACCGGGCGGGTGGCGGAGAATCCCGTTAGGGACTCCATCTGCCGCTCTGTCCCCCTGGCAGCCGTTGCTGAATCGGGTATGGTTAACATGTCACCGGTTTTCCGCTACCAACAAATAAATGCGCTATCACGCCCACCATGTTTCTAGCATTCAATGCAAAATAAATTAAGCCTAAAAGAAATCCACTGTTAGACATGCTGGAAAATTCAATTTTGGTGACTCTGAGTCCAAAACAGCACTGATGATTAGACATGGGTAACTCAACAAAAATTCGTGAGCTGCAGGTCAGCTCATGGTTCACGTCAGTGAGCCGGAGCTGTGAACCGCAGTGGCGTGCAGTGGCCTACTTCATTGAAATGTAATTGTGGTGTAAGTTATTGATTTTTTTATGTAGGAAGATTAATTTAGCATTTATAGGTCTATTAAAAGATAAATAATCATCGTACTTTGAAAAAACCGGCCAAGAGCATGTCGGGCCATGCTCAGTATTATAGGTTTCCTTATACTTAAGGAACCCTATAATATATATATTGATATGACACACTTCTTAAATTTAGCGCTAGGTGGCGCTGTCACTTTGTGTTATCAATATAACACAAAGTTTCTTTTTGTGATTTTTTTAAATAGAAAGTAACTAAAGGTGCATTATTTGCTAAGATCATTTTTATCTAAGATCAATGACGTCTAGGACGTCTTAAGTATTTTTCAGTTTTCTCACTATAACTCAAAAATTTATAATCATATTATACTCGAAATAATTTTAAAAGAGAGTTTTTATAAAATTCTATCAACGTGGGAGATTACAAGTTTCTAAGTTGCATAGTTTGGAAATGGCAGGGGGGGACACACATTGTAAGCCACTTTGGAGGGGTATATTTCGCAGATGGTACACCTGATAAGAAAGTGATGTATCAAACATTACCTTCATTTTAGTAGACCTATTTAATGATACCCCACACGAGGGGGTGCAGTGCAAAAAAATATTTCATCCCCATTTCACATGTGTGGGCGCTACCTCTAAAATACGGTATTAAGATTTTTTTATTCTTTTAAAATTGAGAACTATATCTAAACCATTTTTTAACAAAATTTCATTTACTTATGTTTATAACTGTAGAAGTTATTAAGCTGTAAAGGATTAGGACAGACGGACGGACATGACGAAACTATAAGGGTTCCTTGTAGGACTACGGAACCCTAAAAAAGGTAATAACTTACACCACTATTGAATTTGAATGAAGAAGATACTGGGTACTGCCTAATTGCCTATATGCAATGCACGCCACTGGTGAACCGGCTCACAGATCAGCTCAATTTGTGTATCTGCCACGAGATCTACTTCGAGTTATGATCTGTGATGCGAGTCGCTGAGCTTACAGATCGTTCGAGCTGTTTGAGCTGCGCTCGCTCGCTCACTCTGCGACTCACCGCCAATCGGTCGCCGCTCCCGCTCACCGGTTCAAACAGGTTTTAATTGATCTTTTATCTTTCGTGCAACGAATGTTGTCGCACAGATAGATAGTATTCTTTGAGCCGTGAGCTGCGTATTTTGTCATTAAGCTGCATCTCAACAGCTCAAGCTTATGGATCTGCATATTTGAACCGGTTCTGAGCTGAGATACACACCTCTACTGATGATCAAGCAAAGGGTACGCGCACTGGTGTCCTTCGAGACACCTGTACTCGGCGACACTTTTGCGCGCCTTTGCCACTTCTATTCAATATCATCATCATCATTTCAGCTGAAAGATGTCCACTGCTGGACATAGGCCTCCCTCAAGCATCGCCACAACGACCGGTCCTGCGCTTTCCGCATCCAGCGGTTTTTTTTTTTTTTTTTCAATTTATTTACCTTAAATCTTACACAAAAATGATTATAAAAACTGCCCAAGAGCATGTCGGGCCATGCTCAGTATTATAGGGTTCCTTAAGTAGGTCTAATTACAAACGAATCAAATCGAATATTAATCATTGCTATTTTAGTTTTAGCAAACAGCGCCACCTAGCGCTGAATTTAAGAAGTGTGTGTCATATGAGTAATTTTAGCGCTAGGTGGCGCTGTTACTTTGTGTTATCAATATAACACAAAGTTTCTTTTTGTGATTTTTTTTAAATAGAAAGTAACTAAAGGAACATTATTTGCTAAAATCATTTTTATCTAAGGTCAATGACCTATGAACTAGGACGTCTCAAGTATTTTTCAGTTTTCTCACTATAACTCAAAAAATTATAATCACATTATACTCGAAATAATTTTAAAAGAGAGTTTTTATAAAAGTCTATCAACATGGAAGATTACAAGTTTCTACATTGCATATTTGGCAGGGGAGGGACACATTGTAAGCCACTTTGGTGGGCTATATTTCGCAGATGGTACACCTGATAAAAAAGTGATGTATGAAACATTACCTTCATTTTAGTAGACCTATTCAATGATACCCAACACGAGGGGGTGCTGCGAAAAAATAATTCATCCCCATATGGGCGCCACCCCTAAAAAACGTTACCAAGATTTTTTTATTCTTTTAAAATTGAGATCTATATCTAAACCATTTTTTAACAAAATATCATTTGCTTATGTTTATAACTGTAGAAGTTATTAAGCTGTAAAGGATTAGGACAGACGGACAGACGGATAGACGGACAGACGAACGGACATGACGAAACTATAAGGGTTCCTTGACGGGTACGGAACCCTAAAAACATCACAAAAACCTTACACAGGTAAGATTCCACTTCTATTACAAATAGATAGTGTAACATCTTGATCTAAGGGACTGGGAAGAAAACTCGAAAATTGTCCTGGTCATCATCATCCTCCTGTCCTTATCCCTTATTCCATTTATTGTATGCAGCATTATTATGCAGCATGTTTTTTTCTTCCATACATCTCTATCAGCCGTCATCTCTATGTTTACTTTCTTTCTATTCATATCATCTTTCACACAATCCATCCATATTTTCTTCGGTCTCCCTCTTTTCTTATAGCCATCAACATTCATACTTAAAACTTTCCTCGTAACATGCTCCCCATTCCTCCTCGTTACATGTCCATACCATGATAGTCTGTTGCTACTTAACTTCTCTGTCACTGGCGCTACTTTCAGACTCCCTCTTACATATTCATTCCTTATCCTATCCATTCTCGTTACACCACACATTCCTCTTAACATTCTCATCACAGCTGCATGCACTTGCCTTTCATTAATCCCTTTCGTAGCCCAACATTCCGATCCATACAGGACAGCAGGTCTTATCATGGTCTTATAGATTTTCCCCTTCAGTTTAAGAGGAATTCGGGAGTCACATGTAGTTCCCGTGACCTGCCGCCATTTCAACCATCCTATGTTAATTCGGTGCTTGACTGTCCGATCAATTTCACCATCGCTTTGCACAAGTGAACCGAGGTACCGAAAGTCGGAGCAGACTGGCAAGGGCACGCCATCTCCTGGTATGGTTGAATATATTTTAGGTTGTCACGGGATGATCGTTAGTGTGAAGTGAGGTCGGCTGCGTTTGCAGTGGGAGCATTTATAGGTTTTGATTGATTACTAATTAGTACAATAGTTAGGTTGCATAGAATTAAATCGATAACAAGCCACTGGACGTGTCCGTCCAGTTTGGTAGTTACCTGGTTTACGTACGCTTTCAGAGATGGCGCTGTTACCAAAAACAACCAAGTTAGTTTTAGGGTAAGGCATAGATGGCGCTGTATTTTACAGATAGAATGGTTGTAATCACAATTTTACTTGCGATTCGTGCGTGGCAACTTTTCGAACAAACTACGCCTCCCATATTGACGTAATTAATTTTTTTAAATTAACTTTAACCAAATGTACTTTACATCTTTTGTTTCTGCTGTTAGAAACAGCACAATAAGGCATTTTTGCGGGTTTTTGTTACAGTATACAGACAGTATATACCAGAAACAAGTCATAAGGCGTACTGAGAAAGGCTTTGAAATGCACTGCACTATGGTGCAGAGTGTTGGCACGCGCGCCCTGCCCACTTGGCCATTGGTCGTGATCATCTGAATAAAGATATGTTAAATTCCAAATACTTACGCTTCGAGTGACGGGATCGGAGACGGCGGAGTGGACGTCACCGGGGATACTAAATTTATAGTTCTGAAACAAAACTTCATATTAACTCATATGATTCTTGATTTATTCAGAACAAAAGAAATAATATTGGACTACAGGCGTACTCCTTAAGGGCGACAATATACATGCCGTTTACACCCAGTCCGAAAAAATAAATTCAATAAATTCAATTCAATTGTTTTCAATTCTGTTCTTAGGAACAGAATTGAAAACGGGTGCATCTTCACACACAAACCGTTTGTGAAGTTTGATTAATTTTCAGTTTGTTCCACAGACTACATAGAGATACGATACGAGATATAGTTTGTCAAAGGATACTATACTCTTTGCAATAGATGATACCACAGATTTGACATCTATCCCCGGGGGTAGATGTCAAATCTGTGGATCCAAGGTCGGGACAGGTCAGCGCCTACATACTATGGCAACTCTTTTTACGTTTATTTCTGAGGGCAATATTCTCACTTTTAATCTCTTGTTTATTTCTGACATTAACCTGCATTATACTCACATTATTTGAATAAATTTGATGTAATAAACAATAACCTCTTTTAAAAAGAATATACTGGGTGTAAGGGGAACGCTTCCGAAAACAAAGATAGGTGCTGGTGATTACTGATACGAAACCACGAAAAAAAAATGCGATACTTTTTTTAGATATTTTTATATGTATATATTTTTGCATTTTTCATACATAACCAGCTTTGGGCAGTTGAATAACACTCATACATAATGAAAAATGCAAAAAAAATATGAAAAAATCTATAAAAAGAATCGCATTTTTTTTCGTGGTTTCGTATCAGTAATCACCAGCACTATCACCTATCTTCGTTTTCGGAAGCGTTTCCCTGACACCCTGTATCCATGAAGTTTCTTGCCGGTTCTTCTCCATAGGACCCACAATTTGGAACCGTACAACTAGAGCCTGACATTTCAAAAGTAACTGTAATTAGGTTCATTTGAAATAAAAAAAACATTTGAATTTAGAATTTATGGAAAACTGGATTTATGAAATCTCAGAAATCGGGCTTCGTGAGTCTCTTTAGAATTCAATTACAAACTTTTCTGTCTAATAATTGTCTCATTTGGCTTATATTTGCGTTCTGTAGGTGGTTTTGAAGAAACAATTGGCTCTATTCCCAATAAATAAATATAAATAAATATTTTTATTTATTTATTGGGGACATTATATACACACAGGTCTTGTTGCACCAACACAAGCATCATATTTGGGGGGTATGCCATAATCGCCACGCTTGGCAGGCGGGTTGGCGATCGCAGTCGGTTGGTTAAATACTCTAAGAACGTTGCTGCCCATCCTCTGGTGAATCCCTTAGTCGCCTTTTACGACACCCATGGGAAGAGATAGGGTGGTGCAATTCTTTACGTCCGGCAACACACGGAACACGAGTTTCTTTTGTTACTTTGTTTTAACTACTTACTCAGTCTGCGCGTCTTGTGTAGTGTCACGGTTGGAAGGATCGGGCGTCGAAACCTCGATGGAGTCGTCGGTCCAATCGCCTGATGGATTGGAGAGACGCCGCCGCTTTGCAGGCAATGGTTTCTCTATGGGATCCCCGGTAATCTGCCCCGGAGTCTCCAAGGGCTGGCCGGGATCGCTGATGACCTGGGCCGGCCTCTTCGAGGGATCATCGATTATCTGGCCCGGCCTCTCCAAGGGATCGCCATTGATCTGGCCCAGTCTCTCTAAGGGATCACCGATGATCTGGGCCGGCCTCTGCAAGGGATCGCCGCAGATCTGGCCCGGCCCCTCCAAGGGATCGCCGATTATCTGGCCCGGCCTCTTCAAGGGATCGCCGATGATCTGGCTCGACCTATTCAAGGGATCGCCGATTATCTGTCCCGGCCTCTCCAAGGGATCGCCGATGATCTGGCCCGGCCCCTCCAAGGGATCGTCTATGACCAGGCTCGGCCTCTCCAAGGGTTTGACGATGATCAGGTCTGGCGTTGTGTAGTCTTCATTGGAACTCTCACACCTTAAATAAGTAAAGAAATATAAATATTAAATGCTTTATTGTCATGGTCGCCCCTGGCGCATACTAGGAGGAATTATTGTCTTATGAATGAAAGTCTACGAAAACTATGCAAGTATTCGTAAGTGTCAAACTAGTATTATCCCTACATTTTAAGTATGTATTTACAAAAAAAAAAAAGTATATAAGTATTATATCCATTGTCTAGTACTCATACCACAAGCTCTGCTTAGTTTGGGACTAGATGGTGCTGTGTAAATATGTCCCAAAGATATTTATTATTTATTTATTATTTGTGTTCACATGAATCGACAAAAAGTAGGGATCAGCTGATTTCAGGGTTGGTCCTATAGTAAAAGTTGTTCAACAGTATGAGAGTATAATGACCCCTTAAGAGGTTTTTAGTTATTTCAATACTACGTTGTATATTCCTTAAAAATACAAAAGACAGTAATAATTTCCTAATTTTATTAAAATAGTAAGCTATAGTGTGTGAACGTTCAGAAGGAGTGTTATCCAATAATCACATAAGACGAACCTGTAGTTTAATACAAAGTATGTCCGCTTTAGTGTTTCTACTGTTACTGTTTTACAGTTTAGTGTTCTAGTGACTCACAAAACAACATTATTTAATACATAAACAGTAAGTGTAACTCAAATGAGTTTCAATTATGGTGTAATATAGAAATAAATAAAACATAGCCACACAATATTCTACCAAATCCCTACACCCAATTTAAAAGGGACGCCATATGTGCCATAACGCGTCCGAATCGTAAATTCCGAGAAGAAGCGTCATAACAAACTTTCTAAATTTTTTGTGATACTGAACTTGGCTTGCCCCGCGGGTGGTTGGTCTTGCCTTTTGTTTATAAATTAGTCAGAATACCGACCAGTGGCGGACAGATAAACTATAAAACAAATAAATTTTTTAAATGAATTTTATGGAGAATATTACATTCCGTCGTACCCGAAAAAAATCCAATGCCAATAATGTGAGTGAAATACTTAACGAAACACTCGACGACACAACGAACAGTCTACCCGATACATCGATCAGTGACAATTCGCAGCACGAACAAATTAAATTAAAAGATCGGCTTGATAAACTTGAAATTGAACTGAATAATGCGCACCAAGAAATTAAGAAGCTGACGCTTGAAAATAACAACTTTAAGGAAAAAAATGAAGAATTAATGAAGAAAAATGACTTGTATAAAAAAATTAGCCAAAGCCCAGAACGGGAATTGACCACACCAGAGAAAGAAAAAAACAGAAATACAAAAGTAAAACTGACTGATACTTCTGTGGCTGTGGAAAAGTTACCAAAAATCTTATTAGACAAAAAAATCTTATTAGACAAAAGTATCACAACCAAAACACAGCGAACACCTTCCCCTAATAAGAAAAAAATATGCATACTTAGCACCAACAAGATGAACAAAGTTTTGTCAGTGGCAGAAAATACATTCGATAAAAAGATTAGCATGTGTCATTATAGTAAACCGAACGGAAATACTAAACAACTTCTTTCTGGCATAGAAACAAAGTTAAGTAATTACACTATGAATGATTATTGCATAATATTAATAGGGGAAGAAGATTTCAAAGTAACTAATGATTACCTTAATATAATCTCTTGCATACGAATTATATTGCAAAATATGACACACACAAACATAATTATTTGTTCCCCCACCTACAAGCTTGGCTACCACTTTAATATATATAATTGGAGGGTAGAAACATTTAATAATATATTATTACAAGATATATTAACCCACAAACATGCATATTACATAGACTCTAACTTGAATTTAACAACTGACTACAGCATGTTTCATAAATACTCAGGAGTAATAAATAACACAGGACTCAGAACAATTTTATTCAATGTAATGAAATTAATCATAGACATTGAATACTGTGACACAAAAAATACTTTGGGCGAAAATGAAAATAAAGAGAAGCTGACAAACTTTTTTCGTGACCAATAATATTTACGTTATGCACCAAAATATTGCCGGGTTACTAAACAAATCCGACTTAGTTACAGTATGTCTAGAGGAGTTATCGGAAAAGGGTTTAAGTGTGGATATATTATGTGTCACTGAACATTTTGTTAAGGCAGGATACGAATCCTATTTGACCATACCAAATTATCAACTAGCGGCGTCGTACTGCAGAAAGAATTGTAAGAAAGGTGGTCGAGGTGGAGCATGCATCCTGGTAAAAAACGGACACCAATTTATCGAATTGAAAAAGATAGCCAACATATCACAAGCTGGAGTATTTGAATGCTGCGCGATAGAACTACCTACATATAAGAGTGTCCTTGCATGTGTGTACAGAGTTCCCAAATCAACTAACTTTAATGTTTGTATGGATAAATTACAAATCCTCATGACAGAGCTGACTAAGAAATGCTATAAAAATATTATAATTGCAGGAGATTTTAATATTGACGTCTTAAAAAGAAACCCTGAAACTATTGAATTTGAGTGTATTTTATTAAATTATAATTTAAAATTAGCATTGAATCAACCTACACGCTTGAAAACTCAAACTTGTATTGATAATATTGCACATAATTTTCATAAAGTATGTAAGGTAGAAGTACTAGAATTTGCTCTGTCAGACCACACAGCACAGTTAATTAAGTTACCAATACAAAAAAAATGTAGCATTAAATACTGGCATGTAACAAGACGTGACTACTGTAATGAAAACATGAACATTTTAAAAAATTGCTTAAAGAATTTATCATTTTCTGATATCTATGAAACACATGATCCTAACGTAGCGTATAAATCTTTCCTTGACATGTTTTCTTTATTTTATAAATTATGTTTTCCTGAAAAGAATACTGTAATTAATACTATTAGAAAGCCGAAATGGATATCACGTGGTATTAAACGATGTAGTAAAAAGAAAAGACATCTTTTATGGCAATACAGACTCAAACCGAATCAAATTAATAAAATTAAACTGAAAAATTACAGTAAACTACTTAAAAAAATTGTAAAGCTCACTCAGCGGGCACAAAATAACTACACAATAAGTACTTCAGATAATAAGTCAAAAGCAACTTGGAAAATAATAAATAACTCTAAGTTTAACATTCCAAAAAACTGTATCAACAAAATTCAAGTAAATAATGACATTATCACTGATTCAAAGGAGATTGCAGACTCATTCAATAACTACTTCATTGACAAGATTAATCCAATATTAAGTTCAGGGCAAAACGTTGCTTCATTGATACAAAAAAGAAAAGACTCTTTTTTTCTGACCCCATGCTTGCCTGTTGAAGTGTTTAAAATTATTAAAGCCTTAAAAAATACAAACAGTGTAGGATACGATGGACTATCAACGAAAGTTATAAAATCAGTAGCGGGAGAAATATCTACACATTTAAGTCATATAATAAATCTTTGCATAGAGACTGGTACTTTCCCAGAACTACTTAAAATATCTACAGTTAGAC
Source organism: Asteroscopus sphinx (assembly GCA_949699075.1). Lineage (NCBI taxonomy): Eukaryota > Metazoa > Arthropoda > Insecta > Lepidoptera > Noctuidae > Asteroscopus > Asteroscopus sphinx. Next base: position 7,193,550 of record OX453030.1, on the reverse strand, counting down.
CATTATTTAAAAAGGAAAATAAGGAGCTAATGAAGTTCTATAGGCCAATATCACTTATTAGTATAATCTCAAAAATATTTGAAAAATATCTTTATAAACAATTGTATAGTTACTTAGAAAAACACAATATACTAGCTAATGAACAAAAAGGGTTCAGAAATGGTAAAACCATAAACTTGGCGTTATATGATTTTCTACATAATGTCATACAAAAAGTAGATAAAAATATACCTGTATGTACAATATTCTGTGACATGACACAAGCTTTCGACTATGTTCGTCACGATATACTAATTGAGAAACTAGAAGCATATGGCATTAGGGGCAATGTCTCAAATCTCATTCAATCTTATATAAGCAACAGAAGACAGTTTACAGAAATATCAGCAATAAATAAAAGCACAAAACGTGAAAAAATCTATAAATCAACAGAACGCATCGTTAAATTTGGTGTACCTCAAGGTAGTGTCCTAGGCCCACTCATGTTTATATTGTACATTAATGACTTACCCAAAATCATCGACCACCCAATAACACTATTTGCCGATGATAGTACTATTACAATCGCATGTAAAAATAAAGACACATATGAAGCTGACATTAATAATTCTATAGTGTCAATGATAAAGTGGTTGGAAAACAATAATCTAAAGATAAATCTTGAAAAAACTAACATTATGCATTTTGGCCAAAGATCAACCATTCCAAATGTTAATGTGCACTATCGTAACATACACATAAGTAAAGTTGACACAGCCAAATTTCTTGGAGTAACAATAGATAGTAAATTAAACTGGAAAGCACATACAGAAGCCCTAAGCAAAAAAATTAGTAATTCTACATATGCACTGTATAAATTAGCCTCAATAATAAATGTTAATGCACTGCTAACTGCTTATCATGGCTTAGTATCCTCTAACTTGAGATACGGAGTCATTTTTTGGGGTAACTCAACAAATAAAGAACTAATTTTTAAGGCCCAAAAGAGGTGCATTAGAACCATGTTTGGACTTCAAGTTACTGACAGCTGTGAACCATACTTTAAAAAATATAAAATACTAACCCTTCCATCCATGTACATTTTAGAGACTATCATGTTTGTCAAATTAAACGCAACTCTATTTCCCCGATTATCAGATAAAGTAATTAGAAACAGGCGCGATGACACTCTTTGCATTCATAGTTCCAAGACTGCATTATTGCATAATAGTATATTTTGTATGGCTCCTATCATCTTTAATAAGTTACCAAAATGTTGGAAGGATTGTACAATTGCAAAACTTAGAAATAAATTAAAAAAAATTCTTATTACAGAAAGTTTATTATAGCATTGACGAATTTCTGACTGACAAAATGTAACTCCAACTTTTTACGAATAATTTGTTTGATTAACTAGATTCAATTATATTTTATTTTATTTTGTGACTAACATTTTATAATTATTAATTTGACATTCTTTATAGTAGTAAATATAATGTGTGTATTTGGTAGTGTTTTTTTTTCTGTAAGTTTTTTCAATTATATGTTTGAATGTTATTTCAATTTTAAATAAATTTATTGATTTATATGTAATATAGAAAGAATAGTTAATAATGCATATTAGTAGTTTAATAATAATTAATAATGTTCAAATTAAAAGTTAATAAAGTTAGTTTAAGTTAATATTATTAGTTAAGTTAATAATACATAGTTAATTAGCATAGTTTATAATTTGTACGCCGTAAAGGCAAAACATGACTGATATTTATAATGAATTTTACCATCTTGCATGCCCTGTGTGTGTATACTCATGTTTTAAAACAAATAAATGATCTTGTATCTTGTATCTTGTATACAACGTGGATATGACAATAAATGAAAACACGGTTATTACTAGTCTATAGAAGCGTTTTAAACACATAAATAAGTTGTTTATTGAAAATTAAAAAAACTATTTTTTTTAACAAAATAAATATTAAAACATCGAAATAAAACCATTTGTAATCATATGTAATCATTGAGAAAGAGTGTTTAAAATTACATGGACTCGCACAGGTCTTTGACCTGACCATCTTGGCCTAGAAAAATGGTCCTACATTCAAAATTAATGAAATAAAATAATTTCCTATGGCTAAGCTATTGATTGGATTTGATTAATTTTTTGTATACGATCAGAGGACGTGATAACTCTGTACGTGGTTATATTTAATGTTGTATTGTCATATCCACCCTGTATACTCTTAAGGGTCATTGTACTCATAATTATGAACAACTTTTACTATGGGAACAACACTGAATCGTGATCTGGTCGTGAAAAAAAACTCAGCTGATTACTACATTTTGTCGATTCATGTGAACACAAATGTAGAGGGATCAGCTGATTTTTTCGCGATTTCAACGTTGCTGCTATAGTAAAAGTTGTTCATACTGGTGAGTACAATGACCCCTTAAGAGGTTTTCAGTTATTTCAATAGCACGTTGCATAAAAAACCCCCCGACTGATACATGACTGCCTCGTTGGTCTAGGTGTCGAAAGCGCGACTGCCAAGCATGGGTTCGATTCCCGGGTCGGGAAAAAGTGTTATTGGAGATTTTTCTGTCAAGAAAATTTCTCAGTAGCAGCCCGGAGTCAGGAAGTTGGCGATGCTACAGTTCCGTGCCTCGGAGAGCACGTAAAGCCGTCGGTCCTGCGCCTGATCTCTCTCCGGTCGTGTCGAATTGCCGTCCCATCGGATTATGAGAGTGAGGGAATAGAGTGCACCTGTGTTTGCGCACACACTTGTGCACTATAATATGTCCCGCGCAGATGGCTAGTCTCCGTTGAGATTGGCCGCCGTGACCGAAATTCGGCCGGGAGGACATTATTGTATAAAAAAACTGATAGGACTCACCTTTCATTATCTTCGCGGTTTCGAGTGGTAAGTTCTTGTGTTGAGACTTTAACCTCGGTATCGGGTTCATAAAATAACATCAAACTTGAGTTCGATGATTCTGGATCGGTTGTGTCGTGTTCTGGAATAATAGTAATTGTTGTTAATAATTGTCATAAGTGTTTGTGTTAGAAAGAAAGAAAATAAAGAAAGAAAAAAAGTTGAGAGGTGTCAAGGGACACCCGGATGGAACGAAGTTCCTTTCGATTCGGTATTGCAGTTGTTATGGGCAAAGGTAGCCACTTAATATCAGGTGGGCCTTGGCTCGTTTCGCCATCCAACACAATAAAAAAAAAAAAAAAAGTGTCGTTACAACTTTTCGTGAGAATTTTTTCCGTCTAGCCCCCTTTGACAACGCGCGATAAGGAACTACGTTCCAAAAATGATTTATAACATTTAAACACAGACCAGTAAGCCTGCATATCTTACGCCCAGCCACTAATCGGGACGTCACTCCGTCAGCGAGCGGAACCAATCATATCACCGAACATTTGAGCCGACCAATCATAACGCGCCGTCCGCCCTCCGGTCCCCGCCAACAGTTTACGACTGTGTTCTCATGCAAAACTTTGTTTATGTGGCGTCTTGAGGCTTACTGGCCTGTGCATTTAAATAATAGTGCAACAGAAACACAAACAGCTAACTAACAAGTCGGTATACAAAAAATTGTTAAACAAAAAACCGGCCAAGAGCATGTCGGGCCATGCTCAGTATTATAGGGTTCCTTAAGTAGGTCTAATTACAAACGAATCAAATCGAATATTATATGTTTGCAAAAACTAAAATAGGAATGAATATTAATCATTCCTATTTTAGTTTTTGCAAACAGCGCCACCTAGCGCTAAATTGAAGAAGCTAAATTGAAGAAGTGTATCATATCCTTATATTCTTTTAGAATTGAGATCTATATCCAGACCATTTTTTAACAAAATTTCATTTACTTATGTATATAACTGTAGAAGTTATTAAGCTGTAAGGGATTAGGACAGACGGACGGACATGCATGACTAAACTATAAGGGTTCCTTTGTAGGACTACGGAACCCTAACAAAAAACACGTAAAATATAAAGAAAGTACAGTCGACATAAAATATAAGGAAAGTACAGTTGACCGAACGACAGTGGCAACACCTGGGGGTCTACTCCCGTTTGACGATATTCGATCATCGGCAAAAAAATCTGTGATTATGTTCAAGGTGTTGGTTCGGTAAGGTCTGTAAGTTTCGTTTTACGTTAAGGGGCCGACATTAGGGCATTTTACCCATCCTGAATTTCTGTAAAAAATCACATTACCTACATTAGAAAATTAAGAAAGTAATACACAGGCATTCCCCAGATAAATGCTAATTTATGTGCGTATGGGAATGCTATCTATTGCCCGTCCTTGCCACTTACTGCACTACTAATACTGCCGCTTGATTCCCCGCGTACCCAGTGGGTTCCAAAAATGCGACATCCTTGGAGCACCGGCGTACCCTCCGGTGTACGCCGTCCCCAGGCGAAAATAAACTTTATCTTATAATATATTTAAGGTTCTAATTCGATTACACGAAATTTGAAAGCGTGGCCCACTAAAAATTTCGTAAAAAAAACATAAAAATATACTTTTTATGAGGCGTGGTGAAAGCGAGCGCGTGACTCACGCCGCACGCGTGACGCCTGTGCGCACGGTCCCAGCGGTTGTGATTATGACGAGTTCAGAAGTACTAAGGTCGAGGCTCAGGGGGGGGGGGGGGGCAATTGCCCCGCTGGATCCGCGCCTGGTTACCGTTCAAAAGATACAGTGACAGCCCTGTGATAGATAGACGGACGGACGGCCAGCGTAGCGAGAGTAATAGCACAGAATATCTAATAGTACTAACGTACAGAACGGCCACTCACCGCCCCCCGCCAAATTAAGATTCCTCACCCGCGCCCCGCACGCACCCGCATCTGACGGCAATTGGACTGCAATATTGCAATGTATGTCAATCGCCTGTCGCTATACAAGCACGCCGTCTCTGAGAACTACTGAGAAGCGCTTGGAACTCAGTAGTCGGCATTACGAGCAGCGAGCATCCCTAAACTACACGTGTGTGCGTTCGTTTACATACGTAATCTTGTGTATGTAGGTGGTGCTAGCATTTATATTGTATTGAGTGGTCCCGTTTGGCACCCTTTGGGTATGGAACGCTAAAAAGGAAAAAATAAAGAAAGAAAATTTATCGAACCTGAATCCTCGTAGGGAGCTTCCTCGCATGGCACAGGATCACAACTGCTAATAATTTGTTTGTTATCATTGACATTCTTTTCGCTTGTCTGTGTTTGTTTTGCAGCAGGTTCAACCCTTGATGCTTTATCATCTTGAGTTTCAGTGCATTCCACAGTATCCGTTGTTTTTCTGTGGTGACAATCAATAACTAAATTTATTAATGTATCCGTATTGATATTTATATTAATATCTTTGTCAGCATTTTCAGTAGAAGATACAGAGTTATTCTGTGTTTTTGGAGGTGGTGATGGTGTAGTGATGTTTGAAGCGCTTTTAGGCTGTGAATTATTTAAAAGTTGCAGCGGTTTGATTAGCTGTTCGTTCAAACTCATGTTTTCAGTACTGGGACTCTTTAGTGTTGATATTATATAGCCGGATTTTTGTTTTGTCCATTGAATTAATTCGAAAAAATACGTTTGCACGATTCGCTTTTCACATTTCCATGTCATATATTTACTTTTAGCCATTGAAACTATTGTTTCTAGGAAGTGATTTATGAAACCAACATTTTTTATCTGTGGCAAAATTTTGGTATTCATTGTGGTATATGATAGTTCAAAATATTTATGTTTTATTTTTTGGAATTCTTTTTGTCTAAGTCTAAAGGTATCAGGCATCAGGGCAGGCTTCAGGGTATGATCACTCTCAGAAAATGGAAAGGATGTATTGTCTCTTAGTATGTATTGGTAAAACGCTTTTATTATTGATATTAAGTTTTTGGCTAGTGTGTTTATTTCTTTGAAACTTAATTTAATTTCTTCCTTTCCATCTTCTTCTTTTTCTTCAGCTTTTTCTATTACTTCATCTTCTTGTTTTATTTCATCTTCTTCAAATACAATTTTTTCACTAATTGGTTTTTTGTTTTTCGTGTTGTTTATTTTTCTTTTCTTATTGTTTATTACAGTGCCAGTGTCTTGAGCTTTTAAATTTAGATTGATGAGATTGTTTTTCCTCATGTCGCTTATTATACTATCTACAGATATAGACTTTCTTTTGTTCGTGTCGCTTGTTACACTACCTCTCAATAATATTGTTTCATCAATTGGTTTCCTTTTTTTCGTGTCGTATGTTACACTGTCTTCAGATACTTTTGTTTCCTGATTTGGTTGTCTTTCTATCATTGCATCTTCTTCAAATATAATTTTGTTATGAATAGTTTTTTTTTCTTTCGTTTTATTTGTTACACTGTCTTCGTTCATTTCTGTTACACCATCATCAATTATTATTGTTTCACCGATTGCTTTACTAAAGTCGAACACTGCCATTTGGTTCAAAATGTTACCTGAAACAGAAAACAGATTCTAGAATAAAATCGATCAAGTCCAAGCTTGCAGAATTATGTACGACTAGCTGGCAATCACAGTTTTGCTCCCGTGATACCTATGTCGATAAAAACCGGGCAAGAGCATGTCGGGCCATGCTCAGTATTATAGGGTTCCTTAAGTAGGTGTTACAAACAAATCAAATCGAATATTAATCACGGCTATTTTAGTTTTTGCAATAGACGGCAGCATTGGCGACTCGAGAGAGTGATGTCAGTAGCCGCTAGATGGCGCTATACAGTGCCAAATGTAATAGACGGCACTTGACGGCAGCATTGGCGACCCAGAGAGTGTTGTACGACGCCGCTAGATGGCGCCGAATTTAAGAAGTGTGTCGTCAACATAACACAAAGTTACTTTTTGTGACTTTTTCAAATAGAAAGTAGCTAAAGGAGCATTATTTGCTATGATCATTTTTCTCTAAGGTCAATGACCTTTGAACTAGGACGTTTTAAGTATTTATCAGTTTTCTCTCTATAACCCAAAACTTTATAATCACAATATGCTCGAAATAATTTTAAAAGAGAGTTTTTACAAAGGTCTATCAATGTGGAAGATTATAAGTTTCTACGTTGCATAGTTTAGAAATGGCAGGGGGGAGGGGACACATTGCAAGCCACTTTGGCAGGCTATATTTCGCAGATGGTACATCTGATAAAAAAGTGATGTATCAAACATTACCTTCATTTTAGTAGACCTATTCAATGATACCCCACACGAGGGGGTGCAGCGAATAAAATGTTTTCATCCCCATTTCACATGTATGGGCACCACCCCTAAAATACGTAATCATGATTCTTTTATTCTTTTAAAATTGAGAACTATATCTATACTATTTTTTAATAAAATTTCATTTACTTATGTTTATAACTGTAGAAGTTATTAAGCTGTAAAGGATTAGGACAGACGGACGGACATGACGAAATTATAAGGGTTCCTTGTAGGACTACGGAACCCTAAAAAGTGTCCTGTGTTAATTCCAATACATGGGCTGTGTGCCAAATTTCATCCCAATCTGTTCAGTCATTTCAGCTTGATTGAAGAACAAACAAACTAACATCCATACTTTCACATGAATAATAAATATTAATAAAAGTAGGATACACACCTCGCGGAGGTCGTTGTGTATGGAAGCGCATTTAAAACGATTAAAGTTCATATTCGCATGTGATACATTTATTTAATTCACATTTACTTAAACAAAAGTGATGTATGAAACATTAAATTCATTTTAGAAGACCTATTCAATGATACCCCACACGAGGGCATGCAGCGAAAAAAAAATTTCATCCCCATTTTACATGTATGGGCGCCACCCCTAAAATACGTAAACACGATTTTTTTATTCTTTTAAAATTGAGATCTAAATCTAGACAATTTAAAAAAAAAAAAAAATTACTTACGTTTATAACTGTAGAAGTTATTAAGCTGTAAAGGATTAGGACAAACGGACAGACGGACGGACATGACGAAACTATAAGGGTTCCTTGTAGGACTACGAAACCCTAAAAAGCAATGGTTGTGAGGATTTCTTTAAGATAAAGATAAAGATATTTATTCGCAAGGATATGGTACAGAAGATGTTAAATATACATGTTTTTACACATTAGGTGTCCGACAAATCCACCAATAGGCAATAGGCATGTGAATTTTTGTGCACATATTTTTAGTGCTTTATTAGCGTAAACACAATATGCAAAAAAAAAAAAAAAAAAACTAGAGCTCTATATATTACAAAAGCTTATGTAATTAAGAAAAGCATTATTTTAACCATTATTATTTTCATATATTTATGAAAATTAAATTAGTATATTTATAATTCATGTTACATTTTGGAATCCATAAATTCATTCATTGTATAAAAACATTTTTCAATCAACCATGTTTTAAGTTTTGTTTTAAATAGGCGTAGTGGTAGTTCTCTTAAGCATTGTGGAATATGGTTGTAAACTTTAATGGACATTAAATAGCTGTTTCTCTGATGAAGAGTACTTCTACACAACTCATTTTTTAACTTTGTTGGATCCCTTTTCATGAACCTACTATTTTCGCTTACTTTCTGGAAGAAGTGTGTATTTTTTCTTACAAACATAGCTATTTCGAGATTATATATCGATACCAATGTCAAAACCCTGAGTCTCTTGAATATTGGTCTACAGGTTGCAAATGGTGGTTCCCCTCTAATTGCTCTCATCCACTTTTTTTGTACTATAAAAACTTTTTGGATATGTGTAGAATTACCCCAAAGTAGTATGCCATATCTCAAGACAGATCCAACAAAACCGTGATACGCATTGAGGGCTGCTTCTTCATTCGCAGTATTACGTACAGTCAACAAATCGGAATCATGACCCACTCAGCTGATAAGTCGTTTGAAATCGTCAAAACAGTAAGGTTTTCTTCTATGCTGCACTTAGGGCATTTTAAATATTACAGAAACTGTACTATTAAAACGGGTCAGAGGCTGTGCCGTTTTGAGCTTTGTTATCTATGCAATAGATTTATAATTGGATTGGAAATTATGTTTTTGATAAAGCAGGAATTATGTTTTGAATTTCGAATTAACTGTCGTTTCACGTGGTTTTCCTACAAACAACTATATTTTTTAAGAAACCTATACTAACTTTTTCGATTACAGAACATTAATAAAATAAAAATAAAAATGACAAATAATAAAATGTCAAGTATGAAAAGATGTCAAGCAATACTCTTAACTTAACGGCCAAATATGTGGAACATACATTTAATTTATAATATCCTCTGTACATATTTCACGCAATAAATGATAAATAAATAACAATATTTGGAGTTAAACATCAAGAATAAAATTTAGAAACATAATTATACTGGTAAACTAGCTGTCACTGTCAATAGCTAACAAAATTGATAACAAGTCTGTTGCCAGGGAAATATCTGTTTAAGCGAAATTCAAACTAATTGTATTAGAATGTCTGTAGGCACGGAATACTTGAATAAGACTGGAATTGGTATAGTACACAGTTTCTTCGGAAACCCGTGTCGCCTAACTCTCCCACTATCCGTCTCACTACTACATAAGCACTGTATCTAGCTTGTATCTAGATATCTAAACGCATACGCGTGCAAGAAATACTACACTAAACGCGGCCCTACTATTAGCTGTCACGTCCGTCACACATAAACGTCGACCATGTGCGAACGCACCACTACATTCGAACAGGTCGTTAGTGATGTCCATGTACAAAAAACTAATTTATGAATGTTATCGATCTTTTCAACGATTTTCGCACATGGTCTTGGAATAAAAATAATTTGTCCTACGTAAGGAATTGGAAAGTTACTGTTTCATGATATACTTAATTATTGAAAATAACGTCTGACACGTTTTAAAACAAGCAGCGCGAGGTAAGGCGAAAAATAAAAAGTAGTTTTTCGATTTTTAACCTACTTTAAATTTGTTATAAGACCTGGTTTGGTGTTTTGCGTAAATAAGATATACAATTCTGCATATTTACGGATTGGTTTTCTTTTTAAATCGTAACTTATAAAATAATTACTGCTCAACATACTAAAGTCGTCAATTTTGTTTAGTTTTTTGTAAACTTTTTGTTTTTTGTTTTGTATTGTATTGGAAACTAAAAATAAAATAATATGCCCCTTATTACGAAAGTTTAGACCACGTTTAAGGGGAATATAGCAGCCAAGTGGCGCCCCCATCAGTAAACAAATTATTACTCGCTGAATACAAGTACAGGTACTGTAGTTTAATCAGAAACTATTAACTCTGTAAATTATACTTCGCTGTAATTGTACATGTAAAAAATGCGAAAAACGGCCACTTTTGGCATTTTTAGGGTTCCGTAGTCCTACAAGGAACCCTTATAGTTTCGTCATGTCCGTCCGTCTGTCCGTCTGTCCTAATCCTTTACAGCTTAATAACTTCTACAGTTATAAACACAAGTAAATGAAATTTTGTTAAAAAATAATATAGATATAGATCTCAATTTTAAAATAATAAAAACATCTTGATTACGTATTTAAGGGGTGGCGCCCATACATGTGAAATGGGGATGGAAATTTTTTTTTCGCTGCACCCCCTCGTGTGGGATATCATTGAATAGGTCTACTAAAATGATGGTAATGTTTCATACACCACTTTTTTATCAGGTGTACCATCTGCGAAATATAGCCTGCCAAAGTGGCTTGCAATGTGTCCCCCCCCCTGCCATTTCTAAACTATGCAACGTAGAAGCTTATAATCTTCCACATTGATAGACCTTTGTAAAAACTCTCTTTTAAAATTATTTCGAGCATAATGTGATTATAAATTTTTGAGTTAAGAAGAGAAAACTGAAAAATACTTAAAACGTCCTAGTTCAAAGGTCATTGACCTTAGAGAAAAATGATGTTAGCAAATAATGCTCTTTTAGCTACTTTCTATTTGAAAAAATCACAAAAAGTTAATTTGTGTTATTATAACATGACAAAATTCTTAAATTTGGCGCCATCTAGCGGCGTCTAATAACACTCTCTAAGGCCGGTGTTCATCAACGTTAATTCTCTGATTAAACAGCCGATTACTCAAAAAATGTACTGGAATTAAGGGTAAACGGTCGATTAACCAGAGAATTATCGTTGGTGAAATCAAGCATAAGTCACCAATGCTGCCGTTAAGTGCCGTCTATTTCATTTGGCACTGTATAGCGCCATCTAGCGGCTATTGACAATACTCTCTGAGTCGCCAATGCTGCCGTCTATTGCAAAAACTAAAATAGCCATGATTAATATTCGATTTGATTTGTTTGTAACACCTACTTAAGGAACCCTATAATACTGAGCATGGCCCGACGTGCTCTTGGCCGGTTTTTCTATCTACAACTACAGCGAAATGTATTTTACAGAGTTAATAGTTTCTGATTGAACTACAGTACCTGTACTTCAACTTTTAAAAACGAATTTTCGATAAATTATGTATTCAGCGAGTGTTTTTTTTTCTGACGGAGGCAACACTTGGCTGCTACATTCCCCTTAAGCACTTGTTAAAACCGGGTGTAATCCAAACTCCATACATAACAAAGGTATTTAACCACCAAAACGAAGAGGAGAGGATTATGTGTCGAACAACCAATAGGATTGCGTTATTTTCATATTTCACCGCCTAGCTTCAACATTATTTATTTATTTAAACTTCATACAATACATGTACATAGGTGGACTTAATGCCTTTGGCTTTCTCTCCCAGTCAACCAGCTATTATATATCTAACGCAGTCTTATTGGTGGCTTGCGACACATCTCGTCACATCTCGTCTCTGCGTTTTGGTGGAAACCGAGCCTAAAACCCGATTTTTAACCGACTTCAAAAAAGGCCTCCTCCTTTTTTGAAGTCGGTTAAAAATCGGGTTTTCGGTTTTCTCAATTCAATTGTATGTTTTTTTTTGTATGTTTGTTACCTCAGAACTCTGTCATTTATAAACCGATTTCGAAAATTATTTATTTATTTGAAAGGATATACTTCCAGATTGGTTCCATTTTCATCAAAATCCAGTTTTGATGATGGGATCCATGTGAAATTGAGGTAACTTCTCAAATATTATTGGCATACACATAGCGATTTTGGTATATTCATCAACAAGTCAAGCATTTGCATTCAGAAAAAATCATTTTGTGAAGATCTGATGAAGGTCATAGGAGATAAAGAGGGAACTCTTCAATGGATGACAGCAAATTATCCGGGATTACAGCAATCGCTTGTCTTTCTATTGTTAATTCCACTCAAAACAATAAACTAAAAAAAACGACTTCAAAAAAATAAAAATAAAATATTTTAATAAAAAAATAAATCAGTTTTTTCTTAAATCAATCCGAATCAAAAGCACCACTCCCTAAACTGTTTCACACAAATTTTATTATTTTATTCTTTTTTAAGTCGGTTTTTACTTTTTTAATGTGGTTTATGTTTATGATAATTATGATAATTGATAAATATTGTATTGTATTGTATAAGTTTCTACATATGTGATTAATGATATATCCATTAATAAAATTATATTTGTATGCCGTAAAGGTATAACATGATAGACCTTATAATAATTTTGTACAACTTGCATACTCTGTGTGTATACTCATGTTATGACAAATAAACATTATCTTATCTTATCTTATCAAAACTCGAAATTGCGAATAAATAATTTCGACAAAGAATCTACCTAAAAATAAAATTATTATGCATTTAAAATAATAAAAATGAGGAATATTTATTTTAAAACAGAAAGTATACACCGAATTAATTATATCGATAATGCATTCAATATGTTACTACACTATCGATACGCGGGGATTTTGGTAACAGTCAGGCAAATAAGGTGAAGGCGACATCGAAAGAAACGCAATACATTACGCGGTTACTCACGTAGTGAAAGTCGATATCCATGTTTTATAAGCAATGTATAATGTTTTATCAGTTTGCGATAACATCGTTTTTGTCATGAATCACATAATACTAAGAAAATATTTGCAAATATCACAACTAATTAAAGGTTTTTAGACTTACCGATGAAAAGAAATCCCTCCTTTAGTTAAACTACACACCTCGCTTCTTTTTCGGCATGATATAATGGCGCAAGACGGCATAATTATTATTTTTTCGCACAGCAACGTACTCTGTCACAGCCTGGCCGCAATGTTTAAGCTGTGACGCGGATTTTGGTTAAATTAGCGCGTCTGCTCAAAAGCGCGGCGCGCCAATCCCGCCCACAATTCCCCTCTATTTATATTCATTTCCTCTATGTCTGTAGGATATTAAGCTTATCATGGGTCATGATTCCGATTTGTTGACTGTACTTTTCTTTTATTAGTACGTTTTTGGTGGGGAGTCGATTTGAACGGAAACTGGTATCAAAGATTTTTATTGTATTTTAAATCATAACACTAAATAAAACAATAGGTACAGTGCACCACCGGTTCTCTGAGCCAGCAGCAGCCACTGCTCCCCAGTCGAGGCCAAGCTCAGCCATAAACACTCGCAAACTCGCGTAACAGGACGTTTTGTGATTACTGACAAGAAAAAGTAACCGATAATTTGGTTTCCCAAATTTATTGTTATTTATTTGTGTTAATCAAATTCTGATCGGCACATGAATTATATAAGTCAGAGGTGTGGGCTGGGTTTGAAAGCAAACCCTCCTGCTTGTAAGGCAAGCCTTCAACCACTAGGCTATCACTAGTATGGTACATTTTAGTTAAAAAAACATACATGAGAACATACCTTCTTGGGGATTGAGTCACCCACGTCCGTAGGAGAGTACCCCTTCTCCGAATCCCTAAACTTGATCCCTGCGTGGTGCAAATCAGGTGACATACTGGTGGTAGGCCACGGCCGACAGCTTGCGACCACCCACCGGAACAAACTATTTCACTGCCATCCTCTCACCTTTGCTGGGCAAGGGTGAACCATCGTTGACCGCACCATCGCTTAACATCAGGAGAGGTGGCGGTCAAATGCAAGCATTATTATCATTATTAAGAGCCTGTACGTCCCACTGCAGGGCAAAGGCCTCCCTACTGTCCTTCCACCTCTCTCTGTCTGTGGCTAATAAGGACCAGTCTTTTTGAAAGTTATCCAGTTCATCCCGCCATCTCCGTCTAGGCCTGCCGCGTTGGCGTTTGCCATTTGTCATTCTTCCCATCCTCACATATGGTTCTCAAACATGGTCTTTGACAATTCAACTGAGGACCACGCTCGAGGTTTGCCAGAGAGCAATGGAACGGAGTATTCTGGGAATTAACCTTGTTGACCGGATTAGGAATACAATCATCCGTTCCAGGACAAAAATAACTGATGTCACTCGGAAAGCTGCCATGCTGAAGTGGAACTGGGCTGGACACATCTGCCGCATGCCAGACGACCAATGGGCCAAACGTACGACCCAATGGGCCCCCCACAAATGCAAGCATGTTAAGTAAAAAAAAAATACCTGATGGCTGAATATTAGAATTTGAAAGGCCTTCTTCTTTAGATTTCCTTTTATTGGATTTAGCAGGCATTGAAGTTGAAGCAGTGCATACTGGTTTACCACGAGAATTCAGCAATAGCGGATCTAAAAAAATATAAAAGTGTTTTATTTAATACAACGTGGATATGACAATAAATACACACACTAACGCACCCCCACCACACTCACACCTACACACCATTATACTAATCTTACTAACACTATATAGAAATGAAATGTACCAAATTTTGAATGGTGGAGACCTGGTGTCCTGAAATACAGGCCTCGAGCCTAGTTTAGGCACTAGTCTCCCACAATATGTACCTAAACATGTACTTTAAATAATAAATGAAAACACGGTTATTACTAGTCTATAGAAGCATTTTAAACACATAAATAAGTTATTTTATTATTTATTATTATAAATCTTTACATAAATAAGTTTTTTATCGAAAACTAAAAAAAACTAAATTTTTTAACATGTTTAATTTTACATAAAATTTCAAAAGTCATGAAAAATCAATGCAGTGATAATTTAAGTTCAAAAAACCGGCCAAGAGCATGTCGGGCCATGCTCAGTATTATAGGGTTCCTTAAGTAGGTCTAATTACAAACGAATCAAATCGAATATTAATCATTGCTATTTTAGTTTTAGCAAACAGCGCCACCCAGTGCTAAATTTATGAAGCTAAATGAAAGAAGTGTGTTTCTTTTTGTGATTTTTTTAAATAGAAAGTAACTAAAGGAGCATTATTTGCTACGATCATTTTTCTCTAAGGTCAATGACCTATGAACTAGGACGTCTTAAGTATTTTTCAGTTTTCTCACTATAACTCAAAAATTTATAATCACATTATACTCGAAATAATTTTAAAAGAGAGTTTTTATAAAGGTCTATCAATTTTGAAGACTATAAGTTTCTACGTTGCATAGTTTAGAAATGGCAGGGGACACACTGCAAGCCACTTTGGCGAACTGTATTTCGCAGATGGTATGCCTGATAAAAAAGTTGTGTATGAAACATTACCTTCATTTTAGTAGACCTATTCAACGATACCCCACACGAGGGGGTGCAGCGAAAAAAATATTTTCATCGCCATTTCACATGTATGGGCGCCACCCCTAAAATACGTAATCAAGATTTTTTTATTCTTTTAAAATTGAGATCTATATCTATTCCATTTTTTGTCAAAATTTCATTTACTTATGTTTATAACTGTAGAAGTTATTAAGCAGTAAAGGATTAGGACAGACGGACGGACATGACGAAACTATAAGGGTTCCTTGTAGGACTTTGGAACCCTAAAAAACCCAATAACACTTTGCCCGACCCGGGAATCGAACCCAGGACCTCACGCTCAGCTGCAGTCAAAAAACAAATGAATGTATTATACTAAACAAGTTAATTAGTATTTGACTTATTATCGAATCCGGGGACATTTGTTGCATCATCATCATCATTTCAGCAGTCCGAAAGGATATAATCGCAATAATCGCCATCGCCACACTTGGCAGGCGGGTTGGCAATCGCAGTTGGTTGGTTAAATACTCATTGAACGCTGCTGCCAATCCTCTGGTGAATCCCATAGTCGCCTTTTAAGTCACCCATGAGAAGAGATAGGGTGGTGCAATTCTTTATGTCCGGCACAACACGGAACATTTGTTGCATAAATCAGTTGAAATACAGGACAAGGAAATGGAACCATAACAAGTAACAACCCTAACTTTTTTTACCTGGCATATTCAGTACAGGAGCTGCGTTTTTCTTAAGTCTTCCCTTTTCATACTGAGTTTCATCAAAATGTTTATCACACACTCTTTTCTCAAAATAGATAGTTTCACTATCCAATGCAGCTAATTCATCAGCAATATTAAAAACCCACACTTTAAACATCAATCTTTCCAATGTTGGGCTTGGAAAGCTATGTAGTGGAACACCTGAGGAAATAATACAGAGTAATAAATAATTTGATATATGTTTTTTAACATGATTTTCTAACTATGTAATGGAATCTAAGGTCACCGACCCACACTAGGGCAGCGAGGTGGACTAAGGCCTAACCCGGTTAATGTTTAGAATCATGCCACCTCAATATGGGTAGGGGAAGGTTAGGCGGAGGTGGGGGTTTAGGGGGACGTGGAGGGGTTAGGGGGGTGATAGGTAAGTCATGCCCCCTCGCCCCCTCCGCCAGAAACATATTTTTTATGATTTCCGAGTCTGATCTGGCCATGAAGGACTTCAAGGTTAGAAAAAAAATAAGTGTGCTTCCAGCAAAAAAATATAGGTACGGGGGTATCAGAAGATCCTCCAGAACCCTCTAATACCCCCATCTTTCCTTTATTGAAGCGGCACATATCTAAACCCAACTCCCTAACGCTTCTCATACTGAGAAGAAGCTTGTGCCCAGCAGTGGGACAGAAATAGGCTAATTATGTTATGGAGGGCAAAGTAACACATATTCTGTAAAAACAGACCGCATAAGCTTAGTAATAGAGTCCCGTTGGCACCATTTGGGTACAGAACCCAAAAACTAAATAATTTATTTTTTATACTGTTACATAAACACCACTGAATCCATACACTAAACATTTATCATAACAATGGGTAATCGGTTGTTGAATTGATTCACACTGTCCTCCATACTAGTTTAAACTGTATCACGGCAGGACAGTCTTCCTCAATAGCGATACATTATTTTCTTTTCGAAGCAAATATATTTTAGCATAGCAAGTACACTTTGTAACTTTGATTCTAGATAGGACAGTATTACTCACATTTGTGGTTGTTATTTTTGTATAATAACAAAGCGATGAGCATCTTGCTAGGTGAAGGTAGTAGTAAAAAAAAGTTTAGAATAATGGAATTAAATGGAAAATTAAAATGAACATACCATCATTTATTTTAGTTAAACATCCAGGTACACAGCAATATATTTCTGGCATTGCTGTTCACTATTCGTACGTCCTATGCTTTCATACTCCACAAGATGTTTTCAAGCTCAATATCACAGTAATTTCTCGTAATTGATTGTTGTTTATGATACGACGACACAGGAGAATGCTCCAGCTCAACTCAACTCGAGCGTAGGTACCCGTACAAAAGTTTACGAAGAAGTTTCATCAGGTGGCATGGAAAGAAGAAAGAACAGATCTCAGATACACAATCTGTAATCTGAGGAACAGATGTTCGATTAAATGTGTATAGCATATGCACACGCGAAACAACTAAATGTTTATTGTATTGTTATACCTGGTGGTAAATAAAATTGCACACGGGCAGTAAACTTAACTTTGACAATAGAAGCACAATGCACGGGTGATAAACTTGGAACAAATAATTTCAACCGTATACCAGTGTTGCCAGGTGGCAAGTTTGAAACTATCGCAGATTTAGGAAAAAAATATCGTATAATTATCGCATACGCTGTCTTCTACAAAATTGTAATCATACTGATATTTTAAGTTCTATGTCCAAAGCTTATAACGATTAGTGTGTTCTTTTTAACATCAGCTGTGCCCGGCATGCGTTGCAAAGCTATTTTGTTTTACAAAAACATTAGCGGACTCTCGCAAAAACAACTCACCAAGATTGTCATTGCAATCGGATGAATGTTATAAGAACACGTACGGGACAAACAGGGACAAACAAAGAAACATTCATTTTTTTCATTAAAATCAGAAAATTATTAGAAAAATAAAATGAAAATTTATTATTTTCCAGTTAGCAGCGTGCAACAATTAAAACGAAATAATGCAAAGCAGTGTCTCAAGACGAAAGTCTTTGACCAGTGTGTGTTGCCAGTAATTACTTACGGTACTGAAACGTGGTCGCTCACAATGGGCCTGATAAGAAGGCTCAAAGTCACTCAAAGGGCAATGGAGAGGGCTATGCTCGGAGTGTCCCTGCGTGATCGAATCAGAAATGAGGAGATTCGCAGGAGAACGAAAGTAAACGACATAGCCCGAAGAATTGCCAAACTTAAGTGGCAGTGGGCGGGGCACATTGCTCGCAGAACGGATGGCCGATGGGGCAATAAAGTTCTGGAGTGGCGACCGCGTACTGGAAGGCGCAGCGTGGGTAGGCCCCCCACAAGGTGGACCGACGACCTGGTGAAGGTCGCGGGAATCCGCTGGATGCGGAAGGCACAGGACCGGTCGTTGTGGCGATGTTTGGGGGAGGCCTATGTCCAGCAGTGGACGTCTTTCGGCTGAAATGATGATGATGATGATGAATGCAAAGCAGGCATATAAAACAGATAACTTATCCAAAAGCACTCAGTCTGACTCTAGGTCTGACTGAACTAGGATAGGAATTATCTGACACAGACCGACCGACGTACAAAGACCGAATAAAATAAATGAGTAGAACATCCCAGAACAGGACGCAGGTATGCAGTTGAAAGCAAAACAGTTTTTTTTCGGTCTTTTTTGTGCATCTTGTTCAGTCTGTCGTATGCGTCACACATAGTGAGTGAAAGAGACGAGAATTTATGCCTTAGCTTATTGTTAATTTTGGTTGTTGTCACTCTGCCTCAAAATTATCGCAGTGCTACTTAAATTATCGTATGAATTAGTAAAACTATCGTGCGATACCTTGCTATTATTTTTTATCGCAAAGGACTTGAAATTATCGTAAATTTACGATAATTATCGCACGTCTGGCAACGCTGCCGTATACAGATGTACTCTATGGTTAGAAATTTCATACATGACAGGAGACCCTCGCCCCCTTGTAACAGTCTTCACCCCGTTTAGGCCCTTTGCCAAGACCATAGATAATTTTCGACCGTCATACGTAGTATCTCTATGTCCACAGAGGTCATTGTCACCGCCGGTTCACTTCCATAGAAAATATTTTTGCTGTAGAGCGAAGGGGGAAAATAGAACCGCGTCCTCCGCGCACCGCATTCCTCCCCCGCGGTGGCCTGGGTCGCCGCCATCTTTGACTGGTTGTAGTTAGCTGTCAGTAGTAGCGTCAGTTAGTTATTTTTTCTCCTGTGAGTAAATAAATTCCGTAAATTCTGTTGTTTTCGTCGAGTTTTTGTAATTGATTTTCCGAGGATTTAATTAAAGTCGTTTATTTTTGGTGCAAAACTATAAACGGAGAGCAACAATTATGCGGACACCAAAGTGCTGTGTTGTTGGTTGTAGTAATAAGCGAGAGGACGCATTTTTACATTATTTCCCCGTGAGTGATGATATTAGACTTAATAAGTGGTTGGACTGTATAAACTCTGAAAATCTCAAAAATGTACCGAAAGTAAAACTTGCTAAACTCTCGGTTTGTCACATACATTTTGAGAAAAGGTTTACCAGGCCGAATTCCCGACTGAGGTATGGTGCCTACCCATCATTGTTTACACCTGAGGAAATTACCAATGGGGTTCCCGCACTACACATTGATGATATTTGTAAGTAGCCTAAAACGATATTAACTGTTTTTTTTTAAATATTGTTCATGCTAATTCAATATAAAATGTATAAGTCAACTGTCTTTAATCCCATTTCAGCCAACAAATGTGAAGAAATAACCAAGAAAAGACATTCAGACCATTCCTATTTCAAAGATGAAGAACCAATTCCAAAGGTTGCGAGATTCAGTGGTAAGCCACCAAGAAATACAGATTAAATATAAAAAAAACACTAATACTTATGACTTATACTAGTATAATAATTATGGCAATGATGTATGTATATGTTGTTACAGCTTCAGCCTCCACATGCAAGGACTCTGGTCATCACTTTGTAGAAGAATCACCTTACATTACTCATCCATTGACCAGCTCTCAAGCAAAAGGTTGGTTACTTGTAAATGTCAATTTTGCCATGTGTCATTTTTTGCACAGAAGTATGTAGTAAATGTGGTCTTAATGTATGGTATTTATATGTTTTTACAGCTTCAGCCTCCATATACAAGGACTCTGGTCATCACTCTGCAGAAGAATCACCTTATAGTGCTCATCCATCTACCAGCTCTCAAGCAAAAGGTTGGTTACTTGTAAATGTCAATTTGCCATGTGTCATTTTTTGCACAGGAGTATGTAGTAAATGTGGTCTTAATGTATGGTATTTATGTTTTTACAGATTCAGCCTCCATATACAAGGACTCTGGTCATCACTCGGCAGAAGAATCACCTTATATTGCTCATCCATCTACCAGCTCTCAAGCAAAAGGTTGGTTACTTGTAAATTTCAATTTTTGCCATGTGTAATTTTTTTCACTTGAGTACATAGTAAATGTGGTCTTAATGTATGGTATGTATATATTGTTACAGCTGTAGCTTCCATATGCAAGGACTCTGGTCATTATTCACCAACAGAATCAATTTTAATTGCTCATCCATCAACCAGTTCTCAAGCAAAAGGTTGGTTTCTTGAAATAAGTTTTTATTATTATTGTACTAAGTTTTCGACATTTTATATTGTATAAAAGTGTGTTAGTGTGTGTTTGTTAGTGTTATTGGGTTTTTTCATTAGGAAATTCTCAGTAGCAGCCCGGAGTATGGATTTGTGCCCGGTTAACGGCAATAGGCTCGCCTCCTATTACATGGGACTATAACATAACTGGCGAAATGTGGATGTACTATACACCTCTGCCTACCCCCTCGGGGAAATACAGGCGTGATGTTATGTTATGTTATATTGTATAATTGTTATACTGGATAAAGTAGCTTTCTAATAGTGAAAGAATTATTAAAATCAATAGTTTTAGAGTTTATCGATTACAAACAAACAAACAAATCTTTCTTCTTAATAATATTAGTATAAATAGGCTTGTGTTGGACCACTATCTCACAAAGTATTAAGCAATGAAATGGTTGACAATAGTGCATGCTTACCTAGCTATTGAATGCTACTTTAACCTAATCAATTGAAACTTGAAGACTCCTTGGTTTATGAAACACACACACATAACACATAATATCACGCCTGTATTTCCCCGAAGGGGTAGGCAGAGGTGTAATAGTACACCCACATTTCGCCAGTTATGTTATAGTCCCAAGTAATAGGGGGCGAGCCTATTGCCATTGACCGGGCACAAATCCAGACTCCGGGCTGCTACTGAGAATTTCCTAATGAAAAAACCCAATAACACTGCCCAACCCGGGAATCGAACCCAGGACCCCACGCTCGTCAGTTGGGCTTGCGACCACTAGACCAACAAGGCAGTCAGCAACTGGTAGCTGTTTATGAAACACTGACTCCAAATTATAATCTCAAATGAATATTGATAATGAGATGAAGTTTTTTTGCAGGCCCAGGTTTGATTCTCCTAAAAACACCAAAGGCATCAAGAAAAAGACTAATAAGTAAAATAAACCAATTAACACCCAATTGTGCAAAGCTGTATAAGATATACAATAAATCTAAGCACCAAATTGATTATCTGAAGAGGGCAAAAAGGGCACTGAAATTTTCTAAGGAGAACTCTTTTGAAGAGCTTACTTGTAAGATGAACCCATATGCTAAGCAAATAATGCAGATGCAAATAAACCTTTGTATGAAAAAGAAACAGGCCCACAGATTTACAGACTCTGAAAAACTAATTGCACTATCTATTATGAAACAGAGCCCAAAGTGTTACAGATTTCTACAGAAAATATTCATCTTACCTTCAAAATCCACATTGAATAAGCTAATATCACAGCTGAATATTGAAGTTGGGATAAATTCTGTGCTTATTGAAGTAATGAAGAAAGAGGTATGTCATTTTCAAACTTATGTGTATAGTGTGATATATCCCACATGTGTGTAGTGCACAATGAAAAAGTAACATTTATTTTGTTTTCAGGTTGCCACATGGAACACTAACAAAAAATTTTGCTCCATAATTTTTGATGAGATGCACCTTGATGAACGGCTAAGTTTCAATCAAAACAAAGATAATATTAATGGATTTGTGCACTTCGATCAAAAACATAAAGAGTTTGCAGACCAAGCTCTTGTCTTTATGTTAAGAGGAGCTGTATATAAATGGCAGCAACCATTTGCCTTTTACTTTTGTAAAGGTGCAACTAATCCAGCTGAGCTGAAACGCATAATAAAAAAAGTTGTCACTGCATCCATAGAGATTGGGCTTAGGCCCATTGCTACAATCTGCGATCAGGGATCGACATTTCGCAGAGCTCTTGGGGAGCTTCAACAAGAGACAAGGCGAGCACAACTCATTGCAGATCTGCCAACAGGTTGGTAAAGAATACACATACTACTCATGCAAATAAAGAATGGGATTGGAAATGGCGGCACTTTTACTGTTCTATGTGCCTCTCACTCTCACAATACTATATGTGTGAGCGAGAGGCGAATACAAATGCTACTATTTTCAGTCCCATTCTTTATCTGTGCCAATAGCACATACATAGACCATACATCAGGATATCATAACATTAAACATTTTTTGTTGAATTTTAAATTCCAATCTAATTTATAATTATTGTCTTTCAGATGACACTGTGGAGTTATGCGGACTAAAATTAAACATTATCTACGACCCCTCACACATAATTAAGGGTTTCAGAAATAACTTCCTTAACAAATGTATTAAATTGGATGGAAAAATTTCCAAATGGCAGGATATTGTAGACGTGTATTTGACAGACTGTAACCATGCTGACTCAAGACTTCTTCACAAACTCAATGATCATCATGTCATTCCTGAGAAAATGAGCAATAGAAATAAAATGAAGGTTTGTATTTTCTTTGCATTCCAAAACAACTTTAATACTATTTATAAATGAACTTCTCACTTGACCTAACTGTCTCATTTTGGAATGGTAGTATGTTCCTGTGATGCTACTGTTGATTTGGAAACCTAGTTGCTTGGTCAATAATTAAGTATATGCCATGCTAATAAAAACGGCCAATTTATACTGCACAGTAAAATGATGTAGTGCACGGTATTACTAATAAACACCCAGTTTATTGTTTACTGCATTGCTTTTCAGATTTGTAAGCATTAATTGAAATGAAAAATTTGCAGGTCAAAACTGCCGCGCGTGTGTTCAGTTCCACCGTATCTGCTGCCCTTTCGTATACTTCACAGTTTTGTAAGTTTTTTTTTCTATACTATTAAAAAACTATCTGAGCCATATCTTGTTAAAGATATATTTGAAAAACTGATAAGATGTAACATAAGCTGGGGCCTGGGGACCTTTGAAGGGGTGAATGTACTTATCATAAAGAACAACTTTTTCTATGGTTTGTGCTAGGGCTACTGTTTCCTACAACAGTCATCAATGTTGCTCGACAACATGTCAAAACAGCAGATTTTTTGTTTTCACTTTATTTTTTTCATAAATCTATTATTACATGACAGACCCTGTTTTTTTTTTCAGATGGTAAAAAGTCATATTAATTTTGTAATTGGTTAGGTGGGCTCCTATTCTTCTTTTCTTTATTTTGACTATGATTCTATGATATACTACAAACCTTAAATATAATCATTTTCTATTTCCAGCTCACTATGCCGATGGAAGACCAGTGAGTGACACCATGCCAAACACAGCAAAAACAGTGAAGTTTTTCGACAACCTATTTGACAGCATCAATGGTGCTGCCCTCCACCATAAGCATACAAAAGGAAAGGACCTGCGGAGGGCAGTTACTTCCACAACTAAGCACCATTCATTCTGGAAGGACGCCATTAACATTTTAGAAAAAATTCAATTTCTGGATGAAAAAGGCAACACAATATCAGTGCCCACATTAAAAAGCTGTGTTACTACCTTGAAAAGTTTAATGAGGCTGTGGCAGTTCTTTCAAGAGCAGGGTCTAAAAGTTATGCGTCCTCGCTATTTCAACTCTGATCCAGTTGAAAACTTTTTTGGGCAAGTGAGGGCGTATAACTTCAGACACAATGACCCAGACTGCTACAGCTTCATTTGCACATTCAGATCACTTCTGATAACACGGATGATCAAATTTCACAATGATACATTTAACTGTGAGGATGATCGGGCAGACCAACTTTTGAGCATGTCTCAAATTTTAAAACTGAAAACAAGTTCCACTTTTGAAGCCGAATGTGAGACTGAAACAACCTCACCAACTTCACCAACTCGGTCAAAGTCAAATTTGCCTGATCATCCTGACAATGTGAATGAAGTTGTCAATCGGGCAAGACAACAACGCCTGGAAGTCCATTCTCGGGCGTACACTGCCGGATGGGTAGTGAGAAAAGTGTTAGAAAGAACTCCCTGTGACGAATGTAAAAATTTATTGACATCTGAATCACCTCTTCAAATTCATGAATGGGTGAGTCACAGGGAGTACAACCAATGTAAAAAGCGACTAAGCTACCCATCTGAGAAAGCAGTTCGGTGTTTCGGCACAGTTATGGAAACGACAAATAATTTTCTGGAAAATAGCCCTCACATAAATTATATCTCCAAAACTATTTTAAAAGAAATTAAATCAAAAATGACGTACGAAATAAACTGCCCGAAACACCGAAACAATCAATTTGCATTAATTGTTGTGAAATTTGCCATCCATAACTGGTGTAACACAATTAATAAAATTTTAGGGGGAACCGATATTGTGCGGCTCGAAAAACGAGTGGGGGTACTGCCGCAAATTCAAAAAATGGCGTATGAAAAATATATAAAAAAACTGAAAAATAAATCAACTAAAAAATGTTCTGTTGTTTAAATTTTAATATCCCAGACACAGTCCAGTACTGTACGTACCTAACAGTATGGGTATAAAGGTGAAATTCATTAGGTGACATTTTTGGCAAAAATCAGTTTTTTTTTCCATCCAATTCCCTATCAGCCGAAAGTGATGTATATTTTGCTAAAAATGTCACTTAGTGAATTTTACCTATAAGCCCACGTAAATATAATAAAACATTTAGTACCTACCTATCTATACACTAGTATCATTTATACCTATCTACCTATAGATATATAGATACTGAAAACCTACCTACTTGCAAATGTCAAATTCTATTTTCCCCCTGCTACAGATTACTTAATCGATGAAAAAATTTCAAGGCAGTCGTCCGTCTGATACGTAGTATCTTCTAAGTAGTCTGTGGTCATTGTTAATTTTTTACGTTAATTTTGGTTGTTTTTGTAAGATTACGATTTATCCATATAATGTTGTTGATTAAAGTTTGCGTTGATTAATTTCTGTACTTATCCTCTTAATGGTTTCTAAACTGTGATATTTTGCAGTGATAGTACAAGTAAGATGTACAACAAGTGTTGTATTGAACATTGTGATAGCAAACGAAAGGACGCTAAGATATATTCGCTTCCCGTTAGTGAGATAGGACTTAAAGTGGCTTATTTGCGCAGTTTAGCGTGCAAGATCTTCACAAACTATGTTTGTGTCAGAAGCATTGAAAAAAGGTTCATCAATGAGAAGTATCGGCTTAAAGTTGGTGCTTATCCTACATTGTTTTTGGCCGATGAAATAACTACAGGAATACAAAAGTTTATGAAGGTTCGTACGTAATCAGTAATCTACTTATAAAATGTTAGGTGTACAGCTAATGTAGTAAAAAAATGAGTATACTCATATCCACTCCAACCCGCTCAAGTTTGGTAGCGAGTACCTATTGCTTTTGATTGGAATTTCTAACAGGCCGTGTCACTAGACCAGGTATCATGTACTATTGGCAAACTTACTGTAGTGGAATATATGCTGTTGACGCAGTAGACTGACTGAGACCCGCAAAATTAATGCCAAACAGTATTGATCACTGATACATCATCCCATATTGATGTAAAATGAGTGTTACAAGATAGTTTAAAATCTATCTCTATCACTCAAAGGTTTGCTGGTAGAAAACTCATTTTTGAGTTAAGCTTGCCCGCTCGTACATACATGTACCTAATTTCTATTTATAATTTAATAGGTACTGTATTTTTCTGGTGTACAATAAAGAATGAGAATAGTTTATGGAATACTAATGTATTTATTTTTTCAGATGTATGTCAGAATCGTGATAATAATAATTCTTGTAAAAGGAAACATGATGACCATATCTACCCATCTGCCGTTATAAATTGGTAAGATTAATTTAACTATTTTAAATCTCTATTTATATGGTACCTGCTGATTCATCATCATGATTTCAGCTGAAAGACGTCCACTGCTGGACATAGGCCTCCCCAAAAAGTGAATATGCCATAATCGCCACGCTTAGCAGGCGGGTTGGTGATCACAGTTGACTTGAAAACTCAGAGAATGATGCTCATTCTCTGGTGAATGAATCCCTTAGTCGCCTTTTACAACACCCATGAGAAGAGATAGGACCTGCTAATTACTATTACGAAATAAAAGTAAACATTAGTGTTTTACTTTATTTAAACCAGATTCATCATCATGAATATTAATATAAAAATGTAATATAATTATATTTTTCTAAATCTCGAACTTTAATGTACCACTTGTACCAAGTTTAATTCAAGTGTCATTTGTTCTAGCTCAATATGCTGATGGGAAAGAAGATAGTTTCATCCTAAAAAATGCTGCTGAAACAGTATCTTTCTTGACAATCTTTTCAACTTGGAGAATTGTGCTAGCTTGAATAGTAAGACATCAAGAGGGAAACTTTCACGTAGCCTGTACATCGGGTTCACCATACCAAGCCAAACTTTGTCTAAGTACCTACTCATTTAACTTCCTTTCTTGTGAAACACACGAAAAAACATAACCCTCCTTCTGGCGCAGTCGGGTAAAAAAACTGAAGTGCCCTTCCTTGGCAAGGTAAATTTTTTAATTTTCAACTGGTGTTCATATAAAATATTGAAAGGCACAGATTTATCTAGGTTAATTAGAAAATCTCTTCCGAGAATGCAAAATAAGACATATTGTATTAAAAACTATAATTTAATAAATAAAAATCTAAAAAAAATATGTTGTTTCATTTACCTACATATTCTCAGTTCTCGTTTCGAAAATGTATAGTTGGTAAAATATAGCTTCAGTCCTGTGATAGAAGTCAAATACGTAAATTTTAAATGTATTTTTACGAATTTGACATCTGTTACAGGACTAGCTATATTTTACGAACTAAAGTTGAAATAACAATATACAACGGCTTAAATAAGGCATACAGTGTGAGCCTTTGCCCAAAATTCAACAAAAGAATTTAAAAAAAAAACGAACTGTCATGTTCAATTTTTCCAACTACTACGGGCCATTTTTTTGTATGGGAGTGGGTCGTCTGTACGTAGTACACTTCTTAGTCTGTGGCACAATGTACTCTGCGAATAGAAGTAAGTTTTTTGTGCCGCGAGCATTGAATTAAGAAACCTATGGAAGTGGCCCATTCTTCTATATCCACCTAGTTTATACAAATATCTATTAAATCGTTATTGAATTATGAAACTATTCTTTGTCTCTTGTTAACCAACGTGTTATGTCGTCTGGTGAAAGAGATCGCATGCTATTTATATATTCTCTGCTTGGCAACATCTTTACGGGATGTCAAAATACCTACGCCGCGTGGCAACCCCGCTTACCCCGCAATGTGGCCCATAGTACATGAGCTGTCAAGTAAACAAACTAGGGCTGTTGATATCATAATACTCCTAGAGTATTATGTTCCTTGGTTGATATTTTTGAAATATCAGATTTTCGATCTATCGATATTTTTAAATATACAATCGGAGTTCGATATATTGAAAAAAAAAGAAGATATTTCGATATATTGGCCAAATTTCAAGATTCTAGGTCAATACGAAGTACCCTATAGGTTTTTTATGTGAGTTTGCGAGTATCAAAATGTGACTTAGCCGTATGATTGCCTTGACCTAGAAGCTTGATTTTTTATGTCCTACGGACATCCGAACTTAGTATTTGATATAATTGCATTATTTATTACTACTTGAAAATGATTTTAATCAGCACACATCTCTGGTACGAAACACGAGCATCGATATCGATACTTTTTAGTTTTGATTACTTACTTCCCTAGCTATGGCCACCATAACGGTGGCCCGGATATTGTAGGTATATGTCCGCGCGTAGCTCAAGGTTTCATCAGGATTCATCACCAAATAAATTTCTCATAACTCTAAATTATGTATTTTCCGATTATTACATGAACTGACCAGAAGAAGAAGTTTTACAACAAGAATGACAGCCCGCGCAAAGCACAGTGTCTCCATCAACTATTACTACAATCAAATAGACCCAACGGAGTCACTAAATACATTTTAATTTATAAATGAACACTAAAATAATTAACCAGTCGTCGTGATAAAACTAATATTAATTTAGATAATCTCTAAACATTATATAAACCAACAAATCATGCCAGATATTAAAATATGAAACAATATAAAGCGGAATTATCAGAACCACAAATTTAAATTAATAACATTTAAATTAATCATTTCATTAATCTAATTAGAATATTCGAATTATAATTATCATAATATTAACATTATTTACAACATTAATTTAATTAATACGGATCATCAAATATTAAACTTTACTAAACAAAAAGGTATCTTCTTTGATCTTTGATGATCTTTGCAAAGTACAACAAATACAACTTTGATGATCTTTGCAAAGTACAACAAATACAACAGCAAACTACATAGCAAATTCTAGAAATAAAGGATATTTATTTTAAAATACTTCATAATCTAATTAAAAGTAATTCATTGTATAAACTAGTTACCTCAAAATGGCAATAGATTGCGTTCTAAGCATCGATATTCGATATACCATAAACATTAATTGGTCTGAGTCCGAGTATAAATTAATATTTTAATGTTATAAGCTATGGAAAGCTATATTACTCTCAAATTACACTAGAGGGCGCAATGTTCAACCAACGCCAGGAAGAAACATTCAATACTGACCAGTAATAAAGATTAATATATTAAGTTCTGTCAAAAAAGTGTAAACAAAATTGATGGCAACACTAGCGCGCCCATATATACCACGCTTATTCCGTAGGTATTACAGGTCCATAGGTACAAGTCAATGATGCTACGCATTGGCCTGGTTACTAGCACAGAGTACATTTGGTTACTAGGACCTTTAAGCCAATTTGACATTTCTCTGCACTCTGCAGGGTTGTTAGATCGAGTTTTTGAATATTCCCCATATTCATATTTTTTTACCCCAAAATGATACGTTTTGCAACTTTTTTTACCGTTTTTTTTTTCAAACAGGTAATTTTACGAATTGGAAAATATAAGACTATAATAATTCATAAAATTACTATAAGAACATTTTATAATGTATCGTGGATGATATTTAAAACTTTCGATGCTTCGTCTGTATTCAAACTCTTGGTTCGAGTGTAACTAAGTACGTCGAAATTAAAACAAAATCACAGGTTTTCACAGTCATTTACTTCAGTCTTCACAGAAATGCCTTAATAAAGTATTCATGGCTTTGAATTTGTGTGAACGTGCTCAGAGTGAAGGCATTGCACAGTTTGTCGTTCTTTGGCGCCGTGGACACGATCCCCCTGAGGTAGTAGCGAAATACTCCTCGCTCGTTCTCGTAGAATGCCAGTCCGCCACCGCTGTCACCTCTGCATAGCGCCGTACCTGGGAATACAAGTCTATTTCAATAGCTTGCCAAGAAAAGAAGAAAAGAGAAAAAATAACTGAATCGGGATAGCTAAGACAAAAGAAAAAGAAAAATATGGTGGTTGACCCCTTTTGCTTGCTTTTCCACCGTCGCCGTCGGCAAATAATAGTAGTTTATGAAACTGTTGCATAATAGGGGTTATTAAAACACGAGTGTGAGTTTAAAAACCGAGCCGTAGGCGAGGTTTTTAATAGTATCACACGAGTGTTTTAATACCTAATTATGTCAGTTTCATACACTATTTTATCTACACTCATACAATTTTAAATAAAATACCAAAGTCAAAATCTTGGTAACATTGTCGTTGTTTTTCTTGATTTCTCTGGTAAAAGATTGTTCGTCATTTACGTTGCTGCATCCAGAAATTCAGGCGGGGTCATATTCTCCTCAGTTCAGTATCACTGCTGTAGTCAGATATTTTTGCCCAGAATAAAACTTTCGACATACAAAACCATAATAATAACGTAAACAATAACAATAAATTTACAAGTAACGATGACCAAATCCAGTAGGCCGTGGCGCGCGGCCGAGCACGCGCGCTGGTGCGCGCCTACACAGATAATAAAATATAGTCTGGCGAAAACATTATAATCGGAACTAATTTTCTATCCTCGTCAGGATTCCGTCAATCTCTGTTTTATCATACAAAAAATATGCCTGTAAACACTTAAATATAATTAAAAGCAATAAGACAATCCGAAGTTCTGCCAAAAACGCGATTTTATACGATAAAAATTTTCAATGTATGACTAGTGGCGCCACCCTGAATTTTGTGTACTTATTGGTGCCAAACTGTACGACTGCTAAAAAAAAGGTTTGAAAACTCCTTGGTTTGGTCGAAGTGGCATTAAAAGCTCCTTAGTTGGGCTGAAGTGTGCGGTTATGGAAAAAAAATTAAATTACCGCATTGTTTTGTTCAGCAAACTGTATCGTAATGAAACTTTTTAAATTCATTACAGGTGCATGTGCGTAAAGTATGTCATTATGACATTACTTTCGAGTTCATAATTCGAATTTTACGATACGAGTGTAGATAAACATTTTAAACACATATTAGGTAAATAAAAAAATAAAAAATATCACGAATTTTATTGAACGCAAACAATATTTATTTGCGTTCACTGACCATCGGTATTTACAAATATGCTCGCACAGCAATTTTTTATCGCACTGTAAAAACAGTGAATAAATAATTCACGCACTGAGTTGTTTTTTCCGCCCTGATTGTTAATCGTCAGTGCGGGCACCTGCATATGATTTCCTGTGTTACAAATTTTGCGAAAAAAAATCGTGAGAGTAAAAATCGCTGTGCGGGCTTGGCCTTAGCTTAGAAGTGCGTAAGTAGGTAGGTTATCTTCAAAAAATATAAATATATCTTCTGAAATAGGCACCTATTGTATTTGAGGACTCACTCATGAAATGTGATGTCAGTCGCAATCGTATATGCCTGTTCATGACGCAAGACGGCATTTTTATTTAATAAAAAATCGGCCAAGAGCATGTCGGGTCATGCTCAGTATTATAGGGTTCCTTAAGTAGGTCTAATTACAAACGAATCAAATCGAATATTAATCATTGCTATTTTAGTTAGTTTTTGCGAATAGCGCCACCTAGCGCTAAATTTATGAAGCTAAATTTAAGAAGTGTGTTTCTTTTTGTGATTTTTTTAAATATAAAGTAACTAAAGGAGCATTATTTGCTACGATCATTTTTCTCTAAGGTCAATGACCTATGAACTAGGACGTCTTGAGTATTTTTCAGTTTTCTCAATATAACTCAAAAATTTATAATCACATTATACTCGAAATAATTTTAAAAGAGAGTTTTTATAAAGGTCTATCAATGTTGAAGACTATAAGTTTCTACGTTGCATAGTTTAGAAATGGCAGGGGGGGGACACATTGCAAGCCACTTTGGCGAACTGTATTTCGCAGATGGTATACCTGATAAAAAAGTTGTGTATGAAACATTACCTTCATTTTAGTAGACCTATTCAACGATACCCCACACGTGGGGGTGCAGCGAAAACAATTTTTTCATCCCCATTTCACATGTATGGGCGCCACCCCTAAAATACGTAATCAAGATTTTTTTATTCTTTTAAAATTGAGATCTATATCTATTCCATTTTTTGTCAAAATTTCATTTACTTATGTTTATAACTGTAGAAGTTATTAAGCGGTAAAGGATTAGGACAGACGGACAGACGGACAGACGGACGGACATGACGAAACTATAAGGGTTTTTTCTACGGAACCCTAAAAATGTGTATTTTAGACTGAGTTCATAGTAGTGACGACGGTGACAGTCGATCGCAAACCAAGCGGTCGATGTACGAATAGGAGTTACCATATCCCAGGATTTGTCCTGAGATTTCAGGATTTTGCCGAATTTGACTTTTTTTTATTAGAAAACCAATAAAAGATTTTTTCCACAGTTGTTAATTACGTTGCGACAAAATCTCAGGACTTTTCTATGGGAATCAAGTTTTTTGTCAGGACTTCTCAATTTTCTATCTGGTAATCCTATGCGCGGACTAGGTACTTGAATTACACGAAGTTTTGGTGGTAGCACGAATCGGCCTAACTTTCTGTATAGAATGTATTTTTTTCTGTGATCGACGACAGAAAACCGCAACACTGAACTTACCATTAAAATATCCTGCGCATATTTTATCTCCAGTGATGTGTTCCCTGAAGTCCGGAGGTGTTACGTTTATACATTGCTCGATGTTCACGTACGGTAGTTCTACAACCTTCAGGATATAGGAAGCATCGCCTTTTTCAGTTGTATAGCCCCAGCCGGCCACCTGAAAGGATTTTTAGAGTTATAGGCCCACCACTATTTTTGAAACGAAACTTCTATAAACTTATCTTTAACTTATAACTTATTGTACGCTCGGCCGACGGGGAGTGAAATGAGAGCTTATGCATCAGCTTTCACGAAAGTGCCAATCGAGTGCCCAGAGTAGGATAGATTTTTCACAATAAGCATTTGTCAATCCTAAGACGGAAAATATCAAAAAAAAAAAAAGTAGCTATAACTCGAAAAAAAATGACTGGTCTCGTTCACGGTATAATTTTTATTGCAAATGAGCTCTAGTACCTATAACCCCTTTCATGGAATAGGTCGAATTACAAATCACTCTGTACAGCCTTATTGCACGCTCGGCCGACGGGGAGTGAAATGCTATTGCATGCTATTATGCTATGCAATTTCACGATCATATAATAGTACTACCTACATAATAGTAATAGATACAATGACATCTACTACGTATAGAATGGTCGCGCGGATTTCAATAGACAGATAGACAGAGACATAAAGGCGGTTGTATGGAGTGTCCGGAATAAGGTCCGTTAGACTCGCACGCCCGTTTTATCTGCGCTTGCAAATGCGTATTTGTTATAATTTAAGTGACATCTAGTAGAACTTTTTGCAGCAACAAACAACAACTGCATGAAGATTCTGGATTCTACAGATAATCTGATGCTGCAGTTCACTGGTTGCAAGATAAACCAACTCTTATAGAGCCGGTCAGGCTCTTAAGGACGCTTCTGGCTGTGGCCGCTTGACCGCTCTTCACCGCGCCTTGAGCCTCCTCCTGTGATTTATTTCGCTAACCAAATTTCTGTCGTATTTTGAAGTCGATATGGTTGAATTTGAATTGTTACTAAATAAGCCGCTCCATCGCCACTCAGTTGGTTTGCGCTGGGTTATCTACAAACTTGTACAAACAAGCTCACGTGTAAACTGAAGTAAATATCAGGAACTCAATTTAAAATAATTTACAAGGTAAATATCCCATGATGTGTAATAATAATAGTGTTTCCAGAATTTCTCCTGCATTACGCTTCTTACCTTACCCATCTTGCCGTCTTGTAGCTGTCTGTTACTGAATCTGATGTCAAAGTCCAGACACACTGGTCTGACGTAGTTGAAGTACTCGAAGGGAGTCTGCAAGATCACCAGCGCTATATCCTCCTGAAAGTTGGCTGAGCCGCCTTGGAAGCGGGCCGGGATCTTAATATCTTTTACCTGTTGGGTAATAATTATTGTTTCTATTGAAACTCATTCAAAGGTGATAAAAGAATTGTGTCAAAAGGCACAGCAGTGCAGTGTGTCTGGCACAGCCTCAGCTGCAAGGTAAAGGAGGGGTAGGTACAAAAAAAAAATAGTCACCAGGGCTGCGTTCAGTATTATCTTCCGACGACGCACGGAGCGTACGTAATTTGGTCGTTCAGCTACTCAGAGCGATTAATACAAACAAACGAACGCCCAAGGAACGCTCCGAGCTTCATCCGACTACGTCGGACAATTTAACTGGACCCGGTCCACGACCACCTACTGTCATGAAATTGAAATTTCCAATATTGAGCACAGTTGATGACTATATTAGTTTGAGAATTGAGATACTCTATTATGGTCTTTTACAAAATAAAAAGCCGCTCACGCTTATTACGCGACTGTACCTGCGCCACAGATTAATGTATTAGCCAAACCCGCACAGCGATTTTTATCGCAAAATCTGTAAAGAATCATTTATGCCCCCGCACTGGCGATGAAAAATCGCGGTGGAAAAAAAAAACAGTGCGCGAATAAAAACAGCGCGAATAAAAATCGCTGGCCTCATAAATATAAATAAATAAATAAATATCTTTGGGACATCTTACACAGCACCATCTAGTCCCAAACTAAGCAGAGATTGTACTATGGGTACTATGACAATGGATATAATACTTATATACTTTTTTTTTGTAAATACATACTTATAATACATATGAAACACCCAGAAAACACAAACACTTATGTTCATCACACAAATATTTGTGTCCTGTGGGAATCAAACCCACCACCTCGTGATCAGCAGTCTGACACTCAAACCATATAATACTAATATACTATACTTTTTTAAGACCTGCGCGCGGTCTTTCGCAGAGCCTGGTTTCAGAGCGGCACAGTTATATTACGCGTTACGCGTATTGTATTACTGAAATATATACAATACTATCGGAAGAAAATACATAAATAAATAAATATCTTTGGGACATTTTTACACAGCACCATCTAGTCCCAAACTAAGCAGGGCTTGTGCTATGGGTACTAGACAATGGATATAATACTTATATACATTTTTTTTGTAAATATATACTTATAATACATAAGCAACACCCAGACCAACACAAACACTTATGTTCATCACACAAATATTTGTGTCCTGTGGGAATCGAACCCACGACCTCGTTATCAGCAGTCCGACACTCGAACCACTAGACCATAGAGGTCGTCATTAAGGTTAGATTGGAACTATATTCTAGTATTATCACAATCTTGACACGAAAGTAGAAGTACTTACGTCAGATTTTTGTTCATCTGTATCATTTGTGGCGAACCAGGTCCGGTACAGCTTGCCGATGGCCACCGCGTAGTTGGAAGCAGGCTGTTTTTTTCCCACGTCGGTCCAGAAGCAGTGAGCAGCTGCAACATATTCATCCGCCGACATTCATTCATATTGCTATCGTCTGTATTTTCCGATAAGTATAATCTGGTGGTCTTCAAGACTCGAGTGAATAGGTTTTTGCTGGGCAAGCGTGCACCATCGTCGACCGCACCATCGCATAACATCAGGTGAGGTGGTGGTCAAACGAAAAAATAATTTTCATTTTTACTTTAATGATTTTTATTTTTCTTTGTCTTTTATTAAAACGAGATATAGGTACAGGGTTATTTTTATTGCATTATAACCCTTCAAGGTATGATTGCACTCATGATTGAACAACTTTTCTTATGACACAACTTCAATTAGCAAAAAAACCTGTTCAACCTTGAAACATGGTCTCAATAATATGCTGGCACATCATCACAACAGCAGCATCGTGACCTACTGAATCATGACCTACTAAATATACGCTGCATCGGCGCGACACACACACGACATACTAGTAAATAGGTATCAATGTGTGTAGATAATAAGATTTGTACATAATATTGTAAATTGAATAGAATAAAGGTAGTCATCGAGCTGGAGTCGAGTCTGATTCATCTCCTTCACGTCGCGCTTCCGCTCACTGTGGCCAAGACAACTTTGCCGTCATTACGATCGATCCTGTGAGTCTGTGGGATTGGCAGTGAGAATATCATTCCCTGTGTACATGTAAGGCCCAGCTGTTTCAACGTAGCTATATACCTCTAGTGCGCATTCGGAACAGTGGCTTTACCAAGCCCTGAGCTCCCTGTGCGTACAAAACCCATCGTGCACGACACGACGGCATGCACGACGTCTGTACTGACCAAATAATTTAAGTGGGCATTGTCGAGTGAAAGAAAATTTATTTACAAGTATTGAGAAAGGCTAGGTAGGTATGGTTTGGGCATGTAGGGAGATTGACGACACAAGTATACTACGAGGCGAGAGTTGATTGAAGCGTTGGAGGGGGATGATCTCAGCGAATGTACCGCAACCAAGTCTCGGACATTCTCAAAAAAGGCCAGGTTAAGAGCAATCTTAGGCAAGCCCGCACAGCGATTTTTAATCGCGCACTGAGTCTCACCTATCGTCGCAATTCTCGTGCACCTGCATATGATTCCGTGTTTTAGAGATTTAACGATAAAAAATCGCGCGTTTAAAAATCGCTGTGCGGTGTAGGCCTTATCAGACGAGCATGCATGACGAGGTTAATGCACGTAGATGAAGCGAAGGATAGGTAGGTATGTGTTAGGAATAGGATCGTAGCGGTTGGAAATCCATAGTCTCTACCTACCATCATCATCATCATCCTCTTGCCCTTATCCCAATTTATTTGGGGTCGGCGCAGCATGTTTTTTTCTCTACCTACCCCAAGCTTAAAATCGTAAGCGCGTTTAAACGTTGTGCTTTTTTTTGCCAAAGATTTTTTTTACGCTTATGACGCTTATCGTATTTCACTTCTAAAAAAATTAACTTTCCTTCGTCTACAATTACACTATTCTATTTACAATTAAACTATTTACAAAGTTAACTAAAAAAACCGGCCAAGAGCATGTCGGGCCATGCTCAGTATTATAGGGTTCCTGAAGTAGGAGTTACAAACAAATCAAATCGAATATTAATCATGGCTATTTTAGTTTTTGCTATAGACGGCAACATTGACGACTCAGAGAGTGTTGTCAGTAGCCGCTAGATGGCACTATACAGTGCCAAATGCAATAGACGGCTTTTGACGGCAGCATTGGCGACTCAGAGAGTGTTGTTAGACGCCGCTAGATGGCGCCAAATTTAAGAATTGTGTTTTGTAAACATAACAGAAAGTTACTTTTTGTGATTTTTTCAAATAGAAAGTAGCTAAGGGAGCATTATTTGCTATTATAATTTTTCTCTAAGGTCAATGACCTTTGAACTAGGACGTTTTAAGTAATTTTCAGTTTTCTCTCTATAACTCAAAAATTTATAATCACATTATGCTCAAAATAATTTTAAAAGAGAGTTTTTACAAAGGTCTATTAATGTGGAAGATTCCAAGTTTCTACGTTGCATAGTTTAGAAATGGCAGGGGGGGGGACACATTGCAAGCCACTTTGGCAGGCTATATTTCGCAGATGGTACACCTGATAAAAAAGTGGTGTATCAAACATTCCCTTCATTTTAGTAGACCTATTCAATGATACACCACAAGAGGGGGTGCGCAGCGAAAAAAAATTTTTCATCCCCATTTCACATGTATGGGCGCCACCCCTAAAATACGTAATCATGATTTTTTTATTCTTTTAAAATTGAGATCTATATCTGTACTATTTTTTAACAAAATTTCATTTACTTATGTGTATAACTGTAGAAGTTATTAAGCTAATTAAGCTGTAAAGGATTAGGACAGACGGACAGACGGACAGACGGACGGACATGACGAAACTATAAGGGTTCCTTGTAGGACTACGGAACCCTAAAAACGCATTCACTCGTTGACAACGAAAGTTGAAAAAGCGCCAAAGCGAAAACAAATCAATCAAGGTCAAAAACGTTTAAACGATGCGAAAATAATCAACAAAACAAAAAAGTGCTTTCTCTAAGCAAATACGTAAACGAATAAAATTTAATTCTGCCGGTATTCACACCACCTGTCAACTTTGAAATTGGGTCTTATGTTTATAGATTACATTTCAATCGTACTATTGAAAGCATAAGTTTGGTTTACGAAAAAGTCTAAACGAAATCTGCTTTAATCACTAAGCGTGCTTAAACGCTTTCAAACACATTTTAAAAAAAACGCAGAAAAATCCAACATCATATTTAATATTTCTAATTACGCGCCCAAGTTCGCGCCATATCGATTTCTTACGTAAAGCGATGCATTTGTGATGCGGGTACGGGTAGGTGAAGTTGAAGTGATCAAATTCTGGACAACTTAGAATTCACCCAAATTCCGGACTAAGGACGAAATTTCCAATTTGTCTGGAAAATTCCGGATGTATGGCAACCCTACTTTAGTGATGCGACTCGAGTCCGATTTTACCACTCGAGTCATTCGAGTCATTTTTCAATTTTACTCGAGTACTACTCGAGTGGTCGTGTCACTCGAGTGGTTCACAGTACTCGATCACTCGCCTCTATTGAATCACCTGCCACAATCCTTGAATGAATTATATTTTATTTTGTCAATAAGTTGAGGCTTAAAACATAGTAGACATAAAATGGAAAAGCGTTCTTAAGAATAATAACACATCGTTTCGCATGTCTCGGTGAGTGATTCGCGTGTGACTCGAGTCCGAGTGAACTCGAGTCGATATTTTTTTCACTCGAGTGCGTTTTTTTTCGATGTCACTCGAGTCACTCGAGTAAAAGTGGACTCGAGTCGCATCACTACCCTACTTATGGGGTGATTTTTGTTGATCAACTGTCTATTGGAGTGAGTGGCTTTCTCACGAGGAATCGACAATATCGTATCATGAGAACACGCTAATTCGCTAATACAAGTTAATCAACTTTTATTAAACGAGATCAAGTTTTTGTCGTTCAATTTAAGTTGATCAACTCGATTCCTCGTGAGAACGCTGCTTACTGAAATAGAAAGTTGATCAACAAAAATCGCCTTGTGAGAACGCGGCATAAGCGCAACCACGATACAAGAGGAAACAGGGCCATATTACAGAAGGTTCCCCAAGTACAGTTTAAACTTCAATCACCAGTGGGCCTAGTACGAGTTTCACACTTACGAATACTTTCATCGTTTTCGTCGACTTTCATTCATAAATCAGTAGCGCCCCTGGCGGATACGAGGAGGAACTACAGATTTATTAATGAAAGTTGACGAATACTTTGAAAGTATTCGTAAGTGTCAAACTCGTACTAGGCCCCCTGATCACTACTTAAGGATAGAATCGTTGCTTGAGCATCAATCTTATTCCAATACGGTAATTATAAACTGCAATTCAACAACATAATTAGGACACGAATATAGGTAACCTGAAATAGGAAAGAAATTCTACTCAAGCGTGGTCTCTATCATACTTGAGTGATTACAGAAGATCAAATCTCTCCCCAAATACCGAAAAAGGTGACAGTATAAAATAAAGCTAAACTCAGCTGAATTGTGATCAATAAATCTCTGTTTGAGGAATGTTCTAAAATTAAATCCCAACTCAAAACTAGTTTTAAACAGTGACCAACGCTTAAGGATCGTTCAGTAATACGGGCCCTAGTGTGGGACAACGTATGATAATCAGATAACTCACCAGATATAACAACAGTATAGGAGACGAGGGATCCTCCACATATCTGTTCGTAAGGCTCTCGCTTCTTGAATTTCTTGCGATAGATGCCAACATGCCACGGCAGCTCGCCTCTTAAGATGTCTCGGCCGCCAAGAATCAGGCCTGTACCTTCAGGAGTCAACCGGCCACATTCTGGCGAGAAGCAAACAACTTGGAAAAATCTTGGATAGCACGGCTAAATATCACTAAGGTTATGCTGTGCTTGCCGCGGTCAGTCCATGAATGGGTGACCGTTCGTTACACATCGAGACTAGGGCTGTTATGGAGGTGAATATACCGAAAACGGAGTCGGAGTCTCTTCCTCTAAAAAAATCTGTTCCCTACATTTTGTGTTCACACAAATCTACAAAATGTAGGAAACAGCTGTTTATTTTTCAATTGGAATTTCAGGGTTGGTCCCATGGTAAAATAAATAATAAATAAATATTTTGGGAAATTTTTACACGGCACCATCTAGTCCCAAACTAAGCAGAGCTTGTGTTATGGGTACTAAGACAATGGGATATAGTACTTATATACTTCTTCTTTTTTTGTAAATACATACTTATAATACATAAGAAACACCCAGCCCAACACAAACACTTATGCTCATCACACAAACATTTGTGTCCTGTGGGAATCGAACCCACGACCTCGTGATTAGCAGTCCGACACTCGAACCACCAGACCACAGACGTCGTCAAAAGTTATTCATAATGATGTACAGTACAATGACCCCTTTTCTGAAAAGAAGCCATTACAATTTCAGCATGTATAGTAACTATACACTATACACCTGCTCTCATTATTGCCTCTATTTTCCTTTTTAACCGACGAAAAAAAGGTTTTTTTTTTATGTATGACCACGCATTACTTTTTACAGTGGCCCGATTTTGATGATTCTTTTTTTAATGGATAGGGTATATCTCGAAGTTGGTCCCATTTAAATTTCAAAATCAAAATCCACCCCTAAGGGTGGCAAAACAGGGGATGAGTGCTTGTTCACCCACTGAATTCTTACCTGTTAACCGATTCTGTTGAAACTTGGCACACAAATATAGTTCTAGACAATACGACATAATAGAGACCTGGAGTTAGATTAAACCACAAAAAAATTTAAAATTTTTTTTTTAAAATAAAACTTTTTAACAAAAAATTGAACCGACGCAAACAGAAACTGAAAAGCGAAAAATAACTAATTATGAGTCGGCGCCAAACAAACAATCAACGAAGATCATTAAATTACTTTAAATAAATAATAATAAACAACGTAACATCAAATACACTTGAAATTTTCAACGATAAACAAAAACTTTCCAAAAATTCGTTCTCCGCTCGGCCACTTGCAACTTGCATGCACGTTGCTTGTTAAAAGTTCGTTTGGCGCCGACTCATAATTAGTTATTTTTCGCTTTTCAGTTTCTGTTTTCGTCGGTTCAATTTTTTGTTAAAAAGTTTAATTTTTTTCTTTTTTTAAGGGCTTTGTCGCTTTCCAATATTTATAACTTACCTGGTACGCATCTGGCAAGTTCGCTCCAGCTTCCTTCGATGCATCTCATGAAAGGAAGGGCGGTTGGGGAGTAGTAGTTGGGTGTGTTGCATTCTGGTCTGACGACTGTGCCTGTGGGTTCGTAGGCGCGGCAGGCGCGTTCACCTTCGATTTTGCCATTGACTTGGCAGTGGTAGGTGACAGATTTATCTTTGTCGAGCTTGCATAAGGCTGGAGAACAATGGACAGAATTATTACATTAGTAACATCAAATATGGCCCACCCAATGATATTTAAAAGAATAGATATGTCCATGGGCGCCGGCAGGGGGGTGCCAGGGGGTGCACTTGCACCCCTTGGGAATCTCGGGATCAACAGGAATTATTGAAATAAAAAGCCGTCTGTTGGAAATCAAATTCATAATGAATAGTCAGAAATTTGTAAATGTCTCGAACATTCCGACTAAAATTTCATCATTTTATTAACAATTATAATTGGGGGAGGCCTATGTCCAGTAGTGGACGTCTTTCGGCTGAAATGATTAACAATCATATACGGCAAAGATTGTAAGAAAACTAAAATCTGCTCCACCTGGAAATTATTTCTGCCGGCGCCCATGGATATGTCATACCCTAACAAAACAAAACTCGAACTCGGGTCGGCACGGAATACGTCCACCTAGGGCAGGCAATTCAGCTTGGTAGACACAACTTCGAGAAAGAAGCCAACAGAAGGATCCGTCTGGGCTGGGCAGCATTTGGCAAACTTCGCCGAGTCTTCTCGTCGCCTATACCGCAAAGTTTGAAGACAAAGGTCTTCAACCAGTGCGTCCTGCCAGTCATGACTTACGGTGCCGAGACATAGACACTGACAGTTGGGCTAGTCCACAAATTTAAAGTCGCTCAGCGAGCTATGGAGCGAGCTATGCTTGGAGTTTCTTTGAAGGATAAAATCCGTAACGAGATTATCCGGAGAAGAACCAGAGTGACCGACATAGCTTGTAGGATCAGTAAGCTGAAGTGGCAGTGGGCTGGCCATGTCTGTCGAAGGACCGATGGCCGTTGGAGCAGACGAGTCCTTGAGTGGAGACCGCGTATCGGCAAACGCAGCGTAGGGCGCCCCCCTGCCAGGTGGACCGACGACCTAAAGAACGTGGCTGGGGGGGACTGGATGCGGAAGGCAGAGGACCGAGCGTTGTGGCGCAACTTGGGAGAGGCCTATGTCCAGCAGTGGACTGCGATATGCTGAGTTGATTGTTGATAACAAAACAAACGAAAAAAATGTGCCGTACGCAGCGGCAGCACAATACACATAAACTAGTACAAAACTACTTTGGCTCGGGCTGCAATCCAGCCTCGAGTCACAGACATAGTAAAAAATATAGACGAAGTGCTGCGAACAATCATAGTGAAGCCAATAAAACCGTGCTCCTCCGTGTACAAACCAGCGCTCACGCACACACATGCACCTTAAACCGTGCTCACCTCTCTCAGTTCACATGTAGCGGCATCGTCCAGTAAGCATCGCGAAAACAAATATCCTTCAGGTACATGCTGTGTACGTGAGCACTGGTTGTACATGAAGGAGCACGGTTTTTGTTGGCTTCACTATGGTTGTTCGCGGCACTTAGTCTATATTTTTTACTATGCCTGTGCCTCGAGTATAATACTTTTCATTTTTTTTTTTACGTTGGGAAATCCTCATGGACGCAGTCCGCCCGGGGAAGGCGGAGCCAGTGTCGGACTCTTACCGACTAAAACCACCACGGTGTTCCTCTTCCAACCATTGGCCGGGGGCGTGGGAAACTTATAGTCGTCCAACCATCCCCGGCAGGTCCCGGCTCGCCACTAGTAGGCGAGCCCCTTCTCCACGTGCGGCATTCAAGAAAAGGGTGCGGCTGATGAGCCGCACCCTTTTCTTGACTTCTTCTTCTATCGTGTCGACATGAGCTACATAATGATAACAGCCAATGCCGTGGGCAAAAGATTAGCCAGTCAGCAGGTTGGTAGTTGGACTGACTGCCCAGGGTGCACCGGACGATCAATTAAATATCGCCACTAATAATAATATAATTTAATTTCTTGACTGGCGCGCGCGGAACACGACGCGCCACCATCACGGGCCTTGACTGATCGGGCGGCGGGCTACCCCGAGTCCGCCGCCAGCAGGCCCACTCTTAGGGTGGCTGGAGGTCGGCGTACGCCCTCCTGCGACGCCCGGTCCGTCTCCTGCGGGTGGGGAGAGAGGTCGTTGCCTCTCGAACCCTCTCCGCCGCCTCCTTTGTGAGCATCACCTCCTCACAAAAGGAGACGACGCCCTCCCAAGCGTTCTCACTCCCGACCATAGCCAAAACAACGGCCGGAAGCGAGAGATCGCTGCCGCCTACTTCGAGTATAATGGCTAACTTGGCTTAGGTACTTGTATCATGGGTTGTGCACTGGCCGGGTCCCCGCCCTGGGACCTGGAGGCGAAGGTGCTCGCGTCACTCTATCGGTGGCGTGAGGACGCGAGGTCGCGGGGCGAGCGACCGATGCAGCGAGAGATCGAGCTGCGTCGGTCGCAGCTCCGCGAGGTCCTGGTGGCTGAGTGGCGGGACAGGCTTTTGCGCCCTTCCGCCGGTCTCGCTACCGTCGGGGCGATCCGACCAGTTCTCGACGAATGGTTCGGGAGGAGGCACGGCTCCCTGACGTTTCGGGCGACGCAGGTGCTTTCGGGGCATGGTTGCTTCGGGAAGTACCTGTGTCGCATAAACAGGGAGCCAGACGCACGGTGTCACCACTGCGTCGACTGCCGGGAGGACACGGCGTGGCATACGCTGGCAGAGTGTGCTGCTTGGGAGGAGCCACGTCGTGCCCTCATCTCAGAAGTAGGCAGTGACCTGTCGCTGCCGGCCGTAGTTAATTCGATGGTCGGCAGCGTTGAGTCCTGGGAC
The DNA here is from genome assembly GCA_949699075.1 of Asteroscopus sphinx. NCBI lineage: Eukaryota > Metazoa > Arthropoda > Insecta > Lepidoptera > Noctuidae > Asteroscopus > Asteroscopus sphinx. The sequence goes on along the minus strand of OX453030.1, from coordinate 7,149,385 downwards.
GCGGTGGTTTCCTTCTGCGAGACAGTCGTCTCCCAGAAGGAGGCTGCGGAAAGGTTGAGGGAGGTGGAGACCGTCCTCCCGATCCGCAGCAGGCGCACCGGGCGTCGGCGGAGGGCGGACAACGCCCTCTTCCAGCCCCCCTAAATGGGTCCAGGGGCGACGGAATCGGGGACGTCCGCCGCCCCCCATACATCAGGACCCGAGGTGGCGGCGCGTAGTGTTCCACGCGCGCCCCTCTTAGCCGTTGCGGGGGGAGTCAAACACCCCACTCCCCCCGCTCGAGACTGGGCCCGCGCTAGCGGGCCAGCACCAGCCGGGGTTGCGGAAGAATAGCGCGTTCCCGCGACCCCGGCGCAGGTGAGTGATGGAACACCGGGGTGGTTTTTAGTCGGTAAGAGTCCGACAGACCCCCCCGCCCTCCCCGGGGAGGGCGGGGGACATCCATGAGGATTTTCCACCCCGAGATAAAAAAAAAAAAAAAAAAAAGGTACTTGTATCATAATGTACTGTTGTACAATAGTTTAAATACATAATTATTCAATGTAATGTATTTTATAGTATACAATAAAGCTTAAATAAATAAATAAATAAGATCAGTCAGGGTAAGGTTCGAAACACAGCACTGCGATGCAACGTCGCAGCTCATTACCTATGGAGAGGAGTAAAAAATCTTAATACTCACGAACACATTGAGGAAATGAAGTTGACCAGGTGCCATCTTGGCAAAACACGACGTTGGTGTCAACGACTCCATACCCTGGGCGGCAAGTGTAGTTCAGGTGCAGAGAAGGTAAGCTCTGGCCGGGACTTGCGTTCGGAGCGTTGGAAGCTAGATATGTACCATGTTTTGGGTACTCAGGTAGCACACAGTTCCCGGATACCGCAACTGGTCTAGAAAATAAATTAATAATTTAAAAAAGACTAGAAAAACACGCTTTTATAAATGCACGTAAAAACAAAAAATGTTCATATCTTCCGGCTCCATCATCAGATCAGTTCGACAATATATAATAGGTTTGTTATAACCTTGAAACCTGATCGTGTTCAAAGTCCATTACGAGGCCTTTCTCACAAGTGCAAACACGACTATGATAAGATATTCCATCATGGAATGCCAGTGCCTATCTTCCGGCTTCATCATCAGACCTTGAAACCTAATCGTGGTCAAAGTTCATTACAAGACTTTTCTAAGAAATCCAAAACAGCTATGATACGATTTTCCATCATGAAGTTCCAGTTCATATCGTCCGGCTCCATCATCAGATCAGTTCGACAGTACCATATTATTGTATTGTCATCAGAACTACATACAGCTGCCAATTTTCATTACGCTACGACCCTTTGAAGATGGTTGAATTAGTTACCTTAGATTCCATTACATAGTTAGTTACATACAGGTCGACGTAATAAAAGCGTGTTAATATGAGAAAATTATCATAGAACAAGAAATCCAATCCAATAATCGCGCGGTTTATATGATATGCCTTCAAGGGTTCCTACAAATAATATCAAAATCGGCATTCTTAGGCCCATTTTACAGAAAGTTTCTCAAGCGTTGGTCACTGTTGAAAACTAGTTTTGAGTTGGGATTTAATTTTAGAACATGCCTCAATCAGAGATTTATTGATCACAGTTCAGCTGAGTTTAGTTTTATTTTACTGTCACTTGTTTTGCTATTTGAGCAGAGATTTGATCTGTAATCACTCTAGTGTGGTCCAGTCTACGCTTGAGTAGAGACTTCTATTCTATTTCAAGGCAAATTAGTGTGTTATGTTGTTGAATTAAAGTTTATAATTACCTTATTGAAATAAGACCGATACTCAAATAACGATTCTATCCTTAAGTAGTGATTAGTTGATTGAAGATCAAACTGTACTTGAGGAACGTTCTGTAATACGGACCATAGACATTTCCTATTTATTTATTTATAATTTATGTACACACAATAACATAAGAAAGGAGACACCATCAAAAGTATTCAGTATAAAGGTACTGCTTATTTCAAAGAAATTTCTACCAGCAGACCTGCGAGAGGAGAAATAAATAAGAAATGTAGACGAAAATGTGTAAAAAAGACAAGAAACTTAAAATTAGTTTAGTAATAAAGCAATATATACTTTTATATATAGGTATTACTCTCTTACTTGTTTCCTCAAACGTTTCTAGACTCAAACTCAGTCAAGAATGCCTTCAAATGTATCTTGAGGAAATATCACTCAACCTCACTCAATACAATATTTCCTCCGTGGCACAGATAATATAATACAGGACCTATCCAGGATCCGTGGTAAATAATAAATGTTTTTGGGATATTTTTACACAGCACCATCTAGTCCCAAACTAAGCAGAGCTTGTACTGTGGGTACAGGACAATGGATATAATACTTAGGTATATAGGTACTATATTTTTTTGTAATATACATACTTATAATCCATAAGAAACACCCAGACCAACACAAACACTTATGTTCATTACACAAATATTTGTGTCCTATGGGAATCGAACCCGCGACCTCGTGACCAGCAGTCCGACACTTGAACCACTAGACCATAGACGTCGTCACCATCGTATGGTCGTCAAAATAGTTGTTGTTGTTGATTTAAGGGAACGTACTTCCCTTAAATCAAGAACAAAATTTTGATATAGGAACGTACTTTTTGACCCGTTGTCCAACTTCTGGTGGAGGCATTTCGTTGCATAGTTCGTCTGACTCATCCGAACCGTCTGCACATTCACGTCGCTGTAAAAAGTTTTTTTTTTAATTAAAAACTATAATACACATAAGGATCTACTACCTAAGTAACACACAAGTATTTTAAAAACCGTTTAAAGGTAAAAAACCGGCCAAGAGCATGACAAACAAATCAAATCGAATATTAATCATGGCTATTTTAGTTTTTGCAATAGACAGCAGCATTGGCGACTCAGAGAGTGTTGTTAGTAGCCTCTAGATGGCGCGCGCTATACAGCGCCAAATTTAGATATTCTGTGGCCAAATGCAATAGAAGGCAGCATTGGCGACTCAGAGAGTGTTGTTAGTACTAGATTGTATTACTAGATGGCGCCAAATTTAAGAAGTTTGTCATGTCAACAACATAACACAAAGTTACTTTTTGTGATTTTTTCAAATAGAAAGTAGCTAAAGGAGCATTATTTGCTATTACCATTTTTCTCTAAGGTTAATGAACTTTGAACTAGGACGTTTTAAGTATTTTTCAGTTTTCACTTTATAACTCAAAAATTTATAATCACATTATACTCGAAATAATTTTAAAAGAGAGTTTTTACAAAGGTCTATCAATGTGGAAGATTATAAGTTTCTACGTTATATAGTTTAGAAATAGTTATAGTTTTTAATCAAATATTAGTCTATAAAACTGAGATTTTGAATTTGGTGCAGACAAAGTTAGTATCCCGGGATCCCGGCAAATTATATAGTCTTTCTTGAATTTTAAATATGGAACACACCGCGTCACCACCGGCGCCGGGCTGTAGGGTTTTTTTTTCAATTCACACTGGCTGTTTATAAACTCACAAGACCGCGGCATTTTTTTTCGATTATTTTCTTTTATGAAATTAAATTCGTAGCTGACTATCTATAGTTCTATTTTTAAAATTCATTCCCGCCCTAGGGAGGAAAGCAATTACTATGAGTCTTTCCCGCCCTAGGGAGGGAATCAGCGTTTTCCACCCGCTACTCGGATCAAACAAACACAACTTTCCGAGTATGAGAAATGAAAATTGTATTTTACAGCATATCTAGCAGCGGATTTTTTCAACGCTTAATTAATTTTGCATTGAATGCTAGAAACATGGTGGGTTTGATTGCGTATTTATGTGTTGGCAGCGGAAAACTGGCTACTTGCGTTCCCGTAGTAAAAGACAATAGATAACATTTCTACTACCTTATTATTTAGATTTCTATGGACCCTTTAGTTTAGTTTAGTATTAGTTTTAGCATTCTTCCAGTTGTCGGTCCGTTTGCAAACCTATTACTTTAAAAAAAAAGACTAATACCAACCCCGTTACAATCAGCCTTCTGGTCAACACAAGCGCCGTATGCACACTGGAACAGATTAGAGGGACATGTCCTAGCTGCGCATGCGCTGATAGTCTCGTCTGACTTGTCCGGACAATTCGGAACGCCGTCACAGTAGTCCGTAGCTGGGATAGTATTGCCATCTTCACACCGGAACTTGTCACTGGAAGAAAACGGTGTTATATTTGCAGGTGAAATTGTTACGAGTAGTTAGAATCCCGAAAGTCTGACAATAATGCGCACCAATCTTCATGGCGGCTGTGAAGTTAGCGCTGTGCAGCGTCCCGCATCCCGATTGACACCCACTCACTCAAATTTTTGCTACTACCACACCTCGGACACTCAATAATATATAATTATAAACGCTAGCACCACCCTCATACACAAGATTACGTATGCATACGAACGCACACACACGTGTAGGTTAGGGATGCTCGCCGCTCGTAATACCGACTGGGTTCCTAGCGCTTTTTAGAGATGGCGTGCTTATATAGCGACTGGCGGTTGACATCCATAGCAATATTGCAGTCCAATTGTAGGCGAACTGTGGGCGGGTCCGGGCGAGGAATCTTGTATTGGCGGGGGGTGGAGAGTGGCCGTTCTGTACGTTAGTACTATTAGATATTCTGTTCTACTACACAGGCATTGGACTCGTTTTCACAACCGCCATAAAGTTTGGTGTGTACTATACCTATATCAGTATTGCCCATTAACTGGGTTGCGGGGGTCTGATGGCATTCACTCCGTGTCTGGTAAGACTGGAAGGCAAGCCAAACATTGTTGCAAATAAAAACCGGCCAAGAGCATGTTGGGCCATGCTCAGAATGATAGGGTTCCTAAGTAGGTGTCAAACGAATCAAATCGATTATTCATGGCTTTTTTAGTTTTTGCAATAGACGGCAGCATTGGCGACTCAGAGAGAGTTGTTAGTAGCCGCTAGATGGCGCCAAATTTAAGAAGTGTGTCAACATAACTCATACTTCTTTTTGTGATTTTTTAAAATACAAAGTATTTAAAGGAGCATTCTTTGCTATGATAATTTTTCTCTAAGGTCAATGACCTTTGAACTAGGACGTCTTAAGAATTTTTCAGTTTTCTCTCTATAACTCGAAAATTTATAAACACACCAAATACGGACGGACTATGGCTCGCCATGTCGGCGCCCGCGCCCGATCGCTGCCATTTTTGCAGTTGTGCGTGCGCTGACAACAGCCAAATACCCCAAATAGGCTTCGTTTAAAAACATTATCTGCTGCATCTATTCAGTTTGTGGGAATGAAAAAAAAAAATGTTAATCTTACTTAATTGTACCTATCTTCTAAAATTCTATTGTGCCCAAAACACGTTTTCTTGAAGTTTTCTAGATGGTTTTGATTTTTAAATCTAACCTCTTAAAACATGCTTTAGAGCAAACAATCTTTTTTATTTACAAAAATATTATCAATGAAATTAAGAAGACATTTAAGAAAGACAATAATCTAAGGCCCGTATTACAGAAGCTTCCTCAAGTACAGTTTAAACTCCAATCACCTCATCACTACTTAAGGATAGAATCGTTACTTGAGTATCGGTCTTATTCCAGAACGGTAATTATAAACTTTAATTCAACAACATAACACACGAATTTGACCTGAAATATAATAGAAATCTCTACTCAAGCGTAGTCTGGACCACGCTTGAGTGATTACAGATCAAATCTCTGCCCAAATACCTAAACATGTGACAATATAAAACGAAACTAAACTCAGCTGAACTGTGATCAACAAATCTCTGCTTGAGGGACATTCTAAAATCAAAGCTCAACTCAAAACTAGTTTTAAACAGTGATCAACGCTTGAGTATCGTTCTGGAATACGGGCCTAAGACATAGTTGTTTCTGTTTTTCAAATATTAGTTTTAAGTTTTTTATTTAAAAAAAAAGTTGTTAATTTTCATTCAAGTTGAGCGGCGCACCCGACCGACGTCCCTCCTCAAGTTGTCAGTTCTGTCCAAAACTGCGTAGCATCTCTAGTACGCAGAGACATGCATCGGTAAATCTCATGTCTCTGCTAGTACGTCTGTGGCACTCTGTGGTACAAAACGACAGTGACCGCAGAGGTCTGATTTTATTTTATAGGTGTTGTCAGCCTCTTACGTTGAGAAAATCTGACTGAATTAATACTTTGCTGATGCCATTAAAGATCTTTTGTAAGACTTGGAGATGTATTAGCTTTTACTTTTACCTTTAAACGACTGTTACTTGGGTAAGTTGTGATACCCAAACTCACCGTATTTGACTACTCTCGTTCCTACACTTGGGCAGCAGTTCATCAGACTTGTCCGCGCACTCGGCGATGCCGTTGCAGGGCGCCGTGCCGTCCACACATGCGCCGTACGTGCACCGAAACCAGTTTGGTTGACATCTGACGAAGAGAAACATTTGAGGGTAAAAATAATACGGTTTCTTGTGGTTCCCATAAAGAAGAGGCTGCTAATAAACCATTTGACAGTTTGTAACATGCAATACTCAACGACGCGCGGTCAAAGCAAATGCTCCTCGATGAGTACGTTGAGTTGTCGCACTATTGGGATGTAATGCTCAACACCGAATTTTTCATTGTTACTAGATGCGCAGTTTAGAAGAACAACATGGTAACACGAGTTATGGTTCCGGAACCACACTGCCATTAGTTCATTTGACAGCTGTCTCGCGAACACGTAAATTTGTCTGCCTAATATTATTTGTTTTATCGGAATCAGCGAGTATTGTATGATTCTTTGGCGTAGTGCTTTGTTTTTTGTTAAGTAACCCACTATTTCACCGTAAAAATTATTAACAACGCGATAACTAGTCAATATAATAAATTTTCTTTCTATGGGCATGTCCATTACGAAGCAAAGGCGGGAAAGTCCATTACGCTACTTCTCGCTTATAATGATTGCAATATGCAACTTTTATGCATCGATACTAGATGGCGGTAGGTTGCGTCAACTGAATTTGGAACATGCTGCTTATACGAGATCGCGTGTCTATGTATTGACGTCGTTGGTTACATTAACGGCCAAAATTAATATCCTATCTATCCACGATTTGCCCTACTAGAGATAGAAATTTGACATAAGCTCCATACAACTTACGTCAAATTTGTATCTTTAGTAGGGCAAATCGTGGATAGATAGGATATTAATTTTGGCCGAATACCGACGAGCATGCATGATGAGGTTACTATACTTACTTGGATTTTCTACACAGTGCGTGTGTCTCATCGCTTCTGTCGGGACAGTTTACTTCGCCGTCACACTTCCCTTCGGCGGCAATGCAAGTGCCGTCCCTACACTGCCATTCATTTCTCCTGTAAAACAAGTAGACAGAAAGGAGATGTCCGCGATGTCGATGAGATGTGGTTAGTCAAAATGTTTGTTATGTTTTGATTTTATTGTACGCGACCTTTGAGTTATACAGGGTTATTTGTAAAACACCGTTAACCTCTCAGGACTATGTTACTAACATCATAAACAACAACTTTTGTTCTATGACTTTTTACAAAACATAATACATTTACCAAAAACAAACCTTCAAGATTTTGTTGTCCTATCTAACACATTTCAACTCTGTATTTTGCTGTACCTACCTACTTCTGCGGCGACGCAAGCGCATCAAAGCGACCGACCGATATTTTTTATTTTTTTCGAATTGGCTACTCACAGGAAGCACTAGAGTGCTCTTTCTGCTTAACCGGGCTTTGGGGGCGGAGAGTCCCGTTAGGGACTCCATCCGCCGAAAGATTTTCGACTATTACTAACTTACATACTAATTTCGCGGTTGCAATGCCGCATAAGGGCGTCCCCCAGGGAAGGGCTCGGACCTCGGCTTAGGGCATTGCTGGGGGACACCGCCGCTACGTCCCCCGGCAGCCGTTGCTGCATCGGAAAATGTTTTCTCGAAAGCGGCGGACTTTCGGTATTACGGGGGGGGAGACGCGTTTCGCGAATCACCGTTAAGCGGCACGCCTCGCCGGCAAGGGCTAGGACCTACCTAATCCTAACTGATCGGCGATCAAAACTGCTCATAACGCGGAATAGAATAGGAATAGGAGCGAGCGAGAGCATAACCGGTCTCGCGTGACGAGATTATCTCCGGTTGCGACACCGTGAGGGCGTCCCCAGGTGGGGAGCTCGACCTCGGCTCACGGTGCAGCTGGGGATTCCCCGCCACTGGTCCCCCCAGCAGCCGCTGCTGCATCGTGTTGGGTTTCTCGAGAGTCGGAATCTCGGCATCTGTGTGGGTGTCGCGTCGGTCCCCTCCGGTGGGGACGAAATTTAGGACGACGGCGTCTGATGGTGCTAGTATTTTTATTTGACTCCTGGAGGAGGGTGATGTCGTCATCGGGTCCGATGAGCACGTGTCTAGGTCTGCGAGTTTTACTAATGGAGAGTGGGTTATAATCAGTGGCCGCCGCAACCAAAGGGTTAGGATGATTAGGGGCGGTGTCGAAATAGCGTTTGGAAGCACGCTTGAAGTACTACATGACGGTCGGCAGTTTTAGGTCAACATGGAGTTGGGCGTTACGGAGATACCAGGGGGCGTCCACGGCCTTTCGCATAAATCGATTTTGGATGACTTGTAGCTGGTGAATTCGTCCTGGCTTGACGTGTGCGAACACAACGCTAGCGTAGGAGAAGATGGGTCGGACACAAGAAGTGTAAATTCTTATTTTGAGGTTAGTGGCTAATTTACTGCGCGCATTTAACAGGGGATGCAAACGTCCGAGGACGAATTTGGCACGGTTACGTACCTTGCGAATGTGAGATCTGAAGGTCAACCTACGGTCAAGGATTACTCCCAGGTACTTGGCTTCCGGTTGCCAAGGTATCTTTTTGCCAAACATTGAGATAGGTATATGACTTTGAGAGCGGTAGTGTGTCAGACGTTTCTTATCGAAGAGAACGGCTGAACTTTTTTCTGGATTAACTTCGATTCTCCATTTCCGAAACCAATCACCGAGGGTGTTGGCCGCGGATTGGAGGGTACGAGAGATGTTGGAATGAGTGGAACCGGTGTAGTAGACTGCCGTGTCATCGGCAAAAAGGGCTAGACGAGCCTTACCGCACTTAGGGATGTCACTGGTGTACAATGAGAACAGGAGAGGGGAGAGCACGGAGCCTTGCGGCACACCGGCATGAATGGGGCGGGGGGAGGAAAGAGCTCCCTCTATACGATAGCGAAAGGAGCGATTCGACAAGAAGTCTCGGATGATGAGCACGAGACGATCTGTCACTTTTTTGGTGTACAGCTTATATAATAAGCCATTGTGCCATACTTTGTCGAATGCCTTTGCCACGTCGAAAAAGAGAGTGCCGGTCATATGTGACCGCAAATGAAGTCTGCACTGATGTGTTCAACAATGCGGTGCAGCTGATTGACGCAGCAGTGCTTTGTACGAAAGCCAAACTGCTCGTCGGGTAAGAGTTTATTGGAGTCGACAAAATCTTTTAGTCGCTTATAAATAAGCTTCTCATAGATTTTGCCGAAGACATTTAATAGGCTAATGGGCCGATAACTATTCGGCTCTGCCTTTGGCTTGCCCGGTTTGGGAATTCCTATTACCGTGGCTTGCTTCCAGGCCTGGGGAAAGATGTTATTGCTAAATGCCGCGTTAAAGATAGCGGTCATTAGGACGATGAGGGCGGCGGGGAAACGTTTAATTACCTTATTGGTGATACTGTCTAGTCCAGGGGCTTTTTTAGGTTTAAGATCCTTGACTATAGAGAGGACCTCCTCGGGGGAGATCGGTGGGAGCGGGTCGTCGGGGTCTTCTACAGGGGGGAGGGTAGACCTACGCTCCACCTCAGAGTTTACCTTGTCAAGGTGGAGTTTATCTACGGGGAGTGTGCTAGGGGTGCATTGGGACTCCAAACTGTCGGCCAGACACTCGGCTTTGTCGCTATCCATAAAAGGCCGGCCTTTGGTTGGGTCGGTTAAAGGGGGGCATGGTAACAATGGTTTCGCTTTTAAGTTTACGCTGAAGGTCCCAAAAAGCAGTGTGATTTGGACGGATTTCGCTGAGCTCCTTGTCCCAACGATCGCCACGCACCTCTTTAACGCGTCTCTTTACAGCGTTCTGCAATGAGCGCATGTAGGCGCGATTCGCCTCTTTGGGAAAAGTGTCATAGGCACGGATGGCCGCGTTCTTCTCGCACCTCAATTCATTCACATCGTCCGGCAACCTCCAACGCCGGTCATCCGGTATTGGAACCTGCCGTGAGCATTCACTCACTACGGACTGCACATGATTGGTGAGCGAGTCGATCGCGTTCATCGTGTCCGCGACCGACACGATATAATCGGGTATTGAGTCAAGGTGAACAGATGAGGTAGATTTGAGGCGGTCCTCGAGTCTCCTCCAGTCAGTTATTGTTTTAGTCGGGGGGGGGGGGGGCATACCGGGATCCGGGGGGCAACCCCGGGGACCCAGTTGTAAAATGACAGGACGGTGGTCAGAGTTTAATTCTTGGGATACCTCAATCGAGCGTATTGCCAGGTTAACATTTTTAAGGACCGTCCCGACATTCTAGATATAGCCCATCTAGAATGTCGGTACGGTTATTTAAATTATCAGGGTAGTGAGTGGGACGCATCGGTGCGATGACGTCAAAGAACAATTTGTTACTAAGCGTTTCTAAGCGAACACCAACGGGATTGTTGGAGACACAGCTCCATGAACGATGTTTGGCTTTTAAGTCGCCAGCTATAATAACAGAGTTACTGAGGTCGAAGAGGGCTTTGAGGTCGTCCTCAAGTTGCCCATTGGGTCTAGTACTGGATCTGTATGTCGAGGCTATGGTTATGGGCTGGTGCCCCGTCATACCTATACGACAGATTGAAGTCTCCAAGCATTGTAACTCGGGGGGGTCAATGGGAATACAATTAAGTGAGTTACGGTAATAGATAGCCGTTCCTCCCATGGCGGCGTACGACCTATCATTTCGAATCAGTCTATAGTTGGCAATGTTTGGGTTGCGGCAGTGTGGATTAAGGAGGGACTCTTGAATGAGTAAGATATCTAATTGATGGTCACGCAAAAAGATCGCTATCTCTTCGCGTTGACCGCTAATGCCACGGGCATTAAAGAAGCCTATATTAAGGGAACGGGGTTTGGTTCTACGTGCTGGAGCTGTAATATCCATTTTAGTTGGCAGAAATGTGGGCGTAGATGTCTTGGTACCTTGCGATAGCCTGGAGACGCAGGAAGGGATTACCTTCCGATTCCTTCCATAGGCGAAGGAACGCGTCGACACGTGTCTCTCCTGAAGAGGGGAGGGGGTACTGAGGAGGTACCAGTCGGGGTAGGTTAAGATTTTGGGGCCTTCCCTGAGGGGGGGGCTTTCCATGGGGCCTTGAACGCGGGCACCTTAGCGGGAATAGGTGGCCTGGGAGTGGGTGCCGGGACGGAAATGTCCATTAGCGCTGGGGGGGCAGGGGCCGTGGGGGCTGAACGAGAGGGGGGGAGGGGCGGAAATTGGCTCTGCTGGCCTCCCCTGTTAAACCAGGGGTTGGGCCCAGTTGGGCCCACGTGTTTTGCGTTGGGTCCTAGAGGCCCGTGGCTGTTTGGCATCGGGCCCAAATTTTGCCCAAGTGGGCCAAGGTGATTGGGGATGGGCCCATGTGTGCCGGGTATTTTGGGGGTGGGCCCGGGTGGTCCTCTACGGAATGTGGGCTGATAGGGGGTGTTGGGGTTAGGGGTCCCGAAGGAGGGGGCTTCCCTTCCAACGCGTCCGGAGGCACGTTTCGCCAATCTGGCGTTTTTCATTTTGGGTGCTTTCGGGCATCCGCGATAACTCACCGGATGTCCAGATTGACCGCAGAGGACACAGCTGGGGGGCTCTGTGCACTGGTCCCTCTCTTTGGGACGCTCGCACTCCTTTGTGCCGTGGTCGCCCAGGCACTTCACGCACCTAGGCTTGGCGCAGCAATTACGCTGTGAGTGGCCATATAGTTGGCATCGGTGGCACTGACCAGGCTGGCTGGACTTGTGCGGGCGCTCTATCTTTATGCCTGATAGGTGGCATAGTGTCTTAATGTTGAATATGGCCTTTGCGTCCTCGCAGGGCTCGCAAATGACCAGGACCATCTCGTATGGGTCTCCGTGTTTACCACGGAAGTTCACGGAACATACGGTGGACTTCGGCGGCGGGGATGCCTTGTGACTTAAGGTCACTCAGCACGTCAGCAGTGGTAATTTCCGTAGGAATTCCTCTGACCACCACTCTAAGGAGGCGGTCCTCCGGGAGAGCGTAGGTGTGAAAGGACACACCACGGTCACGCAGCATCTTGGTAAAGCTGCGGAAATCGTTGGGGGTAGGCACTTGGACCTTGATACCCTGTTGGGTAGTGCGGGCACTGGTGTACATGATCTGACGATCAGTACACCATTTGGACACTTCGGTCCACTTCGCCTTATCCTGTATGAATAAGGGAGGCGGGGGGGGTATTTTCCTCTGTGAAGCGGAGGGGGGCGTGCCGCGGGGGGAAGCGGGCCTGCAGCCCTGCGGGGAGGAATCTGAGGCGTGGTGGGGGGGGGGGCGGGACGGAGTTATCCTCCGAGGTTTTTGGGGCCTTATTGGGGACGTGAGCGTCGGCCTTGGCTTTTCGCGCTCGCTTTTTTCCTTTACCCACTACTGTGGTAAAGGAATCGGGCTGCTTGGGGGGTGCCTCACTATCGGAGGACATCTCCTGGTCCAAAGTGTTCGTGGAAATTTGCCGGTTGAGGGAGGGGGCTGGAGTGGGGATGGGTGAGGGGGTGCGGTCCTTGAAGTCCAAACTGGCGTAGCGCCTATGCGGACTACGGGGGGACCCCAATGGTTCACGGGACCGGGACCGGGACGGCGAAACTGAACGGCTACGTGCCGAATGCAGCTCATCCTCGTCACTAGCGGGGGGGGGGGGGGGGCGTCTGCGCCTTAGCTGGGGAGCAGCCGGGGGCGACTCCGGGGAATCGGGTACATTGGAGGCGGCGGTATAGCCGGACACCGCTTCAGGAAACAGGTTCCCATATTTTTTAATAATATATGGGTCCTTGAAGAGGACGGACTTCAACATGTGCAGGAACTCGGCGTCAGTCATCATTAGATGACTAAACCGAGAACCCGTTAAAATGAACGTAAGGGTGCGTTATGCGCGGCCTACATAAAAATAAAAACAAATAAAAACGCACACGACGACGAGCGTAACGTAAACTAAACCATAATCCCGGGTGGGTGTTCCCGGGAGTGTGTAAACCCTCCCCGTCGGGTATAGACGGGGAGGTTGTGTGCCTACTGGCGAGCCCTAAGCAAGTTGGTATCCTGTTGCCAGTCTTAATGTGCAAACAGGTCCCCTCCCAGAGTCTCTAGTGCAATGGGTAAAACCCTTAGAGAATGCTAGATGGGACGAAACGGGGTTAAGGCTAGGGACGACTAGGAGATCCCCCAATATCGTCTGGTCCTAGCCCCCTTCCAATTTTTACTTTGCTCAAAAGAAATTCAATTTAGTTGGCTAAATGCCGGTAACGAAACCATAGCGCGATCTAACTTAACGGCACAACGCCATCTATCGAGCTTAGCGACAACTTTGGACACCAAGCTAATATTGATCGCGCCATGATTTCGCTTCATGTCCGAATATGTTATTAGATTTGAAAATGTATGAAACGTATGTATACCTAGTGCTGTGTTAGACTACCCAACAATGTTAAATGTTGTTTCGTGCAAATTAATAAATAAATTGAATTGAATTGTTTGCATGCCCTATTTTAGGCGGAATATTATGTACCAATACAATTTTTTTATACCATCTATGTATCAATATTCACACAAACAAAGAATTGAATTGAATTGAACAGTTGCCGAATTAGCAAACACTTGAGGGTGCGTTTCCACTGACGCGGTGACTAGCGGAGCGGGGAAATAATTTCATCATCATCATCATATCAGCCGAAAGACGTCCACTGCTAGACATAGGCCTCCCCCAAGCATCGCCACAACGACCGGTCCTGTGCCTTCCGCATCCAGCGGATTCCCGCGACCTAATAATTTAAATAATAAAATTGCACAACGAACGATTACGCCACGTCTCCGCTAAGCCTAAGCTACTTGCGACGCTGTCAGCTGAAGAGCTAATATTACAGCACTGGTGTACTTACCGACACTGTGATTGTCTTTTAATTCTTTCATGTAAAACTACGTCCTCAGCAGGGACGTTTCTGGAAAAAAATATGTGCGTTTAATATGACGTGGTCTACTTTATTATAATATTTATTATGTGTATGGGAACAGTAAAACCAAGATAAAACATTCAGCGACTCAAAAAAATCCCCAGAACTCCGCCATCAGATAATGTTATCTATGGCTTTTTATTGCTCTTTTATCATAAAAACTTTTTATTTATCCATAAGTGGCGGCGAAGTGGCTTATTTAGTAACGATTGAAATTCAACCTTATATATTTCTGAATACGACTGAAAGGACATTGATAAAAATAGCCTTAAACTGTTACAATGATGAACAATATACGAAAATTACATGCGAATTTTCTCGTTTCATAATATATATTGTATTTAATGCGGACAGTACAAGAACCATTTTTAGGGTTACGTAGTCCTACAAGGAACCCTTATAGTTTCGTCATGTCCGTCCGTCTGTCCGTCTGTCCTAATCCTTTAGAGCTTAATAACTTCTACAGTTATAAACATAAGTAAATGAAATTTTGTAAAAAAATGGTCTGGATATAGATCTCAATTTTAAAAGAATAAAAAAATCTTGATTACGTATTTTAGGGGTGGCGCCCATACATGTGAAACGGCGATGAAAATTTTTTTTTCGCTGCACCCCCTCGTGTGGGGTAGCATTGAATAGGTCTACTAAAATGAAGGTAATGTTTCATACATAACTTTTTTATCAGGTATACCATCTGCGAAATACAGCCCGCCAAAGTGGCTTGCAATGTGTCCCCCCCCCCCTGCCATTTCTAAACTATGCAACATAGAAACTTATAATCTTCCACATTGATAGACCTTTATAAAAACTCTCTTTTAAAACTATTTCGAGTATAATGTGATAATAAATTTTTGAGTTATAGTGAGAAATCTGCAAAATACTTAAGACGTCCTAGTTCAAAGGTCGTTGACCTTAGATAAAAATGCTCATAGCAAATAATGCTCCTTTAGTTACTTCCTATTTTAAAAAACCACAAAAAGTAACATTGTGTTATATTGATTTAGCTTCTTAAATTCAGCGCTAGGTGGCGCTGTTTGCAAAAACTAAAATAGCAATGATTAATATTCGATTTGATTCGTTTCTGATCATAGACCAAGTAAAAACTCAAGACAAATTCCAGCGGAACATTGAATTGATGCAGGGTATGCAAATGTATGAGTGACATTGACAGCGATGGGAGTGTTGCTAGATAAGATCTTTTTACCCCTGATATCAAACAACTGACCACGACTAATATCAAGTCTTTAAATAATTAATACTATCCAATTATGAACAGTCACGGAAAGGGATTGTTTAGCAAATTTACTGTCAATTTAAATTTTCCGTATATTAATAATCACAATTATTGTCATTCGTTATCAGTATACCAACTAGGACTAGGATCAGGGCTAGAAAGGCAAAATACGGCAAAATTTACAAAAAAAATAGTATATATGTATTATATCCATTGTCTAGTACCCATAGCACAAGCTCCGCTTAGTTTGGGACTAGATGGTATTGTGTAAAAATGTCCCAAAAATATTTATTTATTTATTTATTTGTGTCTCAATTTGCTAAATAATTCGTGTCCCTGGCCGTACATAGAATATAACTATATAATAAAATATTGTTATTTGCTATGCAAGACTGTAAAGTTGTTATTTAGCGCGTTTTCTTCTATTAAAGCAAGCGAAGGATTTTAAGATTGAATTCTAAAATATAATCAAAAAAATGTAAAGGCACGAGACGCAAATAATTTTGCAGCCGTGCAAAACACACAACTTTTCATCTCACTGCAGCCAAGAAAATGCTAGATGTAAGAAAAACAATTGAAATATAATTAATCAGGGTTTAATTATTCATAGTAGTTACTTACAAAATGGAACATTATACTAAAACTAAAAATAACATTACTGCTGTTGGTTGGATACTTGTGTACTATTCCTTGGTAAATTATTTGCAAAATTATCAAAAATTACTCATTTCATTGGATTCCATTGTGGTAGATGTGAAGGATTCATTATGTTGTTTTTCACCCGACTGCGGCGCAGCCCAAAAGGAGGGATCACGTTTTTAGTCATGTATAAATCATGCTCAACAAAGTGTTCGCTACAAATGAGTGAATAATTGGATGGAGACCAATTGTTTTCATTTCGGCTATTACGTATTACTTCAACCCACTCTTTTTAGGGTTCCGAAGTCCTACAAGGAACTCTTATAGTTTCGTCATGTCCGTCCGTCTGTCCGTCTATCCGTCTGTCCGTCTGTCCGTCTGTCCATCTGTCCGTCTGTCCGTCTGTCCGTCTGTCCTAATCCTTTACAGCTTAATAACTTCTACAGTTATAAACATAAGTAAATGAAATTTTGTTGAAAATAGTCTACATATAGATCTCAATTTTAAAAGAATAAAAACATCGTTTTTACTTATTTTAGGGGTGGCGTCCATACACGTGAAATGTAGATGAAAAAATTTTTTTCGCTGCACCCCCTCGTGTGGGACATCAATGAATAGGTCTACTTAAATGAAGGTAATGTTTCATACACCACTTTTTTATCAGATGTACCATCTGCGAAATATAGCGCGCCAAAGTGGCTTGCAATGTGTCCCCCCCCCTGCCATTTCTAAACTGTGCAACGTATAAAGTTATAATCTTCCACATTGATAGACCTTTGTATAAACTCTCTTTTAAAATTATTTCGAGTATAATGTGATTATAATTTTTTGAGTTATAGAGAGAAAACTGAAAAATACTTAAAACGTCCTAGTTCAAAGGTCATTGACCTTAGAGAAAAATGATCATAGCAAATAATGCTCCTTTAGTTACTTTCTATTTGAAAAAATCACAAAAAGTAACTTTGTGTTATGTTGAACACACTTCTTCAATTTGGCTTCTTGAATTTATCGCTAGATGGCGCTACTAACAACACGCTCTGAGTCGCGAATGCTGCCGATTATTGCAAAAACTAAAAAAGCATAGCCATGATTAATATTCGATTTGATTCGTTTGTAATTACACCTACTTAAGGAACCCTATAATACTGAGCATGGCCCGACATGCTCTTGGCCGGTTTTTTTCTGTTAAAGTCTTTCGGAAAGCTAATAAGCAAAAAAAGCGTAAAAATAACATGACGATTAGTTTTACCCGATTTCTGGGGTAAATTATAATTTATTAACATGCAACACAGGAATATTCCTTGGCGCGGTAAGGTTACAAGAAAATGAATTGTAAACATTAAAATATGATTAAAATAAATTACTAACTTGTGAAAAGTAATTCCATCTGACTTTTTATGCGCTGTAGAATTATTTTTGCACCGTTTCACGACATACGAAGGCATTTTAAGATTTTTTTCAAAGCTCTTTGACAGTTAAGTGTCGTGGTGACACGTTCGGTGATTCGAAATACAATAAACAGTTCGGCTGGGTTTGAATGTGAGTGTGTGCGTAATTCGCGTGTACTACGCAAATCGGCAAGGTTTTGAATGTATCAAATTTTTGTTCGTGACATTTGGTCTATAGGTATCTTGTCAAAGTTTGTGATTAGGAACCCTATAATACTGAGCATGGCCCGACATGCTCTTGGCCGGTTTTTATATTTTATGGAGTATCAATACATTAATGACGTAACCGGATAAAATTGTATCATCTACGATATCTGTGTATCATCCATATTTTTATTTCGATACTCTATAGTCTATGATTCAATATTATAGACTCCCAGACTCCTTTTCACACAAGAAATAAAATTCCAAAAAATTGGCATCGACTGACAACTTGATGACAATGTAGGTTGTTTGACATAACGAAAAAAGCAAAACATGACATCAAACAAAATAGCACAAATATCTGATATCTGTGATTATATGTGTCAAAATAGTAAATATTTAAAAAATCTAAAATTATATTTAGTACTGTCCTTGTTTATGAATGTATTGCAATAGATTGGCTTCATTGAGTTGTATATGGTGAGCATCAACTTTAATTTGTACAGAAAAAGGCCGAGTCACTAAGGAACTTTAGCAATGTCCTTTGAATAGCGGAATAAAATCACACGAGGCCCAAAGCGCGGCGAAAAGCGGTCGAGCGGCCAGAGCCACAAGCGTCCATAACGGCCGGTCAATAAGAGTTAGTTTGCCTTGCAACCAGTGAACCGCCACTCCGTTGGTGACCCTTATGACATTTTCAAGGAGTCAAGGAGCACGCACTGCCGTTTAACTTTTTTGAACCGCTGATAGTCATGTATTCTATGGATTTCTATTTAGGGTGGACTTCCTCCCCCAGCATGCCCTAAGCCGAGGTCCGAGCCCTGGGGGACGTCCTTATGCGGTTATTTCAGTCGGTTTCAGTTTTTAAGTTAGGAAACCTTTTCTGGCTGATGGAAACCCTAACGGGACTCTCCGTCACGCTAGTTCGGTTAAGCAGCAAAAGTACCTAGGTACTGTCTGCAAAATTTAATTAGAAAGAAACGTGGACTTGCGTGTGTCACGGCCGATGCGACAGACGCGCACGACTAACACAATGCTTAGGCTTACGCGACTCTTCAACAATATGAAAATGTATGTCGTCAGCCGCATGCTGTGGTTGCATGTGTCTGTCGCGGGTCCCTGAAACGGTGGCATACGTTTTCATAGAAAGAAAAAGTATGCAGTTTGTTGGCAGATGTTGATCACATGTTGTGATGTAGTGTTTGGTATTGTCACGTCAGCAGCGGCGCGATGGTCGCGCACGTCTGTCGCATCGGCCGCGACCCACAGAAGATACGTAGAATGTACGTCTGTGCACAGAAGTCTACCTGTAGCGGTTTCTTCCTGCGGCTGAATTGAGGAACCCTATTGGCAAAATATTTTTGGGCGGCTTAAAGCGGTCAAACTGGGTCAAACGCAGTGCATGCTGGGCCAAGCGTGGCCGTTCTTGAGTTATAAATGCTAACCCAACTTTGTTCTAATATTAAGAAGGTGTTAAAATATAGAATTTATTATAATGTTAATATAGTTATCCATTGAATTTATTATTGTGTTGGAGTATTGAATTATTGTTATGAATTGAAATGTTTAATACGGCGCCCTTTATGGATTTTAATATAAATTGATTATTATTATCTCATTGAGATTTGGATTATAATGTATAATGCTCGGACGAATACAATTTTACTTTTAACTCTTATCTTAGCGGTCTTTGTGAAGCCTATGCTCATGTACCTATACGGCCTATCTAGGGTTGGGTTGCTACTTATGAGCTGGCTCCAGATGATGAGGAGGAATGAGGAGTATGTTATCTACGAGGAAAGTTTCAAGAATGAATGTGGATGGCTACAAGAAAAAAGGCAGACCAAAGAAAACATGGATAGATTGTGTGAAAGATGATAATATAAAAAGAAGAGGGATAAGGGCAGGAGGATGATGACTTACAAGCTGGCTTCAAGATTGCAGAGAGCTTCGTCCAGGCCGTCAGGACAGTCCCTGTTTCTGTCACATATCAAGCTAGCGCTGATACAGGTGCCATCTGAGCAGGTGAACTCGCTTGCACTGAAATTAATTTAGGTAAGACAGTATCAAGAAGATAGATGCTCTGGAGATGTGGTGCTGGAGGAAAATGCTTGGCATATCGTGGACTGAGCATCGAACAAATGTCTCCATACTCCAAGAACTCGGAATCAAGCAGCGTCTATCGACTTTGGTGCGATCCCGCATCCTCAATTGTTTCGGCCATGTTACGCGGCGTAATCACGAATCTATAGAGCGACTTATCGTACAGGACAGAATAGAGGGCTCAAGAGTGCGTGGAAGGCCTCCCATGCGATGGACTGATTTAATGAAGTCTGCCGTGGGCCGGCCATTACATGAATTTTCTCATGGGTGTCGTAAAAGGCGACTAAGGGATTCACCAGAGGATGGGCAGCAGCGTTCTCTGAGTAATTAACCAACCAACTGCGATTGCCGACCCACCTGCCAAGCGTGGCAATTATGGCAATTCCCAATTGCCAATTGCAATGGGGGAGGCCTAGGTCCAGCAGTGGATGTCTTTCGGCTGAAATGATGATGATGAAGACATTATCAGCATCATTTTCCTTTTAAGGGTTTGTATCCACGGGATCTAGCTGTTACCTACCACATGCTTTTACTATGCTTACGCCGTCTGTCTGTCCGTCCGTCCGTCTGTCTGTCACAAGGCTGTAGCTTTAACCATCGACTGTACAGCCCAATAGACGCCCAATATCATCATCATCATCCTCCTGCCCTTATCCCAATTTATTTGGGTCGGCGCAGCATGTTTTTTTCTTCTATACATCTCTATCAGCCGTCATCTCCGTGTTCACTTTCTTTCTATTCATATCATCTTTCACACAATCCATCCATATTTTCTTCGGTCTCCCTCTTTTCTTATAGCCATCAACATTCATACTTAAAACTTTCCTCGTAACATGCTCCTCATTCCTCCTCATCACATGTCCATGACCATGATAGTCTGTTGCTACTTAACTTCTCTGTCACTGGCACTACTTTCAGACTCCCTCTTACATATTCATTCCTTATCCTATCCATTCTCGTTACAACACACATTCCTCTTAACATTCTCATCTCAGCTGCATGCACTTCTTTCATTAATTCCTTTTGTAGCCCAATATTCCGATCCATACAGGACAGCAGGTCTTATCATGGTCTTATAGACGCCCAATATAATCATTACAGCCGAAAGACGTCCACTACTGGACATAGGCCTCCCCCAATTAAGGGGGGGCCCAATATAATGCGTACAATAAATTCTGGCAACCAGCTGAGGTGCCCCAGTAAACCGAGGTTCGAGCCTTCCCTTGGGGGGACGCCCTTATGCGGTTTTTGCAACCGCTTTTTAGGGTTCCGAAGTCCTACAAGGAACCCTTATAGTTTCGTCATGTCCGTCCGTCTGTCCGTCTGTCCGTCTGTCCGTCTGTCCTAATCCTTTACAGCTTAATAACTTCTACAGTTATAAACATAAGTAAATGAAATTTTGTTAAAAAATAGTCTGCATATAGATCTCAATTTTAAAAGAATAAAAAAATTTTAAAGTTAAGTTAAGTTTTTTGGCGCCCATACATGTGAAATGGGGAAAAATATTTTTTTTCGCTGCACCCCATCGTGTGGGGTATCATTGAATATGTCTACTAAAATGAAGGTAATGTTTCATACACCACTTTTTTATCAGGTGTACCATCTGCGAAATATAGCCCGCCAAAGTGGCTTGCAATGTGTCCCCCCCCCTGCCATTTCTAAACTATGCAAAGTAGAAACTTATAATCTTCCACATTGATAGACCTTTGTGAAAACTCTCTTTTAAAATTATTTCAAGTATAATGTGATTATAATTTTTTGAGTTATAGACAGAAAACTGCAAAATACTTAAAACGTCCTAGTTCAAAGGTCATTGACCTTAGAGAAAAATTATTCCGGCAAATAATGCTCCTTTAGCTACTTTCTATTTGAAAAAATCACAAAAAGTAACTTTGACATCAATCAGACTTCTTAAATTTGGCTTCTTGAATTTATCGCTAGATGGCGCTACTAACAACACGCTCTGAGTCGCGAATGCTGCCGATTATTGCAAAAACTAAAATAGCCATGATTAATATTCGATTTGATTCGTTTGTACACCTACTTAAGGAACCCTATAATACTGAGCATGGCCCGACATGCTCTTGGCCGGTTTTTAGTTATAAGTTAGGTTTAGGGAAATTTTTTGGCGGATGGAGTCCCTAGCGGGATTCTCCGCCACCCGCCCTGTTAAGCAGTTAGGGTATCCATTTTGGGGTACAAATTCTGAGAGAGTTCATTCGAAAAAAAAAAAAATTTTGCTTGTCACAGTAATTATTTTTATCATGATTCATTTACCTGCAAGAGTTGATGAGCTCCTTGGTCACTGCACACACAGCTGGTGATGTAACTGAAATTGTCAGAATCATATGTCAAAACCAACAGTTCTTGCGCGATAACATGGCAATATCAGACATCGTTCTGACTCGCTACACATACAAATCTGTCGGTGATGTTATCTATTAATACAAGGGTTGCTATGCATCGACCGTGCTGTTAAAGTGACCACTACCACGTACCACGATGCGCTAGTGACCAAGGGATTTTAATATAAAATTCCTTGCTAGTGAGAATAATTTCACATCTTTCGCGAAACAATCTCATGCGTGGTTACAGACAATATGTCAGAATAACAGAATACTGCAAAATGTATAAGTAAGGAGGTCAATGTCCGCTATTGCCTTGCTATCCCGAATGAACTACACCCCTTATAAAGGCACTGCTTATAAAACAAAATAAAAATATGGCTTTGTATGGCGTGCCTACGCTACAAAATATTCTGAGTGTCCCATACAAAGTCGACATTTTATTTTGTTTTAAAGTGAATTTTAGTTATGTGTTTGTGTTATGGAATAGATACTGAACCGCTATGCAAATTATACGCACTTATTAAAAATTTATCCTATATGGGGTATTGTACCTTACGAGGCGATCACTATAAGCCAGTACGCAATCCCATGCGCGCCGCTTTGTTTACAGGAGAAGGATGAACTTCGAGAAATTCAGTGGATTTCTCTAATGGATTTTTACTAACATGTTGCACTATTAGTGGCGTACATCGTCTTTTCTGATTTGGCAAATATTATGTATTATTATATTAATTAATATTTATTTGATAGCTTGTGGTATTCATTTCAACCATAAACTTTATGCATTGTACCAGGCCCCTCAGAAAGTATTGCGAAAAAAAGTTTTTATATATGGGAGACTGGCCAGTTATAATGTTTTTCGAAAATATGATTATTTATAAGTAAAAATAAGTAAGTTCCAATTTCAAAATTTCCCTCCACATTTTTTGCGAGTTAATTCAAAGTATTGTGTCTCACTGAAATATGGATCTGCGCCGGGAACATTTTAGAGCTATGATTTTATACGATTTCAAGTGTCGCCTGAAACCGGATGAATCGTACGATAGACTTCAAATGGCATTCATGGATGAAGGCCCTTCCAAGGCAACCGTGTATCGTTGGTATAACGAATTCAAGCGCGGTCGACCAACTTTGGGGGATGACGAAAGAAGCGGTCGCCCTTTGACGGCTGTTACCGAAGAAAACGTGCTAGCAGTGAAAAATTTAATCCAAGACAATAGGCGAATTACATATCAGGAGATTCAACACATATTGAAGATTGGATCGGGAAGCGTTCACGAGATTCTACACAGCCATCTTCGCGTGAGGAGGATAGTATCACGCTGGGTGCCGCACAACCTCACCGATGCTCAGAAGCAGGCCCGGGTGGAATGGTGCCGTGATATGCTTAACAAATTTGAAGCAGGCTCGTCTCGGCGTATTTACGACATCGTTACAGGTGATGAGTCCTGGATTTATCAATACGACCCAGAAACCAAGCGCCAGTCGACTGTTTGGGTGTTTCAAAATGAGCCAACGCCTACCAAAGTGAAGCGATCTAGAAGCGGGGGTAAGATTTTGATCGCTAGCTTTTTTAATTTGACTGGCCACTTGGTATCAATTCCCTTACGGGATCAAAGAAGCATTAATGCCGAATGGTATACTACCAAATGTTTGCCAGAAGTTTTCTCTGTTATAAGCAACAAGCGACCAAACACAGGGCTCCGCGGGCTACTGCTCCACCACGACAATGCACCTGCGCACACCGCACTCAAAACGAGGGACTTCCTGGACAGCACGCCAGTCAAACTCCTGGGTCACCCTCCTTACAGCCCTGATCTAGCACCGTGTGACTTCTTTTTATTCCCAAAAATAAAAAATCAGCTCAAAGGGATACAATTTTCGTCGCCGGAAGATGCGCTGGCTGCGTTCGAGCAGGCTGTAAACGAGGTGTCTGCGGCGGACTGGAAAAAGTGTTTTGAAAACTGGTTTAGGCGCATGAATCTTTGTATAGAGGCTGGTGGAAAGTACTTTGAAAAGATTTGATAAAAATATATGTACGTATAGAACATTTTTTTTTAGTTTCGCAAAACTTTCTGAGTGTCCCACGTATATGCGTTAATTACGCAATAAATATAGTCTCTATTAATTTCAAGCTGGTCATAAAGGGAATAGCCAGTTTCGGCTTGACGTGGACATGCTGCTCAGTAAAAAGTATTTTAACAAATAAATGTAATTATTCTAAAATTAATATTGTTGCTAACCTCGTTGCAGGAAAGTTTTATGTAAAAAATGTTATATTAATAAGTATTCGCGATGATTTTATGCCCAAAGCACCGCCATTATTACTTGCAGGCTCGATTCTGGGTTGCCAGTTGCCACATAAATAAAGCGTTTTATTTTTTTATTGGTATCGATTTCTAGTATTTGAGCATAAAATCGATTTTTTAATCGTTTATTAATCAGAGCGGCTATCGTATACAATATCTTTGCGCTCAAAAGTTATATTGTGAAAACAATACTGAATATGTGCTAATTAGCTAATAATAGTACCTAATCTACTCCTGTCACCCTAGCCAAGTTGACAATCTACAATCGTCAACGCTCATAGAGCAACCGCAACCATGGTCAACGCTATAGAAAACAATCAAAATATATGGGAATGGCATATCTCAACGAAAAAGTAATTCGTTGAGATATGTCATTCTCATACATTTTGATTGTTTTCTATTATCGTTGACGATTGTAGATTGTCAACTTGGCTAGGGGGGCTGTTTCATAAGTAAAGCTGTTATAATGCTATTACTTTAAATCAGTTGGAAAACATTAGTCGATATTTTCGTCGTTTGAGGTTCTCTGTAGCCGCAGCGGTATCGCCAGCACAGCTCGCCGAGCTTGGAAGATGGGATGGTGCAAGGGTGTCAACCACAGAAGTAGGTAGTAGATTGGTTGTAAGCTGTAATCACAATTTTACTTGCGATTCATGCGTGGCAACTTTCGGATAAACCACGCCTCCCATGTTGACGTCATTTATTAAAAAAAAAAAACTTTAATCGCTTTTGTTCCTGCAGTTAGAATCATTGGAATAAGGCATTTTTGCGGGTTTTTGTTACAGTGTTTAAAGAAACAAGTCTAGGCGTACTGAGAAAGGTGTGGAAATGCCCTGCACTATGGTGCAGAGTGTTTCACGCGCGCCCCGCCCACTATTCCGTTCTATCTATCTATATCTGTGGTGTCAACGAACGTTGCGACCCACACCATGGCTTACCCATCATCCATGGTAACAAAGACATACCATTTATACCATACCATTGCTTAGTGCGTCAATGGCAATGCGTGGATGTCGCACATAAGGAAACGCGCGCTTAAATATTTATGTATAAAAAACATGAAAATTTTAGCCCACTGGCATCGGGAACAGGGTCCTAACCAAGCATCGCCACAAAGATCGGTCCTTTGCTTTCTGCATCCAGCGGATTCCCGCAACTTCATATAATTTGGTTTATTACAAAAAGATGTTACCGCGCATCCCAAGGGAACTGCGCATCCTACGTGTTATTCCAGGAATACCTACTCTAATTGTGAAGCAGATTTCGTTAAAATCCGTTGTGATTGAAGAACAAACAAACAAACAAATAGATAAATAAACAAACAAACGTCCATATGAATAAATGCGAAAGCATTTATCTAGTAGGATCAATTTTGTCTTCAAAATGACACTACACCTAGCAATATTAAATTTGTGGATTGATTCGCGTATATATATTTTATTTTCTTCTGTATAATAGTTTAGCCGTGAGAAACGATCACTTTAGCAAAAAAATCACTAGCATTTAGAATATCAGTGTGGATTAATATGATAAGGAAAATAATCACAACAAAAACAGCTGAGATTTGTGAACCTGCTCTAAACCGGTTCATCCGTTTCCAAAATCATAACAAATTGTTATCAAGTTTTTGTTCTCATTGTGCAATGGTTGCTTCAAAATCGCTCACAGTTGGTTTTTGGGGTTCCGTACCCAAAGGGTGCCAAACGGGACCCTATTACTCTCGCTAAGCTGTCCGTCCGTCCGTCTGTCTGTCACAGGGTTGTATCTTTGTAACGGTAATAGATAACCAGTTGAAATTTTCACAGAATATGTGTTACTATGGTGTGTATCACGACAAATACTAAAAATAAATAAAAGTCTAAAATCAAAGGGGGTCCCCAATCCCCATACAAGAAACCTCGAAAAACATGCATTTTTTTCCACGTTTTTGTTCCTGTTCTATCTTCAAAATGGTAATACATAGCAGCGTCAAACTTGGTCTGATTATATAGTGCATATTATTATGTAGTTTAGCAACAAATACTAAAAACAGGACAAACTTAGACATATGTGGTGGTACTTACGTAAAAAAGACATGCAAAAATTTACAATTCGCGTACGTTCGTCATTGTCTTTTGATAAACTCTCGTAAATTAAATCAGTTTCTATGGGGTATCACGTCGATGGGTGGTACGGAACCCTTACTGCGTGAGTCCGACTCACACTTGGCCGGTTTTTATACTTAACGGGTTTGCGTTTGACCGTCACCTCACCTGATGGTAAGCGATGGTGCGGTCGACGATGGTACACGCTTGCCCAGCAAAGGTGAGAGGATGGCAGTGAAATATTTCGACCCATCCTCTCAAGTGGCTACACCGGGCATCGTACCGGAACCGGAACACGACTAGGTCGCTTGGCGGCACGTCATTGCCCGGTGGGTGGTCGCAAGCCGTCGGCCGTGGCCTACCAAATTTTGGTATTGTGCTTGATAAATCCAACTTCTTACTAATAATATGAATGTGAAGTCTGGATGTTTGTTTGTTTGTTTGCTTGCTTGTCCTTCAATCACGCTGTAACGGCTGAACGGCTTTGGATGAAATTTGGCACACAGATAGACTATAACCCGGATTAACAAATAGCTACTTTTATCCCGGGAAGATAAATAGTTCCCGATCCCGAAGGATGCGCATAACGTCTTTCTGTGATAAACCTAATTATACGCAAAACATTTCGTGTAGAGCTGCACATTGGCAAAATGTAAACGTTCATTTAAGAAAAAAACCTGCCCAGTGTGAGTCGGACTCACGCAGTAAGGGTTCCGTACCACCCATCGACCTGATACCCCATAGAAACTGATTTAATTTACGAGAGTTCATCAAAAGACACCAACGTACCATGCGCGAAATATGAATTTTTGCATCTATTTCTTACGCAGGTACCACCACATATGTATATTTGCCGTATTTTTAGTATTTGTTGCTAAACTACATAGTATGCACTATAATGAGACCAAGTTTGATACTGGTACGTATTACCGTTTTGAAGATAGAGCAGGAACAAAAGCATTGAAAAAATTGCATGTTTTTCGAGGTTTCTTGTATGGGGACCCCTTTGGTTTCAGATTTTAATTTATGCTTAGTATTTGTCGTGATACATTGCTCGCAGAACGGATGGCCGATGGGGCAGTAAAGTTCTGGAGTGGCGACCGCGTACTGGAAGGCGCAGCGTGGGTAGGCCCCCCACAAGGTGGACCGACGACCTGGTGAAGGTCGCGGGAATCCGCTGGATGCGGAAGGCACAGGACCGGTCGTTGTGGCGATGCTTGGGGGAGGCCTATGTCCAGCAGTGGACGTCTTTCGGCTGAAATGATGATGATGATGATGATTTGTCGTGATAGGCATGGTGCCTATGACACATATTCTGTGAAAATTTCAACTGGTTATCTATTACCGTTACAAAGATACAGCCCTGTGACAGACAGACGTACGGACGGACAGCGTAGCGAGTGTAATAGGGTCCCGTTTGGTACCCTTTGGGTACGGAACCCTAAAAAGTAGGGATTGAAATAATTCACTTAGCATCTGAATAACCTGGTTTATGAAATAAAAATTATACAATCAACAAGTTTTTCTAAAATTTTCGTTTGTGCAGCTGTACAGTCTAACAAAGCAATTAATATCCAGGGTCGGGTTGGTAAATGAAGTTTTCTCAGAAGATTATGGATGTTTTCGAGTGAAATATAATTTTAATAACGGACAAAGTTTACCTAGTTTTATACAAAACCCGAATCAAACCGTTCTATAATAATTTCCTGAGAAATCTTCATCTATATCTGGCGACCCTGTTACTAATTGCTTTGTTAGACTGTACAAGAAACATTTTTTTATGGAATGGATGTTTGTTTTGCTAATATATTAAAGTTGGTGTCATAATAAAAGTTGTCCAAATTGTTTGGTTCAATCATCCCTTAAAGGGATTTTTATTAATTAAAAATAACACTGTACTTATATTGCAACAAGAACAGAACCACAGAGTACATTTATACATACGGAACAGAACAAAGAAATCGAAATAATAAGACAGTGTTATTCAGATTTCTGTGGGGCAGAAGAATGATGAGTCAACAATGCCACAAATACTTTTGTAAATGAATAAAAACACTTACCAAAACAAATTAAAACTATAATACACACCCACATCTTGGCAAACACTCACTCTGTAAATATTTAAATAACTTATCAGTATTCTGATTAGTTTAAAATATCCAATTCCATTGCACTTTATTTTTCTATAAATATTTTATAAGATTCTCCGGAGAACCACCTAGCACGCTCGACACAACTGCTATGTATGTAGTTGTAAGCAATAAACTGGAAAAACACACATACAAGGCAGATATTTACTATTCATAGTTTCCTCAATTTCGACTGAACTTGATTTAAGTCACATATTACGACATTACCATATATTACAATTAGGGATCAATCAATCAATCAATCAAATCAAATCATTTTATGATGGGATGTGACCAGGGATGGAAAAAACAGTTTTTTTTTTAATTTTATAAAACAAACAGTTTTAAACGTTTTAAACATGTGTTCCTATGTTTTATGTCATGTTTTTTTTCGTTAAATAAAAACAAGTGTTTTAAACATTTTAATCACGTTTTAAACAGGTTTAAAAACAAATTATGAGTATATTATCGGGGGAAATCCCTTAGCTCTTATAAAAAGTTAACTAAGGACTCGCAAATTAGGGGAATATCCTGAAAGTGTGACAAACATAGCTAGGTGATTCCGCGAAAAAAATGCAAAGTAAAGATGAGAGATGTCTTGGGTACCATAAAGAGTCACTGGATAGAGAATAGGTAAAAAGGCAGCCGAAATAATTCATAGAATGTTCCGTAGATACACTGTTTAATATGTAATGTTTTTTATTTGTTTAAAACACAGTTTAAAACATCGTTTAAAACACTTTAATTCTGAACATGTTTTATTTAGACTGTGTTTTAAACATTGTTTAAAACACGTGATTTAAAACACTGTTTTAAACATGCTAACCCTGGATGTGACCTAGCTGTTAAAAAATCGATTTAATAATAATCTATTATTTTAAGTTTCATTAAAATCGATTAATAAAACATAGATTTATTTGAAAATGTCACAAAAATATTTATTTATTTATTTTTATTTATTTAGAAATAATCGATTTATCCAAAAAGTCTATTTTTTATTTAAATAAATAAAAATATCAAGAACAGAAAATCAACTTAACAGCAGTAATTATTAATTCGAAACAAAAAAAAATTAACGAACCAACGAACGCGGAGCGAGAACTTGAATTATACTGAAGATGTGAAAAAAAATTATGAACTAGTAAAAGTCAGTGTCAATAAATCAATGACCTTTGACTTGATCTTGACGAAGACATACTAAAAGAAATCGAAAACAAACGACGCTTAAGATAAAAAATCGATTTCTGAATAATCGATTGTTCTTGAATTAATTATCGCCCCAAAAAATCGATAAAAAATTAAATAAAAGACAATTTTTTTTATAATCGATAATTTTTTCCCATCCTTAATTACAATTCTTTCCAAATCATTGTACCATTGATTCTTTGAAAAGAGTAGGTAGGTATATCAATGGAGTTTCTTGCCGGCTCTTTTCCATCATAGAACAAACTTTTTGGAACCGTGCAACTAGATTCATAATTAAATTAACTTTTTGAAAGTGCATGTAAATACTTCATCGTCATCATTTCAGCTAAAAGACGTCCACTGCTGGACATAGGCTGCCCCCAAGCGTCGACACAACGACCGGTCCTGCGCTTTCCACATTCAGTGGATTCCATTACCTTCACCAGGTCGCCGACCTTCAATTCTAGCTTTTGAATTTGAAAGTAAAAAGGTTTGGATTTTTGTTGCTCAACCCTGCTAGTCCTACTAATATGTATTATAAATGCAAAAGTATAATATAATGTTTGTTTGTTCTAGGCTTATTCTCACGCGCTCCAAAAATTTCTTCACAATTGCTCCAAAACTAAAAAATTATGTGACATTATGTATCAAATAAATAAATGGCTAAACGGAAGTGGATTAGGTAAATGATATTTAAAAGTATAGATATGTAAAATAGCAAAAACAAAATAAACGAAAAATATGTTCCGTACGCAGTGGCAGCACACATCCACACATAACCAGCCCATTACTGTCCCACTGCTGGGCACGGGCCTCTTCGCAATATGAGAAGGCTAAGGCCTTAGTCCAGCAGCACACATAGGTACACATAAACTAGTACAGTCGACTGCATGACAGTGGTAACACTGAAATTCGAAAACCGCCCTTACTGCTTACGAAATAAAGATGCTGCTAATGTCAAAGTGTTACCACCGACTTGCAGTCGACCGTACAACCTTTGTACTAGTTTACGCTACTTTGTACTACAAAAGTAAATAAGTTAAGTTGGTTACTTTAAGCATAGAACAGAACAAATAATTGCTATAGGGAACTTCCCTATAGCCTTCCCTTCACTTTCGCGTCATAATTGATACACTTTCTGTACATACACGACGCCATTTTTTTTTGTCACCAGTCATGCTCGGCATGCGCCTTGCTTGACGCGGACTAATTGCAAAACGTCACAATTACATCGAACTACATATAGTTCGATGTAATTGTGACGTTTTGCAATTAGTCCGCGTCAAGCAAGGCGCATGCCGAGCATGACTAAGGAAAGAAGCCATTATTTCAACATGTATGTACTTCATAAAGTACATACATGTTGAAATAATGGCTTCTTTCCTTAAACGGGGTCATTGTACTCATCATTATGAACAACTTTTAATATTGGACGAACCCTGAAAAAAAAAATCAGGTGGTCCCTACATTTTATCGATTTAAGTGAACACAAATTGGACACAACGATGCACAATTAAAACGTTTTCAAGTATTCAGATTGCGCGCGATATCGATGAGGCACAATTAAAGACCAGGTCCTGGATTAACACATTGGATCCTTTTTATTAGGGTTCCGTATTCAAAGGGTGCCAAACGGGACCCTATTACTATCGCTACGCTGTCCGTCCGTCTTTCTGTCACAGGGCTATATATTTTAAACGGTATTAGGTAGTTGGTTGAAATTGTCAGAATATGTGTAGCTATGACTCCTATCACGACAAATACTAAAAATTTACAAAAGTCTAAAACCAAAGGGGATACATACATTGTATGTCATACAACAAACCTGTAAAAACATGCATTTTTTAACGTTTTTGTTTCTGCTCTATCTTCAAAACGGTAATACATATCAGCGTCAAAGTTGGTCTGATTATAGTGTATACTATGTAGTTTAGCAACAAAGACTAAAAACAGGGCAAACGACATATGTGGACCTGCGTAAGAAAGAGATGCAAATAATCATATTTCGCGCACAGAGCGTTGATGTCTTGTGATGAACTCGTAAATTAAATCAGTTTTTATGGGATATCAGTCGTTGGGTGGTACGGAACCTTTACTGCGTGAGTCCGACTCGCACTTGTCCGGTTTTTGACCTTTCTATCACGGGAGCGAAATCGCGGGCATCAGCTAGCTGTTAATACCTATCTATTTAGAATCTATAAAATCCACGCTGTTTGTTTTTTTTTTTTACTTTTAACGTGTTTTAAAGGTCATGAGGCAGAATTAAGTCTGGCAAAGTCGTTCTATTACCAAGGTTAAGTGTGGAGTAAGCCACCTCGTAACCGCTTTGGCGTCACAATGACGCGCCGCCCTGCCCCGCTCTAGTGTGACAAATTAGTATGACGGCCTTAGTGATACAACGAAATAGTGGAGCGCCGCGGCTCCTGCCCTGCACATCTCATGCACCACACCTTAATTTCGTTACACCCCCTGGTGTGGGATGTCTTTGAATAGGTCTACTGGTCTTCTGAAATGAAGGATGATGATGTCTTCTTGATCATTTTTTTATCAGGTGTACCATCTGCAAAATATAGCCCGCCACAGTGGCTTGCAATGTGTGTGTGCGTTGATAGACCTTAGTAAAAACTCTCTTTTAAAATTATTTTGAGTTTATGCTCTTTTATGATTATAAATTTTCGAGAAATAGAGAGAAGACTGCAAAATACTTAAGACGTCCTAGTTCAAAGTTCATTTAGAGAACAAATATTTTAGCAAACAATGCTCCTTTAGTTACCTTCTATTTGAATAAATCACAAAAAGCACCTATATGTTATGTGGACATGACATTCATGACACACCTCTTAAATTTGTCCCACTCGTT
This sequence comes from Asteroscopus sphinx, assembly GCA_949699075.1. NCBI lineage: Eukaryota > Metazoa > Arthropoda > Insecta > Lepidoptera > Noctuidae > Asteroscopus > Asteroscopus sphinx. The sequence goes on along the minus strand of OX453030.1, from coordinate 7,116,630 downwards.
AGCCCTGTATAACAACACGCTCTGAATCTGAGTCGCCTAAGCTGCCAACTATTTCAAAAACGGAAAAAGTTTAAAAGCCATAATTAATATTCTATTTGATTCGTTTGTAACTACACCTGATAGGTATACTAAGCATGGCCTGAAATGGTCTTGGCCAGTTTTTCCTTAATAAATCGGGGACTATCCTTTTTCATCGGTCATCTGAGCGTATCTATGTCATATGTCATGTCGGTAGCAGCGCGGGTTGAAGGCGGGTCTGCGCAAGTTGTTATACAAGGAACGATATGAAACACGGCACACCAAATATTAGCACGGGCCCGCTGGTGAACTGTGCACTGTTGCCCTGCTCTAGACCCGCGATAAACCAGGCTGCGCAGCGCATGAGATGAGATACGCAGGGCAGGAGTGATGCGGTTACATTATTTCACTATGGCCGTTCAGTATGACGACAAAGCGGTTCCGAAGAAGTTGTGATGTTTTACAACCGACGCAACACGTAACTCTGAAAGTAGTCCGGCCTTCAAAATGCAATATCTTTTTCGAGTCGAATTGCAGGCGGTACCGGTACCCTGGCTGCTTTCTTGGACAAGTCTGGCGGGGAGTCTCGATAGAAGTTTCCCATAACTTATAAACTAAAATCGCGATTGCAATACCGCATAAGGGCGTCCCCCAGGGAAGGGCTTGGACCTTGGCTTAGGGCATTGGACCCCGCCTCTGGTCCCCCCAAAAGTGGCAGTTTTTTCGCATTTTTTCTATCTACAACTACTGTGAACTATAATTTACAGAGTTAATAGTTTCTGCTTAAACTACAGTACCTGTTCTTCAACTATTAAAAACGAATTATCGATAAAAGATTTATTCACCGAATAATGTTTTTTTTCTGATGGGGGCGCGACTTGGCCGCTACATGCGCCTCCAGGGGTCATTCATACCATAAAAATGTGTCGAATCAAGGATCAGAGGTAAATAACAATAATTTTCTTCAATTTGGTTTGTTCTTGTTGAACAAAAATAATTCTTTAATAAAATGTAACTTCTCTTAATACTATAAGTCTGATACACAAGTCCCTAGCGTCTTCCTTGCTGGCTGTGCACACAACTCCTCGAAGGCAGTGGCGTACTAATCTTGGGGAAACGACAATCCAAATTCAATGTTGTTAGTTCTTGCCCCTGTTAGCAGAAGAAATAAAACAACATCAATAAAGTAATAGTTGAGAAATGTTTTTACAGCAAGATTTTATAGTGTGCTATTTATAAATGACGTCATCATAATTAATATTGACGTATTACATGGTATATTAGTAATGAATTTAAGATAATTTTATTATTAATGTTATAGTAAATTCTTGTTACAAATTTTTGCATGTCAAGAATTAAGCAAAAATGTTGGACTTATTTATTATTTAAGAACTTTTGTACCGTGTTTTATGAGCAAAATTAATGATTATGATTGATTAATAATTTAAACGGATTCATACTAAGATCATAAGATGTAGGTTAGGTATAGTTAGCCTAATCTAAAATGCCGCGCCCAGTTTTTTATATGCTAATGACATTATTCGATGGAAAAATTTGTTGAGGGGCCCGCAATTTAAGAAAGGTGAACTCTACCAACCTGTTTTCATATTTTAATACAAAATAGTCAGTTCCCCAAAAATAGTCGGGTTTGACAGTTTATACAATGTTACTTTTTGTTTACACAATTTGAGAAACTATCTATGTCAATCCAATTAAATAGAAACGTAAACAAATCCAATTTCGGTAAAATTATCACACAATCACTCACTAAATGGAATTAGTAACACATTCATCTGTATTTTGATGGTTTAAACTACATAGGTCACCACTTTTTCCAACAATATTCGTTTGATTATCATTTTAATTTAAAATGGTTTTTGGAAATTCACTCGGTAGCCTAAAAATTAGGCTGGGCTGGCTGACTGGGGCTTAAAAATAAGCAGAACGACAAAACTTTAAACTAACAAAAACTTAAAATGGTTAAAAACGTCTTACGCATTGAATATATTTCTCAATTTGACGGCAGGTAGAATTTTGTCATCAAAGTCTTCGTCATTAGTTCCATCTTCCTGTAAACAGAAGAATAATATTATAAAATAATTATTTTACTTTCTATACACTGAGACTGAGATAACTAAATACAATACATATTTTGGTAAAGAATCATGGCGAGTTTTGTAAAAAAAAATAAAGATGTTTAGAGAAGCTGGAACAGTTTTAACTCGGATATAAAAACAAAAACTAAACTACTAACTACTTCTTTTGGTCCCTAAAGAATAACTTTAGGCATTTAAAATATTTTTAGAACACCCAAGAAAAAACAACGTTCATAATTTTAAATTGAGCTAATTTTGAACGCGTCATACAGCCAGCTGTCAATTTAGTCATGTTTATAAATTTGCTAAATGGAATGATTAATCATATTTTTTTTTTTTTTTTTTTAAATGCCGAAAATTATTCTTTAGGAACCAAGGATCAATAGTAAATCCATTCCAACAACTCTAAACTTAATTTTATTTTTTGTACAAATCAATGTATGGATCTCGTCATGATTCTTTCGCAGTCGTCTCGTCGCCTATACCGCAACGTGTGAAGAGTATTCAAGCAGTGCGTCCTGCCTGTCAGGCTATCAGGACTTGACCTACGGTGCCGAGACGTTGACACTGACAGTTCGGCTAGTCCAAAAATTCAAGGTCGCTCAGCGATATATGGAGCGAGCTATCATCACATCATCATTTAAGCCGAAAGACGTCCATTGCTGGACTTAGGCCTCCCTCAAGCATTGTCGCAATGACCGGTCCTGCACTTTCCGCATCAAGCGGATACCCGGAACCTTCACCAGGTCGTCGGTCCACCTCGTGGGGGGCCTACCCATGCTGCATCTTCCAGTATGAAGTCACCACTCCAGAACTTTACGACTCCATTGGCCATCCGTTCTGCGAGAAATGTGCCCCACCCACTGCCACTTAAGTATTGCATTTCTTCGGGCTCTGTCGCTTACCGTAGTTCTCCTGCAAAACTCCACATTTCTGATTCGATCGCGCAGGGACACTCCGAGCATAGCCCTTTCCATTGTCCTTTGAGTGACTTTGAGTTTTCTTATCAGGCCTATTGTGAGCGACCAAATTTCAGTACCGTAATAAGTCATTACTTGCAACACACACTGGTCAAAGACACTGTGGTATTTTGAACGAGAAGATTGTGAAGCTATGCTTGGAGTTTTTGATAACATCCGTAACGAGATTATCTGGAGAAGAACCAGAAAGATTGACATAGCTTGCAGGAAGCTGACATTTTCTAACATGGTCACTAACACTTATATTATTGTATGCCACGAGATATTTACCATATAAATCCTTTTTCCTGAGTTCCCGATATTTCGGCGCTGTTACAATCGCGTGAAGTTTTTGCAGGTGGAAGTTTGTGGGTAGATCGTATAAATTTACTCACAAAAACTTTAGTTTACCCGTGACCTTGGCGCTTGTAACGGCTATTCCCATGCGCTCCAAGGTTTTCTTCCCAACGGCTCCAAAACTAAATATAATGTAAGCGCCGAAATATCGAGAACTCGGGGGAAAAGTATTTACCTACATGTTAAATATCCCGTGTAAGAATAAAAGTGAAATTTTCTAGCTTAAATTTAAGCCTAACTGAGACATGAAGATGGAAAGTCTCATGTGTTTATTTAATACCATAGACCAGTAAGCCTCTAGACGCCGATTAGCTGGACACCCCCGGTCACAACGCATATGCTCTACCACTGCATATCATACGTCCCTCCGCCAATCGGAACGTCACTCAGTCAGCGAGCGGCACCAATCATAAGGAATCACTGAACTTTTGAGCCGGCCAATCATAACGCGCCGTCCGCCCCCCTGACCCCACCAACGTTTTACGACTGCGTTCGAATACAAAACTTTGTTTATGCGGAGTCTTGAAGCTTACTGGTCTGTGTTTAATACTAACCCGGTCACAGTCAGCCCTTTCTTTAACACATTCGCCGTAGTCGCATTTGAACAGATGCGGCGGACATGTCTTTTCTTCGCATGCGCTGTCAGACTCGTCTGACCAATCAGGACAGTTTGCGATGCCGTTACACATGTCCGAAGCTCTGATGAAGCTGCCATCATCACACCGGAACTTGTCACTGGAACATTTTAATAAAAAAATAAGTACCTTTTTTTCTAAAAACTGATAATGAATTAATAAGATATCGCTGACGTCACCCAAAGACGTATCCAAGTGGAGGTTAAATTCGATGCCACGAGCAGTGTTCACGGTAGCTTAGTGGCTAAAGCACTGGCGTACTGAGCCAGGAGTAGCAGGTTTGAATCCTGCTCGTGAGCGATTTTTTCTTTCCACAATTTAAATCTTTAATAGAAATGTTATCTACTGTCTTTTACTGCCGGAAAGCGCGTCGCCGGTTTTCCGCTACCAACATATAAATACGCAATTACGCCCACCATTTTTCTAGCATTCAATATAAAACAAATTAAGCCTAAAACAATTTCGTTGTTAGATATTCAGCAAAATACAACTTTAGTGACTCTGAGTCCACAACAGCACTGATGATCAAGCAAACGGTTCGAGCACTGGTGTCCTACGCGACACCTGTACGCGGCGACAAGATCACGCGCCTTTAACACTTCTATTACCTTACAATATTTTGATTTCTATGGTGGCTGTACACCCAAACTAGATGCATGTTTGTGCGTTCGCATGTTTGTGATAGTTTTGGGTCAAATAAAACTGTGACCAATCATTAATTTAAGATAATTGCTATGGCGCACATAACTCTGAACCGGTTTTAACATAACTTAAGTATGCAAAATAATGATATAAAACAGAATAAAAAAAATCGGCACAAGGTAAGCAATCGTTTTAATATTTATTTCAAAGATGGCAAAAATGCAGATGGCGAATTAGATAAATTACGCATGCTACTAACGAAGTACAGTCAACCAAATGGAATCATGACCCACCATAAGCTTAATTTTCTATAAACATTCTAATACAATTAGGTCGAGTTTCGCTCAAAGATATTTCCGTGGCAACAATCTTGTCATCAATTTTATAGTACAGTGACAGTTAGTTTCTTCGAATTTGATTGATATTCTTCTGGAATTAAAAGAGACCATATAGGTTTTTGAATATAAAAAAATTAGTTCTTTTTTATAGATGAACTATGCGGAACGACAGTTAATTCGAAATTCAAAACATTATTCTAGCTTTATCAAAAACGTAACTTTTTATCCAATTATTAATCTATTGCATTTAATAACAAAGCTCAAAATTGCATAGACCTCTGACCCTTATTAACGCAGTTTCCTTAATATTCAAAATGTCCTAAGTGCAGCACGATGCTAATAAGAAGACAATTTTACTGTTTTGACAATATCATACGAATTCTCGGCTGAGTGGGTCATGATTCCGATTTGTTGACTGTACCTACAATCTACATGTCCATTTAATAACAGACATTGTTTTTAAATCCAATGACATTTAAAAGTACAGATATGTTACTTGCGCTCGCTGTCTGAAGACTCGAAAACGTCGTAATTAGGACGTTTTTAGGGTTTCGTACCCAAAGGGTGCAAACGGGACCCTATTACTCTCGCTACGCTGTCCGTCCGTCCGTCTGTCTATCACAGGGCTGTATCTTTGTAACGGTAATAGATAACCAGTTGAAATTTTAACAGAATATGTATTACTATAGTGCCTATCACGACAAATACAAAAATTAAAAAACCAAAGGGGGTCCCCAATCCCCATACAAGAAACCTCGAAAAACATGCATTTCTTTCAACGTTTTTGTTCACTGTTCTATCTTCAATACGGTAATACAAACCAGCGTTAAACTGATTCCGATTGGTTCAGAACTGATTGGTCTGATTATAGTACATACTATGTAAGTTAGCAACAAATACCTAAAACAAGACAAACATAGACATATGTGGTGGTACCTACGTAAGAAAGAGATGCAAAAATTCACATTTCGCGTACGTCGTTGATGTCTTTTGATAAACTCTCGTAAATTAAATCAGTTTCTATGGGGTATCAGGTCGATGGGTGGTACGGAACCCTTACTGCGTAAGTCCGACTCACACTTGGCCGAAAAAAACTTTTTTCTATTAATCCGCGTCAACTGCGTCAAATAAGGCGCCGAGCGTGACCGGTAACAACAAAAAAACTAAAATGCCGTCGTGTGCACGGAAAGTGTTCCAATTATGACGTGAAAGTAACTTGAAGTAACCAACTTACTTATTTTGTACTAGTTTATGTGTATTTACCCGACTGCGCCAGAAGGAGGGTAATGTTTTTCGAGTGTATGTATGTATGTATGTATATTTCTTTGGCACGCCCTGCAGCCTAAACGGCTTGATGGATTTTAACTTGTGAGGTGTCGTTACATTCGTCTTAATTGTGAGAGTGACACTGGGTATATCAAAATTATAAAAATTAAAATGGCCGCTTTTTGGCGCCGAATTACGGCTTCAAAAATTTTTTTTTTCCCTCGAAACCTATCGAGTGGGGTATCAAAATAAAGGGTTTTATAAATGCTTTTCAAAAATATATACAACTTATATGTTTAAATGTAATTTAGAATGAGAAATGCTAAAAAACAACAAAATATTCAACCTTAAAAATGAATTTGACTTTTCAAAAAAAACATTAATAGTATGATAAATAAAACATGATGACAAAACTAAAAAAATTCAAATAAAAAAAATTATTAACAAAAACAAAAAACCCGACTGCGTGTAAAAATATAAACGATAAACAGAAAAGATATAAACAAGACTTATCAACATGCAGGCGGAGGCTACATAGGAACTATTATGTAATTCATGACCAAAAACATACGTAGCCTCCGACTGCGTGTTGATAAGTCTTGTTTATATCTTTTCTGTTTATCGTTTATATTTTTACACGCAGTCGGGTTTTTTGTTTTTTTTTTTGTTTTTGTTAATAAATTTTTTTTGATGCTGCTGCTGCGTACGGAATATTTTTTTCGTTTGTTTTGTTAAGGGTCTGATATATCTATACTTTTAAATATCATTGGTTAAATCGAACTGTGCACTCACAATTCACACGAATGTAGATAGATACTATAGGTATGTACTTTAAGCTGTGCAATGTCTGACGTACCAGCAGTACCTATACCTACTTAATTGAATTACTTCTCTTTTTATATACAAATATACAAGACATTATAACAATAATATAATACTATAAAGACTAAACTAACACTAACTCAATGAATGAATAATGAATATTTGGAAGATAAACATTTAATATAGTACCTAATATAATTTTATTGTGAGAACTGCATGTCATTATGTTATGACAAAATATGCTGAACTAGCTACTAAATATATTTGTAACACCTACTGTAACTATATTTAAAAGCAAATAAATATTTGAATTGAATTGAATCATAAAATATCATCGACTAACCAGCTTTTTAGGGTTCCGAAGTCCTACAAGGAACCCTTATAGTTTCGTCATGTCCGTCCGTCTGTCCGTCTGTCCGTCTGTCCGTCTGTCCTAATCCTTTATAGCTTAATAACTTCTACAGTTATAAACATAAGTAAATGAAATTTTGTTAAAAAATAGTCTGCATATAGATCTCAATTTTAAAAGAATAAAAAAATTGTTTTTACGTTCTTTAGGGGTGGCGCCCATACATGTGAAATGGGGAAAAAAAAATTTTTCGCTGCACCCCCTCGTGTGGGGTATCATTGAATAGGTCTACTAAAATGAAGGTAATGTTTCATACATCACTTTTTTATCAGGTGTACCATCTGCGAAATATAGCCCGCCAAAGTGGCTTGCAATGTGTCCCCCCCCTGCCATTTCTAAACTATGCAACGTAGAAACTTATAATCTTCCACATTGATAGACCTTTGTGAAAACTCTCTTTTAAAATTATTTCGAGTATAATGTGATTATATTTTTTTGAGTTATAGACAGAAAACTGAAAAATACTTAAAACGTCCTAGTTCAAAGGTCATTGACCTTAGAGAAAAATGATCTTAGCAAATAATGTTCCTTTAGCTACTTTCTATTTGAAAAAATCACAAAAAGTAATTTTGTGTTATGTTGACGACACACTTCTTAAATTTGGCGCCATCTAGCGGCGTCGTACAACACTCTCTGGGTCGCCGGCACTGTATAGCGCCATCTAGCGGCTACTGACATCACTCTCTGAGTCGCCAATGCTGCCGTCTATTGCAAAAACTAAAATAGCCGTGATTAATATTCGATTTGATTTGTTTGTAACACCTACTTAAGGAACCCTATAATACTGAGCATGGCCCGACATGCTCTTGGCCGGTTTTGTATTTGTAATTTTTGTCTCGAAATTTTTTGTGAGAAAGAATATCTTAAACCTCATAGGTACTTTAAAAGCGGTTTGCTTGCTACGATTTCAAGGCTAGATCAGTACATTCAGTAGTTCTGTCACGTCGTGGCCGGTGTGGGTGGCTCGGGCAGGAGAACTCGCAGGGTCGAGGGTTCGGTGGCTTGGCACACGGTGACACACGGAAGTAGGAGGAGAACAGGAACTACAGGAACAGAACTCAGGAACAACAGGAACTAGTGGTATGGAGGTATGGACCTCCTCTGAGGTATGAGGGCACAGAGGGCCAGTAGTACGGAGGGCCGGAGGAGTGGTAGGTCAACTCCGACTATTAAACAATTGAGTTGCTGCTATGTCCATGCAGCGAGCTCGGGCTGGATTCAGGATTCAGGTAGGTAGGTAGGTAGGTTGGTAGGTCGGCACAAACAATAAAAACACAACAGGAACGATTTTGGTATACTGTATCTCACTAACTGTTAAATTGATACATTTACTATTTGTTAATAAAATAATATAATTATTATAAGACACAGTCACAGACACATGAGTGTCTTTCAGCGTACAATATAGAAACTGGATAAGTGAAATAATATAAAAAAAACTGTAATGGTCGGACACGTCCATGCCCGGCCAAGGCTACGATATAAGTCTGTTGTTTTAAGTTAAAAATAGAAAATTATGGAAGATTTTTAAATTTTGAATTTGGATAGGTAAAGTTTTATAAAGTGGCCAGGAAGTCGAAATAAGGTGGTGAGCAGCGTAACGAGTTTAGCCTCGTTACAGTTCTTCCTCGTATGCGCTAGGAACGTGACTGATTTTTGAATGAAAGTCATCGAATTCAATGAAAGTATCCACAGCAGCGGCTGCCGGGGGGACCAGTGGCGGGTCCCCCAGCTGCGCCCTGAGCCGAGGCCCGAGTTCCCCTCTGGAGATGCTCTCACGGTGTCGCAACTGGAGATAATCTCGTTAGGGGGCGTTCATAAAATACGTGAGATGTTTAAGGGGGGGAGGGGGTCGAGTCAAATCTCATCTAATCTTACGTTGTAGAGAGGAGGGGTCCCGGCAAATATCACGCAATTTTTTTTTTCGAGTAGATATTCTTTTTTTAATCACAGTAGTTACGATTTAAGTATTCTATTGTAAAATTTTTATTACACTTATAATTAAACTCTCAGCAATATTGATAACTAGTTGTAAATAAAAGCACGAAGCAAATTTTTTTTTTCGTTTTACAATAACTATCCAACGCGTTTACGTAAGAAACCCACATTTTGAAAAATCTCACGTGAGATTGGGGGTTGGGGGAGGGGGTTGAATAAAATCTCACAATCTCTCAAAATTTAAAAAAACACCTCACGTAATTTATGTACGCCCCCTTACGCGAGACCAACTCGTTTCGCCATCCTATACTATTAAAAAAAAAAAAAAAACATGCTCTAGAGTAGTAGTAACCTAGGAGTAGTAACTGTGTTAGGGTTAGGTAGTTCATTCACACTCGCCGGCGAAGCTTGCCGCTAATGGCGTTTCGCGAAACGCGTCACCCACCCGATATACCGAAGTCCGCCACTTTCGAGAAAACCATTCCCGATGCAGCAACTGCTGCTAGGGGGACATAACAGTGGGGTCCCCCCGCCATGCCCCAGTATACCGAGGTCCGATGAGCCTTTCCCTGGGGGACGCCCTTATACGGTTTCCAACCGCAATTTTAGTTTAAAGTTAGGATTAGGGAAAAAAAACTGCGAATGGAGTCCCTAACGGGATTCTCCGCCACCCGCCTGGTTAAGCAGTTAGGGTACCTATCTCGGGTACCATCTGCGAGAGTCCTTTCGACAAAAAAAATACTTATGTAAGTTGTGGTATCCAAACTCACTGGACTGTAGTAGTTCCATTCTTGCACTTGGGCAGGAGTTCATCAGACTTGTCTGCGCATTCGACGACGCCGTTGCAGGGAGCCTTGGCGTCCACGCATGCGCCGTAAGTGCAGCGGAACACGTTTGACGGACACCTAACGAAGAGAATTAATACTGGGTGTCAGGGAAACGCTTCCGAAACTGAAAGGCTATTATTATACTACCTAAAAACAATCGAACACCAATAACCATTACCCTTATACTCATTGTTTTAGTGATTTGGTATTATGCAAACCCGTACTGTTAAGCGTACAAAACTCGGGATCAATGCCGCGCCGGCGCGTACCTAGCCTACCTATGCTCGCTACGACACGGACTGCGTATGCGAGCGGATGTCGTTCACCCCTAGCGCCAGCTGATATTTTATTTGAATTAAATTGAGAACTTTAAAGAATTAAGTAAATAAATGGTTTTTTATTTTATTTGATTTAACTGCCCAAAGTTGGTTAAGGATAAAAAAAATAAAAATATAACGCGTTTTTTTGTGGTTTCGTATCAGTAATCACCAGCACTATCACCTATTTTCGTATTCGGAAGCGTTTCCCTGACACCCAGTATAATGATGACGAATGGAAGAAGTTTGGGAAGAAGTTATAGTTTGTACGTCTGGAGTACTGGGAGATGAGTGTATGAAAGTGTTGTGTGTTCATCATCATCACACGCGATCACGGGACGCGTGACCTTAGAGGTTTACATAGTATTTTTTAAGAAATATCAGATACCATACCATAGCACTACAAATGTTTTAAATACGTAAACAATGTTATTGTCATGGCCGTTGACCTTTTTTTTTTTTTTTTTTTCTCCTGGATTCTTGAAGGTGGGACCGAAGTACCATTTCTGCTTAACCGGGCTTAGTTGGCGGAGAGTCCCGTGTGGGACTCCATTCGCCGAAGGCTTTTCCCTAATCCTAAAATCCTAAAATACTTACAAACTAAAGACGCGGTTTCAATACCGCTAATATAATCAGGTTTTTTATAGTATAATAGGAAGGCCCAGCGGTTACCTTTGCCCATAACCGCCGTGTCAGGCCTATCTGTTGAATCTCACGAAACCTAGTTTTGAGATATCACCATTTAAAGTTTTTTACAGATAATTGCGATTATCTCAAATGTTTCAAAACTTTCGGGAAATATTTTTACACAATCGGTTGTATTTAAAGTCTGAGAAAAACCGGGAAATGTATAAATTTTTGAAAACGTGGAAATTCTCAGAGTTACTAGCTATAACAGAGATAGGTGTGACAAGCTCTCTATACATTGGTGGTTACGCGGTGCTCTGTATCTTAAGATACGTGACTTACCCGCAACAAGTGTAATATGGATTGTTTTGCTAAACACAGGTATCTTTACCTAAAGTTGGTCTGACTGATTATTTAGTACTAAATTAAACTAGGTTATAAAGAAATAGAAAAACAGTACTCATCTAAACAAATGAAAAATCCTCGACCTCTGTGGTCTAGTGGTTCGGGACCTAGGCTGTTGCCTTAATGGTACCGCAAGTCGGTTCGCCAAACTGAGAGATGAAGACGGAAAGTCTCATGTGATTGTAATTACACAGGCACCCGTACCCTTTACTTGAATGGAATTGTGAGTTTACAAAATCATATTTTTTTCTTGTTATAATATCATCATCAAGTCTGTGAAATTTCGCCAACTCCATTGTTGGACTTAGGCCTCTCCAAAAGAACGCTACTGACATCGATCCTCTACCACTCACATCCAACTACTACCAGCCACCTTGCCAATATCATCGCTCCATCGAGCCTGAGTTATGCTTGGTGGTTTCTTTGAAAGATAAAATCCGTAACGAGATTACCGGATAAATTAGTTTCTCTGTCAAATTAATTTGATTAAAGTCAAATAATATATACTTTACAGCCTTTGTTTCTGCAGTTAGAAACAGCACAATAAGGCATTTTTGCGGGTTTTTGTTACAGTATTTACAGAAACAAGTCATAAGGCGTACTGAGAAAGGCTTTGAAATGCACTGCACTATGGTGGAGAGTGTTGGCACGCGCGCCCTGCCCACTTGGCCATTCTATCTATGTCTGTGGCCTCCCCCCTTGATTCAAATGAAGCTTGATTTGTTTTTTTTTTGTATCAGGGCTCCACCTTGTAGTGATTTTGGCTCAAAGTTCAAATGGCATCCGGTAGACGTGGCCATAGTCGGATCCTACTTTAGTTTGGTGGCTTTTAAACTACATACGTCAGTAATTTGTGTTTTGTAGCGTAGCAAATAAATGACATAATAAATAAACTCACCTGTTGTGTCTGCATAACTGTTCTGTCTCATCACTCTTGTCTGCACAGTCTACCTTGCCATCACACTTCCAATCAAGGTCAATACAAGAGCCACCCTTACACTGCCACTGAAGTATACTACAAAAAATTGGAATAAATTGTTAGGCCGGAATTCCAGAAAGATGCGCAAGCATTAATTTAGATTCAAGAACTGTATTTTTTTACGGTATAGGTTTTTGAAACGGCTAAAGGCCTTCTTGATGTTAAGCGGTTACCTCTGCCCGTAACCATTTGCGATAGGTACATGGCTGTCAGTCGGTATCAAGCAGTCAAACTATACAACTCTCTACCCGTTGACTTGAAAATTATCGATACTCCAAATATATTCAAAAGTAGACTAAAAATGCTTTTGATGGAAGGGTTGTTTTATTCAGTGGATGATTTTAATGTTAAATAGTATATAAGCTCTTTTTTTTTTTCGAATTCACTAATGCAGGTGGTACCGAGGTACCATTTCTGCTTAACCGGACTGGTGGCGGAGAGTCCCATGTGGGACTCCATTCGCCGAAAGTTTTCCCTAGTCATAAACTTAGAAACTAAAATCGCGGTTGCAATACAGCATAAGGGCTCGGACCTCGGCTTACTGGAGCATTGCAGGGGGACCCCGCCGTTCCTATGTCCCCCTAGCAGCCGTTGCTGCATCAGGAATGAATTTCTCGAAAGTGGCGGACTTTCGGTATATCGGGTGTGTGTGTGACGCGTTAATCGCGAATCGCCGTTAATCAGCAAGCCTCGCCGGCGAGGCTAAGACCTACCTAACCCTAACCAGTGGCTATTAAGCCTACTCCTAGGAACTACTCTAGAGCATAGGGCCGGTCTCGCGTGACGAGATTATCTCCGGTTGCGACAACGTGAGGGCGTCCCCAGGGGGAGCTCGGACCTCGACTCAGGGTGCAGCTGGGGGACCCCGCCAGCGGTCCCCCCGGCAGCCGCTGCTGCATCGTGTTCTGTTTCTCGAGAGTCGGACTCTCGGCATCTGTGTGGGTGTGACATTTCATTATTATGTGATATTTCGAATTGTATAATTAAATATTTTTTTACTAGCATATTGATTCAAATTTCTCATTTAGATTTTACATACACATTTGTACGCCTGCTGGCATAACATAGCGGACTCTTTATTGTATTTAAGAACTTTATATTATTTTTTGTACCTATGTTACACAAATGAATAAATGACTTATGACTTATGTGTATATAAGCTCACCTCGTAATTACATTATATTTTGTTCTAATTTTTACTGAATATTTATGAAATTTTTGACCTTCAATTGTCTAAAATCTCATTTAATTTCTGTATTATAATTTAATTATGTAGTATCTACCACATTCAAATACAATTGTAAATTATTCATGAATAAAGAATAATTACTTTATCACCATATGAGCAGGGCCCAATTCACGTAATTTTATGACGCGCCGATCAAGTTGCAGTGACGCTGCAGTTCGTATCTGACAGCGATCGCCGTAGATAAGAGAATACGAAAAGCATTGTTTTGATCGAATCTTAACTGCAACTGCACGCAAACAGCACTTCTTTATAATAAAACAAAGTTTAACCGGATTAAATCGCGTATATTATTTAAATTGGTTTCCCTGACGTTTCGAAAGCTTTGCAGCATTTCGTGGTCGCAGGTATTTACAGATATTTCTAAAAAATATATTTTAATCTACCGTACAATATTTATTTATTAAAATCGTTTCGATGTACGCAAAAAAAAATAAAAAAAAAAATATATAAATTTATTTATTTGCCAAGAAACAACATTACATAATAAGGAATTATCCAGTGGCCCCACACTAGGCAAGCCTGTCCTGTGGGTGCCAGATACATATATTTAGCAGGTTGAAATTACATTGTTTACTTGGTCGACATAATTCAAGTAGGAAGGTATCTAATTAATTAATTACAAACATAAAAACATTTAGAGACATTAAGATTACAGTTAAAAATAATTCATTCATGCTAACATTAACAAAATTCATGACTAAAATTTAGTGTGTATGTGTATTGTATGTGTAGTGTATATGTGTAGTGTACATGAATGTGTGTAATGTGTGTGAGTGTAGATGTCCAATAATGAATTATATAGTATAATAACATGAATAATAATCCTGTATTTTTAAATAAATAATTTTATTATGTCCATTAAAAGGATTTTATCATGACAAATGAACTAGGATATTTTCGGTGCAGTCATACGATAAAGATGAAAGCCATTTGGAAATCTTTATTTTGGCCTCATTTGTTGAGCATCGTTTTATGTCACATGAGCTGGCTAGTTTGTTATATATGTAACGATCTTTGTATGGATTGAATCGTCTTGCAAAGCTTGTGTTAATTTTTGGCACAGATATTGTATACACGCGTCGATCAAGCAGTTTTTTATGCTCTTCAGAATTAATAACTTCGCGGTGAACCCTAAGAGCAGCTTTCAAAAAAAACAACTGGCGGACATTCAGTATTCCGCTTTCTTGGTACAGCTTTGTTGTTGGGTACCTAAAGGGCTTTTTAAACATTACTTTAAGTACCGATCGTTGCGCTCTTTCTAGTTGCAACATAAAAGTTTTCGAAGCACACCCCCAGCAACTCAAACAATAGGTGATGAGTGACTGACTTAAAGCGAAGTAGACGGCTTTTAAGATGTTAGGTGGTGTCGAAGAGCGAAGCAGTTTCATGATGTTGGCTGTTTTGCGCACTCGTTTTGAAAGGGCACTGATATGTTCCTTAAAGTTCAGATTTTGATCAATGATCACGCCAAGGTACCGGATGGAATCTGTTCTTAAAAGCATTGCACAGTCATTTTTATCCCCACATTTGTGCAATCTGATACCAGATGAAACATTTGGAGCTGACGCACTTGTTTTATGAAAACACACATATTTCGTCTTCTTAGCATTAAGTGTTAACAGATTTTGTTGCAGCCAAATGGACACTAGCCTCATTCCTGACTCCACCTTCGTGAATGTCTCCGTCCATGAAGAACCATTAAAAAGTAGTACAGTGTCGTCAGCATAACATATTGTTTCTGCCTCAATACTACTGTGTATGTCATTCATGTACATTATAAACATTGTAGGCCCCAAAATGCTTCCTTGTGGAACGCCAAAATTAATATTTTGTGTTTCACTCTCATAGCTCCCAACTTTAACACACTGCTTTCTTTCCGTGAGGTAGCTTCTGAACCACTCCAGTGCTATGCCTCTTATACCAAAATGATTTTCGAGCTTTCTCAGTAGTATTGGGATTGACACGGTGTCAAAAGCTTTTGCCAAATCTAGGAAGACGCCCACACTAAATCTTTTCCTGTCAAGATGGTGTGATACTGTTGTCGTTAGTAGCGTGACAGCATCTTCCGTTGACTTTCTTCTCCTAAACCCTTATTGCCTTGTGGAAATGAGGTTATTGGATTCAGCATATTTAACAAGTCTATTGTTAACAATTTTCTCCAGTAACTTCGAGAAGGCAGTCAGCAGTGAGATAGGTCGGTAATTTTCCGGGGAGTCTTTTGGTCCATTCTTGTGGATTGGTACGATAGACGCTGTCTTCCATGGTTGGGGAAAAATACCCGACTGTAGGCTCATGTTGATTATTGTAGTTATCGGTGAGATGATAGTATATCTTATTTCTTTCAGAAGAGAGTTACTTTAGTGATACCATCAATACCCGGAGCTTTATCACTTTGTAGTGTTAGTATCAAAGACTCAATCTCACATTCGTCTGTCGGTACCATGAAGAAAGAGTTGGTTATAAGATTATTGCTGACTTTAGTTGCCAAGGAAATAGGAATCCTGACTTAGTTGTAGGTTATGGAGGATTTCATTGGCTAATTTCTGTCCCACCGTTGAGAAGTAGGTATTGCAAATGCCTAGAGAATTCACAGCATTTGTACTACCGTGGAGTGTCAGCAGTTCCTTTGGTTCTTTGTTGTTCTTTGATAAGTGGCAGATGGTTTTGATAGATTTCCACAGTTTTTTTGAGTGTTTTGTGTTTTTAGAGAGCTCATTATGTTCATGTTTTGTTTTAAGATTACGTAGTAGATCATTACATACATTCCTGTAGTTGGTGTAGGTTATCTTTAGGCACTTATCATTGGGTGATTTCCGTGATGCCATGTGCAGTCTATCTCTACGCTGCATACAGCGTATTAGTCCTGGAGTTATCCATGGTTGGATGTTAAATTTAGAGTGGCTTATTTGAACTTTCCGCGTGTGCTTATTGATTATTCCTGCTAGTTTTGTACAGAAATTTTCAACTACTTGATTAATATTTCCGGAATTCAAAACTTCCGACCAGTCCACTTTTAGTAGATCTTTTTAGGGTTCCGAAGTCCTACAAGGAACCCTTATAGTTTCGTCATGTCCGTCCGTCTGTCCGTCGTCCGTCTGTCCGTCTGTCCGTCTGTCCGTCTGTCCGTCTGTCCTAATCCTTTACAGCTTAATAACTTCTACAGTTATAAACATAAGTAAATGAAATTTTGTTAGAAAATAGTCTACATATAGATCTCAATTTTAAAAGAATAAAAAAATCGTTTTTCCGTATTTTAGGGGTGGCGTCCATACATGTGAAATGGAAAAAAAAATTTTTTTTTCGCTGCACCCCCTCGTGTGCGATATCATTGAATAGGTCTACTAAAATGAAGGTAATGTTTGATACACCACTTTTTTATCAGGTGTACCATCTGCGAAATATAGCCCGCCAAAGTGGCTTGCAATGTGTGTCCCCCCCTGCCATTTCTAAACTATGCAATGTAGAAACTTATAATCTTCCACATTGATAGACCTTTGTAAAAACTCTCTTTTAAAATTATTTTGAGTATAATGTGATTATAATTTTTTGAGTTATAGAGAGAAAACTGAAAAATACTTAAAACGTCCTAGTTCAAAGGTCATTGACCTTAGAGAAAAATTATCATAGCAAATAATGCCCCTTTAGCTACTTTCTATTTGAAAAAATTACAAAAAGTAACTTTGAAATGACGCAAATCTTAAATTTGGCTTCTTGAATTTATCGCTAGATGGCGCTACTAACAACACGCTCTGAGTCGCGAATGCTGCCGATTATTGCAAAAACTAAAATAGCCATGATTAATATTCGATTTGATTCGTTTGTAATTACACCTACTTAAGGAACCCTATAATACTGAGCATGGCCCGACATGCTCTTGGCCGGTTTTTTTTTTACCATGTCACGCTTAATAGTAGTCCGATTCAGACATCTTTCTGTGGGTTTCTCAGTTGCTAGACCGAGCATAATCAAATCATGGTCAGTTATATCACAGCAACAGATCACGCCTACGGCATTTTTTTTAGTGCTTACAAAAATATATTACAATATTTATTAATTAATATAATATATTATTTTAATTAATAAATATTGTACGGTAGACTAAAATATTTTTTTAGAAATATCTGTAAAGACGATTGTCATCTTAGTCTACCTGCGACCACGAAATGCTGCAAAGCTTTCGAAACGTCAGGGAAACCAATTTAAATAATATACGCGATTTAATCTGGTTAAACTTTGTTTTATTATTATGTGTAGTGATCGCGAAAACCTAAGAAGTTATTAACACTTCTTTAGTGACGTGAATTGACCTACTGTTGCCTAAATGTTATTGCGTCAAACTGATACATGAATATGGAAAGTCTCATGCTGTAAATGTCACCGGCATCCGTACCCTTCGCACCGAAACAGCAATGCAAGCATCACTGTTTGGCGGCAGAAATAGGTAGGTACGGTGATAGTACTTTTTCGGACGAGCTCTTATACAAGGAGCTCTACCATACATTCATACTATCCACTACAATACTTTCATACTTTCGTCACACCTCGGACACTCAATACGATATGAATGCTAGCGCCTCCTACATACACAAGATTACGTCTGTATAAGAACACACACACACGTATAGGTTAGGGATGTACGCCGCGGGGTGCTGGCCAGAAAACCTCTACGTGTGCCTGACGGCTGCTTGTCCTTGGACACGTTTGGACGGAACGGCAGTTGTTTGGCCGGTGCATCCTGGGCACGGGCAATAAAATTCTTTCGAGGGATTAGCCTTCGGGGGTTTTATTGCCTGTGGCGAATATTGTGGCGCGGGAGGGGCCCGTTCTGGGCCAGTGGGGAGTTGCTCCACAGTGGAGGAGCAGGGGCGGGCCCTGTGTGCATTCACCCTGCCACTGGGCAGGCAACGGGGGGACTGTCTTTCCCTGCCCCCGTCGATCTCGTAACCACACGAGTGCCCGCTGAGTAGTGTTCTCGCGCCTCTTGGGACCGAGGGTCTTGGCTTCACCGCCCAGACCGCAAGGAAGAAAACCTCTATAAAAAATTATGGAAGGTAGGGCCTGCGAGCAGCAGACTCGGGGTAGTCTGCTGCCCGACCAGCAGCTGGCGTTGCTGGCGCAGCCGGCGTAGTTGGCGCAGCTGGTAAAAGCCCATGAGGTGAGGTGGCGTGCAGTGTTCCGTGTGCGCCACTGAGGAGGGTGCGGCCGACGTTAGGCCGCACGGGTAGAAGGGGCTCGCCTGCTTGTGGCGGGCCGGTACCTGTCGGGGGTGGTTGTGTGAACACGGGTTCCCACGCCCTCGGCTAAGGTAGTTGAAGAAACACCGTGGTAGTTTTAGTCGGTAAGAGTCCGACACTGGCTCCGCCTACCCCGGGCGGAGTGCGTCCATGAGGATTTCCCCACGGCAAAAAAAATTAAAAATAAAGTGATGTTCGCCGCTCGTAGTAGTACCATAAGAAATACTAATATTACCTATTCTATGGTAGTACTATTAGATATTATGTGCTAAGGCGTTGTTCTAATACAACGCGACTACGTTACCAGCCGCGCAAGCTTGCGCGAATCCCTTTCGCGCACTTTGTTCGTGACATGGCATTATCGCGCAATCATCGCGCGAATGCTAATTAGATAATTTTTTATTTTATTTTATTTTTTATGCTTTATAGATCTGCTCTTGACCACAATCTAGACAGCTTTGTCAGGATGTGGTCGACGATGGAGCGAGCAAACCTATTAGGTGCCGATTCACTCCAGCTTTAAAGGCGTTAGGGTTATAAGTGCCCGGAAATACAGATCCAGGACTTGGGCACAGTTCTCTGACTAAGAGAGAGGCGGTACAGGCGTGTCAGTACAGGAGACAACTCAGGTAGGGCACGCCGCAATAGCGGCGGTAAGGCCCGTCATGGAGGAGTGGCTGGAGAGGGGCCATGGTGCCCACACCTACCGGCTGACCCAGATACTCTCGGGGCACGGATGCTTCGGGAAGTATCTGTGTCGCATAGGCCGGGAGCCGACGCCCGAGTGTCATCACTGCGGGAGCTGCCCAGAGGACACGGCGCAGCACACACTGGCGGAGTGCCCAGCTTGGGCCGCGCAGCGCCGTGACCTCATCACTGCAGTAGGCGGCAGCGATCTCTCGCTTCCGGCCGTGGTTCTGTCTATGGTCGGGAGCGACAGCGCTTGGGAAGGCGTCGTCTCCTTCTGCGAGGATGTAATGCTCGCTAAGGAGGCGGCGGAGAGGGTTCGAGAGGCGTTGACCTCTCTCCCCATCCGCAGGAGACGACCTCCAGCCACCCTAGATGTGGGCCTGCGGGCGGCGGACTCGGGGTGGCCCGCCGCCCGACCAGTCAAGGCCCGTGACGGTGGCGCGTAGTGTTCCGCGCGCGCCAGTCAAGAGGAGGGTGTGGCCGATGTGGCTGCCGCACGGGGAGAAGGGGCTCGCCTTCTAATGGCGAGCCGGGACCTACCGGGGATGGTTGGGAGAGTAAAAGTTTCCCACGCCCCCGGCCAAGGGTCGTTAGAGGAACACCGTGGTGGTTTTTAGTCGGTAAGATTCCGACACTGGCTCCGCCTACCCCAGGCGGAGTGCGTCCATGAGGATTTTCCACACGGAAAAAAAAAAAAAAAAAAAAAAGGAGACAACTCAGGTGCACATTTCCTTAGAACCCTTGCAGAAATACCGTCGGGTCCACTGGCTTTATTCACATCAAGACAGAAAAGCGCTCTTCGAACCTCTTTAGTGTGAATAGCGATTTTCTGGAATGAAAAATCGCAGTGAGGTATAGATGGTGGTAATTTTGAGCCAGAGTCGAGACGCGAATTGCTCGCAAACATAGATGCAAATAAATTTGCCTTTTCTGTTGCGGAGTAAGCCAGTGATCCATCAGGTTTCTGCATTGGAGGCAGCAAAGGACGACAGAAGTTCGTCTCGACCGATTTAGACAGGGACCAGAACTGCTTGCTACCTGGAGGGTATGAAGCTAACTTGGCCCCTATATGCCCAATCAACTCAGCCTATCGCAGTCCACTGCTGAACATAGGCCTCTCCCAAATTGCGCCACAACGCTCGGTCCTCTGCCTTCCGCATCCAGTCCCCCCCAGCCACGTTCTTTAGGTCGTCGGTCCACCTGGCAGGGGGGCGCCCTACGCTGCGTTTGCCGATACGCGGTCTCCACTCAAGGACTCGTCTGCTCCAACGGCCATCGGTCCTTCGACAGACATGGCCAGCCCACTGCCACTTCAGCTTACTGATCCTACAAGCTATGTCGGTCACTCCGGTTCTTCTCCGGATAATCTCGTTACGGATTTTATCCTTCAAAGAAACTCCAAGCATAGCTCGCTCCATAGCTCGCTGAGCGACTTTAAATTTGTGGACTAGCCCAACTGTCAGTGTCCACGTCTCGGCACCGTAAGTCATGACTGGCAGGACGCACTGGTTGAAGACCTTTGTCTTCAAACTTTGCGGTATAGGCGACGAGAAGACTCGGCGAAGTTTGCCAAATGCTGCCCAGCCCAGACGGATCCTTCTGTTGGCTTCTTTCTCGAAGTTGTGTCTACCAAGCTGAATTGCCTGCCCTAGGTAGACGTATTCCGTTACAACTTCGAGTGCCGACCCTTCGACGAATATTGGCCTCGGCATGACATGCATATTGAACATGACTTTAGTCTTGTCCAGATTCATGCCGAGACCGACACGTCGAGAGGCTCCGTTTAAGCTGTGCAGCATTTCGCCCAGTTGTTCCAGCGACTCAGCCATTACAACGATGTCATCGGCAAAACGGAGATGCGTTATATGCCCAATATGGTCGAAACGGGCCTTTCGTAGTACCCGCTTGCAGGACTTGGCGGCAGTATTAAAGGCTCTCTTCTTTTCACGCACTTTCCGACGTCTGTCCTTGCGGTCACGAGCTTTGACCCAAGATTGGTAAGCGGACTCTTTGCGAGCCTCAGCTCTAGCACAGTCCGCGTTGTACCAAGGTCGGGCTTTGTGTCCGAGCGGTATGTCAGAGAACTGAATAAAATACTCCATTCCCTGCCGTATCACGTCAGTGACAGCATCAGCGCAGATAGTCGGGTCGCTGGAAGCGAAGCATAATTGCCGCCAAGGGTAAGATGCAAAAAAGTGACGCATCTCATCCCAATCTGCTGACTCGTATCGCCACACTCGCCTCGTGCCTCTAGGGCTGTTATCCTGAGGGGAGCAGATCGACACGGATTTCACCACACAGTGGTCAGACGTTCCCAGCGGAGCTGAGACTGATACTGAGTGTCTGTGTGGATCTGTTGTCAGCAGAAGGTCCACTACACCTGAACATTTGATCGTGGGCTTGCGCGAACTTGCGATGGTTGTGTAGTCGCTTTGTATTACGCGTAAGTATATTGGTCAAGTAGTATATACCTTTTTCCTCGCACTGACATACATTTTGAATAGTTTCTTTACTAACATGAATCTAAGATGGTCGCACTATACGTACTTACTACTTAGGTATTACTATGTAGAAAGGTAGTTAAGTAGGTACGTCAGCGACATAAATGGAAATACGAAATGACGTCACACAAGCAGAGGGTGACGGCAAATTGCATAGGTTTAGAATGGTGTAATTGCAATGCAACACCATGATTCATAAATTAGATTACTCAACAGTAAAATTAAGAATATCATGCCGTTATAATTATATAAATAAACAGTCCGTTATTTTCTTTATCCACTCTCATACTTATGTTTCCTGTGTCAGTAAGTCACTGTAGGGGTGTCAGCTGAGTCAGATTCAGCGCAGGGTCATATCATGTTCCTGTATATTTCTATAACTAGGTTTGCTAGCGGAAACTAATTTTCTTCCTACTCCTCCTAATTTCTTTTCTGCATTAATTTCGTGGTTTCATGACAGTTCAATCATTTCTCTGGGACGCACCGAGCTCATTGTTTTGGCGTTTTTTTTTGGTTGGTCGCCATTGTAGATCCTGATTTACAGTGGTTGAGAAAGTGTGGCAGGCTTATCCCAAACAATAAAAAAAACGAGTGTGCCTACGACTGAAGTAAAACTTCACTAACTTATATCTCCCTCAATACTATTTCAATGAGAACAAAGGAATGGCGGCGCGGCGCACGTCTGCTCTGCCGGCACTATGTCGTGGCCGTCGCTCACGCCTCGTTCCCCGCGTCCCGCACTACCCCCTCCGTTTTCCTCACTTCTCGTAACGCATTCACCAGCTTACTCCCCAAGTCAAGCGTGCTTAAAGAAGTTTTACTTCAAAAATAGGTTTGCTAGGTATCCATCTTTGGCCTAACATGTTTGGCTTGTTACGGTTGTAGACGTGACTGGCAAAATGAATTAGATTGGCCAGTCCGGCTTTTTTAAAGCTCCGGATATGTTGCCAATCGACGCTGTATCTATATCGCCCTCCGCCCACACACACAACGCGCGCGATGGGGCCAAGTTACATGCGGAAACTATAGATGCGCTTTTTTTTTTTTCGAATGTACTCTCGCAGAATTGGTACCCAAAATGGATACCCTAACTAACTGCTTGACCGAGCGGTTGGCGGAGAATCCCGTAGAGACTCCATCCCCCGAGAAATTTCTCTAAACCTAACTTATAAGTTAGGTTTAAGTTAGGTGCAACCGCGATTTTAGTTTTTAGTTTATAAACTAAAAACTAAAATCGCGGTTGCACAACCGCATAAGGGCGTCCCCCAAGGGAGAGCTCGGGCCTCGGTTTACTGGGGCATTGCGGGAGACCCCGCCGCTATGTCCCCCTGGTAGCCGTTGCTGCATCAGGAATAGTTTTCTCGAAAGTGGCGGACTTTCTGTATATCGGGGGGGGTGGCGCGTTTCGCGAATCGCCGTTAAGCGGCAAGCTTCCCCAGCGAGGGCGAAGACCTACCTAATCCTAACACAGTGGCGGTTAAGCCTACTCCTAGGAACTACTCTAGAGCATAGGGTCGGACTTGCGTGACGAGGTACGCCCGTGAATATATGGCCACGAAAATGGAGAACATTTCATACTGTACCTAGCTAGCATATTTTTTCAACTCTATTTAATTTACCTGCAAGAGCTGTGATGGTGGGCGTATAGAACGTTGGCAGCTGCTCTCATGGCTGGAGATATGCCTGAAATTAACAGGATTATACATTAATAACATAACATGACAACTATCGGATTAAATTAATAATCAATCTAATTCGAAATCCTTAAATTAAAACTTTAGTTTTAAGCTTAAAAATCTTCTGCTTTTGATTGAATCGATATTTGATTACAGAGATTGCAGGAAAATATTGCAATCTCAAACTGTGGATGGGTTATTCGCCTCCGGCTCCTTCAATCGTGTTCCTCAATACTGAGAGTCATGGATAACTTTCTTGTGAATCATGTTCCGCCATCTTTTGCGATCACCTGCAGCCAGGACAGCGTCGTGAACCGAGATGGAAATAGAGATGCAGATCTGCGGTACTATTCACAAACGTTCGAAAAGTTTCCGTTTCCGATGTGAAATTTGACCGGCAAACGAAACAAAACGACCACTTTCTGCGACCACGAACGCTGCAAAGCATTCGAAACGTCAGGAAAACCAATTTTAATAATAATACACGATGTAATCCGGTTAAACTTGTTTTATTAAGAATCAAAACGATTTGAGAACCGACCGGATTCAGAAACGCAACGCTAAATTTACAGAAACTCTTGCGAGAGCCATTTGTTGTCGAAAAGGATTCGATATAAAATTAAAGAACTATGAATAGCGTTTCCGAATCCGTTCGATGTTCAAATGCGTCAATACGTATTCGATCGGCTGCTTTCAAAGTCCAAGTCTCAGAAGCATACAGAAATATGGAGAACACGAGGGTGCGAACGAGTTTATAATTAGAGTGATTACAGGAAAATATTGCAATCTCAAACTGAGAAAAATAAACGAGTGTGCTTTAGACCACACGACTGAAGTAAAACTTCACTAACTTATATTTCCCTCTGAACTTCCGTTCGCCTCGCCCGATCACATTTTTCGTAACGCATTCACCAGTTTACTCCCCAAGTCAAGCGTGCGTAAAGAAGTTTTACTTCAATAACGACCAAAAAGCTCAGGTAACATAATTTTGGATGAAACTCAAGTAATTACTAGCTTGAAGGACCCATTTGCGAAAACTGGCATACTGATTTGTCGATTTGGCAGGCCGCACCTGGTGGATTAAGGAGTTATGCGGTGGGGAAAATAAATAAAAATTGGGGAAAAGTATCGTAGGTACTTAGAACGTAGGTATTTCTTTTTTTAGGGTTCCGTACCCAAAGGGTGCCAATGGGATCCTATTACTCTCGCTACGCTATCCGTCCGTCCGTCTGTCTGACACAGGGCTGTATCTTTGTAACGGTTATTACCGTAATCAGTAATCGTAATCGTAATGATAATCAGTTGAAATTTGCACAGAATATGTGTTACTATAGTGCCTAGCACGAAAAATACTCAAAATTTAAAATAAAGTCTCAAATCAAAGGGGGTCCCCATACAAGTATCGATGGTTGGTACGGAACACTTACTGCGTGAGTCCGACTCGAACTTGGCCGGCTTTTGTTAACTGTTCAGCTATGTTCCCAATACACCCAATAAAAATTTAAGTCAATCGAAAGAAAGAAAATGAAAGAAAAATCAGCATTCAGCGACATGATCGTGAGTGGCCGGCAATAGGTTGTCATCCCGGTTAAGTAGCTGAAGTACCCTGGCAGTACTATTAGTACTAACTGCTAGAGAGCATTAAAAAAAGTCTTCGTGAATAAGTCCATTGTGGTCTTAATAATTCGTTTTTAGGGTTCCGAAGTCCTACAAGGAACCCTTATAGTTTCCTCATGTCCGTCCGTCTGTCCGTCTGTCCGTCTGTCCGTCTGTCCTAATCCTTTACAGCTTAATAACTTCTACAGTTATAAACATAAGTAAATGAAATTTTGTTAAAAAATAGTCTACATATAGATCTCAATTTTAAAAGGATGAAAAAATCGTTTTTCCGTATTTTAAGGGTGGCGTCCATACATGTGAAATGGGGAAAAAAAAAAATTTCGCTGCTCCCCCTCGTGTGGGATATCATTGAATAGGTCTACTAAAATGAAGGTAATGTTTGATACACCACTTTTTTATCAGGTGTACCATCTGCGAAATATAGCCCGCCAAAGTGGCTTGCAATGTGTCCCCCCCCCTGCCATTTCTAAACTATGCAATGTAGAAACTTATAATCTTCCACATTGATAGACCTTTATGAAAACTCTCTTTTAAAATTATTTCGAGTATGTGATTATAATTTTTTGAGTTATAGAGAGAAAACTGAAAAATACTTAAAACGTCCTAGTTCAAAGGTCATTGACCTTAGAGAAAAATGATCATAGCAAATAATGCTCCTTTAGCTACTTTCTATTTGAAAAAATCACAAAAAGTAACTTTGAAATGACACGCTTCTTCAATTTGGCTTCTTGAATTTATCGCGAGATGGCGCTACTAACAACACGCTCTGAGTCGCGAAAGCTGCCGATTATGGCAAAATCTAAAATAGCCATGATTAATATTCGATTTGATTCGTTTGTAATTACACCTACTTAAGGAACCCTATAATACTGAGCATGGCCCGACATGCTCTTGGCCGGTTTTATATTATTTCATCATCATCAATCATTTCAGCCGAAAGACATCCCCTGCTTGACATAGGCCTCCCCCAAGCATATGTTGGGGGGATATGCCATAATCACCACGCTTGGCAGGCGGGTTGGCGATCGCAGTTGAATAGTTGGTTAAATACACAGAGAACGTTGCTGCCATCCTCTGGTGAATCCCTTAGTCGCCTTTTAAGACACCCATGAGAAGATATAGGGTGGTGCAATTCTTTACGTCCGGCACCAAACGGAACAATCAATCGAAACAAATAAATGTTATTATTTAAATGAGGGCAATACTTTGTATCTAACGTTTTCCTTAAGGAAAAATTGAAGATGAGTCAGTAATCACAATGCAATTACCTTATAAATTATTTCGAATGCAGTCATCTCGTTTATTTACCTATGTAATCTTGATTTTTGTCTCGGTTCCCTTCCGTTTTTATTCTTAAAATATTTTAAAAATGCCTTAAAATGGCGCAACCTACAAAATATGGGCAACCAAGCCGTATCCAGCCGGATTCCGGCCGTCGCCATTTTCGTACTACGTCATCGAAGACGGAATACGAGACCTTGCCAGTGTAGAGGTAAGGTACATTTTAGGAATTACAGTGATACATAGTTGTAATATCATAAGAAAAGTAACTTTGCATGTCATAGTTGCGGCAAAGAGGTCAACATTCAGCATGATGCTGAGCTCAGCGCTGATTTTCAGTGTCATCCCCAAGCGACGAGCGGGTGCCAAGCATTGACGTACCAAGGCCAAGCCAGTACAAGCAACCAATTAGTATATATACCCAAAAAAAGGTCCAAACGTCATTGTTTTAATTTTAAGAGAAAAAGTTCATTTATTTTGTCGGCTGTTCCATTTCCTTTAATTTCCAGGTAGATACAAAACTACCTCAATGATATCACCTCACCTCAAATTCCCTTCTCAGAATCCGTCTTAAATTCCAATTTATTTCTCACTTTACAAACTTCGGAGATAAGGGGGGAGGGGAATGGTATTTTTTATCATAAGTCGAAAATTACGCAGCATAAAAGTACCTACAAAGAAAACGTGCAAATTAAGTTTAAACGTTTTGAAATGTCCAAATAAAGTCCTTTCATATGTCCACTAGCTTCAATTTGAAATTTGGACATCCCATTTCGGCCCCTATAACAACGAAAACAAAATAAAATATTTGATTTTTTATATAAGATCGGGTAAACAATATTTAAAACTGTTCTAAATTTCAGACCGATAGCATTAGTGGTTGCTGAAATATACCGCTGTGACGGACGAACGGACGGAGTTGCATCACAAGAGTTCCTTTTTAACCTTTTTAGTACGGAACCCTAAAAATGCCACGAATAAATTGGACTCTAACCTTAAAAAAACTTACCTACACAAGATAAAGAATGGAATCAGCGGTGCTATTTACAAACGTTCGAAAATTTTCCGTTTCCGAAGTGAAATTTGACCGGCAAACGAAACAAAACGACCACTTCCTGCGACCACGTACGCTACAAAGCATTCGAAACGTCAGAAAAACCATTTTCAATATTATTACGCGATGTGAATTGGTTACTCTTGTTTTATTATGAAACAAAACGATTTGAGAATCAAACGGATTCGGAGACGCTATTCATCGTTCTTTAATTTTACATCGAATGCTTTCCGACAACAAATGGCTTTCCGAAGAGTTTCCGTAAATTTCGCGTTGCGTTTCAGAATCCGTTCGGTTCTCAAATCGTTTTGTTTCTTAATAAAACAAGTTTAATCGGATTACATCGTGTATTATTCTTAAAATTGGTTTTCCTGACGTTTCGAATGCTTTGCAGCGTTCATGGTCGCAGGAAGTGGTCGTTTTGTTTCGTTTGCCAGTCACATTTCACTTCGGAAACGAAAACTTTTCGGACGTTTGTAAATAGCACCGCACGTGTTACTTTGCGGAAATCCATGACATACAAAATATTGAGTTACACTATTTAGTGTTCATTGTACCAAAACTAGGTCGTCAAGCTTGGATACAATATGCAGCACCTATCTACACTAGAGATGTTATGGATATGATATTTCGGATCTGGATATGGATGTAGGAATAAAATTATATCGGTTTTCGGATACGGTTTCGGATATGGTTACGGATATGTAATGATTTCGGATTATCCGTTAGTTTCGGTTAGTTTCGGTTACGGATAAAGTCAAAGTCAAATCATTTATTTCAACTAGGCCATTTAACAGGCACTTTTGAAAGTCTACAGTGAAAATTAAATTGTAAATTGTAAATTGCCCATTCCAAAATGTAAATTCCTATGGAGAAGAATGGACAGAAGAAACTCCATGGTTAACCTTGTATTAATCGTTTAACAATATTTTGTATACTTATATTAAATCTATTAACTTAATAATACATATTATCAGCATATTACAAATTTAGCCAATGTAAGTAATTATAATGATAGTTACATGGTGCTCATTGCCATTTTTCAAATTGTAGCCGTAGACGGATATTAGATTGAAGTAAAATATAAACCCAAATAGTATGTAATAATTTGGTTTTATTTATAGGTTATGAAAGAGGTTATGTTATGACTAAGAAATAACAAACAAACTGCAAGATTCACGTGGCGCGCGAGCAGTGAAACAAAAACCTGTCGAAACATGTCGTTTTATTTAGACTCCGTCCTTATACGAAACTATCCGAAACTTGTGAAACGGATACGGTTACGGTTATATTTTTATTTCGGATACCCGATAGTTTCGGTTACGGTTACAGAGCTC
Source organism: Asteroscopus sphinx (assembly GCA_949699075.1). NCBI lineage: Eukaryota > Metazoa > Arthropoda > Insecta > Lepidoptera > Noctuidae > Asteroscopus > Asteroscopus sphinx. The sequence continues at coordinate 7,087,353 of OX453030.1, read as the reverse complement.
CATAACATCCCTGATCTACACAAGCTGAATCCTAATTTTGATTACCCAAAAATATATATTAAAACAAATTTGCATTAAAAAAGGTACCTACGTACCCACCTTGAAACCGTAACAAACGGCAGCTATATGTAAAAATGTATCTTATCTTTATCGGACACCTAATGTGTAAAAACATGTATATTTAATAACTTCTTAGGTTTTCGCGATCACTACACATTATAATAAAACAAAGTTTAACCGGATTAAATCGCGTATATTATTTAAATTGGTTTCCCTGACGTTTCGAAAGCTTTGCAGCATTTCGTGGTCGCAGGTAGACTAAGATGACAAGCGTCTTTACAAATATTTCTAAAAAATATATTATATATTTGTAAAGACGCTTGTCATCTTAGTCTACCTGCGACCACGAAATGCTGCAAAGCTTTCGAAACGTCAGGAAAACCAATTTAAATAATATACGCGATTTAATCCGGTTAAACTTTGTTTTATTATAATGTATATTTAATATCTTCTGTACCATATCCTTGCGAATAAATATCTTTATCTTTAAAGAAAGACATATTTCAATACATCTGCCATAAGACCCTACAGGAGCCATCACATCTTTCATCTATAAGGTATCGAGCGATGCGGAAGTATACATTAATGTATACCTCGATACATCCTGATCTGCGTGACCTAAGTAGTACGTTTATAGCAGTCTGTAAAGGAATAGTAGTTTATGAAACTGTTGCATAATAGGGGTTATTAAAACACGAGTGTGAGTTTAAAAACCGAGCCGTAGGCGAGGTTTTTAATAGTATCACACGAGTGTTTTAATACCTAATTATGTCAGTTTCATACACTATTTTATCTACACTCATACAATTTAAAATAAAATACCAAAGTCAAAATCTTGGTAACATTGTCGTTGTTTTTCTTGATTTCTCTGGTAAAAGATTGTTCGTCATTTACGTTGCTGCATCCAGAAATTCAGGCCGGGTCATATTCTCCTCAGTTCAGTATCACTGCTGTAGTCAGATATTTTTGCCCAGAATAAAACTTTCGACATACAAAACCATAATAATAACGTAAACAATAACAATAAATTTACGAGTAACGATGACCAAATCCAGTAGGCCATGGTGCGCGGCCGCGCACGCGCGCTGGTGCGCGCCTACACAGATAATAAAATATAGTCTGGCGAAAAAATTATAATCGGAACTAATTTTCTATCCTTGTCAGGATTCCGTCAATCTCTGTTTTATCATACAAAAAATATGCCTGTAAACACTTAAATATAATTAAAAGCAATATGACTATCAAAAGTTCTGCCAAAAACGCGATTTTAAACGATAAAAATTTTCAATGTATGACAAGTGGCGCCACCCTGAATTTTGTGTACTCATTGGTGCCAAACTGTACAACAGCTAAAAAAAGGTTTGAAAACTCCTTGGTTGGGTCGAAGCGGCATTAAAAACTCCTTAGTTGGGCTCAAGTGTGCGGTTATAGAAAAAAAATTAAATTACCGCATTGTTTTGTTCAGCAAACTGTATCGTAATTAAACTTTTTAAATTCATTACAGGTGCATGTGCGTAAAGTATGTCATTATGACATTACTTTCGAGTTCATAATTCGAATTTTACGATACGAGTGTAGATAAATTAATTAAACTACTTTAACTGCTGCGTGTTGTGATGCCAAAAGATACATCCCAGGATGTAATAAACACCTCGCGATGTATATTACATCCCGGGGTATACATTATACGTTACGTTCGGATGGCTTCACATATGTTCAAGAACCTAAACTTTGGATAATAATACGCAGATCCAAATATGTTTGGAATAATAAAATCAAAACTTACCAAAGCAAATTAAAATTAAGATATTCACGAACATTTTTGCAACACTCACTCAATGAATATATAATACTTGGACTTTTTGTTTTTATTTTATTCACTGCGCTTTATTTTTCTAATATTTGTTACGATGGTCCGGTGAACCGTCTAGTTTGGTCAACAGTTTTGCAATGAATAACAAGCACATGACACGGACTTTATAATTTTTTCCCTCATTTATATTCCAACTTGACGTAAGCCAGCATTAAAACAAAATAATTATACGTAATATATGAACAATCTTAGTCATTCATTCAACAAGTTATGGAAATAATTTTGCTCTGAGTAATAAGAGACATAAGGAATAAGGAAGTTCATAGGACAGGGATGGCGAACTCGGGGTGCTGGGCCAGAAAACCTCCTCGTGTGCCTGACGGCTGCTGGTCCTTCTCGATAAGTCTGGACGGAACAGTAGTTGTTGAGCCGGTGCACCCTGGGCACGGGCAATAACTCTTCTTTGGACCGGGGGATCTTATTGCCCGTGGCGAATATTCTGGCACAATGGGGCGTGACTCCGGGTATAAAAAGTTACAGAACTATAGGGCCTGCGGGCGGCGGACTCGGGCTAGTCAGCTGCCTAGCGTAACTGGCGTGACTGGCGTGATCGGCGTGGCTGGCGTGGCTTGCGAGGATGGCAATGCTGGCGTGGCCCCCGTGTCTGGCGAGGCAGGCGTGGCTGGGGAACCAATGGCATGAAATTGTGGGCATGGGTTTTTTTTTTTTTTTTTTTTTCGAATAGATTCTCGCAGGTGGTACCGAAGTACCACATCTGCTTAACCGGGCTTAGTTGGCGGAGAGTCCCATGTGGGACTCCATTCGCCGAAAGTTTTTCCCTAATCCTATACTTAAAAACTAAAGTCGCGGTTTCAATACCGCAAGCGGGCGTCCCCCAAGGGGGGGGCACGAACCTCGCTGGGGCATTGCAGGGGGACCCCGCCGTTCCTATGTCCCCCTAGCAGCCGTTGCTGCATCAGGAGTGATTTTTTTCTCGAAAGTGACGGACTTTCGGTATATCGGGTGTGTGTGTAATCGGCAAGCCTCGCCGGCGAGGCTAAGACCTACCTAAACCTAATCAGTGGCTACGCAATAGCCTGCTCCTAGGAACTACTCTAGAGCATAGGGTCGGTCTCGCGTGACGAGATTATCTCCGGTTGCGACACCGTGAGGGCGTCCCCAGGGGGGAGCTCGGACCTCGACTCAGGGTGCAGCAGGGGGACCCCGCCACCGGTCCCCCCAGCAGCCGCTGCTGCGTCGTATTGTGTTTCTGTTTCTCGAGAGTCTGACTCTCGGTATCTGTGTGGGTGTCGCGCCGGTCCTCGCTGGCAGGGACGATATTTAGGACGACGGCGTCGGAGTGTGCTTGTATTTTTGTCTGACTTCTGGAGGAGGGTTATGGCATCATCGGGTTCGATGAGTGTGTGTGGGATGTCGAATTTTGCTAATAGCAGATGGCTGGTAAACGGTGGCCGCCACGACCAAGGGATCGGGATGCTTGGGAGCGGAATCGAAGTAGCGTTTAGAGACACGCTTGAAAAACTGCTTGATGGTCGGCAGTTTGAGGTCTAGGTGGAGTTGGGCATTGCGTAAGTACCAACGGGCGCCGACGGCCTTTCGCATGAAACGGTTTTGGAGGGTTTGGAGCATGTGAATTCTCACCGGATTTACGTATGCGAACACAACGCTAGCGTAGGAGAGAATGGGTCGGATACAAGTGGTGTATATCCTTACTTTGAGAGGAGTGGGCAGTTTACTGCGCACATTGAGTAGGTGGTGGAGACGTCCGAGGACGAAGGCGGCACGGTTTTTCACCCTGCGGATATGTGGTCTGAATGTCAGTCTACGGTCAAGGATCACGCCCAGATATTTGGCTTCGCGTTGCCATGGGATCTGTTTGCCAAACATTGTGACAGGTACGTTCATTTCTATGCGTCGCCAATGCGTCGCCGACCTTTTAAGAAGACGTATGCTCTTTTCTTGAAGGCTCCCATGTCGAATTTGTTCGGGAAAACCGCTGACGGAAGTTGGTTTCACAGTTTTGCTGTACGAGGCAAAAAGTGGCGTGTGAAACGTACTGTAGTTGACCACCAACCATCAAGATGGTGAGGATGGAATTTAGATTTATAGCGGGTTGTACGATGGTGGAAGTCAGCGGCTGGTATAAGGTCGAACAATTCCTCAGAGCAAGGTCCGAAAGGTCCGAAATATTTTATCAAAATCAGGGAGAAAATAACGGGAGAGCCCAGTTTTCTGAGATAGAAAGAAAAGAAAGAAAGAAAGAAATAATTTATTTGCCACAAACTAGGGACACAAAATTATAAATAAAAAGTGTAGATTTACATAACATTGTGTGCCCCACGGCTGTGCCAAATAGGTCCAGTTCAGCATATGTCAGGTCACTAGTACCTGACGCTGGTTTTCAACTGAACCTATATGAGTAGTGACTGAGACGGATGCAAATCAGTTCCATGAATATATAATTGTTGGTAGGTATCAAAAAATAAATAAATAAATACATTCAATTTTAAAATATAAAAAAAATATAATATGGTATACGTAGGTATTGATTAAATAATGAGAAAACAACAATAATAACATGACTACAGTTGATTGAGTGAATAAAAAAACAATACACATAACTGACATAACACAGACATATACAAAGGTATTTCAAATAATTGATTCATTTAAAATGATCATATTTCGTTTCCGTTGCGCATCTATCAAAAACTGCCGCAAATGTCTCCTAAATGTGTTTATCGTGCTGATTGACCTAATAGGCGGTGGCAGATTATTCCACACTTTAGATGCTGCGTAGCGGAACGTGCCTCTAAAGGCTGCTGTACGATGAGGCTGAGTCGAGAGTTGCTGCGAACATTGCCTTCTCGCGCATTCTCGTCTGCTTGTTATCCAGCTAAGTTTATTGAACAAGTAGTCTGGTTTCTGAAATTTTATAACCCCGAACAGAAGGCAGGCCAGGTGTAATTTGCGTCTTGACTTCATTTTGAGCGTAAAATGTTTATTGAGGAATGGTGTTACATGGCTTCTGCGAGGAATATCATAACAGAAACGGGCACAAGCATTCTGTATTCTTTGGATAAGCCGATCTGTGCGAGCTAACAGACGTTAGCCATACACTGTATCTGCGTAGTTTAACCTAGATAACACCAGAGTTTCGACCAGCTGCTCCCGAAGCGTTCCAGATAGGAAGGGCCTCATCTTGTACAAAACCTTCAAACGATAAAAACAGTTTCGTGCCGATTCAGCTACTTGTTTCTCGAAACGAAGATTACTGTCCATAGTAAGTCCAAGGTTCCGCGCTTCACTCACTCTTTCTATTGGTACACACGGCTACACATCAAGCTGTACAAAACCAGTAAAGGCTGACCTCGCGTTGTAAGGAAAACCTATACAATGCGAGATCAGCTTACACTGGAAATGTACAGCTTGATGTGTAGCCGTGTGTACCCCCATGAGTTTCAAATTAAATGTTGCGGGTAGTTTATCTAGCTGCTGCAATGTGCCAAGTACCATATATTTAGTTTTTCCTGGGTTTAGTGCCAAACAGTTCTCATCAGACCAGACGGCGATTCTATTTAGGTCATCGTTTAGGTCCTTAATGGCCTGTTCGTATTCGTGCGGACTAAAGGAAATATAAAGTTGGACATCGTCAGCATATATGTGGTACTTACATTTCTGGACACATTTTACTATATCCGCATAATATAGAATAAAAATAATTGGGCCCAGTATGGAGCCCTGCGGAACTCCTCTCTCTATCGAAATAAGTGCTGATGTAAGAACGCCACCGTCACCCGAGTACAATTCCACAAGTTGCTTTCTGTTATTCAAGTAACTGTGGAACCAATGTGTAGCACTATGATCGAATCCGTAATAATTAAGCTTCGAGAGTAGTAGTGGAATATTAATTGCGTCAAATGCTCGGGAAAAGTCAAGCAAAACCAATAATGTACACATGCCTTGATCTTGAGCTGATAGTATATTATCAGTCACATCCAATAAAGCCGTAGATGTACTGCGCTGTTTTCTGAAACCTGATTGAAGATCGGGTAACAGTTTATTTTGTTCCAAAAAATTAGTTAATTGGTGGCTTACGACTTTCTCTATCACCTTAGAAAGACATGGTAAGATGCTGACAGGCCGCAGATCCTTAACCTCAATGGGATTTGAATTTTTAGGTATGGGCCTAACGGAGGCAATTTTCCATTGGTCGGGGAACGTTAATGTCAATATGGAGCAGTTTATTATGTCTGTAATAGCATTTAACGTGTATGGCAGAGTCATATTTAGCATGTCCAAAGTAATATTGTCGAAGCCCTTAGCGTTAGTTTTAAGATTGCGAATAATGCATGCGACATCTTTCTGTTCCACTGGAGTGATACAGAAAGTTGCTTCGTCGTATCTGTGGTACTCATAGAACGTCATTTGTGAGATGGTTGCTGCAGTATTGCCAGGAACGTTAAGAAAGGTATTGTTAATTAGGTCTGGGTCATTAAAATGCGACGGAAGGTCTTGTCTCGGTTTAGTAGGCGATAGCATTACCGAGAGCCCGCTGTCCCTTTCCTGCATGTATGGACACCCTATAGAAAGAAACAAAGGGCTCCCCAATCATCGGACCGAATTTTAGTCAGGCGTCCGCTTTCCAGCTTGATATTTAAGTTCCTTGGATATTTGGATGTTAGAAAAAAAGATGAAAGATTTTTTTTAAATATTTTTTAAACATAGATTTTATTATTCATTGAAAGTGTTCACAATAATTTGCTTGTGACACGACCTTTAAAAACTTAATCTAGGTACAGAATTAATTAATCAGATGTTGTTCAATAAAATGTTCATGTTTTGTAATCTGCGTGAATGTGGCTAGTGTTTTTGCGTTGCAAAGCTCTTCGTTCGAAGGGGCAATAGATACAATCCCCCTTAAATAGTAGCGATCCACGCCTCGTTCAGATTCAGGAAATACCAGCCCACCACCACTATCTCCCTTGCACAGCGCCGTACCTGGGAATAGGATACAGTTTCCAATTTTAGCAACATCGAAAAGTTGAAAGTATTTTTAACAATGATATTTAAAAGTATAGATATGCCATACCCTAACAAAACGAACGAAAAAAATGTTCCGTACGCAGCGGTAGCACAATGCACTTAAACTAGTACAAAGTAAATAAGTTGGTTACTTTAAGTTACTTTCGCGTCATAATTAGAATACTTTTTGTACACAAACGCCGGCGGCATTTTTTTTTGTCACTCTCGGCGGTAGCGATGCAACGACTGCGCGGATTGTACGATCTGCAAGGTTAAGCTGCACTTGCCGCGGTCAGTCTGTGGATGGGTGACCGTTTCGTTACACATCGAGACCCCTCCGTGCCTCGGAGAGCACGTTAAGCTGTCGGTCCCGGTTGTCATACGAATATCTATGGCAGTCGTTATGGGTAGTCAGAAGCCTGAAAGTCTGACAACTGGTCTAACCTCCGAATGTCAGTATTACCCAGTAACTGGGTTGCGGGGGTCTGATGGCAGTCGCTCCGTGTAAAATACTGATGTTCAGCCGCATCTGGCTAGACTGGAAGCCGACCCCAATATAATTGGGAAAAGGCTCGGAGGATGATGACTCTCGGCGGCTTACTTGACACGGATTAATGTAAAAAAACGTCCTCGAGAAAAACGTTTTCGAGTCTTCAGTTGCGAGTGCAGGTTACATATCTGTACTTAAATATCATTGATTTTTGACAAACTTAAAAAAACAAGGCTAATTCTCATAGGTTCAAAATATAGTTCCAATAATACCAAAGATCAAATATATTTGATCGGAGCATAATACTTATACACTATTATTTGTTTTATGCATGGACGAATAAAAACCGGCCAAGAGCATGTCGGTCCATGCTCAGTATTATAGGGTTCCTTAAGTAGGTCTAATTACAAACGAATCAAATCGAATATTAATCATTGCTATTTTAGTTTTTGCAAACAGCGCCACCTAGTGCTAAGTTTATGAAGCTAAATTTAAGAAGTGTGTTTCTTTTTGTGATTTTTTTAAATAGAAAGTAACTAAAGGAGCATTATTTGCTAAGATCATTTTTCTCTAAGGTCAATGACCTATGAACTAGGACGTCTTAAGTATTTTTCAGTTTTCTCACTATAACTCAAAAATTTATAATCACATTATACTCGAAATAATTTTAAAAGAGAGTTTTTATAAAGGTCTATCAATGTTGAAGACTATAAGTTTCTACGTTGCATAGTTTGGAAATGGCAGGGGGGGGACACATTGCAAGCCACTTTGGCGAACTGTATTTCGCAGAGGGTATACCTGATAAAAAAGTTGTGTATGAAACATTACCTTCATTTTAGTAGACCTATTCAACGATACCCCACACGAGGGGGTGCAGCGAAAAAAATATTTTTATCGCCATTTCATATGTATGGGACATATGAAATGGACACATGTATGGGCGCCACCCCTAAAAAACGCTACCAAGATTTTTTTATTCTTTTAAAATTGAGATTTATATCTAAACCATTTTTTAACAAAATTTAATTTACTTATGTTTATAACTGTAGAAGTTATTAAGCTGTAAAGGATTAGGACAGATGGACAGACGGACAGACGGTCAGACGGACAGACGGACGGACATGACGAAACTATAAGGGTTCCTTGTAGGACTTCGGAACCCTAAAAAAGGCGGACGGAATCTCGCTAAACAATAAGTGAAACATTCACAGTAAGACGGCTCGCTTAAAAGTACAGGTTGGCACCTGGCACGAACACATTCACACCCATAGTAAGTCAAATAACAATATATAATCTCTGTTTTTTCTTACTTGTCTTATTTAGTAAACAATCTTGCCATGTCTTTTTTATGCAATTCGTCAATAATACGGATTACTATTCGTATGCCTTCTCTGTGCATGCAGTAAGATTATGGAACTCACTCCCGCCTAACATACGGAATTCTCAATCTAATTATATCTGTCTTCAAAAGACGTGTTAAAGAGCATTACCTTTTCTCTTAATTATTATTATTGTTTATTCATGAACAATTTACAATTGTATTTGAATGTGGTATAGGTACATATTCATATTCATACATAATTAAATTACAATATAGAAATTCCAAAATTAGATATAGACAATTCAAGGTCAAAGATTATTAAAAAATTCACAGATATTCAGTAAAAATTAGAACAAAAAGCAGTTAAAATATATCAATTTGTCATTGTGTAATATTTATATCATACTTACCTATACCTATATAATTGATATGTATTTATTTAAGTATCTATTGCTTTATTAGAACTAATTTTAAGTTTCTCATCTTTTTTACACACAGTCTACATTTCTTACATATTTCTCCTCTCGCAAATTTAGGAAATTCTCAGTAGCAGCCCGGAGTATGGATTTGTACACGGTTAATGGCAATAGGCTCGCTCTCTATTACATGGGACTATAACATAACTGGCGAAATGTGGGTGTACTATACACTTCTGCCTACCCCTGCGGGGAAATACAGGCGTGATGTTATGTTTGTTCTCCTCTCGCAGGTCTGCTGGTAGAAATTTATTTGAAATAAGCAGTACCTTTGTACTAAATAATTTTAGTGCAGTCTTCTTTCATATGTTATTGTGTGTACATAAATTATAAATAAATAAATGAATTATTATTATTAAAAGACATTATGTTAACAATTTCACACAGAAAATATTTTTTTAGGGTTCCGTAGTCCTACAAGGAACCCTTATAGTTTCGTCATGTCCGTCCGTCTGTCCGTCTATCCGTCTGTCCGTCTGTCCGTCTGTCCATCTGTCCTAATCCTTTACAGCTTAATAACTTCTACAGTTATAAACATAAGTAAATTAAATTTTGTTAAAAAATGGTTTAGATATAAATCTCAATTTTAAAAGAATAAAAAAATCTTGGTAGCGTTTTTTAGGGGTGGCGCCCATACATGTGAAATAGGGATGAACATTTTTTTTTCGCTGCACCGCCTCGTGTGGGGTATCATTGAATAGGTATACTAAAATGAAGGTAATGTATCATACATCACTTTTTTATCAGGTGTACCATCTGCGAAATATAGCCCACCAAAGTGGCTAACAATGTGTCCCCCCCCCTGCCATTTCCAAACTATGCAACGTAGAAACTTGTAATCTTCCACGTTGATAGACTTTTATAATAACTCTCTTTTAAAATTATTTCGAGTATAATGTGATTATAATTTTTTGAGTTATAGTGAGAAAACTGAAAAATACTTGAGACGTCCTAGTTCATAGGACATTGACCTTAGATAAAAATGATCTTAGCAAATAATGCTCCTTTAGTTACTTTCTATTTTAAAAAATCACAAAAAGAAACTTTGTGTTATATTGATAACACAAAGTAACAGCGCCACCTAGCGCTAAATTTACGAAGTGTGTCATACATATACTTCTTAAATTCAGCGCTAGGTGGCGCTGTTTGCAAAAACTAAAATAGCAATGATTTATATTCGATTTGATTCGTTTGTAATTAGACCTACTTAAGGAACCCTATAATACTGAGTATGGCCCGACATGCTCTTGGGCGGTTTTTTTAACCTGATTACATGTGCAAAACTAGTAATTAACTATATTTATCTGTAGTTATTTGATTAAAGAGATGTGTCAAGATTATTTACTAAATAAGACAAGAGAAAAAAAACAGACCGTATCTGGAGGTTAAAATGCTGTCGAAATTATAGTGGGTGTAGGAAGAAATTAAGTGCTTCAATCTTTTCTTAGCAAAGTTCCGTCCGCCTTTTTTTCTGCGTCCGAGGTTCTATGCTTATACTCACCATTCGTAAAGCCGGCGCATATTTTATCGCTAGTGATGAACTCCCGGAATAAAAGCGGCGCGTTTGTAATGCACTGTTCAATGCTCATATATGGCATTTCAATAACTTTTAAGACATTAGAGGTGCTGTTATTTTCTATTAAGCCCCAGCCAGCCACCTGAAAAAGAGTGTATACATATATAGAAGCGTTACATCTGCCGGTATGATTACAAGTACATATATCATTAATCTGTGACATATATCATTAATCTGTGGGTATGATTTCAGAGCTCAGATGACTTTTCAGAGGAATAGTACAACATGTTTTTTCTTCTTTTTAGCTGACATCAAAAAGGAAGAGGTTGTTTTAATTATATGAATACTTTCGAGTAGCTGCCAGTAGCAGTAGGGGAGTTGTTGTTGTTTAATAGTTTTTTATTTATAATAAAATGTTCACCCCCTTCAAAATTTTCATCAACTCAGCCTAACGCAGTCCACTGCTGGACAAAGACCTCTCCCAAGTTACGCTACAACACTCGGTCCTCTGCCTTCCGCATCTAGTCCCCCCCAGCTACCGTATTCTGGTCGTCGGTCCAACTGGCAGAGGGGCGCCCTACGCTGCGTTTGGCGATTCGCGGTCTCCACTCAAGGACTCGTCTGCTCCAGCGTCCATCGGTCCTTCGACAGACATGGCCAGCCCACTGCCACTTCAGCTTACTGATCCTACAAGCTATGTCGGTCAACCCGGTTCTTCTCCAGATAATCTCGTTACTGATTTTATCCTTCAAAGAAACTCCAAGCATAGCTCGCTCCATAAGATTTTGAAATACATACACGGATTATTTTTAACTTTTAGGTTAGGGTTTGTGAAGTCTGTTTATTATCATCATCATCATTATTTCAGCCGAAAGACGTCCACTGCTGGACATGGGCCTCCCTTTTCAAGGCTTTCAACATCCAGCGGATTTTCATGACTTCACCAGGTCGTCACTCTACGTCTAGGCCGGGGGGCCTACCCACACTGCGCCTTCCAGTACGCGGTCGCCACTCCAGAACTTTACTGCCCCATCAGCCATCCGTTCTGCGAGGAATGTGTCCCGCCCACTGCCATTTAAGCTTGGCAATTATTCGGGCTATGTCGGTTACCTTCGTTCTCCTGCGAATCTCCTCATTTTTGATTTGATCACGCAGGGACACTCCGAGCATAGCCCTCTCCATTGCCGTTTGAGTGACTTTGAGCCTTCATCATCATCATTTCAGCCGAAAGACGTCCACTGCTGGACATAGGCCTCCCCATAAAAGGGGGGATATGCTATAATCGCCACGCTTGGCAGGCGGGTTGGTGATCGCAGTTGGTTGGTTAAATACTCAGAAAATGCTGCTGCCCATCCTCTGGTGAATCCCTTAGTCGCCTTTTACGACACCCATGAGAAGATTTAGCCTACATGTAGTCTGTTAATTTTTTGGTAAAAAGTTTTCATTTGTTAATCATTATTGTGGATACCATAGACATGTGTTATTTTTCTATGGTGGATACGTTCAAAATTCCATGGTATCACCATGGTATAATAAGATGTTTCACCAGGTATTCTCTTCCCGCAATGACAGCGCGATGCGTCCAAGCTACGTCACGATCAGTGCTGCCATTGATTGATATCTTCAATATGCATAAGGAGATTTTTGTTCATAATGAATATAAAATAAATTCCTAACTAGCCTAACTATTTGTTATCTCGTGTTATTCATCTAATTAGTTAATAAAGGAAACTATATTAAATTACTAGTTAAAAAGTGATTCTATAGAGAAGAAAGTAAATGAAAAAATGCATTTTGCTCGGGTAATTTATTTACAAAAAGTGGCAGCACATCAAACTGACAAGTATCACAGGGGTTGGCGGGAAAATTCGTAAAGATCGTGTTGTAGGTTTTTTATTATTTTCCAAAATTTGTGCTTCTTCGAGTGTTAATGTGTAATAATGGTGGATTATTAAATGTTAAGTGCTTGTTAACGTGTACAAGTGTGGATAAATGGTACAAAGTTGAAAAACATGAGTTTCGTATTATCTCATCATCCTCTCGGAAACCTAGTAAAGTTTCCATCACTTTACTAGGATATAGTACAATGTTAATATGTTCAATGATTACGACTGAAGGACATGTATCCATGGTCATGAATAAATTAAAAAAAAAAAAAAAAAAAAAACAAGTATCACAATAGCAGCCCGCTATTGGCTCCACGGCCGATGACGTAGTACGGAGGCAATCACGTGACCTAGCTGTCACGGGAAGAGACTACCTGGTGTTATTATACCATGCAAAATTCAAAAGTTTATATTTCGAATGAGCATTTACAAGCAGTGTGGCCAACTTAACGGATTTCCCGTCAGATCTGGCGGATTAGGATGAGGGGATAGCGGGATAAATTTTATTCTAACGGCTGACGGATTTTATACGGAAAATTTTACGAGTTTTAACGTGTCTATTTTTTTTTCCTATATAGTATTCACATTTATGAACCCATTTGTGTTACTTTGTCACTATTGCTAAATGCAGTCCACGGTGCTCAATGGTTTTCAATGTCTTGCCAAGAGTTGAAAGTGGATTGCCAAGCTATAGGTGATTTTTTTCATCGTAAATTGTAACCAAACCGTCTAAATATATCATTTAAAATATTTGACGGCTATTATCGAGGGGAATTTTCTTTTTTGACGGAATTTTGACAGAAACACAGAACAAATTATAATGAACGAAAATGTTATGTTTACTTCTGATAAAGTTAAGTCTGAGTAAGTTAAGAATTATGGTAATTTAAAAAAAAAATACTTGTAACAATTGTTATCAATAAATACAATACAATACAAATTCAATGGAATTAAAAATTAATCAAATTTATTGTTGGCAACACTGTTTACATGCACTTTCAAAACGTTAAGAATCTAGTTGCACGTTCACAGATAGAAGAATAAGTGAAACGTACCTTCCCCAGCTTGCCCTGCTGCAGCTGCTGGTGCTCAAATGTAACGTCATAGCTCACACAGACAGGCCTGATGTTCACATTGTAAACTACTGCAGTTTCCAGGATCAGTACTGCTATATCGTCCTGGAAGTTAGTCGCACTGCCTTGGAAGCGGGCCGGGATCTGAATGTCTTTGACCTGTTAGGAAATAATATTATTATTTGTACAGTGCAACCGAACATGCGAAGTTATTGTAGTGTATACCACCCACGTCAGCATATCGATCACCATCCATAATTATTTTTTATTTACTTTCAAGTTATTTATTGACTGCTTCGTTGGTCTAGTGGTTGCAAGCGCGACTGCTGAGCGTGGGGTCCTGGGTTCGATTCCCGGGTCGGGCAAAGTGTTATTGGGTTATTTAATTAGGAAATTCTCAGTAGCAGCCCGGAGTCTGGATTTGTGCCCGGTCAATGGCAATAGGCTCGCCCCCTATAACATGGGACTATAACATAACTGGCAAAATGTGGGTGTGCACACACCAGTGGCGTGCAGTGGCCTACTTTACTTGAATTTATTTTTGGTGTAAGTTATTGATTTTTTCGTGTAGGAAGATTTATTCAGCATTAATAGGTTTAATAAAGGATAAAGAATCATCATACTTTGAAAAAAATATAATAACTTACACCACTGTTGAGTTTGAATAAGGAAGGCACTGGGTATTGCCTAATTGCCTATATGCAATGCACGCCACTGGCACACACCTCTGCCTACCCCTTCGGGGAAATACAGGCGTGATGTTATGTTATGTGACAATAAATAAATAAAGTCTATAGGATGATGACGATGAAGTACTCACGTCAGATCTCTGAGCGTTCACATCTCTGTTGTCATTCCATTGACGGTACAGATTTCCGATAGCCACGGCGTAGTTGGAAGCAGGCTGCAGCTTGCTCACGTCGTTCCAGAAACAATGGGCAGCTGGACACAATGGTAACATTATGTGATGAAAACAGAATCATCAGTTCAGCCGAGACGTCCACAGCTGGACATAGGTATCTGTATCATAGAGTTTCACACAGTTTCCTTCATCCGTGTGTCACTGCAGGGTGCCAACTGAAAATTAGCACTGGATGTTCAACGCCAGCACATGCTGAGTTGCACATGCACACTTGACCCTTTTGGCATGGGTATGCCCGGCAGCATTTTCATGTTTTACTTATATCTATTTTAGTACTTTCGTCCTTGTGGTGCCGGACGTAAAGAATTGCACCACCCTCTTTCTTTTCATGGGTGTCGTAAAAGGCGACTAAGGGATTCACCAGAGGATGGGCAGCAGCGTTCTCTGAGTATTTAAACAACCAACTGCGATCGCCAACCCGCCTGCCAAGCGTGCTGGCGATTATGGCGTATGGCCCCTTTGGAGGAGGCCTTTGTCCAGCAGTGGACGTCTTTCTGCTGAAATGATGATGATGATTTTAGTACTTTATTTAATGTTATTGTTGTGCTGTCACTGTCCTGGGCCAAATAAAAAAAAAAATCTTTCTTTCTTTCTTTTCATCTGTGTGAATTGTAAAAAAATGGGTCACGTAGTATGGGTAGGTACGTTCACTTATGCATACAATTGTCAAATGCAGTGCAACTTTGACAGTTGGAAGCAAGAGTTCACGCTTAAGGTGGCCACTGACGATGCTTCCAACCGTGCGAATGGCGTGGCCGCATTCCAAAAACTGTCCGTGAATGTTGAAAACGTATGTTATTTTTAGAACAAGTCAAGCTTTTTTGGATGTAGTCATTAAAACGACGTCCGAATGGATACATCGTCAGTGCCCACCATTAGATTCGTCTCTGAATTAGCCGTAGTTGAAGTGTCAATTGTACACACATACATACAATAACCAGCCTTTCCTCAGGAAAAAAAGAATTCAGGCTTTAGTGGATCACGCTGGCTTACTGGTGGTTGATGGATTACACCACAGACCAAGTATACAGATGGATTACACACACCATTGAGAATTTAATGGAGCAGTGTGCAGGTTTCGCAGTGAGTTGTAGATATAAGTCAGTGAGGTTTCCTCACGGTGTTTTCCTTCACCGTTCACCATTAAAGCTAGTGATAATCAAATTCTCAATCCGAAAAGTAAGAGATGTGGGCCGGGCTCAAACTGATACCCACTTGCATTTCCATCAACAAGCCGCCAAGCCTTCAAACGCTAGGCTATCAATGCATGTACATGCAACTTTCTAGAGCTGTGTGAACTAGTCTCAGGGCCGGTTTTTTGATCCTTAGTAAAAATCGTGTTGACCATTTGTTAATTTGACCATTGGTTAGGACTAACCAATTGTTAAATAGAGTTTACGTTTTTTGATCCCCATTTAACTATTGGTTTAGATGACTTATGGTTAACTATGTTGCCATTGCAATGAACACTGACATACCCATTGCAGAGTACTTTTACGTAAGGAGTCATTATTTTTTCATGGCAACACTAGCACAGCTGAATGCATTTTGACGGTTATCACGGGCCTTTATGTAAAGGTGGCCTTTGTTGTCAAATTTTAGTTGTTTGTGAGCAATTCATAAATAAATAAATCCTACTAATATTATAAACGTGAAAGTTTGTGAAGATGTTTGGATGTTTGTTACTCAATCACGCTATAAGGGCTGAACGGATATGGATGAAATGTTGGCATTCAGATAGAACATAACCCGGATTAACATATAGGTAGGCTACTTTTTATCCCGGGAAGATGAACATTTTCCGAGGAATGCACGATAACTGACATCCACGTGGGCGTATAAGCCAGTTGTTTCATGTTTTTTTTTTATTTGCATTGAATAATTGAGCATTTGCATGTACTTATCTACATTTAACATTTAATTAGGTATATATTACTCGTTTGAGTTTAGCAATGGTGAAAAATAGATGTCTCAATTAATTATTGTTTTACATGTTATTGATCATTATAGAGAGAAATATTTTTCTTTCATATCCTGCATCATAATTTCTCCTGACAGAGTATAATTTTTAACTACACAAATGTTATGTTGAATTGTCATGTCCGCTTCCATACACCACACAACGAACTTTGAAATCTTACTATAAAAATTACCGCGTCGTGTCATCACACTCATAGCAATAAAATGCTTCATTTTGACACCGAAACATTGTTGCATATGGCCAGTAGTATTAAATTTCACCGTAATGTCCGAAAAAATAACACAATACACTCAATTTCAATAGAATCACCCGAAACAGCTGCAGGTACAAAGAGTTGACTAGCCGCCATCTTGCTAAACCCTCGACGGAGTTGTGGTTAATTATTATGACCAATGGTTACTTATTTAACCATTGGTCGTGTTAACAACGGATCAAAAAACTGATTTTACTGGAATTTAACCATTTGTTGCTATTTCTAACCATTGGTTGCCTTAACAACGGATCAAAAAACCGGCCCTTAGTAATTTCCATTTGCGTAACTACTCGTTCAGTTTTGTAACTGTCCCAATAATATTATTTACTAATTATTGAATTGTATAATTATCTTTGAATTTTTGCCGAATATTTTTCTGTGAGAAAGTGAGTTTTGTTTCTAGTTTATTTTATTTTATAAACATCTTAAGTCTTATCCGCGTAAAATCTTCGTAATTAAGAAAAAAAAAATAAGTTTGGATCCAAAAGTAATAAAATGGAGTTGATGTTTTTGGAAAAAAATATGGTTTTTTTAAAGTATAGAAGATTTTTTTTACTTTGATCTCATTCATTAGGATATAAGTAAACATAATAAACAGTTATTTAGTAAATTACAGTGGTATTTTGTTACCAAATTTGAAATCAAAATGGTTACAAAATGGAATGAAAATATCTCTAAGGTATTTTATTTTTATTTTTAACAACAATGCCATGCTTTTTTTAAGTAAAATATATATTTATTCTGAGACATAAGATATAAATCTAACGTTTTAAATAATAACATTGAATTTATAACTACTTTGAATTAATGAAATCCATTTTGTAACCGGGTCCTCTACAAATGAAAATGCCCCTATGGCACAATACGAAGGAGTGCGTTCAGTATTATCGTCCGACGACGCCCGATACTTAATTTGATAATTACTCACCAGATATAACAACAGTACGTGTGACGAGGGTTCCTCCGCAGATTTGCATGAATGGTTTCGTATGCTTACGATAGATGCCGACATGCCACGGCATCTCAATTCGTTCGGCTGACCGGCCACCAATCAGGGTCTCACCCCTCGGAGTCACTTTACCACAATCTGAAGACAAGAATTGGTTAAAGAAAGCCGGTTAAAAGTATAACTATGCAGGGTCATTCTCAGTAAATTATGGATGAAATATTATTTTCTCCCAATTGCTCGGAAATTGGTTCATTATTTAAAAAAAGAATACATCAATCGGCTCTTTTCCGTACGCAACGAAATAATACGCCAGCAATATCCAACCAACACGACAATAATATAAATTGCTAGAGATTTAAAATTACAGAATATCTCGAATTAAACATTTATCTCTATAACGCGAGAATTGGGGACCTGGGGGGTGATTCTCGCGTCGTAGACATTATCTCGAACTCGACATAATGTCGAAACAAGATGGCGAAATGTCGATTGAAAATACATTTTCGTATTCTCAGAATGTCACGTTAGATATATGTCTACGCCTAGCGCTCTAAATACAAAGAGTGGTTCATAGCAGTTGACATTACCGGCGACATTTTTCGTAGAGATTTAAAATTACAGATTATCTCGAATTAAACATTTATCTCTATAACGTGAGAACTGGGGCCCTGGGGGGTGATTCTCGCGTCGTAGACATTATCTCGAACTTGACATAACGTCGAAACAAGATGGCGAATGTCGATTGAAAATAAATTTTCGTATTCTCAGAATGTCACGTTAGAGATATGTCTACGCCTAGCGCTGTAAATACAAAGAGTGGTCCATAGCAGTTGACATTACTGGCGACATTTTTCGTAGAGATTTAAAGTTAGAGATTAATTGAACTATCTAAGATTATTATATCATCATCATCATCATTTCAGCCGAAAGACGTCCACTGCTGGACATAGGCCTCCTCCAAACATCGCCACAACGACCGGTCCTGTGCCTTCCGCATCCAGCGGATTCCCGCGACCTTCACCAGGTCGTCGGTCCACCTTGTGGGGGGCCTACCCACGCTGCGCCTTCCAGTACGCGGTCGCCACTCCAGAACTTTATTATTATTATATATATTTTTTTTTTTTTTTAACACAACTGCAAAACTTAGTGATACTGGATTATTTAAAAATTAACACCATGTCTTGTACATCATACCTATGTTTGACAAATAAATAATTTTGAATTTTGAATTTTTTTTTAATCTCTTTTACGCGAGAATTGGGGTCCTGTACCATTTAATAAACAGAGAATGGGTAAATATATTACCTGTGAAGCATTTAGCTACGTAGTCCCAGGATCCTTCAATGCATCGCATTACCGGCAGAGCTGCAGTTGAGTAGTAGCCAGGCTGGCAACTAGCTCTGACAGTAGAGCCTGATGACTCGTACTCATTGCAAGGCCTATATTCCTCTCCACCAGATATGAGACATTGGTACTCCACGCTTGGATGTTTTGAAAGTCGGCACGTACCTGGAACGGATAATACCACAGAAATAGATAGAATGGAAAAGTGGGCAGGGCGCGCGTGCCAACACTCTGCAGCATAGTGCAGGGCAAAGCTTTTCTTAGTACGCCTTATGACTTGTTTCTGTAAATACTGTAACAAAAAACCGCAAAAATACCTTATTGTGCTGTTTCTAACTACAGAAACAAAAGCTGCTAAGTACATTTGATTAAAGTTAATTTAAAAAAAAATATGACGACAATATTATGTATGCTGTAATTTGTACCAAAGTTTCCACGATTGAATCGCAAGTAAAATTGTGATTACAACCTTTCTACTCTATCTATTTATGTGGATAATACTATACTGTAATTCTTAGTTACTTGGCTTCCCACGAAAAATGATAATTTTTTGTACCTACACCCCAAACCGTGTGCTATACGGTGAGCAATCAGCCTCCCCACCAAGGTGACCTTGATGGGAGGTTGGTCATTGACAGCCGTCGTCAAACAAAATTTGGTGACAAACCACTGTCTACCTGGTTGGAAACCAGCAAGGTCACCTTGGTGTGGAGGCTAGTTTGTCACCGCTTTACTTTCCTCAAAAACGAATCTAAATTATGGTAAAAACCGTATTAAAATCAATTAAGATGAATGGAAGTATCAAGCTATCGACCATATAGCCCAATAGACCCGTCCCAACGTTGGCCCCAACGTTGTGATGGGCGTTGGCCCGTAAATTATGCCTAGCGTCCACACGTTGGAGATAATGTTACTTGAGTCCCGTCAGAACCAATGTAAAGACGTCTCAAATAGAAGTTAAACTGGGCACTTTCTTAAGCACTCAATAATCACAGTTGCGCTCTTGCTCAACTGTCAATTAAAATAACACTCAATACTAGTAGTAACATACTAGTACACACACTAAAGGTGGTCACTGACGATGCTTCCAACCGTACGAAAGGCGTGGTTATATTCCAAAATCTGTCCGTGAATGTTGAAAATGTATACTATTTTTAAAACGACGTCCTGGCCTTGGAATTCCAATCGGCTAGAAATCCACCAAGCCACGCCCCTTGGCATTCATCGCGTTGTGGTTTTGGAGTGATCGTCAATGCGAAAAACTTGCACTACGCCACCCGGAAGATGTCGAAACGCTCCGTGAATGTGCAAAACTACGTCCATTTTTATTTCATTCCGCATTGCGCCAAGAACCAAGAACGTATACGCGATGGATTGATCGTCAGAGTGCTAAAAAATAGGACGTCTTTTTGTTGGAAGTGGTTATTAAAACGACGTCGGGATGGTTACGTCGTCAGTGCCCACCTTAATAGTTAAACAATGGACGTCGTCTTTGAAAAATGTTTTGACCGACAAGAGGATATCATTATTATTTATTAATCAACAAAAATATTTATTTCTAGAAATTCTATAAGTATTGCGTTCATCCTTATTTCGTAGTTCCATGCGTTCATCCACGCGGATGACATTTTCAAGACGCAGCGACCGTATGAACAAGCTCATTCGATGCACCTTAATACTGCATGAGTGCTGCGGCAAGACTGAGTAAACCGCCAACGTGTGGACGCATCGCGTACGTTGGCGCATAATTCTTTTGATAAAACCGACACGCGACGGCCAACTGCCAACTCTCGCCCCAAAGTTCGGGCCAACGCCAATTTCCCGATCCACACGTTGGCCAAATAGCGTTGGCGCGAACGTTCGGGCCAACGTGTGGAGCCGGGGTAAGAATACTCACGAACACATTCTGGCATCTTGGCGGACCATTCCCCATTAATACAGATGACCGCATTGTTTCCAATCACACCGTATCCTTGGTGACAGGTGACGTTGATGAAGGCGGCTTCAGCGTCCTCTCCAGGCTTCGCTGAGGGGTCACCTGCTACTGTATACGTCCCATAGTTTGGGTATGGCGGGAGGATGCACCTATCAGACCTGAAAGACGCAGTTTCAATTTTTTTAACTCAACGAAAAATATGTTTGAAAAAAAAAAAACACGTGTGGCACTCGGAGACTGCCGCGGTAAAGCTATTGAATAGCATTTTTTATGTAAATACAAAGAGGAGGTGCCCTAACGCCGAAACTCTAAGCAGGCATGAGTCACCAGATTGCGGGGCGAAGAGGGGGATTACGCATGCGCAGTAACGCCGATACAACCAATGCCACCTAGAGGCGATTTGCAGAACTAAAGAGACAAGCGTGATATTTCAAAAAGTCATTAAAAGTTTTGCTATTCATCGATAGATGGCAAAACTAAAAAGTATTACCGCTGTGCCGGTCGAAGTGGGGGGGTTAGGTTATTTTCGTTACGGAATTTCTGGATTCGGTCTCCACGCTCAAGGCCCGCGATAGAAGCTATGCAATAGCTTAAGCGCAGTAACGCTGATACAAACAATGCCACCTAGAGGCGATTTACAGAACTAAAGAGACAAGAGTGATATTTCAAAAAGTCATTAAAAGTTCTGCTATTCATCGATAGATGGCAAAACTAAAAAGTATCAACGCTGTGCCGGTCGGAGTGGTGGGTGTTAGGTTATTTTCGTTACGGAATTTCTGGATTCGGTCTCCACGCTCAAGGCCCGCGATAGAAGCTATGCAATAGCTTAAAAAAAACAGGTGGTTTCAGTCGTTCGTTAATGTTCGATGCATCCTTATGTCCTGCTCACACTTATTACGCGACTGTACGTGCGCGGCCCTTCGCAAAGGTTGATCTCACAGGGGCAGGCACAGGTAAATTACGCGGACCGTATGTACCCTTTTTTATTGGTCTGAGTCATCATCATCCTCCTGCCCTTATCCCAATTTATTTGGGGTCGGCGCAGCATGTTTTCTTCCATACATCTCTATCAGCCGTCATCTCCGTGTTCACTTTCTATTCATATCATCTTTCACATAATCCATCCATATTTTCTTCGGTCTGCATTACCTATTCTATGGGTCTGCCTCTTTTCTTATAGCCATCAACATTCATACTTAAAACTTTCCTCGTAACATGCTCCCCATTCCTCCTCATCACATGTCCGTTGCTTTGCGTTGAATGACAGTCTGTTGCTACTTAACCTCTCTGTCACTGGCGCTACTTTCAGACTCCCTCTTATATATTCATTCCTTATCCTATCCATTCTCGTAACACCACACTTTCCTCTTAACATTCTCATCACAGCTGCATGCACTTGCCTTTCATTAATTCCTTTCGTACCCCAACATTCCGATCCATACAGGACAGCAGGTCTTATCATGGTCTGAGTGTACCCTATCAATCAACTCAGCCTATCGCAGTCCACTGCTGGACATAGGCCTCTCCCAAGTTGCGACACAACACTCGGTCCTCTGCCTTCCGCATCCAGTCCCCCCCAGCCACGTTCATTAGGTCATCAGTCCACCTGGCAGGGGGGCGCCCTACGCTGCGTTTGCCGATTCGCGGTCTCCACTCAAGGACTCGTCTGCTCCAGCGGCCATCGGTCCTTCGACAGACATGACCAGCCCACTGCCACTTCAGCATACTGATCCTACAAGCTATGTCAGTCACTCCGGTTCTTCTCCGGATAATCTCGTTACGGATTTTATCCTTCAAAGAAACTCCAAGCATAGCTCGCTCCATAGCTCGCTGAGCGACTTTGAACTTGTGGACTAGCCAACTGTCAGTGTCCACGTCACGGCACCGTAAGTGCACAGGCATGAGTGTACCCTATACGAAATGTTTATTAAAACCGAATGCGTCGCCTTTTTGGAAGTTAGGGTACATACTAAGGCCCGTATTACGGAACGTTCCTCAACTTCAATCACTTGATCACTACTTAAGGATAGAATATTTGCTTGAGTATCGCTCTTATTCCAATACGGTAATTATAAACTTTAATTCAACAACAAAACACACGAATTTGACCTGAAATAGAATATAAATATCTACTCAAGTGTAGTTTGGACCACACTAGAGTGATTACAGATCAAATCTCTGCTCAAATACCAAAAGAGGTGACAGTATAAAATAAAGCTGAACTGTGATCAATAAATCTCTGCTTGAGGCATGTTCTAAAATTAAATCCCAACTCAAAACTAGTTTTAAACAGTGTTCAACGCTTGAGGAACTTTCTGTAATACGGGCCTAAAAGGCCAGGTAGCAAGCTAACAAGCTAACAACAAGGTAACAAGCTTGAAATATTTACAATAAATTGTCCAAGATTGCATGAGTGTGTAGGTACAGGAAAACCTTATTATTGCCTGCCAATTTTCAAGCTGAACAAGACATAATATGAACTAAGTGATTTGATCAAATATCAAACATTGCCAAAGCATAGGTACCTTTTTTCGATGTTATGTGTCCGTCCTGCTAAAACTACTGTGGCAAAAACTGAAATAGCAAAAAAAAAACATTGTTAAATAATAAAACAAAGTTTAACCGGATTAAATCGCGTATATTATTTAAATTGTTTTAATTAATTATATTGTACGGTAGATTAAAATATTTTTTTAGAAATATTTGTAAAGACGCTTGTCATCTTAGTCTACCTGCGACCACGAAATGCTGCAAAGCTTTCGAAACGTCAGGGAAACCAATTTAACTAATATACGCGATTTAATCCGGTTAAACTTTGTTTTATTATAATGTGTAGTGATCGCGAAAACCTAAGAAGTTATTGCATGTAAATAAGTTAAGTAACTCACACAACAACAAATAAAATGATGTACCTATTGCAATCGTTACAATAAATTAGGATTATTTTCATTTAAGAGTGTAAGAAATGAATGTTGAAAAAATTAATTAAATGAATGAATGTCCTTTAAGACTTTAAGATGTGCCAGTTTGTTTACCTGCAGTATTTTTTGTAACTTCTAGTATTTAAATGTCAAAAAGATGCTTTACCACATTATTATTTATGACAGTGACCTTTAACTTAATTATAATGATTAAATTAAATTATGCTAAATCAATTTCAGAAAAAAAAAATCATCAAACACCATTTACGACACAAAAGAATATCATCATCATCATCATTTCAGCCGAAAGATATCCACTGCTGGACATAGGCCTCCCCCAAGCATGTGTATGTTGGGGGGATATGCCATAATCGCCACGCTTGGCAGGCGGAAAAAAAAACACACAACAAAAGAAAAACAAACAAAATAATCTACCTAATAGTATTTATTTGCACCAAACATGGTACAATAAGGTGTTAGTAAACATTTTTTTGAACAAATACATGTTTCACCAGGTACTGGCATACAATTGTTTTCATAATGCGTGTAATATTTGAAACTAACATTTATTAAAAAAAGTCGAAAACTTACCAAGCAGCAGAACAAAAGTGCACAACATTTTATAGCCTTTAAAATACATCTTTTAATTATATAACTTAAAGCATGCTTTTTAAAAGTACTAAAACAGAATTTTTAGTTGTAAATTAGTTAAATACGGTAGGTATTTTGAAAATATTTCGTTAGTTATTATAATGTAATCTGCAAGATGCGCGCTTCACAACTGAGGTCAAGTTTATCAACGAGTATTTCTGCTTTGGATCATTTATATGCAAACATTTTCCTTGTATCCAATATATTAGTAGTAGTGCGTCTTGTTTCGTTCATTAATTTATTGTGTCTGGTTTCGTGGTATCAGTTTTATTAAATGTTTGTGATCGGACTAACTCTTTAAAGTTTTTTATTAATATCTTGCGAAGGACCAGAACTTCTCTTACTATACTACTTATTTTTTATGTATTGTGTATAAACTACTTCTTCGTGTCAACAATATAACTTTTCTCCAACTTGCTCGGAAATGACAAAAAGAATATAACCACTGGAAAAGGCTTCATTATTTTTAAAAAAGAATACGCCAATCAGCTCTTTTCCATACGCAACAAAATAAACCGGACAGTTTTTAGGGTTCCGTACCCGAAGGGTACCAAACGGGACCCTATTACTCTCGCTACGCTGTCCGTCCGTCCGTCTGTCACAGGGCTGTATCTTTTTTTTGCTAATACTTTGAGACAAATCGATCAAAGCGTCATCAGGTTATTTTGATGACGCTTTGACATTTTACTGACATTCATTTTTGAAATATAAGGAAAATAATTATTAAATTAATTTATTTGCAGTAGCATTTCGCTGTTTAAGGTAATTTTGTATTAAAATAAATGCATAACATAACATCACGCCTGTATTTCCCCGAAGGGGTAGGCAGAGGTGTATAGTATACACCCACATTTTGCCAGTTATGTTATAATCCCATGTAATAGAGCGAGCCTATAACCACTAAACGGGCACAAATCCAGACTCCGGGCTGCTACTGAGAATTTCTTAAAGAAAAAATCCAATAACACTTTGCCCAACCCGGGAATCGAACCCAGGACCCCACAATCAGCAGTCGCGCTTGCAACCACTAGACCAACTAGGCAGATAACATGACTCTTTTATTTACAATATTGTGTTGTACATTGTACATGATTTGTACACGCTAAAGACGACGATGACGACAAGTGGCCACGTTTCACAAATGTACACTAACAAGCCACTTTGCGGAAAATTGTACAAACGCATTAGAAATTTTCCTTAGAGAGAACGACCTCGTGATCAGCTGTTCGACCCTCGAACCACTAGACCACAGACGTCGTCAAATAATACAATACAATATAATACAAATCCTCCTGGTGGTTCGACTATAGGATCGCACCAAAAGGATTTAAAATTCCTCGTTGTTCGATTTATTGAACTGTCCGATCGAACCACGCGGCCGGAAGGCTCTTTATTGCACAACAAGATTATATTAATATTGTCTGCACTGTGTAATATTTTTGCATAAAGCATCACTTTGTCAATAGGGCCCACTTGCGTAGGCGAGGGCTATTTCGTGCCCCGGGGTCAAGCCTTGAACAATGTTAAATTTCTATGAAAGTCTAAAACAAATTTGACTCTGGGTTAGAGATAGCTCGCGTTGGTGTAGGTTTGCCTTAAGATTGCTGGTACTTATAGCTCAGGGTTTCCTTTTTTAAGTACCAGCAGTACAATATTTGTTAATTTATGCATATAAATTTGTAATTATCATGCCTGTAACCTGTTTGTGCAACAATAAATAAATAAATAAAAAATAAATAAATTTCTTAAATAACTATTTATGCGCTAGTGTACAACTGGCGGTCTTATCGCTCCACGGCGATCTCTTCCAGACAATCATTGAATGGACTGGAATGTCATGGAAGAGACAAAGGGTAGTTACCGGTGCACTTAAATAATAACGGAAACTTAACTAATTAAACTAAATTAAAACTAACTAACTTAGCTAGTAAAAAAATAAAAAAAATGCCAAAATATACATACATGTATTATCCTCTATAACATCATAAATAATAATAATGTAATATGAGTCTGTGCAATTTTGTGCAAAGTGGCATCCATTTAAAAACCATTTAAACCATTTATTTTGCCACACATACACAAAATATACATATTACATGCAAAGGTAACAGGACAAATTAATGAGAACACAACATGCATACAACATAATATGTGTGGCAAGGGATCCAGCTCAGTATTTATCCACCGCCATCAACGATGACTCTGTTCAGTGCAACCCCTAAACTAAAACAATAGCTAATGGTGTTGATTTTCTTGTTCACGAACTAAACTTGTGTGTGACTGCTTTTAATAAGTTACTTCTAGAGCTTTTTGATATGCACGCACCCATGAAAAAGGTGCGAGTAAAGCACCTACCCGCTCCCTGGCTATCTGACAGTATTAAAAAAGCGATGTCAATAAGGGATAAAGCTAAAAGGCGGTACAAAAAGACCCCAACGGATGAGAACTGGACTTTTTACAACATTCTGCGTAATCGTTGTAGTCGTATGTGTAGAGATGCTAAAAGACGTCACATTCATCACTCTGTACAAAATGTCAACACAGCACAAGTATGGCAATTTCTCAAGTCTCTTGGTATCGGCAAGGAATGCAATGATGCAGCACCCGATATGGACCTTAACGCAATCAATTTGCATTTCTCGAAACCACCGGTTACCCTGGATGATATTACAAAATCTTCTACTTTAAAAAGTCTATCTAATCATTCTATGCCAAAATGTACTTCTTTCTCTTTTCGCCGGGTTACAGAAGAAGATATCAAAAAATCAATCCTTTCCATCTCCACTAAAGCGGTGGGTGATGATGGGCTACATATCCAAATGATTGTTCCTATTTTAAATGTCCTTTTTCCCGTCATAGCCCACATTATAAATCATTCCCTTGACACGAGCTCCTTTCCCTCAGCGTGGAAGAAGGCTCATGTACTACCACTGCCCAAAGTTTCAAATCCCATCTCTGTATCCCAGTTCCGTCCAATCTCCATTCTACCAATCCTGTCCAAGGTCCTTGAGAGTGTTGTTCAGAATCAACTGTCATTTTATCTCTCCTCTAACAGCCTGTTAAGTCCGTACCAATCTGGATTCCGTCCTGGCCATAGCACAGTAACAGCTTTAGTTAAAATTACTGATGACATCCGGCTGGCCATGGAAAATAAGCAACTTACAGTTTTGGTATTACTGGACTTTAGCAGTGCTTTTAACTCAGTTGATTTTGACATCCTCCTGAGTATCTTGACCTCCTTAAATGTATCTTCTTCTGTGATTGACTGGTTTGATTCTTATCTTCGGGGTCGATCGCAGTCGGTTCGCTCCAATGAGGCTTTCTCGGAATGGTGTGATTTGGCTGCGGGCGTTCCCCAAGGTGGCGTCCTCTCTCCTCTTCTGTTTTCGGTTTTCATTAACGCCATCACTAAAATTGTATCTTCACACTATCATCTTTACGCAGACGACTTGCAACTTTACCGTCATTTTAAAATCGACGACCTTCCTGAAGCCGTGGATGCCATCAATAGTGATCTTCAAAACATCAATGAGTGGGCTAAATCTTTTGGCCTCATGGTCAATCCAACAAAATCACAAGCTCTCATTATTGGTGGCAAATACTACTTCAATCTCTTGGATCAGAAGTCTCTTCCGCCGGTTTTGTACGACTCCGTCCCTATAGCTTATTCCAAAAGTGCCAAGAATTTAGGTGTGTTTATTGATTGCAATCTCTCGTGGAATGTCCACATTGCAGAAGTAAGCAGGAGGGTGTATTACTCATTTCAGTCTCTCAAACGGCTCCAGAAGTTCCTGCCTTTTCCTACTAAAATCACTCTTGCCCAATCTCTTCTTCTTCCGCTTTTGGATTATGCTGATGTCTGTTTTCTTGATGCAACGGAGGAACTTTTCAATAAACTCGAACGACTGCAGAATCTGGCAATCCGCTTCATTTTTGGCCTCCGGAAATACGACCATGTGTCGGAATTTCGGATGCAGCTGAAGTGGCTGCCTATTCGGCGTCGTCGAGATACTCACATTCTTTCTCTTCTCTTCTCCGTTCTTCACAATCCTAGTTCTCCATCTTATCTTCAGGAACGCTTTGAGTACCTTGTCCCCAGGGGAAAACCTTGCCGCTCATCTTCTTCCCTTCTCCTCCGTATACACCATCACACAACTAGCCGTTACGATGGTTCTTTCACCATACGTGCCGTGCGTCTGTGGAATTCTCTCCCACACTCTTTGCGCGATAGCCCGTCACTGAATGTCTTCAAGAGAAGAATTAAGGAACATTTCCTCTCAACATGAGTTATATTACATGTTATGTATTATATATCTATATATATATATATGAATGTATATATTCTTATGTATCTATTATATATTCTTATGTATCTATTATATATATTTAAGTATCTATATATTATTTATATTATTATTAGCTAGTACTGTAAGTAAATAAAGTAGGTTTAATTTATGTTGTACACTTGTTTCTGTCCTCTACATTCAACATTTCTCTATCGCTCTAAGGTTTGCTGTTAGAAAACTCAGTTCTGAGTTAAGCTCGCCGATGTACATAAACTTTCCTACTGTTATATAAATGTATATCTGTGTGTACAATAAAGAATAAGAAAAAAAAAAAAAAAAAAAAAAAAAACTTATTTTAAACTATCGCTATCTTTTACTAAAATAATAATAATTTTAATAGTAGATACAAGAAAGAGATGGCAACAATTTTAGAACTGCCAAATTAGTTTACGTGTTACATTTCTTTGTATTTATAACGACGACCTCTGTGGTCTAGAGGTGGTGATTAAAAGTTATAACATTCTTTTAACTCAATAATTCTGTTTAACTCTTAACATCATTAATAAATACTGAGATGTTCATTAAAAGTTATAACTTCTTAGTCATATCATAACACTCATAACAATGACCGTACTGTATACTCCTCGGAATTAACGTAAACAAGTAGGTACACTACCTTATAACTAAAAATAATACATGGAATTGTGAGTCTTATCGTAGTAGAAATAGGTTTTGTTATTAATTCAACCTAAAAAATAACTTTTAATGTTTGATTAATGTTTACAAAGTATAAGTTATAACAATAATATTTCATTTACTGCTTCAAAAGTAATATAGTCTGCAATTTACTCTTTGAACTAAACCAACACGTGAATTATTTACCCACCTTAAAAGTTATAATTTTAACTTTTAATTTAACAAGTTATTTTCTTATAACTTTTAATATTTAACAATTATACTTTTTTAACTTTTAATCACATCTCTACTGTGGTCTAGTGGTTCGAATGTCGGACTGCTGATAACGAGGTCGTGGGTTCGATTCCAACAGGACACACATATTTGTGTGATGAACATAAGCTTTGCTTAGTTTGGGACTAGACGGTGCTGTGTAAAAATGTCCCAAAGCTATTTATTTATTTTAGTCGGCACGTTCCAAGATCACGACTAAACTTGTATGGAAATCTAAATTCCGTAACAAAAAAAGGTAAAAAGTAACCTATGTTAAAAAGTAGTGTAATGGTTTCTACTGTCGATTCTGAACAAACTCGTTTCAGGTTTTGAGTTAATTCAATAACACGTTGTATATTTATTTATTATTATTTCCTTTATCAGTATTATATTATCTGTGCCTTTATTAACTTTATACATACCTATTATTAAAAAAAAAACAATATAAAAATATTATTTATTAAATAATCGATCCTTAATTAATTGACCTCTTTTTGCTGAACTGGTGTCAGTGCATTTTGCACAATCCACTTTGCACAGACATATTACAAATAATCTTGGATGAACTGTTCATGTTTCAGGATATGCGTGAAGCTGGTTATTGTGGCTGCGTTGCACAGTTTTTGATCGTTGACAGCTGTGGAAGCCACTCCGCGCAGGTAGTAGTGGATAGCGCCGCGCTCTCTTTCAGGGAAAGCCAATCCGCCACCACTATCCCCCTTGCATAGAGCTGTGCCTGTCAAAGGGTTTAAAACTCTGGATTAGTATTCAAACAAGCCGCTGCCCTTGATGCTTGATCGACCTTCGCCGGGCCTCCCCTAGGGAACTGGGGGTCTCACCTAGTGGGGGTCTGGTCGCTCGGGCAGCGTGAAACACTTAGGGCGCCCCTAATACAGACACACAACAACAACACACGTTGCCGCGGAGAAATCCCGCGGACTAGAAATTTAACCACAGCCACAGGGTCAACACGACCCACCCCAATTACCAGCCATACCCATAAGAGCCGCGACCCCGCAATCTCGGGAAAGGAGATCCCACCCCGAGCCGAATCCTCGCGCCCCTTGCGCTGAGTAGACCTCAAGAGAGGATTAGAATTGTGTGTATCGCGTGATTTTATACCTACTTATAGAGAAAAGACTTCTTACGATTTAAATTGTGGAAAGAAAAATTCGCTCACGAGCAGGATTCGAACCTGCGACTCTTGGCTCAGTACGCCAGTGCTTTAGCCACTAAGCTACCGTGAACACTGCTCGTGGTAACGAAATTCTCATCCACTTGGTACATCTTTGGGTAACGTCAGCGATATCTTATTAAGAAACAGTGTTTCTTAACCGACTCGACTAACTTTGCAGTTAATTCAAAGTCGTATAGATAAGCCTACCCTCACTAATTATTTATTATTTTTAACGTATTTTACGCCTGCGAAACGAAATCTAACGATTTAAATTGTGGAAAGAAAAATTAAAAAAAAGCACTAAAGCACTGGCGTACTGAGCCAGGAGTAGCAGGTTCGAATCCTGCTCGTGAGCGAATTTTTCTTTCCACAATTTAAATCGTTAGATTTCGTTTCGCATGCGTAAAATGCGTTAAAACTAATAAATAAAAGACTTCTTACGATTTTTAAATTGTGGAAAGAAAAAATCGCTCACGAGCAGGATTCGAACCTGCGACTCCTGGCTCAGTACGCCAGTGCTTTAGCCACTAAGCTACCGTGAACACTGCTCGTGGTATCGAAATTATCCTCCACTATACGTCT
This sequence comes from Asteroscopus sphinx, assembly GCA_949699075.1. Classification (NCBI taxonomy): domain Eukaryota; kingdom Metazoa; phylum Arthropoda; class Insecta; order Lepidoptera; family Noctuidae; genus Asteroscopus; species Asteroscopus sphinx. The sequence continues at coordinate 7,055,722 of OX453030.1, read as the reverse complement.
TTGGGTGACGTCAGCGATATCTTATTAAGAAACATTGTTCCTTAACCGACTCGACTAACTTTGCAGTTAAATCAAAGTCGTATAGATATGCCTACCCTTCATCATTTCAGCCGAAAGACGTCCACTACTGGACTTAGGCCTCCCCCAATTAAGGGGGGGATATGCCATAATCGCCACGCTTGGCAGGCGGGTTGGCGATCGCAGTTGGTTGGTTAAATACTCAGAGAACGCTGCTGCCCATCCTCTGGTGAATCCCTTATGCCTACCCTTACTAATTATTTATTATTTTTAACGCATTTTACGCATGCGAAACGAAATCTAACGATTTTTAAATTGTGGAAAGAAAAAAAAAAAAATTATAATTAGTAAGGGTAGGCATATCTAAACGACTTTGATTTAACTGTAAAGTTAGTCGAGTCGGTTAAGGAACAATGTTTCTTAATAAGATATCGCTGACGTCACCCAAAGACGTATAGTGGAGGATAATTTCGATACCACGAGCAGTGTTCACGGTAGCTTAGTGGCTAAAGCACTGGCGTACTGAGCCAGGAGTCGCAGGTTCGAATCCTGCTCGTGAGCGATTTTTTCTTTCCACAATTTAAAAATCGTTAGATTTCGTTTCGCATGCGTAAAATGCGTTAAAAATAATAAATAATTAAAAGACTTCTTCTTTGCCTTCTTGGAGGCCGCAAAATATCTCATAATGCCGCATAAATTCCGTGTGGACACAAAGAACAGCACCACCCTATCTCTTCTCGTGGAAGTCGTAAAAGGCGACTAAGAGATTCACCAGAGAATGGGCAGCATCGTTCTCTGAGTATCCAACCAACTGCGATCGCCAACCTATCAGTTTATTCAGCGAGATTGTAAACGGTTGACAAATTGTAAACGGACGATACGATTCGCAATAATATGCAATATTATCGGTCCTTCGACAGACATGGCCAGCCCACTGCAACTTCAGCTTACTGATCCTACAAGCTATGTCGGTCACTCCGGTTTTTTTTCCTTGGTTGGATTTTATCTTTCAAGGAAACTCCAAGCATAGCTAGCTCCTTAGCTCGCTGAGCGACTTTGAATTTGTGGACTAGCCCAACTGTCAGTGTCCACGTTTCGGCACCGTAAGTCATGATAGGCAGGACGCACTGGTTGATGATCTACGTCTTCAATCTTTGCGGTATAGGCAATGCGAAGACTCGGTGACTTCACCACTCACTCGGTGGTTTGCCAAATGCTGCCCAGCCCAACTGAATCCTTCAGTCGGCTTCTTTATCGAAGTTGTGTCTACCAAGCTGAATGACCTGCCCTAGGTAGACGTATTTCGTTACAACTACGAGCACCAACCCTTCGATCGGCTTCTTTATCGAAGTTGTGTCTACCAAGCTGAATGACCTGCCCTAGGTAGACGTATTTCGTTACAACTACGAGCGCCAACCCTTCGACCGGCTTCTTTATCGAAGTTGTGTCTACCAAGCTGAATGACCTGCCCTAGGTAGACGTATTTCGTTACAACTACGAGCGCCAACCCTTCGACCGGCTTCTTTATCGAAGTTGTGTCTACTAAGCTGAATGACCTGCCCTAATAGGTAGACGTATTTCGTTACAACTACGAGCGCCAACCCTTCGACGAATGTTGGCCTCGGCATGACATGCATAGGTATTGAACAGACTTTAGTCTTGTCCAGGTTCATGCCGAGATCGACACGCAGAGAAGCTCCGTTTAGGCTGTGCAGCATTTCGCCCAATTATTCCAGCGACTCAGCCATTACAACGATGTGATCGGCAAAACAGAGATGTGAGATGTTCTCGCCATTACCTTGATACTCTGTCCAGTCCAGTCCAGCGTCTTGAAGACGTCCTCCAACGCGTTAGTGAACAATTTCGGGGATATTACATCCCTTGTCTTTTTCAGCCTTTTTGGATAACGGTAACTGGCTCAAAATTGACTTCCAACATTTTCAACAGATACAGACAAATAAGTTAAATAAATGCTTTTAAGAGAAATGTAGCATCCAAGTGGCGCCCCCATCAGTAAAAAAATATAACTCGCTGAATACATAATTTATAGAAAATTCGTTTAATTGCCAAAAGTGGTTGTATTTCGCACTTTTTCTGTCTACAACTACAGCGAAGTATAATTTACAGAGTTAAGTTTCTCATTAAACTACAGTACCTACCAGGGGGCCTAGTACGAGTTTGACACTTTATAATAATTTCATAGTTTTCGTCGATTTTCATTCATAAACTACTAGTTCCTCCTCGTATCCGCCAGGGGCGCTACTGATTAATGAATGAAGGACGTCGAATTCGATGGAAGTATCGGTAAGTGTCAAACTCGTACTAGGCCTACTGCATTGAATTAAGAAACCTATGGAAGTGGCCCATTCTTCTATATCCACCTAGTTTATACAAAAATCTAATCGTTATTGAACTATGAAACTATTCTTTGTCTCTTGTTAACCAACGTGTTATGTCGTCTGGTGAAAGAGATCGCATGCTATTTGTATATTCTCTGTTTGGCAACATCTTTACGGGATGTCAAAATACCTACGCCGCGTGGCAACCCCGCTTACCCCGCAATGAGGCCCATAGTACATGAGCTGTCAAGTAAACAAACTAGGGCTGTTGATATTTTTTAAATATCAGATTTTCGATCTATCGATATTTTTAAATATACAATCGGAGTTCGATATATTGATGCAAATAAATACTATTCTATTCTATTCTAAAAAAAATGATATTTTTGGCCAAATTTCATGATTCTAGGTCAATGCGAAGTACCCTATAGGTTTTTTATGTGAGTTTGCGAGTATCAAAATGTGACATAGCCGTATGATTGCCTTGACCTAGAAGCTTGATTTTTTATGTCCTAGGGACAGCCGAACTTAGTATTTGATATAATTGCATTATTTATTACTACTTGAAAATTATTTTTATCAGCACACATCTCTGGTACGAAACACGAGCATCGATATCGATACTTTTTAGTTTTGATTACTTACTTCCCTAGCTATGGCCACCATAACGGTGGCCCCATGGGTGGCCCGGATATTGTAGGTATACCACGCTTATTTCGTAGGTATTACTGGTCCAAAGATATAAGTCAATGGCCTACTGGTACTTCAATCGTTAAAAACGAATTTTTCGATAAATAATGTATTCAGCGAGTAATATTTTTTTGCTGAATGGGGGCGCCATTTGGCTGCTACATTCCCCTTAAGTAAAAGGATAAAAAATAAGAAATTTTTTTTTTTTTTTTTTTTTTTTCGAATGGGCTCTCGCAGGTGGGACCGAAGTCCCATTTCTGCTTAACCGGACTTAGTTGGCGGAGAGTCCCATGTGGGACTCCATTCGCCGAAGGTTTTTTCCCTACATACTTACAAACTAGATGCGCGCGGCATCAATACCGCGCGTAATCGGGCGGGCGCCCCCCAAGGGGGGGGCTCGAACCTCGCTAGGGCATTGCAGGGGGACCCCGCAGTTCCTATGTCCCCCTAGCAGCCGTTGCTGCATCGAATTGGTTACCTCGAAAGTAGCGGACTTTCGGTTCCTATCGGGTGACGTGTTAAAACGCCGTGAAGCGGCAAGCCTCGCCGGCGAGGCTAAGACCTACCTAGAAAACCTAACCAGTGGCTACGCAATAGCCTGCTCCTAGGAACTACTCTAGAGCATAGGGCCGGTCTCGCGTGACGAGATTATCTCCGGTTGCTTACACCGTGAGGGCGTCCCCAGGGGGGGAGCTCGGACCTCGACTCAGGGTGCAGCAGGGGGACCCCGCCACTGATCCCCCCAGCAGCCGGTGCTGCGTCGGCATGTGTTACTGTTTCTCGAGAGTCGGACTCTCGGATTCTGTGTGTGTGTCGCGTCGGTCCTCGCCGGCGGGGACGATATTTTGGACGACGGCGTCGGAGTGTGCTTGTACTTTTATCTGACTCCTGGAGGAGTGTAATAGCGTCATCGGGCTCAATGAGTGTGTGTCTGGGACGTCGGGTTTTGCTAATAGCAGATGGCTGGTAGACGGTGGCCGCCACGACCAAGGGGTTGGGGTGCTTGGGAGCGGAATCGAAATAGCGTTTTGAGACACGCTTGAAAAACTGCTTGATGGTCGGCAGTTTGAGGTCTAGGTGGAGGTCGACGTTGCGTACGTACCAGGGGGCGCCTACGGCCCTTCGCATGAAACGGTTTTGGAGGGTTTGGAGCATGTGAATTCTCACCGGCTTAACGTGTGCGAACACAACGCTAGCATAGGCGAGTATGGGGCGGATACAGGTGGTGTATATCCTTACTTTGAGAGGAGTGGGCAACTTACTGTGCGCATTGAGTAGGGGGTGGAGACGTCCGAGGACGAAGGCTGCACGGTTTTTCACCTTGCGGATATGCGATCTGAAAGTCAGTCTACGGTCAAGGATCACGCCAAGGTATTTGGCTTCTCGTTGCCATGGGATCTGTTTTCCGAACATTGAGACTGGTACGTTTAATTCTTTACGATACTGTGACAGGGGTCTCTTATCGAAGAGGACCGCTGCACTTTTTTCGGGATTTACTTCGATTCTCCATTTCCGGAACCATTCACCTAGGGTGTTGGCCGCGGATTGGAGGGTACGAGAAATGGCGACATGGGTCATGCCGGTGTAGTAGATTGCCGTGTCGTCGGCGAAGAGGGCCATACGGGCTGCACCGCATTTTGGAATATCGCTGGTGTACAGCGTGAACAGTAGGGGGGAGAGCACGGAGCCTTGTGGCACACCGGCGTGAATGGGATGGGGGGAGGAGAGAGCCCCTTCTATGCGATAGCGAAAGGTACGATTCGATAAGTAGTCTCGGATGATGAGCACGAGACGATGTGGCACATTCATAGTGTACAGCTTATATAATAAGCCGTTGTGCCACACTTTATCGAAAGCCTTTGCTACATCGAAAAAGAGAGTGCCGGTCATTTGACCGCGTACGAAGCCTGCACTGATGTGTTCTACAATGCGGTGCAGTTGATTAACGCAGCAGTGCTTTGTACGAAAGCCAAACTGCTCGTCGGGAAGGAGTTTATTTGAGTCGGCGAAATCTTTGAGTCGCTTATAAATAAGCTTCTCGTAGATTTTACCGAAGACATTGAGGAGACTAATCGGCCGGTAACTACTCGGCTCGGCTTTTGGTTTGCCCGGTTTGGAAATACCGATTACCGTAGCCTGTTTCCAAGCCTGGGGAAAGATGTTGTTTTTAAATGCCGCATTGAAGATGACGGTCATTAGAGCGATTAGGGTGGCAGGGAAACGTTTCAACACCTTATTGGTGATGCCGTCTGCGCCGGGGGCTTTTTTGGGCTTAAGATCCTTGACTATAGAAAGAACTTCGTCAGGGGTGATCGGTGGGAGCGGGTCATCAGGGTCATCTAATGGGGGGGGGGGGAGGGCTGACCTACGCTCTACTTCTGAATTAACCTTATCAAGGTGGGTTTGGCTTACGGGAAGCGTACTGAGAGTGCATTGGGACTCCAAGCTGTCGGCTAAGCATTCGGCTTTTTCGTCATCATCAAAGGCCGGCCTTTGATTGGGTCGATTTAGGGGGGGCATAGCTGCCGTGGACTCGCATTTGAGTTTGCGTTGAAGTGCCCAGAAGGCTGAATGAGACGGTTTGATTTCACTGACTTCCTTGTCCCAGCGATCCTCCCGTACCTGAGCTACACGTCTTTTCACAGTATTCTGCAAAGAGCGCATATGGGCACGGTTGGCTTCGTTGGGAAAAGCGTCATAGGCACGGATGGCCGCGTTCCTCTCGGTCCTCAACTCATTAACATCGTCCGGCAGTTTCAAACGCTGGTCATCCAGCATCGGAACCTGCCGTGAGCATTCGCCCACTACGGACTGCACATGGTTGGTGAGCGAGGTGATCGCGGCCACCGTATCCGCGACTGGCTCAATGGAGTCAGGGATTGAATCTAGTTGGGGGGATGAGGTAGACTTGAGGCGGTCCTCTAGTCTCCTCCAATCGGTTATCGTTTTAGTTAAGGGTGGAGTACCGGGATCCGAGGGACCACCTCGGGGACCCAGTTGAATGATGACAGGTCGGTGATCTGAGACTAATTCTTGAATTACCTCGATAGAGCGAATACCGAGGTTTACGCGCTTTAAGAGGGCTATATCTAGGATGTCGGGCCGTTGCCCTACTGTATCGGGAAAGTGAGTGGGACGCATCGGGGCGATGACGTCAAAGGAAAGTTTGTCGCTAAGTGCTTCTAATTGAACACCAGCGGTGTTATTGGAGACACAGCTCCAAGAGCGATGTTTGGCGTTTAGATCGCCTGCTATAATTACAGAGTTACTAAGATCGAGTAAGGATTTGAGGTCGTCCTCGAGCAGACTCGCGGGTTTATTAGCGGATCTATAGGCCGAGACTATGGTGATGGGCTGGTGCCCTGTCATGCCTAGGCGACAGATTGAAGTCTCCAAGCATTCTAGCTCAGGGGGATCAATGGGGATGCAATATAAAGAATTGCGGTAATAGATTAGCGTTCCGCCTAGTTTGTTGTGTGCTCTGTCGTTTCTTATCAGCCTATAGTTGGCTATATTGGGATTACGACAATGGGGTTTGAGGAAAGACTCTTGAATGAGTAAAATATCGATTTGGTGCTCACGCAAGAAGACGGCTACGTCGTCGCGTTGACCACTAATGCCTCGGGCATTAAAAAAGCCTAAATTTAGGGAACGGGGTTTGAATCTTTTGGGTGGGGCCGTATTATACATTATAATTGGAATTAAGTATTCTATAAATGTCTTGGTACTTGGTAAGTACCTGAAGGCGCTGCTCATGGATGCCTTGGGTAAAGGCCCAAAGTCTAGAGTAGGCGTCAATGCGGGACTCCCCTGATTGGGGTTCGAGGTATTCTCTCGGCAGAAGGCCGGGGGAGTTTACCGGAGGGGGGGTTCTCATGGGGGGGGGGGGCTTTGGCTGCTGGTGCAGTTTTGGGCCTGAGAGAAGGTGCGGGGATGGGTATGTTCATCAGCGCAGGGGGCTCTGAGGCCGGGGGCGCGAGACGAGAGGGCGGAAGAGGTGGGAATTGGGGCTTTTGGTTTCCCTTAAACCAGGGGTTGGGCCCGAGTGGGCCGCGGAAATTAGGGGAGGGCCCGAGTGGGCCTCTAGGGTTTGGTGGTTGATACTGGTAGGGGGCTGCGTAGGAGGGGGCTTCCCTCGCAACGCGGTCGGAGGCGCGTTTCGCCGATTTGGCGTTGCGCATTTTGGGGGCTTTGGGGCATCCGCGATAATTCGCTGGGTGCCCGGCTTGGCCACAAAGGACACAGCTAGGGGGCTCAGTGCACTGGTCCCTCTCCTTGGGACGCTCGCACTCGCTTGTCCCATGATCGCCTAGGCACTTTACGCACCTGGGCTTAGCGTAACAGTTACGCTGGGAGTGACCATACAGCTGGCAACGGTGGCATTGACCAGGCTGGTTTGACTTGTGGGGGCGCTCGACCGTAATGCCTGATAGGTGGCATACGGTCTTTATATTATATATTGCCTTTGCGTTTTCGCTGGGGTGGCAGATGGCGAGGACCATGTTAAAGGGGTCACCGTGTTTGCCACGGAACATTCGGTGGGTCTCTTTTATAGGGATGCCTTGGGTTTTGAGGTCGTCAAATACTTCTTCGCATTTGACTTCCGTAGGGACTCCTCGGATTACGACTCTGAGGAGTCGGTCCTCCGGGAGGGCGTAGGTGTGGAAAGACACCTTACGTTCGCGTAGCAGCCTGGTAAGGTTGCGGTAATCGGTGGGGGTGGGGACAATTACTTTAATACCCTGCTGAGTGGGGCGGGCACTGGTGAAGTTTATTTTGGACTGGTTGCACCAGTCAGAAATTCTCGTCCAGTAAGCCTTATCCTGGATGAATAAGGGAGGCGGGATGGGTACCTTCGTCTGGGAAGACGAGGTATGGACATGAGGGGAGGAGGGCCTGTTATCCTGCGAGGAGGAGTGAGAGGCGGGACGGGGGGTAGGGGCCGGGGCAGTGTTAGCCTCGGAGAGCTTTAAGGACTTAGGGGCGAGAGCCTCGGCCTTATTGGTTTTGCGGCCGCGTTTTTTACCTTTACCCACTACTGTGGTAAAGGCATCGGCCTCGTCGGAGTTGACCTCACTGTCCGAAGACATCTCTTGGTCTGAAGGGATCGGGGAGATCTCGGGGTTTTGAGTGGGGGCTGGGGTGGGGAGAGGTGAGGGGGTACGTTCCTTGAGGTCCAGGCTGGCTGAACGCCTAGATGGACCGCATGGAGACCTCGGTCTCTCCTCATCGCTGTCGGGACGGGCGCGGGTGCGGGCGCGGGATTCGAGGGCGCGGGATTCGAGGGCGCGGGATTCGAGGGCGCGGGCTTCGAGGGCGCGGGCTTCGAGGGCGCGGGCTTCGAGGGCGAGGCGCCTAGCCCTTTTTAAGGAATTTATCCTTATGGGTGGGGGGGAATCGGGCGACTTTAGAGAGTCGGGGACATCAGGTGGTGTTTGTTGCTTGGCGGCAAAAGCGCTGCCAAACAAGTCGCCATGATTGGCGATAAAGACGGGGTCCTTGAAGAGGACGTTTTTTAATATGCTGAGGAACTCGGCATCAGACACCATCATATAGATGATGACTAAGCCAAGCCTAGCAACAATGAGAGGGGGAGAAAATTAGTGGCGTACTAACATGGGGGTTTGCTCCTCGGGTGGGTGTTCCCGGGAGTGTGTTCAAACCCTCCCCGTCGGGTATAGACGGGGAGGTTGTGTGCCTACTGGTGAGCCCTAAGCTTGCACTCCTGATTGCCAGTCTTAATGTGCAACCAGGTCCCTAAGTCTCTAGTGTGCAATGGGTGTAAACCCCTAGAGAGTGCTAGATAGGACGAAACGGGGTTAAAGCTAGGGAAGACTAGGAGATCCCCCAAGGCCTTCTGGTCCTAGCTCCTTCCAATTTTGCTTTGCCCTGAAGGAGCGCAGCTGGCGTGTCGGGTCAACGCCCCTCAGTTCGTTAGCACCGTTAGGTATCCACTGAGGACCACAGTAAATAAGTGGGTTTTTCCTGAAGGGACACTACGTTTTTGACGAAACTCTGTCTAAAGAGACAAAAGCGCGCCCGCTGTCTTGAAAAAGACAGCGAATGTGCTTATCGGGCTGCAGTCGGCGGGGCGACTGCGGAGGGCGCTACGGTGAGCCGTAGCGAAAAATATTCGAGCACGTAATTCGGCACGACAGGACGGAGCAGGAGCAGCACGACCTCTCGGGGCGAGTGTCAGAGCGGGAATCGAAAATAAGAAATGGAGTCGTACCATTTTTATACCCAGCGCAGATTTTATCGCTTGTGATATAAGCTCTGAAAGCAGCCGGGGTATCGGCAATGCATTCTTGAATTGTGACATATGGCACATCAGCCAATCGTAGGATTTCTGAGTAGCCACTCGACTCCGATGTCTTGCCCCAGCCTGCCACCTGAAATGAAGCAATTGACGGCCGAGTAATATTGGAAGTACGGTCGACCGCAAGTCGGTGGTAACACTTTGGACATTAGCAGCATCCACAGACCAGTAAGCCTCAAGACGCCTATTAGCCGGACACCCCCGTCACAAAGCATATGCAGTAGCACTGCATATCTTACGCCCAGTCACCAATCGGTACGTCATTCCGTCAGCGAGCGGCACCAATAATATCACCGAACATCTGAGCAGACCAATCATAACGCGCTGTCCGCCCCCCGGTCCCCGCCAACATTTTACGACTGTTTTCTCATGTTTATGCGGCGTCTTGAGGCTTACTGGTCAGTGGCAGCATCTTTATTTCATAAACAGCTTACCGCGCTTAGGCGGTTTTCGAATTGAAGTGGTACACTGTCATGCAGTCGACTGTACGAGGCTAAGTACTTCCGAAGTGATTTTAACTAAACGAGGCCGTTAATTGCTATTTCGTACTTGTATTAAGTCTTGGCCGAAATATACATATATACAAGTTGTAGTACTTTTCTCTCATTTGCGAGGAAAAAATACACAAATTAATTCAACAGTACCTAATTTTTACTCGCGCCCAACGATCATACAGCCCATAGACGCCTCATACTAGGCGACCGATGTCTGCAACACATCTATGAAATTTCATTAATGTAGGTCGCCCCTATTCGCCACTTGAAATCTTCAAATCTGTTTCGACCACTTACATGAGCCGTCAAAACTGCCGCGTTAGTGATTAGCCAATAGCCGCCTTGGTTGGGCCAATCGGATTGCAGTACCCCGCCTCAGCTAGTGGCAGAATTTATTGTACGCATTATATTCAACATTAGGCGTCTATTGGGCTGTATAGTCATTGCTCGCGCCAATTCGTCCGCGCGCGGTTCTTGTTCTACTTTCAAAGATTTGAAGAAAAAAAAATTTGCATTCAGCCTTTATGATGATAAATATTATGTACCTAAAAACACCTTATTTATATAAGTGTGTACTTAAAAACCTTTGTAGCACAATTAAAAAAAAAACTGTCCAGCCATTTCTATTATTGTCGTGTTGGAAATTGCTGGCGTGTTAATTCGTTGCGTACGGAAAAGAGCCGATTGATGTTTTTTTTTTAAGTAAAGAACCAATTTCCGAGCAAGTGGAAGAAAATGTATTTAACTACAAACCGGGACATATTTTTATAGCCAGTTATCAAAAACATGATAAAAATAAGAGTGTTTATATCCGACCTTGCCTACACTCCCTTTCGCCAACTGCTGGGCATCGAATTCAAACTCGAAATCCAAGCAGACCGGTCTCACGTGCTCAGTATACTGGAGACTCGTGATCAGCATGACCAGCGCTATATCATCCTGGAAGTTGGTGGCAGCACCTTGGAATCGCGCTGGGATCCTTATTTCTCGAACCTGTTAATGCAAAGGGGTGGAATATTTAGAGCCTTATTTATCTTCTTCTAAGTGTTGGATTATAGGGAGAAAAAAAAATGGACATTAAACGTCATCTCATCAACTCAGCCGATCGCAGTACACCGCTAGACATAGGCCTATCCCAAGTTACGCCACAACACTCGTTCCACCGCCTTCCGCATCCAGTCCCCCCCAGCTACCTTCTTCACCTTATGACTACCCACGCTGCGCCTTCCAATACGCGGTCGCCACTCCGAAACTTTTCGGCCCCATCAGCCATCCGTTCTGCGAGCAATGTGTCCCGCCCACTGCCACTTAAGTTTGGCAATTCTTCGGGCTGTCGGTTACCTTCGTCGGTGAACTACTATTTTTATATTTCTAAATGATTATTTAATTGTGTGTTTAAAGAGAAATATTTAAAAATATAGGTAATTTATGTGTGACGAAGGCACAGTACAGTAACTCAAAACCTGAAACTAGTTTGTTCAGAATCGAGAGTAGAATCCATTACACTACTTTTTAACATAAGTTAATTTTTACCAACAAAATTTTTTCATACCATGCCGAGTCTAAAAGTTTCATACGACGACGCGGCGCTGAGCGCAAAGGCGAGCGAGACCCAGTAAAAAAGTGTAATGGAAGCTTTTGGATAACATTTGTTTTCTAAAACTATTAAAACTTTACTTAATTTTAAGAGGTTATTCACCTCCCGACAGTAGCGTCGAGAGCGTAGCACGTTAGTGAATGAATCTAGCGCTATGAATCGATTAGAGTAACCATGATACTAAAAATTACAAATATCTTCTACAATAATAAATGAAAATTAATAATTACTTTCCATATCAATTTATTATAATAAAAACTAGTAGTAGTAACTACTAAAAACTAGGGGTGTCTGAGGTTTTGAGTTATTCCAATAACATGTTGTATATCACGCTTGTTTCCCATTGGGGTAGGTAGAGAAGAGATAATGGATTTCCACCTGCTACGATCTTAACATACTTCTTTTGCTTCATCTAAGAGTCGGCTTAGGTTTTCCTAAACTGGCCTTTTTTTGGGAACGTCCGCGATTCGGTTGCGGTTCGTCGAGGTCGGTCCTCTCCAACTCTTCCATGCACTCTCACCTCGTATGATGCCTTTTCGTCCAATCCTTCAACATCCCCTCATAAAAGGAGTAAACAAGTTCTTACATTAGACGTCTGAGCATTAATGTCGTCGGGATGGCCCCACGCTCTGTATAGCTTGCCCGCAGCCACCATGTAGTTGGAGGCAGGCTGCAGCTTGGTTACGTCATTCCAGAAACAGTGGGCAGCTGGAAAAGACCCTGGGTTACACTTTTTATTTCCAAGAAACATGCTCTTTATTTTTGTATGATCAAATTTATCAGATATGCACGATCACCGCTCGAAAAACGGCCTCACCTAAACTATGCAATAATCAGTCGCATGCACAGCAGCGATGCCAGACGTACGATAATTATCGTACATGTACGATAATTTCATCTCTGGTAAAATGTACGATACAAAATTTTGTATCGTACGCAAAAGTACGATAATTTTGACGTCTGGAAATCGTTGCACGAATTCGTAGAAATACAAAAATTATACACGATAAACACTATAAATTATGGGGAGACCTAAAAATTATACACGATAGACACTATAAATTATGGGGAGACCTAAAAATGAAGGCAAAATCCGATTTATCCGAATCATCACACTGGCTCAACACTGTGTACGATAATCTTTCACCTAGTACAGGCTCCAGTCTCCACAACATAATGATAAACAAATATTTATTTTAATAATTTACACTGTAAAAATTCTTTATGTGGTGGAGAAATAAATGAATGATTTATTTACCTAATGCTATAATCCTACTAAATGTTTCACATTTAAAATATTAGTAGGATTATAGCAGTATGAATGTTTGTTTGTTTATCCTTTAATCCCGCTGAAATCGGTAAATGGAATTGGATGAAATTTTTATCCTGGGTAGATAAACAGTTTCCGAATGTTGAGCGATAATATTTTCTGTGATAAACCGAAATAAACGCGGGCAAAGCCGCGGGCATAGGCTATTATTCCATAATTTTAAAAAGTCAGTTCGATATTAGACATGTACAGTGAACCGCATCTCAGTGGTAACAGTTTAACTTTGACAGCTTCTTTATTTCGTAAGCAGAAAGTGTGCTTTTAAAAATTCAAGTGTTACCACCAACGTGCGGTCGACTGGTCTCATCTGACTACCCTGAAAAAACTAAGTATTTCATACTTGTACGATAAATTTTCGTCTGGTACGATAATTTTTGAACTTCAGTACGATAATTCACTTTAACGCGTCTGGCAACCCTGATGCACAGTTTCGCTCTCAGTTGCTTCACGACTGTGCCAGCGGTGAGACGCGTCCGATGCTAAAATGTGTAAGACAAATATATAAAAAACTATACTCCAAATGTGCAAACAAAGGATGGAGTGTCGTACTTGTTGCTGTCGTAAACATAATTACTACTACATTTTATCGCGGAGATGTTTTTGTACAAGACCGTGCATCTATAGTATGTTTGATCGCAGTATACTAGAGAAACTTTCTCTGTTAGCTATTATTTCGTCGAAATCCTTCTCCATCAAAGTCAAGTCAAACGTCTATTTTGGAAATGAAATGAATTGTTCTGCAAATTGAAAGTTATAAACACTTTTACATGGCATTGGCATTTCTTATGTGACTACCTCTGAGAAGTAATACCGAAACAAACTCAGTCCAGACAATGTTGTATGAAATATTTGTGTGAGGAAAATGCAAGGCAATGCTAGGACTGGCCTTTTGAAGACAGTGCCAGATCCATTTAATTTGGTAGATTTTACCTGTTATAACGACCACGACAATTTAGAAGATGGGAGGATGAAATCATAAGGGTGGCGGGAAGAATTTGAAGGAACGGCACAGGACAGGAAAAAAACCGGCCAAGAGCATGTCGGGCCATGCATAGTATTATAGGGTTCCTTAAGTAGGTGTAATTCAACAAACGAATCAAATCGAATATTAATCATGGCTATTTTAGTTATTGCAATAATCGGTAGCATTCGTGACTCAGAGCGTGTTGTTAGTAGCGCCATCTAGCGATAAATTCAAGAAGCCAAATTTAAGAAGTGTGTCATGTACAAAGTTACTTTTTGAGATTTTTTTTAATAGAAAGTAGCTAAAGGAGCATTATTTGCTAAGATCATTTTTCTCTAAGGTCAATGACCTTTGAACTAGGATGTTTTAAGTATTTTTCAGTTTTCTCTCTATAACTCAAAAAATTATAATCACATTATACTCGAAATAATTTTAAAAGAGAGTTTTCACAAAGGTCTATCAATGTGGAAGATTATAAGTTTCTATGTTGCATAGTTTAGAAATTGGAGGGGGGGGGACACATTGCAAGCCACTTTGGCGGGCTATATTTCGCAGATGGTACATCTGATAAAAAAGTGGTGTATGAAACATTACCTTCATTTTAGTAGACCTATTCAATGATACCCCACACAAGGGGGTGCAGCGAAAAAAAAAATTACATTCCCATTTCACATGTATGGACGCCACCCCTAAAATACGTAAAAACGATTTTTTTATTCTTTTAAAATTGAGATCTATATGCAGACTATTTTTTAACAAAATTTCATTTACTTATGTTTATAACTGTAGAAGTTATTAAGCTGTAAAAGATTAGGACAGACGGACAGACGGACCGACGGACAGACGAACGGACATGACGAAACTATAAGGGTTCCTTGTAGGACTACGGAACCCTAAAAATGGAGGGAGTTAGAGGAGGCCTTCGTCACTGGACGAACGGACTTGAAATAATTGGTTTAAGCAGTATAGATTAAGCGAATTTTGTAAATGTCCGAAATAATGGCTTTTATTATTATTATACCTGTTATAACAAGATTGTTGCTGACCACGGTCCCGCCACAGATCTGCCTTCGTTTCTTTTTCATGTAGATAGCAACGTGCCAGGGCAACTCGTCGCGATTAGCCTCCCTGCCTTCCGCCCCCACCAGGAGTGCATCAACTTGAGAGCCAAGCTTGCCACACTCTGAAAAACATAATTATGGTCATAATCAGCCCATTACTGTCCCACTGCTGGACTCGAGCCTCTTCTCAGAATGAGAATGTTAAGGCCTTAGTCCACCACGTTTGCCTATACTGCGAGGTGTCACACACACACACACAGCAAATATTGTATGGAGCACTCTCAGGTGTGCAGGTTTCCTCACGATGTTTTCCTTTACCGTTATCATCATCATCATCATTATTTCAGCCGAAAGACGTCCACTGCTGGACATAGGCCTCCCCCAAGAATTGCCACAACGACCAATCCTGCATTTTCCGCATCCAGTGGATTCTCGCGAGCGTCACCAGGTCGTAGGTCCACCTTGTGCGGGGCCTACCCACGCTGCGCCTTACAGTACGCGGTCGCCACTCCAGAACTTTACTGCCCCATCGGCCATCCGTTCTGCGAACAATTTGCTCCGCTCACTGCCACTTAAGTTTAATTAAATTGAATCACGAATCCTATGTAGTTACTTTCATCCTCTTCCGTCACCGTTACAATAAGTGATAATAAAATGTTGATCTGCACATGAACCCGAAAAGTCACAGGGTATAAGGCCGGGTTCTAACTCAGTCCCTGCTGCATAGAATGCAAGCCTTCAACCGCTAGCTAGGCCATCACTGCTTCCAGAAGAGACACTAACTTAATTTAATGAAAATAATATTTTAGTTAGTTATGGATCTTGCAAACATACTTTCTGGAGTTTTATTCATTACACATTGCTCGCAGAACTGATGGCTGATGGGGCCATAAAGTTCTGGAGTGGCAAATTCGTACTGGAAGGTGCAGCGTGGGTATGCCCTCCACAAGGTGGACCGACGACCTGGTGAAGGTCGCGGGAATCGGACCGGTCGTTGTGGCGATCTATAATATCACCAGCTCATACATCCAACATATTCAAACAAACCTGGAGTACAGACAATGATATTGTCCCAGTTCCCATCTTTGCAATGCATGTAGAATGCAATCCCTGCGTAGTAGTAGACGGGCTGCCGACAGCGAGGTTGCACGGTGGTACCATCTGGTACTGCCTCGTTGCACTCTCGAGTGCCTTCTATAGAACCTGCCTCAGCGAGAGGGCAGCGGTATTCTACACTGGGATGCTTTGGGAGCCTGCAGAAACCTAGGAAGAAATGCAGTAATGAGTTAAGGACTGGTAAAAGCAGAGGTTATCAGGCTTTCTGGCTTCATCAATTTATCGCAGTCTACTGCTTCTTCTTCTATCGTGTCGACATGAGCTACATAATGTTAATAGCTCATGCCGTGGGGAAAAGATTAGCCAGTCAGCAGGTTGGTAGCGGAGCTGACTGCCCAAGGCGCGCCGGACGATCAATTAAATATCGTCTCTCGTGGAGGCTCTTTTAATGCACCCTACCTCTTTTAATGCAGTCTACTGCTGAACATAGGCCTCTCCCAAGTTGCATTTGATTTTACACATTTCATAGCTGATATAGGGTACTAATCCGAAAAAGGGGTAATTGTAAACAACTTTTACTATGGGACCATCCCTGACACAGTGAAAAAATAATGACCCGTGTCATAAATTTTGATGGAAACAACAAACTGTCATGGTTCCGTTGCAAGAAAAGGTTTTTTTAAAAATTAGATATAGATCTGCTCTTGACCGCAATTTAGACAGCTTTGTCAAGATATGGAACAAGAAAACCTATTCGTTGCCGATTCGCTCCAGCTTTAAAGGCGTTAGGATGCAAGTGCCCGGAAATACAGATGCCGGCAGTGAATTCCACAACTTGTCTGTGCGTATTATGAAAGAGTTTTCAATGCGCTTGGTCCTGATTGTAGGGATTACTACCAAATGTGGATGATATCTTGCAGTGCGTCATGTAGTCCAATGAAAGAAAGGAGATGTCGGAATAAGCTCATCAATCAACTCAGCCTATCGCAGTCCACTGCTGGACATAGGCCTCTCCCAAGTTGCGCCACAAAATTCGGTCCTCTGCCTTCCGCATCCAGTCCCCCCCAGTCACGTTCTTTAGGTCATCGGTCCACCTGGCAGGGGGGCGCCCTACGCTGCGAATAAAAAAACAAGCACTATGAATAAGCTCATGGATGGTGCTATTTATCTTGTATAACTCTATCCCTTTCTCACAACGGAACAATGACAGTTCTAACACTATAATATGGCTTACATGCTGCAGGACAACATACACATTTCTTTTATTTCGGGTGGAAATTCTCATGCATACCCATCTCCCCTCAGTCTGGAGAAGGCGGAGGGATATGTTGGACTCTAACCGACTAAAGCGACGTGGTGGCCATCCTCAGCAACAAAAATACACACCTAGAGGACTTTTGAGAACCCTCTCAGGTAACCGTCCCTTACCTATTTCTGCCGCCAAACAGTGTTGCTTGCATTGCTGTGTTTCGGTGTGAAAGGTGTCGGTGAAACTACAATCACATGAGACTTGTCATCTTCATATCTCAGTTTGGTGAACCGACTTGCGGTACCATTCAGGCAACAGCCTAGGTGGTATTGCAGTTGTTATGGGCAAAGGTAACCGCTGAACACCAGGTGGTCCTTAAGCTCGCTTCGCCACAATAAGGTGTGTATAGATTTCTTCACGATCTTTTTCCTTCACCGTTAATGCAGATAATCAATATTCTGAGCCACACGAGTCAGCTGCTTGTTGGAAAAGGTATACCTAGTCCTACAACCACTGTCTCTTCTATAAACAAAACAACATAAACAGATCAAAAGTACTCACGAACACACTTCGGGAATTCTCCAGACCAGACTCCGCTGAAGCAGAAGACTGTACTGTCCCCAACAATGTCGTACGAAGGCTCGCAAGACACCATGAGGACAAAGGATGGAAGTTCTTGCCCGGGCAATGCATTTATGTTGCCACCAATCGTGTAACTGCCGTGGTTTGGCTGCGGAGGGAGGATGCAGACTGGTCTGCAAGGTCGAAGGTTAGTAGTCTAGTTTTTATCATCCTTCGCTTAACTGAGAAGCCATACCGAAAGCGGGTCGTGACTGGGTCGGGACTTCAAGATTGTCCGTGGTATACAAGACACTATTATGAATTACGTCACACCAAATGAAAGTGCAGATTATAACGGTTCGACATAGCTGTCATCTTCTGTGGACGGAGGGTTTCCATGACGATTTCTTAACGTAAGAAACATAATCCACAGAGGCCAGTGTGGAAGTCACTAACGGCCAAAATTAGCGGGTCGTGACTGGGTCGGGACTTCAAGATTGTCCGTGGTATACAAGACATTATTATGAATTACGTCACACCAAATGAAAGTGCAGATTATAACGGTTCGACATAGCTGTCATCTTCTGTGGACGGAGGGTTTCCATGGGGATTTCTTAACGTAAGAAACATAATCCACAGAGGCCAGTGTGGAAGTCACTAACGGCCAAAATTAGCGGGTCGTGACTGGGTCGGGACTTCAAGATTATCCGTGGTATACAAGACACTATTATGAATTACGTCACACCAAATGAAAGTGCAGATTATAACGGTTTGACATAGCTGTCATCTTCCGTGGACGGAGGGTTTCCTTGGGGATTTCTTAACGTAAGAAACATAATCCGCAGAGGCCAGTGTGGAAGTCACTAACGGCCAAAATTAATATCCAATCTATCCACGATTGGCCCTACTAGAGGTAGAAATTTGACATAAGCTCCATACAAAATATTTCAAATTTCTATCTCTAATATAGGGTAAATCGTGGATAGATTGGATATTAATATTAACTCTTTTTACGTTTATTTCTAAAAGCAATATTCTCACTTTTAAACTCTTGTTTATTTCTGGCATTAACCTACATTATACTCACATTATTTGAATAAATATGATGTAATAAACAATAACCTATTTTAAAAAGAGTATATCCACAGAGTTCAAGAACCCGGTTCTTCTCCATACGACTCACAATTTGGAATCGTGCAACTATAGAGCCTGACGTTTCAAAAGTGCCTGTAATTAGGTTTATTTGAAACTAGCTTCGCCGAGTCTTCTCGTCGCCTATACCGCAAAGTTTGAAGACAAAGGTCTTCAACCAGTGCGTCCTGCCAGTCATGACTTACGGTGCCGAGACGTGGACACTGACAGTTGGGCTAGTCCACAAATTTAAAGTCGCTCAGCGAGCTATGGAGCGAGCTATGCTTGGAGTTTCTTTGAAGGATAAAATCCGCAACGAGATTATCCGGAGAAGAACCGGAGTGACCGACATAGCTTGTAGGATCAGTAAGCTGAAGTGGCAGTGGGCTGGCCATGTCTGTCGAAGGACCGATGGCCGTTGGAGCAGACGAGTCCTTGAGTGGAGACCGCGTATCGGCAAACGCAGCGTAGGGCGCCCCCTGCCAGGTGGACTGACGACCTAAAGAACGTGGCTGGGGGGAACTGGATGCGGAAGGCAGAGGACCGAGCGTTGTGGCGCAACTTGGGAGAGGCCTATGTCCAGCAGTGGACTGCGATAGGCTGAGTTGATGAGTTGATGAAACTAGCTGTACCCGTGGCTTTGCCCACGTTATCATAAGGTAAACTTTCAAATAAGTCAAATTTCAAAGATAATGGATGGAATGAATGGAGATAATGGATAGCAATAATTAATTTTTTGCCATTATTGTTTTGTTAAGCGCTGGGCGCAAAGTCAAAGACTAAAACGTAAACCGAGAACCTAGGCCACAAACAAATTTTGAGCATAATTTACCAAAATAATACAGAATGATGTGAATGTATACAATAAAACGCCTTTTTACAAAACTTCTCTATAAACTACATTCGAGGTTTTACCTTCAGCAGCCACAATGAGTGTCAGAGCTGGTGACGCGAGAGCAAGCGACGTACAGTTGTCCATGTGAGAAGCTAACCTACATTATACTCACATTATTTGAATAAATATGATGTAATAAACAATAACCTATTTTAAAAAGAGTATATCCACAGAGTTCAAGAAACCGGTTCTTCTCCATAGGACCCACAATTTGGAATCGTGCAACTATAGAGCCTGACGTTTCAAAAGTGCCTGTAATTAGGTTTATTTGAAATAAAAAAACATTTTATTTTGATTTTGAATTTTTGGCCGTAAGTCACCTTCGCACTCGGGGTGGTCACTGTAGACCATGTGTAAATGGGGTTAAGGGATCCTCATCTTGCTCTTTGTGACTGCGGTGACCCAGAGCAATCCATGTCACACTTGCTGGCGTGTACCTTATGCACCTAACACCTGCACGAGAGATGACCCCTACGCCGCCTCTAATAACATAATTGATGTGGCCTCGTTTTATTCGGCAGAATATTTAAATGTGATATTTTTTATGAAATTTGAGTGGCTCGTAGCTAAACAAAGACTGCGCGGATTGTACGATCTGCAAGGCTAAGCTGCACTTGCCGCGGTCAGTCTGTGGATGGGTGACCGTTTCGATACACCTCGAAACCCCTCCGTGCCTCGGAGAGCACGTTAAGCTGTCGGTCCCGGTTTGTCATCTATGGCAGTCGTTACGGGTAGTCAGAAGCCTGAAAGTCTGACAACTGGTCTAACCTCCGAATGTCAGTATTACCTAGTAACTGGGTTGCGGGGGTCTGATGGCAGTCGCTCCGTGTAAAATACTGATGTTCAGCCGCATCTGGCTAGACTGGAAGCCGACCCCAATATAATTGGGAAAAAGGCTCGGAGGATGATGATTTTTTATGAAATTTGATTATACAATTGACACGATAAGAAGAAAGTAAAAACCGGCCAAGTGCGTGTCGGGCTCACGCAGTAAGGGTTCCGTACCACCCATCGATACTTGTTGGACCTCCTTAGATTTTAGACTTTAGCTAGTATTCTGTAAAAATTGCAAACGGTAAATTTTTTTTTTTTTTTACTATTGGACTCTCGCAGAATTAGTACCCATAATGGATACCTTAACTGCTTAACCGAGCGGGTAGCGGAGAATCCCGTTAGGGACTCCATCCGCCGAAAAATTTCCCTAAACCTAACTTATAACTAAAAACGCGGTTGCAAAACCGCATAAGGGCGTCCCCCAAGGGAGGGCTCGAACCTCGGCGTACTGGGGCATTACGGGGGGACCCTACCGCTATGTCCCCCTGGCAGCCGTTGCTGCATCGGGAATAGTTTTCTCGAAAGTGGCGGACTTTCGGTATATCGGGTGGGTGACGCGTTTCGCGAATCGCCGTTAAGCGGCAAGCCTCGCCGGCGAGGCGAAGACCTACCTAATCCTAACACAGTGGCGGTTAAGCCAACTCCTAGGAACTACTCTAGAGCATAGGGCCGGTCTCGCGTGACGAGATTATCTCCGGTTGCGACACCGTGGGGGCGTCCCCAGGGGGGAGCTCGGACCTCGGCTCAGGGTGGAGCTGGGGGACCCCGCCAGCGGTCCCCTCGGCAGCCGCTGCTGCATCGTGTTGGGTTTCTCGAGAGTCGGACTGTCGGCATCTGTGTGGACGTCGCGTCGGTCCTCGCCGGCGGGGACGATAGTTAGGACGAGGGCGTCGGAGTGTGTGCAACTGGTTATCTATTACCGTTACATATATACAGCCCTGTGACAGACAAAAGAACGGACGGAAGGACAGCGTAGCGAGAGTAAGAGTCCCGTTTGGCACCATTTGGGTACGGAACTCTAAAAAGGAATACTCTCTATATGAAAAGACGTATATTGTTTTGTCTGTGATTATTTGACTCTCCCCTCCTATGACGCTGACAACAGCCAAATACCCCAAATAGGCTTCTTTTAAAAACATTTTTAGCTGTATCTATTCGGTTTGTGGCAGTGAAAAAAATATATGTTAATCTTGATCGTATTTTCTGAAACTGTGTTGTGCCCAAAATACGTTTTCTTGAAGTTTTCTCGATAGAAAAGAATTGTAAACTAACCTCTTAAAACATGCTTTAAAGCAAACAATCTCTATTGTTTACTAAATATCTATCTTCTATACCAGCGGTTCTCAAACTTTTTTGGTCACGGAACCCTTTTGACAAGCAAAATACTTGACGGAACCCTACAATAAAACAATAGTTTTTAAAAGTGTATTCTTTATTATATAAGCATAATAAAAGTACAATGTAACAGTTACTAATTATTACTTACTTTAACCACATGCCAAGTACAATAATAGAAGATATTAAAAATGAAAAAATCTTAACTAATGGGAGGTATGAAACTGTTTTTTATTTTTCATCAATTGGTTGATATCAGGTTTGATAGAAGACATTTGAAGTCTCATATCAGGTTCGGCGTCCAGTCTATTGCGATATTTTGTTTTCGTGGCTGCATAGGTTGAGAATCCTGTTTCGCACAAATATGTTGTTGGGAACGGGAGAAGAATATTCAGAGCCATTCTGCCAAGCATTGGATATTCATCACTTCTTCTGCCAAGCATTGGATTCTGCACCAAAAATCGTTGAGAGGCGTCGTTTTGAACAGTGACTCCATACTTGTGTCTGATGACATTTCTAAAAGAGATTCATATTTCTCGTTTGACATACTTTCGGGCTTTTGCAAGTTTGGTAAAAAAGGATTATGAATCCATGAATTCAACTTCATTTTTGTATTATGTTCTTCGGGAAAATACTTTACAAAAGATGCGCGCATCGAAGTCAGATATTGGACCAATTCTTCAAACACATCATCTTGAAACATTTCCGAGTCGTTATCGCTAACAAACTCACTGAGTGACGTAAAGCTTTCTATTTCTCTCTTACCAACGCAAATAATCCAAAAATCTAATTTTCTTTTGAAGGCAGTTATTTTGTTATAGGCCTGGAACACTGTTGTCTGTTTACCTTGCAATGATAAATTCAATTCGTTCAGTTTTTGAAAGATATCCGCCATAAAAGACAATCGGAACAACCAAGTTTTATCATACAAGCGGTCTTTCAAATTAAAAGAAACTGTATCTGCTGAAAGAAACATTTGTAACTCGGCTCTAAGTTCAAATAGCCTTGTTAAAGTTTTACCCCGAGACAGCCATCGCACTTCTGTATGGAGCAGCAGTGTTTTATGTTTGCTGCCATAATCTTCACACAATAATGAGAACAATCGGGATTGTAGTGGTCGTGATTTGATAAAATTAATTATTTTTACCGCTTCATCCATAACTAATTTTAGATTTGACGGCATTTGCTTCATCGCAAGTGCTTGTCTATGCAGAATACAATGGCTGGAACTACAATTAGGCGCTTTACTTTTTATTCGTGATACTGCTCCTGCTGTTTTACCTGTCATCGCCTTGGCCCCATCTGTACAAATGTCAATGCAATCGTTCCAACTAAGATTATTTTCTTTAAAAAACATGTTTATTTTATTAAAAATTTCTTCCCCGGTAGTGTTTGTGGGCAGCGGTGAACACATAAGCATGTCTTCTTCAAAAGAACGTTCATATGGATATCTCACGATAACCAGCAAGATAGCCAGACCAGTGACATCAGTTGACTCATCCATTTGCAAGGCGAATCGTGTTTTTTGTAGACGTGCAACTAGTTCTTGTTTGACGTAGCTTGCCAGATCATGGATTCGCCGTGAAACAGTATCGTTTGATAGCGGTACAGTAGAAAGATGCTTTGCAGATTTTTCATCGAGCATACATTTTGTTATGTCTAACACACATGGCTTTATTAAATTCTCATCGATAGTGTGCGCTTCACCTGCTTGTGCAATGCGATAGCTAACTAAATATGATGCCTCCGTGGCCTTTTCATTGATAGTTTGTGTTACATGCATCATATTTTTTTGACTTTCCAATAACTGTTCTTTTTTACGAACAAAAAATTCTTTATTCTTGTCTTTAGACTCGGGGTGTACAGTTTCTAAATGTCTGCGTAATTTGGCAGGTGCCATGGAACTATTAGGAAGCAGTTTACTACATAACATGCAGAGAGGTGAGCCGTTGGAATCAACAAATCCGAAACTGATATATGATTCATCATACTTCCTTTTTTTCGTCTTTGAAACCGTGGAGCTTGACGTCGTGGCATCATCGTCTGGATCGGTAATTGCTGTATTCTCCGCGCGTACTGCTTTTGAACATTCAGCGTCATTAGAAGATGTCGTTGCAACACGTTTAACACCTTTAAGCCAACGTTCCATTCTTCTTTATTAATAATGTTACACGTCAGGATGGTAGGGTCAAAATAATGCACAATCGTTACTGCGTTTATGAGACAAAGTTTAGTCCAAAGAAGAAATGTACAAAACTGATACAATCAGAATACAGCGGGCAGTAGAACTTACAAGAAGGCAGCAGGCTAGCCAGCTTGTAAGTAGGTAGGTACGAACTTATCGCTCCGAACGCTAATCGTCAACTGACTGACGAGGCGCGACTTTTTTTATATAATAGCGCTTTTATACTTAGTCCTAGACTCGAACTCGAACATTCTCAAAAATACTCGAGTCGGCGCCTTTGATAAACAAAAAGCGGAAATAAAAATATAAATACAAAAAAATGCGTTGTAAACAATCTCGACTTTATGCTTTTGAAGATAGAGCCGAAAGTCGCTTGTTCACAACTATAGCGTCTAATTCAGAGGCGGCTTTTATCAAAGGGACTGCGCGCTCACAAGTATACGCGCGGCGGGCGGATTCAAAACGTTCGACCAGTGACCAGAGAGAGGTGTTTTGTTTTTTTTTTCTAAATTCTTGCGGAACCCCTACAGGGGTATCGCGGAACCCTAGGGTTCCGCGGAACACACTTAGAGTACCGCTGTTCTATACTATAATAAAACTGTAAAGGTCGAAAAGTCTGTACATTGAGTTTTTTTTCGCGAAAACCGGCTAGGGGGACTAGAAATAAGCTATAGAACACGAATCAATCGTTTAAAAAATTTATGTCTGTCTGTCTGTCTGTCTGTCTGTCTGTTTGTTACCTCATCACGTGAAAACGGCTGAACGGATCGTAATGAAACTTAGCATTTGTATTGGTATTAGTCTAACTTAAAATATAGGGTATGTTTTATCTGAATCGGTTGAGTAGATCCAGCGATACAGCTTGACCCCTCTATTGTATTAAGTTGCATACAAAGTAGAGGTCATGATTGTTGGTTGGTTGCAGGTTGCAGGTTCCTAAAAATACAACTGGATTCTATTAGTATTATAGAAAATATAGAATAACATAACATAGCCCATCACTGTCCCGCTGCTGGGCATGGCCCTCTTCTTGGAATGAGAAGAGTTAAGGAACTGGATATTGTTAGTGTAATAGATTATCATAACATAATCAGCTCATTACCTACTGCCCCACTGCTGGGCACGGACCTCTTCTCGGAACGAGAAGAGTTAAGAAACTAGAAAATATAGAATAACATAACGTAGTCAACCCATTACTGTCCCACTACTGGGTATGGCCCTCTTCTCAAAATGAGAAGAGGTAATGAACTGGATATTATTAGTATTCTAGAATAACATAACATTACCAGCCCATTACAGTCCCACTGCTGGACACGGGCCTCTTCTCAGCATAAGAAGAGATGTGGTTAGTGTTATAGAATAACGTAATCAGCCCAATTACTTCCCACTGCTGGGCACGAGCGTCTTCTCAGAATGAGGGAGTTTAGGGCTAATTCCATGAAATTCCATCACCTTAGCCGGTTGGTTGTAAAAACAAAATATAGTATGGTTGGTAAATAGTGTAATCGTCTGTGTAGGCGCTTATATGTATATATTTGAAGATATTTTGTTCATAATTATGACACGATGTTATTTTCCGACATCCACGCGGACGGAGTCGCGGGCACAGCTAGTTATAAATAAAATTAAGAAAACATTTGAGAAAGACAATAATCTAAACATTTGTTGTTTCTGTTTTTCAAATAAGCTTTTAGTTTTTTATTAAAAAAATAAATTGTTAATTTTCATTCAAGTTGAGCGGCGTATCCGACGTCCCTCGGCTCGTTGCCACTCTTTCAGTTCTGTACGAAACGACAGTGACCGCAGAGGTCTGATTTTTTAGGTGTTGTCAGCCTCTTAACTTTGCACACGTGCGGGTGAGATTGATTTCAGAAAGAAGATAGGTGAGGTGCGCCTTCTTCTCCATCATTTTAGGTTTGAATCACTACATAGTAAAAAATATAGACAAAGTACTGCGAACAATCATAGCCAACAAAACCGTGATCACCGCTCTCAGTACACATGTCGCGGCATCGTCCAGTAAGCATTGCCAAAAACAAATATCTTTCTTTGCATTTTGTTGGCTTCACTATGAGTGTTCGCAGCACTTCGTCTATATTTTTTACTGTGTCTGTGGTTTGAATGAGTTTAATTCCTAATACAAGTTAGCTACTTACTTTGGAGTGGTAGTTGTGGTGGTCTTAACTGGTAGGATTCTGTTACACAGCTCATTTGACTCGTCTGATCCATCCGCACAGTCTTCTACCTGCGAACATACATCATCAGTTCATTATATTGAACTATACGTGGGACACTCAGAAAGTTTTGCGAAACTAAAAAAAATTGTTCTATACGTACATATATTTTTATCAAATCTTTTCAAAGTACTTTCCACCAGCCTCTATACAAAGATTCATGCGCCTAAACCAGTTTTCAAAACACTTTTTCCAGTCCGCCGCAGACACCTCGTTTACAGCCTGCTCGAACGCAGCCAGCGCATCTTCCGGCGACGAAAATTGTATCCCTTTGAGCTGATTTTTTATTTTTGGGAATAAAAAGAAGTCACACGGTGCTAGATCAGGGCTGTAAGGAGGGTGACCCAGGAGTTTGACTGGCGTGCTGTCCAGGAAGTCCCTCGTTTTGAGTGCGGTGTGCGCAGGTGCATTGTCGTGGTGGAGCAGTAGCCCGCGGAGCCCTGTGTTTGGTCGCTTGTTGCTTATAACAGAGAAAACTTCTGGCAAACATTTGGTAGTATACCATTCGGCATTAATGCTTCTTTGATCCCGTAAGGGAATTGATACCAAGTGGCCAGTCAAATTAAAAAAGCTAGCGATCAAAATCTTACCCCCGCTTCTAGATCGCTTCACTTTGGTAGGCGTTGGCTCATTTTGAAACACCCAAACAGTCGACTGGCGCTTGGTTTCTGGGTCGTATTGATAAATCCAGGACTCATCACCTGTAACGATGTCGTAAACACGCCGAGACGAGCCTGCTTCAAATTTGTTAAGCATATCACGGCACCATTCCACCCGGGCCTGCTTCTGAGCATCGGTGAGGTTGTGCGGCACCCAGCGTGATACTATCCTCCTCACGCGAAGATGGCTGTGTAGAATCTCGTGAACGCTTCCCGATCCAATCTTCAATATGTGTTGAATCTCCTGATATGTAATTCGCCTATTGTCTTGGATTAAATTTTTCACTGCTAGCACGTTTTCTTCGGTAACAGCCGTCAAAGGGCGACCGCTTCTTTCGTCATCCCCCAAAGTTGGTCGACCGCGCTTGAATTCGTTATACCAACGATACACGGTTGCCTTGGAAGGGCCTTCATCCATGAATGCCATTTGAAGTCTATCGTACGATTCATCCGGTTTCAGGCGACACTTGAAATCGTATAAAATCATAGCTCTAAAATGTTCCCGGCGCAGATCCATATTTCAGTGAGACACAATACTTTGAATTAACTCGCAAAAAATGTGGAGGGAAATTTTGAAATTGGAACTTACTTATTTTTACTTATAAATAATCATATTTTCGAAAAACATTATAACTGGCCAGTCTCCCATATATAAAAACTTTTTTTCGCAATACTTTCTGAGGGGCCTGGTATTTACGGGACTTGTCGCGCACAATAAAATCAAAACATAACAAACATTTTGACTAACCTCGACGTTTCGGCCAAGTTGCATTGGCCGTGGTCACGAGCAGACTGAAGTATGCGGGCGTCATCGTCTTGAGCGGCGGGTATTTTCTCGAAC
Source organism: Asteroscopus sphinx (assembly GCA_949699075.1). Classification (NCBI taxonomy): domain Eukaryota; kingdom Metazoa; phylum Arthropoda; class Insecta; order Lepidoptera; family Noctuidae; genus Asteroscopus; species Asteroscopus sphinx. Next base: position 7,027,930 of record OX453030.1, on the reverse strand, counting down.
TACCCGCGGTTTGTTTTTCGTAACGTAGCTGTCCGTAACACGATATGCTGAATCACGATATACAATACTGACAGTTTCGGCGGACATGTAGATAAACCACGACGCGAACACTTCTCGATTACCGGATTCCACGAGGAGGACAACCTATATCCATATTCCTGATTGAAATTTTCATATTTCTTTATCTCAATCGCTTCTCGTACAATTCTGGGATAGTAATGACGATCAGTGGAGAGGATTTTCGGGTCGTGTATCTCAATCCAATGGTTTGGTCCTGACTCGAGCAAATGTTCGGTTGTTGTTATGTTTTTTTGATTTTATTGTGCGCGACAAGTCCCGTAAATATAGTTCAATATGAGTTAAATTCGCGAAAGTTTAAAAACTTTTATCAGTTCATGAGTTGCTTCTGACTACCCGTAAAACTGCCATAGATATTTGTATGACAAATGCAAACAGCCCCCCTAGCCTAGTTGAAAACCTACAATCGTCAACGCTATAGAAAAAAAAAAAAAAAAAAAACAAGCGCCGAATTCATACCCTCCTCCTTTTTCTGAAGTCGGTTAAAAGCAATCAAAATGTATGGGAATGACATATCTGAACGAAAAAGTCATTCGTTAAGATATCTCATTCCCATACATTTTGATTGTTTTCTATAGCGTTGACGATTGTAGATTGTCAACTTGGCTACGGGGACAGATGCAGCTGAACATCATCATTTTACACGGAGCGACTACCATCAGACCCCCGCAACCCAGTTACTGGGTAATACCGACATCCTAACGTTAGGTCCAGTTGTCAGACTTTCGAGCTTCTGACTACCCGTACAAGTGCCATAGATTTTTTTATGACAACCGCAAACAGCCCCCTAGCCTAGTTGAAAATCTACAATCGTCAACGCTATAGAAAACAATCAAAATGTAAGGGAATGACATATCTGAACGAAAAAGTCATACGTTGAGATATGTCATTCCCATACATTTTGGTTTCCATACCGTTCTGTAAAATATTGCCGAGAATTGGTGAAAATTCAACTTTCATCATGTTTTATTTTGTATGTATAAGTTGTAGGATAATCGGACAAATCGAATATTTGCGAAAATCCTAGGATGATAGCAACAGATTGGATAATTGGAATCTCAGAAAGATTTTCGTTATCATAGGAGCTATTTATTATCAGGGCTCTAATTCACGTAATTTCATGACGCGCCGATCAAGTTGCAGTGACGCTGCAGTTCGTTTCCGACAGCGATCGCCGTAGTTAAGAGAATACGAAAAGCATTGTTTTGATAAAACTTAACTGCAACTGCGCTGCAACTGCACTTCTTTAGTTACGTGAATTGACGTACAGGTTCATTGCAAAAATCCTAGTTTGTTTAGGACGATTAATCTTGAACGCTGATTGGCTAATTAAGAGTCGATTTATAACATCTTCATTCTGGTTGGAATGGAATGTAGTACGGCTACATTCCTTCGTCAGCCAATCAGCGCATCCGTCAGTGCATAACGTTCATATCAGCCAATCAGCGCTCATTACGTGAGCGGTTATTTGCGACAGCCTCAAGACGCCGCATAAACAAAGTTTTGCATGGGAACACAGTCGTAAAATGTTGGCGGGGACCGAGGGGCGGACGGTGTATTGTGATTGGTCGACTTAAAAGTTCGGTGGTTTGATTCCGTATGATTGGTAGCGGGGCGTATGATATGCAGTGGTACTGCATATGCGTGCTGACTGGGGGTTTCCGGCTAATTGGTGTCTAGAGGCTTACTGGTCTGTGTTTCGTACATACCCCATCACACTGTGCTCCCGGGTACGCGCAGCCACCGTATGCACACTTGAACAGCGTAGGATCGCAGATGGCATCAGCGCACGTGGCCAGGGTCTCATCAGAGCCGTCGGCACAGTCCACCCTGCCGTCACATCGAGTGGATCCTTTGAGGATCTGGCCGTCATCGCAAGTCTCCCTGCTGTTCTCGCAGATCACCTTCCTGGAGATCTTACCGCCTTTTATGATGCGCTCGTGGCAGCTGGAATTTAAGATTTCGTAGTTATAATATAATAAATCACATAGATTCCTGTTTTTAGCTGTCCCTATGAATTAGCTCGTCAGTCATAAAATTGCCTGAAATAAAGTAATTGACGGGCGAGTAATATTGGAGGCGCTAGCCGAGGCCTTGGTCAGAGTGTCCTTAGGCTTTTTAACTAAACGAGCTTGGACGAATTTTCGTCCAAGTAAACGAGGCCGTGAATTGCTATTTCGGCCGAGACTTATAGTACTATCAAATAGACACTAGTGATACTAGTAGTTCGCCCCGAACTGAGATCTGGAGATGTTTTATTTTTAGTTTATATAGCTAATGTTATGCTCGACTAGTCCAAGGCGACGGCCCTTGGGCCCGGGGGCAACCCCTAGACTGTTGCCTAAATAGTACCGTAAGTTGGTTCGCCAAACTGAGACATGAAGAAGGAAAGTCTCATGTGATTGTAATTTCACCGGCACCCGTACCCTTCAGACCGAAACACAGCAATGCAAGCAGCTATTTGGCGGAGAAGTAATACGTTGGTAGTACTTCCCGGGACGAGCTCTTTCACAAAAGAGCTCTACTACTACTAAAGAAAGTAAAAAGCAAAGAAAGCAAATAAAGAAATTGAAATTGAAACAAAGATAAGATAAGATTCTAACACTTCCGTCGCTTTACATCTGGGAAGTATCACTGTTTGTGATGAAAAATCCGCATTGGTTTCTACGTCTATCGGACTATGTTTCCCGAAACAGACGTGATAAAGATGGACTTTGTTTACAAAAACAGTACTACAGCACAAAAGCATAGTTTGCATGGGACCTTTAATTTATAACAAAGTTCCAAACAGCTTTAAGCAATTAAATTTTAATTTGTTTAAAACAAGGTAGAAGCAAGGTAAAAGAAGGTAGGACGTGGACACTGACAGTTGGGCTAGTCCACAAATTCAAAGTCGCTCAGCGAGCTATGGAGCGAGCTATGCTTGGAGTTTCTTTGAAGGATAAAATCCGTAACGAGATTATCCGGAGGAGAACCGGAGTGACCGACATAGCTTGTAGGATCAGTAAGCTGAAGTGGCAGTGGGCCGGCCATGTCTGTCGAAGGACCGATGCCCGTTGGAGCAGACGAGTCCTTGAGTGGAGACCGCGAATCGGCAAACGCAGCTACAGCCCAGCCAGGTGGACCGACGACCTAAAGAACGTGGCTGGAGGGACTGGATGCGGAAGGCAGAGGACCGAGCGTTATGGCGCAACTTGGGAGAGGTCTATGTCCAGCAGTGGACTGCGATAGGCTGAGTTGATTGAAGGTAGAAGCATAGAATAGGTAATAATACTAGTAGTAGTAGTAGTAGTCTTCTCTTTTCTTATGGTAGAAGATTTAGGCAGCACGTAGTAGTACCGGTAGGTAGGATCTAGGCAGCTGTAGAATTCTTGACCGGTAGGTAGGATCTTGCCATAACGTAGGAACCCTAGTTAGGGATATAGGATGTATTCCTGAAGGATAGTTACCACTCAGGAAGCTGCCGTGTGGAAAATGTCAGAGGCCAGCCGCGTTACTAGTGTTGCGCGTACGTTCTAGTGACGCGCAACACCAGCTACTCGACTATAAGATTGTAAAGACCCACAACGCTACACCCTTTCATTCTTGTGGCCTTAACATAGGCCGTACCTTCCTCCTTACTGGTGCGCGCGGAACACTGTGGACCACATTCATGGGCCTTGACTGGTCCGATGACTGGCTATCCCGAGTCCACCTGCCGCCTCGTACAAGTCAAACACCTGCAGCCTCGTTATCCGCGCAAACTTAGCTCGTTCGTTGATTCCCATTTGCTAGCCTTGTCAGGGACTGTATTATGTGCTAAAGCAGGACAAATAGCTCTATCTCTTTCTTGCAACGGAACAATCACGGCAAAGGCTCTAACATTTCATAGTACGGTTTTAGTTACCAGTACTCACATGTTTCTATCGACGTCATTCCTGCAGATTGGGATTAGCTCGTCAGAATTGTCTGCGCAGTCCTGTTTATCATCACAGGTGGCAGACAAATTCACGCATGCACCGTACGTGCATCGAAACTTGGTGTCAGGACATCTGGAGAAGAAACGGAATTTATCCAAAATTATTTTGCTAAGGATACAGTGCCACAAACTTTTTTATGTAACAGGTTGGCTGGCTTGAGGCTCTGGGAAAGTAGGTAATAGTCGTATGGATTACAAGATCTGCGAGGTTAAGTTGTGCTAGCCGCGGTCAGTCCTTGGATGGGTGACCATTTCGTTGTACATCGAGACCCGTGCCATGGAAAGCACGTTAAGCTGTCGGTCCCGGTCACCATACGAATATCTATGGCAGTCGTTACGGGTAGTCAGAATCCCAAAAGATTGACAACTGGTCTAACATAAGGATTACCCAGTAACTGGGTAGCGGAGGTCTGATGGCAGTCATCATCATCATCATCATCATTTCAGCCGAAAGACGTCCACTGCTGGACATAGGCCTCCCCCAAACATCGCCACAACGACCGGTCCTGTGCCTTCCGCATCCAGCGGATTCCCGCGACCTTCACCAGGTCGTCGGTCCACCTTGTGGGGGGCCTACCCACGCTGCGCCTTCCAGTACGCGGTCGCCACTCCAGAACTTTACTGCCCCATCGGCCATCCGTTCTGCGAGCAATGTGCCCCGCCCACTGCCACTTAAGTTTGGCAATTCTTCGGGCTATGTCGGTTACTTTCGTTCTCCGGCGAATCTCCTCATTTCTGATTCGATCACGCAGGGACACTCCGAGCATAGCCCTCTCCATGATGATGATGATGATGATGATGATGATGATGATGTCATGATGGCAGTCACTTCGTGTAAAATACTGATGTTCAGCCGCATCTGGTTAGACCAGAAGCCGACTCCAACATAATTGGGAAAAAGACTGATCAAATCAATCAAATCAAATCGTCTTTATTTGCGTTCTGATCTGAGAAAGAAGAGAAGGTATCAGCACAGAATATCTAATAGTACTGTCGTAGTATCAGAGTCGTCTTTATAAAAGATTATTAATTTTTAGTAAATGGTCAGACGAATCCGGAATACAATAGTGCGCTTCAGAACACAGATTGCTGACGTCACTCAAAGGGACTGCGCCGGACACGGCGAATATCGGACAATTTTTGGGCTAAAAGTTGTACCGAGTGGTCCAGAAAAACGTGCAACGGCATCGCGGCAGACCCAGGCGAAGATGGCGGGACGAGCTGGACTCGTATAGAAAAGACTGGTGTCTGGTCCACATTTGCACTTGACCGGAAAGAGTGGAAAAAGGAAAGGGGGGCCTTTGCCCTGCAGTGGGGCAATATAGGCTGAAAATATAATAAAGAATAATATTAAATGTGTCTCTTTAACTTACGTATTGTTTCTACAGAGTGTGAATATCTCGTCGCTTCGGTCAGCACACTCGACGCTGCCATTGCAGCGGCTGATACCAGCCACACAGGCTCCGCTCTTGCAACGAAACTCGCCTTCACTGAAAAAAATAAGTAGGTACATAATTGTATGGCCTACTGAATAATCCTAGCTGGTCTGGTAGTAATGTTGTGCGTCAGGTCGCTGAGTTGCAACAGGATGGCTGATGCATGCGTGCCATCAGCTGGGACCACAGAAATAGATAGAATGGCCATGTGGGCAGGGCGCGCGTGGCAGCACCATGCACCATAGTACAGGATACTTCAAAGCCTTTCTAAGCACGCCTTATGACTTGTCTCTATAAATACTGTAACAAAATCCCGCAAAAATGCCTTATTGTGCTGTTTCTAATTACAGAAACAAAATCTGTAAAGTACATTTGTTTAAAAATAATTTGAAAAAAAAAACGTCAAAATGTAAGGCGTAGTTTGTTTGGAAAGTTGCCACGCATGAATCGCAAGTAAAATTGTGATTACAACCATTCTACCTATTTCTGTGGCTGGGACAAATTCACATAAATAAAACCGGCCAAGAGCATGTCGGGCCATGCTCAGTATTATAGGGTTCCTTAAGTAGGTGTTACAAACAAATCAAATCGAATATTAATCACGGCTATTTTAGTTTTTGCAATAGACGGCAGCATTGGCGACTCAGAGAGTGTTGTACGACGCCGCTAAATGGCGCCAAATTTAAGAAGTGTGTCGTCAACATAACACAAAGTTACTTTTTGTGATTTTTTCAAATAGAAAGTAGCTAAAGGAGCATTATTTGCTATGACCATTTTTCTCTAAGGTCAATGACCTTTGAACTAGGACGTTTTAAGTATTTTTCAGTTTTCTGTCTATAACTCAAAAAATTATAATCACATTATACTCGAAATAATTTTAAAAGAGAGTTTTCACAAAGGTCTATCAATGTGGAAGATTATAAGTTTCTACGTTGCATAGTTTAGAAAAGGCAGGGGGGGGGACACATTGCAAGCCACTTTGGCGGGCTATATTTCGCAGTTGGTACACCTGATAAAAAAGTGGTGTATGAAACATTACCTTCATTTTAGTAGACCTATTCAATGATACCCCACAAGAGGGGGTGCAGCGAAAAAAATTTTTTTTCCCCATTTCACATGTATGGGTGCCACCCCTAAAGAACGTAAAAACTATTTTTTTATTCTTTTAAAATTGAGATCTATATGCAGACTATTTTTTAACAAAATTTCATTTACTTATGTTTATAACTGTAGAAGTTATTAAGCTGTAAAGGATTAGGACAGACGGACAGACGGACAGACGGACAGACGGACGGACATGACGAAACTATAAGGGTTCCTTGTAGGACTTCGGAACCCTAAAAAAACATACCCGCATTTTGACGGCTCTGTCGTCGTTGAAATCTGTGACAACGCCAACGGGGTAGCTGAAATCATACCGGTACAAAACATGAAAAACGTACATAACTGTACGTAAAAATCTAAATTAAATAATAAATTAATAAATGAAAAAAAAAAAAAAAAAAAATTAATTTATTAATTTAATATTCTTTTTTTTTTTTTTTTTTGATTTTTATTAATTAATTAATTAATTATCTAAATTTAATATTTCTCATACTGGATAAAACGAGGTGAATAGGGACAAAAGTGGACAGTGAATTTCGTCGTAGGTTTCAAGACAGATTATGGGAACACTCCAAGCAGTGGCGTAGCTATGTAACCAAGGGCCCCGGGGCAAAAAGTTAAAAGTCGAACATTCATTATTCAACTAGGATAATATATAAGTTTTTCGAACGTCGTTCATGGGTCCGAGGGGCCCCTTGAGCTTGGGGGCCCCGGGGCACAGCCCCGCCTAGCCCTACGGTAAAAAGCTACGCCACTGACTCCAAGCCTAATTGTTTTGGCGTTGCTGGTTGTAGAAATGCTCTAAGACAGTGAACGCAAAGTTCACTGCTCTAAAGCCATTGTTGATCCTTAAGAGTTGCAGTAAATGCAGTGGCAAAAAAAAATTGGCGGACTTGTCACGAATTATTATTATTATTATGATACTTTATTGTACACACAAATACACATTAATATTACAATAGGAAAGCTCAGTATTAGACAAGTCTCGCATTCCCCATTTGCACATATTCTCTCTGCAGCGACCGACTTGAGTCCGCAGTCGGTTGAGGGACTTCCAGACTGGCCATGGGAGATCGTGACCTGGGGGCAGGTGTTCTTGCGGTGCTACAAAATCAGGTGGTGGTGGGAGCCTTTCCTTCCACAGCGCTGTCCTCATTACGGCTGGAAGGAGTTGTGAGGCCTGTGTGGAGCGCATAAAACTTTTACGACTTTTCAGCCGGGCTCTTGGGAGTTGGTGTCCAAAGAGGGGGTGTCTAATACTGAATGCGATTGCGGGGCCCCCATTCAGTCCATGGCCCATTTGCTCACTTGTCCCTTGTGCCCTACTACCTGCACAAGAGACGATTTAAACAAAGCCACAAACAACGCCATAGAGGTGGCCAAATACCACATGAATACAGTGTGAAGTAAATAAGAACCATTGACACGAAGAAGAAGAAGATAGGAAAGCTTATGTACATCGGCGAGCTTAACTCAAAAATGAGTTTATGAGAATAATATGTTTATGTATGATTGAAATTAAATAAAAACAGCAACTCACCAATGATTATAAAAACTAACGTAAACAAAAACATATTTAATAATAAGAAACAAATTTTATAAACATCACTAGGTTTTGTAGATATCTTTATGTTGAGATAACCTCCTGCCTACAATAGTCATAGATTATACACTAATACATCAGTTCTACCATAAAAATCAAGTTTATTCATAGATTGTATTTTAAATACCAATTTTTATGTTTTACGGGTAAAACAGACGTAGGCAGGAGGATAAACACTAAACGAGTTATCGTCCGGCGAAGCCGAAGGTTAAATAATTACTGATTTAATATTGTATTTACATCTAACCAGTTTTAGCTCAGACTTTTGCTTTTTTTATGGGATGCGCATCAATAACTAGATTTTAGATGTAATACGCTTTATTGTAAACCATAAAAATAGCATAAATTTGGAAAAAAAAAAAAAAAACCCCATTTTACATGTATGGATGCCACCCCTAAAATACGGAAAAACGATTTTTTTATTCTTTTAAAATTGAGATCTATATGTATACTATTTTTTAACAAAATTTCATTTACTTATGTTTATAACTGTAGAAGTTATTAAGCTGTAAAGGATTAGGACAGACGGACAGACGGACAGACGGACGGACATGACGAAACTATAAGGGTTCCTTGTAGGACTTCGGAACCCTAAAAAGAACTAGAATTTAATTAACATATTAAACCTGGGCTATGTACATTTATCGGTGCATTTACCCTACTTGGATGAGCATGTATAGATATGATAATATATATAAAGCGGTCAGTCGTGTTTGTGCCTCGAAAAAGCATGTTGCTAATAACGTTTATTTATGTAATTTGTGGTGCGTTTTCAAACTATTAAAAGCTTCGGTCGTAATTCCAATCCGTGTTACCTCTGTGATAAGTTTCATCAATATCGATTCAGCCGTTCGTGTCTTAAATAACTTTAACATTTTTCTTTAACTATTTGATACTTCCTCGTTCGTTTTCTTCAAATGTTTTCAATACAAATAGTAATTTAGGTTGAGGTTCACATCATCATCATCATCAACATTTCACCCGAAAGACGACCACTGCTGGACATAGGCCTCCTCAAATTTTGGGGGGGAAATGCCATAATCGCCACGCTTGGCAGGCGGGTTGGCGATCGCAGTATACCCAATGAAAATAAACAAGAAGAAAGAAGTATTATAAAAATCTTGAATATGCCAGGGCCTGATTGGTGCTGCCGCTGTTTCTTCTACAACCTAAGGCTAAGGGTGTGGGATTCTCTCACGACTGGCGCCCTCCAGACCTTGCGCTTGCAGACTGACTATTTAACCCCTAATCAGGCCCTGGATATGAATGACCATAGTTTATATTCCAGGTTCCGTATTGGCTCGATGTCAAAATGATTTGCTGGGACCATCTTCTCCTGATGAAGATGTAACGTATGCACCAGCGTGCAAGTAAGTAACGTCATTATTATAATGGTTATTCTTCCATGCATTTCTTTACTTGAGTAGTTAAAGAGTTTTATCTACACTCGTATCGTAAAATTCGAATTATGAACTCGAAAGTAATGTCATAATGACATACTTTACGCACATGCACCTGTTATGAATTTAAAAAGTTTCATTACGATACAGTTTGCTGAACAAAACAATGCGGTAATTTAATTTTTTTTCCATAACCGCACACTTCAGCCTAACTAAGGAGTTTTTAATGCCACTTCGACCTAACCAAGGAGTTTTCAAACCTTTTTTTTAGCAGTCGTGCAGTTTGGCAGTTGGCACCAATGAGTACACAAAATTCAGGGTGGCGCCACTTGTCATGCATTGAAAATTTTTATCGTTTAAAATCGCGTTTTTGGCAGAACTTTTGATTGTCATATTGCTTTTAATTATATTTAAGTGTTTACAGGCATATTTTTTGTATGATAAAACAGAGATTGACGGAATCCTGACAAGGATAGAAAATTAGTTCCGATTATAATGTTGTCGCCAGACTATATTTTATTATCTGTGTAGGCGCGCACCAGCGCGCGTGCGCGGCCGCGCGCCTGGCCTACTGGATTTGGACATCGTTACTTGTAAATTTATTGTTATTGTTTACGTTATTATTATGGTTTTGTATGTCGAAAGTTTTATTCTGGGCAAAAATATCTGACTACAGCAGTGATACTGAACTGAGGAGAATATGACCCCGCCTGAATTTCTGGATGCAGCAACGTAAATGACGAACAATCTTTTACCAGAGAAATCAAGAAAAACAACGACAATGTTACTAAGATTTTGACTTTGGTATTTCATTTAAAATTGTATGAGTGTAGATAAAATAGTGTATGAAACTGACATAATTAGGTATTAAAACACTCGTGTGATACTATTAAAAACCTCGCCTACGGCTCGGTTTTTAAACTCACACTCGTGTTTTAATAACCCCTATTATGCAACAGTTTCATAAACTACTATTCTCATCGTATCAAAAACGATCTGACATTGATGGCGGACTTTGTAATTCAACAGCTCGTGATTTATCAGCATAGGGTTTAATGCTCAATGGTCCATGGCCAAATATTGTATCAAGAAGGGTCTCGCCAGGTGGACCGGCGACCTGAAGAGCGTGGCTGGGGGGGACTGGATGCGGAAGGCAGAGGACCGAGTGTTGTGGCACAACTTGGGAGAGGCCTATGTCCAGCAGTGGACTGCGCTAGGCTGAGTTGATGAAGAAAGGTCTGATGCTGGAGAAGGTGTGATGCTTCTTACTTACTTTACTAACAAACACTAAACAACGGCACCCGCATTAAAGTTTCGTTTCCTTTTAAAACTGTTTTTTTTTTTTTATAACATAGGGGGGCAAACTAGCAAGCGGGTCACCTGATGGTAAGCAATCTCCGCCGCCCATGGACATCCGCAACTGTGCCTACTTTTCAATTCAATTTATTTCCAAAAAATATAACAGTACAATTTTTGACAAAGGAACATGCAATCAAAAACACGAAAAATAGGGTTAAGACTTTGCTTCCCAAAATAGAGCGGTGAGGCCCTGTATTATGGTATAAGCAAAACAACAAAAACTTGAGACTGCTATACACGCTGGTGTACCTGACAGGTCTACCTGCTAGGTACACCTGTTTAGGTAGTTGTCAGTAGACCTTTGCAGTTTGACGACCTCTGTTGTCTAGCTGTTCGAGTGTCGGACTGCTGATCACACGGTCGTGGGTTCGATTCCCACAGGAAGGACACAAATATTTGTGTGATGAGCATGAGTGTTTGTGTTGGTCTGGTTGTTGTTTCTTATGTATTATTAGTATGTATTTACAAAAAATAAAATATAAGTATTATATCCATATACATACCCATAGCACAAGCTCTGTTTGGTTTGGGACTAGATGGTGATGTGTAAAAATGTCCCAAAAATATTTATTTATTTACTGCTATACACGCTGGTGTACCTGACAGGTCTACCTGCTAGGTACACCTGTTTAGGTAGATGTCAGTAGAACTGTGCAGTTATTTGAACCAGTGCAGGTGACCGGAGCAAACTCGAAAATTATATTATCTGAGAGATTAAAGGGTGGTGACGGATAGGTCAAACGTCCGGAATCCTTCCTTATCCAAAGTGAAAATTTATCGGCAAACGAAACGACTTGATAACCGAACAGATTCGGAAAAGCTATCCATAGTTCTTTATAATTTTCACATCGAGCGCTTTCCAGCAGCAAATGGCTCTCGGAAGAGTTTCTGTAAAGCCATCAATGATGATGATAAAAGACGCCAAATTCATATAATAACCATATGTTTCAGTGAAGCTGAGTTCCGTTGCAAGGACGGTTCGTGTGTAGCAGGGCTTAGCCGGTGCAACGGCACCATCGAGTGCCCTGACCGAAGCGACGAGACTTTTGTACTCTGCAGAAAAGATAAGTAAGTCTTTAATCTTATACATAGTAATATTGATACTAGGTACACAAGTATACGAAGCGAGTGTGGATGAAAGAGTTGGAAGGCAAAGACCTCGGCGAAAAAAATGCCAGGTGAAGAGTTCTCTAAACCGACGAGCATGCATGACGAGGTTAATGGACGTACATGAAGCGAAAGAGGTGTGTCAGGATCGTAGCAGGTGGAAATCCGTAGTCTCTGCCTACCCCAATGGGAAACAGGCGTGATAATATGTATGTATGTATGTAGGTACGACCGAAGCGACAAGACCTTTGTACTCTGCAGAAAAGATAAGTAAGTCTTTAATCTTATACGTAGAAATATTGATACTACTGGCACAACTGGAAGGCAATATGGAGAGCAAAAGGAGCAGAGGAAAAAGGAAATTAGCCTGGATTGACAACATCAAGAGCTGGACCAATATCAATGACGCTGCCAGTCTATGCAGACTGGCACAAGATAGAAACATGTTCCGTGCGGTGGTCGCAGACATCCGATGAGGATAGGGCATAGGAAGAAGAAATATTATAATAAAACAAGTTTAACCGGATTATATCGCGTATATTATTTAAATTGGTTTTCCTGACCTTTCGAAAGCTTTGCAGCGTTCGTGGTCGCAGGTAGACTAGGATGACAAGATTTTTACAGATGTTTCTAAAAAAAGAAGACGACCCCAACATGCATCATAATTGGGAAAAGACTCAGAGAAAGAGTTGGCTATTAGTCTTTCAATGAGTAGTGGATCTACCCTTCTCATATTCAGAGAGGCTCGTGGCTATGTAATAAATGCGTGGATTGCTATATTTGTGAGGTTTAGCTGCACTAGCAGTTCTTGGTTAAGTGACCGTTTTGTTGCACATCAAAACCCCTCAGTGCCTCGGAGAGCAAGTAAAGCCGTCGGTCCTAGACTTGATCTCTCTCCGGTCGTCTTATATTGCCATTCCATTGGATTATGTAAGTGAATAGAGAGTGCACCTGTTTACATACACACTTGTAAGTTGTACATTAAAATATGTCCCGCGCAGATGGCTAGTCTCCGTTGAGATTGGCCGCCGCGCTGTGATCGAAATGGGAGGATATTATTATATTCAGAAGAGGCCCATGCCAAAAAGCGGGACAGAAATAGGCATGCAATACCGAAAAACAAGCACACAAATCAACATTTCTACATTTCAGATGTCTTGAAGGCCAGTTCCAGTGTGCATACGGAGCATGCGTGCGTGGAGTTGCGTGCGACGGCATCCAGGACTGCGCAGACAGTTCTGACGAACGTCTTACAAGGTGCCTGCCGGAAAGTGACCGAACGACGTGAGTAAACTAGCTCACCATGACATTCCTATTCTTACTAGCCTATAAATCAAATATAATCTGATGGTCATCAAGGTATTAGTGAATAGGTTGCTGGACAAGCGTATACCATTGCCGACAGCATCATTGCTTAACATCAAGTGAATAACATCTCTAATAAACACAATTTCATAACAAATGTTTAAAAAAATACTGCTCCTGAATCGAGCGATGACTACGAAGATAATACCGAGTGTCCATCGTATTTATTTGATTTGTATTTTTTATGTATTTATTTAAGAAGTAAGGTTCTTTTTAACCGACGAAAAAAAGGAGGAGGTTCTCAATTCGACGCGTATATATATATATTTTTTTTTTTTTAATGTATGACCACGCATAACTTTTTACAGAGTGGTCCGATTTTGATGATTCTTTTTTTAATGGATAGGGTATATCTCGAAGTTGGTCCCATTTAAATTTCAAAATCAAAATCCACCCCTAAGGGTAGTAAAACATGATGGAGGATGAGTGTTTGTTCACCCACTGAATTCTTACCTGTTAACTGGTTCTGTTGAAACTTGACACACAAATATAGTTCTAGACACTACGACATAATGGAGACCTGGAGTTAGATTTTAACCACAAAAAAAATAAAAAATAAACTTTTTAACAAAAAATTGAATCGACGAAAACAGAAACTGAAAAGCGAAAAATAACTAATTATGAGTCGGCGCCAAACAACCAATCAACGAAGATCATTAAATTACTTTTAATAAATAATAAAAATAACGTCACATCAAATACAACGTGAAATTTTCAACGATAAACAATTACTTTCCAAAAATGCGTTCTCCGCTCGGCCACTTGCAACTTGCACGCACTTTGCTTGTTAAAAGTTCGTTTGGCGCCGACTCATAATTAGTTATTTTTCGCTTTTCAGTTTCTGTTTTTTGTATTCTATGATTAAAGATAGTTTTAAATCGTCGTTACGGTTGCTAGGTAGGTAAGCCGAGAAACAACGTCACCGTTAACTCGCAAGCGCGTTGCAAATGCGTAGAAGCTTCGCTTCTGTCAGGTGGCCCTTGACGACACCCGTTTTTAGAGTTCCATGCCCAAAGGGTGCTAACGGGACCCTATTACTCTCGCTACGCTGTCCGTCCGTCCGTCTGTCTGTCACAGGGCTGTATCTTTGTAATGGTAATAGATAACCAGTTGTAATTTTCACAGTATTTGTGGTACTATCGTGCCTATCACGACAAATACTAAAAATAAAAAAAGTCTAAAACCAAACATCAATTTTTTTTCAACGTTTTTGTTCCTGCTCTATCTTCAAAACGGTATTACATACCAAACGTGGTCTGATTATAGTGCATACTATGTAGTTTAGCAACAAATACTAAAAACAGGGTAAACATATAAATATGTGTCTTACCTATGTAAGAAAGATATGCAAAAATTCACATTTCGCGTACGACCGTTGATGTCTTTTGATAAACTCTCGTAAATTAAATCAGTTTCAATGGGGTATCAGGTCGATGGGTGGTACGGAACCCTTACTACGTGAGTCCGAATCACACTTGGCCGGTTATTTATTTTCTCTTTTCCGTGCGCCGTTTTGCGCATATCTGCTTACTAGTTATGTTACTATGAAAATAATGTAAATGTAGCCATTTTATTTTTTTAGTTGCGAAGCATCAACCGGCAAAGACGGGCAGTTCAAAATAACTTGTCGTATACGAACGGCATGTGAGAATGGCCAGTGGTTGGAAGAGGCCGACAAATGCGACGGCAAGGTCGACTGCGCAGACGCAACTGACGAGACCGTTGAAAGATGCACTGAGGTCTTGTGCGCGAACGATACTTTTAGATGCGCTTATGGAGGGTGCGCGCATAAATATGCTAAATGTAATGGAGTAAGTATTCTTTTCTCCCACTTGCTATTAAAAAAAAAAAAACATCAATCGGCTCTTTTCCGTTTCATGTGACTCCCGAATTCCTCTTAAACTGAAAGGGAAAATCTATAAGACCATGATAAGACCTGCTGTCCTGTATGGATCGGAATGTTGGGCTACGAAAGGAATTAATGAAAGGCAAGTGCATGCAGCTGAGATGGAATGTTAAGAGGAATGTGTGGTGTAACGAGAATGGATATGATAAGGAATTAATATGTAAGAGGGAGTCTGAAAGTAGCGCCAGTGACAGAGAAGTTAAGTAGCAACGTCTGTTGCTACATTCATACTTAAAACTTTCCTCGTAACATGCTCCTCATTCCTCCTCATCACATGTCCATACCATGATAAGACTATCATCACATGTCCATACCATGATAAGACTATCATGGTATGGACATGTGATGAGGAGGAATGAGGAGCATGTTACGAGGAAAGTTTTAAGTATGAATGTTGATGTCTATAAGAAAAGAGGGAGACCGAAGAAAATATGGATGGATTGTGTGTAAGATGATATGAATAGAAAGAAAGTGAACACGGAGATGACGGCTGATAGAGATGTATGGAAGAAAAAAACATGCTGCGCCGACCCCAAATAAATTGGGATAAGGGCAGGAGGATGATGATGATGATTGCTCTTTTCCGTACGCAACAAAATAACACGCCAGCAATTTCCAACAAGACAATAATATTGTTACGACGGAGGATAAGGTGAATGCTACAGGGTAGCCCGCGAAATTCAAAATTTCTTGCGTTTTTTGCCAATTGTAGCTCTATTTCGCGTTGTATATCGGTCGAAATATGATTCGCGGCAGTAATAACAATATATTTACTGAATAACACTAATAAAAAATATAAACCGTGCTCTATAAACTGTACAAGCTCGATACTATTAATTTACGATCAAATTATCGATTTTCGAGCTTGTAGAGCTTATATAGCTAGGTTAATATTTTTTAATGAGTATTATTCAGTAGATATATTGTTATTACTACCGCGAATCATATTTTGATTGATATACAACGCGAAATAGAGCTACAATTTGCAAAAAACGCAAGAAATTTTGAATTTCGCGGGCTACCCTGTAGCATTCACCTTAAGCAGAGTGGACTGAAATACTTCAACCACGATTTTCCTGGACTTAGAGACGTTTTCAGCAGGCTGAAATACATTTTCAGTCCGTATAAGAGAAGGCTCTATCACATACCAAAGAATCGAAATTTTGACTAAGTTGCCGTCGTTTTCAGGCGCCTGAAACATGTTTTCAGGCCGTTTCAGGAGCCAACAAATCCGATGCTTTTTTTTATTATGATAGCGAGGTTTTACTTACATAAATTAGGTTTTTTTAGGTACAAGATATTTATATATTATTTTAAAGGCCGAATGCGTATTTTGTTTTTCACAAGTTTGAAAATAGAATAAGAAACGCGCGCGGATTAATTGGCGCGAACGTTGAATTGTATTGTGTTGTTTCCTCGCAAATGAGAGAAAAGTACTAGGTATACAAGGCTCGATAGGCCTCGTTTGGTTCCGTGGATTTTAAAATCACTTCGGAGTTCGGACAGGTATTACATGTCCTTTCCAAAAGTAAGGAGTTTAATATACGGCGGACTATAAGCCGAAGATGTATAATAATAATTGGTCCAAAAAAATATTGTTCTACAAAAATGTTACTTTGTTTCGTTTGTTTTGCTTCTAAACTGCCCTGAGGTCGCCACATACAGGGCCAAGTACTTCGGTAACCCAGGTACCCTCGGAGAGATCACCAGCAACACCAAGGCGTTGCTGGCCTTTTTAGAGGAGTTGGGGTGGATCGAGTAAGTTTCCACCCGTACGCAAAATACACACTTGGACGTGGAGTTGTGGAAACCAGCCCGTTAATACTATACTATACTATAATACTTCGTTTGTTTTCATTTTTTGGTCCAAAATTGTATACCCGTTTGAAGTGACTAAGTACCTAAATGTTTTAGTTTTTTTTTTGCTCGGGGAATTCCTAATGGATGCACTTCACCGGGCTGACGGAGCCAGTCGAGATTTCGAGACTGTAATCGACAAAAACCACCGAGGTGTTCCTCTGCTAACCTTTGGCCGGGGGCATGGGTACGATCTGCAACCTTCACCTACCCCTGACAGGTCATGGCTTGGTACTAGTAGGCGAGCCCCTTCTCCGCACCCTCCTCCTAACTGGCGCCACCGTCACGGGCCTTGACTGGCCAGGTGAGCTACCCCGAGTCTGTCGCCCGCAGGCGGTCCTAGACTGGAGGTCAGCGTACGCCTTCCTTCGACACCTGGCCCATCTCCTGTGGGATGGGACAGAGCTCTCGCACCCTCTCCACCCCCTCCTTTTGCGAGCATCACCTCCTCGCAGAAGGAGACGACGGCTTCCCGAGCGCTCTCGTTTCCTACCATGAATAGAGCCATGGCTGAAAGATAGAGATCACTGCCGCTGTTTTAGATACCCAGATTTTCTTAGTGTTTGGTCCGGAAACGTATGAAAGTGAATGATATTCTTTATATACAGATACATACATTCATACATATAAGCAAAGATAATATAATTTACATATTAGAACAATCTATAATGTAGAACAAAAAACCAATGATTACCGTTATAACCACAGATCATGTATTGTTTATGTCCAGTGTTGTCAGTTGTCAATTTAACTGTAACTATATTAATCTGTCATGAAATTGTAAAGTATTATGTATAAGTTTTGTGGTGTGTGCGTCAAATGGAGCGCAAGAATAAAATCTTTTTCTTTCTTTTTAGGGTTCCGAAGTCCTACAAGGAACCCTTATAGTTTCGTCATGTCCGTCCGTCTGTCCGTCTGTCCGTCTGTCCGTCTGTCCGTCTGTCCGTCTGTCCTAATCCTTTACAGCTTATTAACTTCTACAGTTATAAACATAAGTAAATGAAATTTTGTTAAAAAATAGTCTGCATATAGATCTCAATTTTAAAAGAATAAAAAAATAGTTTTTACGTTCTTTAGGGGTGGCGCCCATACATGTGAAATGGGGAAAAAAAAAATTTTTTCACTGCACCCCATCGTGTGGGGTATCATTCAATAGGTCTACTAAAATGAAGGTAATGTTTCATACATCACTTTTTTATCAGGTGTACCATCTGCGAAATATAGCCCGCCAAAGTGGCTTGCAATGTGTCCCCCCCCCCTGCCATTTCTAAACTATGCAACGTAGAAACTTATAATCTTCCACATTGATAGACCTTTGTAAAAACTCTCTTTTAAAATTATTTCGAGTATAATGTGATTATAATTTTTTGAGTTATAGACAGAAAACTGAAAAATACTTAAAACGTCCTAGTTCAAAGGTCATTGACCTTAGAGAAAAATTATCATGGCAAATAATGCTCCTTTAGCTACTTTCTATTTGAAAAAATCACAAAAAGTAACTTTGACATCATTCAGACTTCTTAAATTTGGCTTCTTGAATTTATCGCTAGATGGCGCTACTAACAACACGCTCTGAGTCGCGAATGCTGCCGATTATTGCAAAAACTAAAATAGCCATGATTAATATTCGATTTGATTCGTTTGTACACCTACTTAAGGAACCCTTTAATACTGAACATGGCATCAACCCATAACCATAGCCTCGGCCTACAGATCAAGTAATAAACCCATTGGGCCACTTGAGGATGACCTCAAAGCCCTTTTCGATCTCAGTAATTCTGTTATAATAGCAGGCGATTTAAACGCCAAACATCGTTCATGGTGCTGTGTCGCCAATAACCCAGTTGGTGTTCGCTTAGAAACGCTCAGTAACAAATTGTTCTTTGACGTTATCGCACCGATGCGTCCCACTCACTATCCCGACAATGTCAAAGACCGTCCCGACATTCTAGACATAGCCCTTCTCAAAAATGTTAACTTGGCAATACGCTCGATTGAGGTATACCAAGAATTAGATTCAGACCACCGTCCTGTTATTTTACAACTGGGTCCCCGGGGCGGCCCCCCGGATCCCAGCATGCCCCCCCCGACTAAAACAATAACTGACTGGAGGAGACTCGAGGACCGCCTCAAATCTACCTCATCTGTTCACCTTGACACTATACCCGCCGATATCGTTTCGGTCGCGGACACGATGAACGCGATCGACTCGCTCACCAATCATGTGCAGTCCGTAGTGAGTGAATGCTCACGGCAGGTTCCAATACCGGATGACCGGCGTTGGAGGTTGCCGGACGATGTAAATGAATTGAGGTGCGAGAAGAACGCGGCCATCCGTGCCTATGACACTTTTCCCAACGATGCCAATCGTGCCTTCATGCGCTCCTTACAGCGTGCTGTAAAGAGACGCGTTAAAGAGGTCCGTGAGGATCGTTGGGACAAGGAGCTCAGCGAGATCCGTCCGAGTCACACTGCCTTTTGGGACCTTCAGCGCAAACTTAAAAGCGAAACCATTGTTACCATGCCCCCCCTTAATCGACCCAACCAAAGGCCGGCCTTTGAGGATAGCGACAAAGCCGAGTGCCTGGCCGACAGTTTGGAGTCCCAGTGCACCCCTAGCACACTCCCAGTAGACAAATTTCACCTGGAAATGGTAAACTCTGAGGTGGAGCGTAGGTCCACCCTCCCCCCAGTAGAAGACCCCGACGACCCGATCCCACCGATCACCCCCGATGAGGTCCTCTCTATAGTCAAGGATCTAAAACCGAAAAAAGCCCCAGGTTTAGACGGCATTACCAATAAGGTAATCAAACGGTTCCCTGCCGCCCTCATCGTCCTAATGACCGCCATCTTTAACGCGGCATTAAGTAACAACATCTTTCCCCAGGCCTGGAAACAAGCCGCGGTAATTGGAATTCCCAAACCGGGCAAGCCAAAAGCAGAGCCGAATAGTTATCGGCCAATTAGCCTACTAAATGTCTTCGGCAAAATCTATGAAAAGCTTATTTACAAGCGACTAAAAGATTTTGTCGACTCTAATAAACTACTACCCGACGAGCAGTTCGGCTTTCGTACGAAACACTGTTGTGTCAACCAGCTGCACCGACTCGTAGAACATATCAGTGCAGGCTTCGTGCGTGGTCGTATGACCGGAACGCTATTTTTCGACGTGGCAAAGGCCTTTGACAAAGTGTGGCATAACGGCTTATTATATAAGCTGTACTCCAAAAAAGTGCCAGACCGTCTCGTGCTCATCATACGAGACTTCTTGTCAAACCGTTCCTTTCGCTATCGTATTGAGGGAGCTCTCTCCTCCCCTCACCCCATTCTTGCCGGCGTGCCGCAAGGCTCCGTGCTCTCCCCCCTCCTGTTCTCACTGTACACCAGCGACATCCCCAAGTGCGGCAAGGCTCGTCTAGCCCTCTTTGCCGACGACACGGCAGTCTACTACACCGGGTCCTCTCACAGCATCATTTCTCGTACCCTCCAGTCCGCGGCCATCACCCTCGGAGAATGGTTTCGGAAATGGAGAATCGAAGTTAATCCAGAAAAAAGTACAGCCGTTCTATTCGACAAGAGACGTCTGACCCAATACCGCTCTCAAAATCATATACCTGTCTCTATGTTTGGCAAAAAGATCCCTTGGCAACCGGAAGCCAAGTACCTGGGAGTAATCCTTGACCGTAGACTGACCTTCAGATCTCACATTCGCAGGGTACGTAATCGTGCCAAATTCGTCCTCGGACGTTTGCATCCCATGTTAAATGCGCGCAGTAAGCTAGCCATCAACCTCAAAATACGAATTTACACTTCTTGTGTCCGACCCATTTTCTCCTATGCTAGCGTTGTGTTCGCACACGTCAAGCCAGGAAGAATTCATCCCCTTCAAGCCATCCAAAACCGATTTATGCGAAAGGCCGTGGGCGCCCCCTGGTATCTCCGTAACGCCCAACTCCATGTTGACCTAAAACTGCCGACCGTCAGGCAGTACTTCAAGCGTGCTTCCAAACGCTATTTCGACACCGCCCCTAATCATCCTAACCCTTTGGTTGCGGCGGCCACTGATTATAAACCACTCTCCATTAGCAAAACTCGCAGACCGAGACACGTGCTCATCGAATCCGATGACGACATCACCCTCCTTCAGGAGTCAAACAAAATTACTAGCACCATCAGACGCCGTCGTCCTAAATTTCGTCCCCACCGGAGGGGACCGACGCGACACCCACACAGATGCCGAGAGTCCGACTCTCGAGAAACCCAACACGATGCAGCAGCGGCTGCTGGGGGGACCAGTGGCGGGGAATCCCCAGCTGCACCGTGAGCCGAGGTCGAGCTCCCCACCTGGGGACGCCCTCACGGTGTCGCAACCGGAGACAATCTCGTTACGCGAGACCGGTTATGCTCTCGCTCGCTTCCATTCCTACTCTAAACCGCACTATGAGCAGTTTTGATCGCCGACCAGTTATGACTAGGTAGGTCCTAGCCCTCGCCGGCGAGGCTTGCCGCTTAACGGTGATTCGCGAAACGCGTCTCCCCCCCGTTATACCGAAAGTCCGTCGCTTTCGAGAAAACTTTTTCCGATGCAGCACCGGCTGCCGGGGGACGTAGCGGCGGTGTCCCCCAGCAATGCCCTAAGCCGAGGTCCGAGCCCTTCCCTGGGGGACGCCCTTATGCGGCATTGCAACCGCGAAATTAGTATGTAAGTTAGTAGTAGTTAGTAAAATATTTCGGCGGATGGAGTCCCTAACGGGACTCTCCGCCCCCAAAGCCCGGTTAAGCAGAAAGAGCACTATAGTGCTTCCTGTGAGTAATCAATTCGAAAAAAAAAAAAAAAAAAAACTGAACATGGCCCGACATGCTCTTGGCCGGTTTTTTTTTCTTTCTATTTATTTATTTAATCGTATGGCATCTTTATAGGCTGCCTATTATATACATCTATATTATTTTCTATTACCACGCCTGTTTCCCATTGGGGTAGGCAGAGACTATGTATTTCCACCTGCTACGATCCTGACACACCTCTTTTGCTTTCGCTTTTTTTTGGCTTTTATATGCAGCCTAGGCTAGTGTAATAGATTCACTCATGTAAGTACTGCTGTGTTTTAGGTGGCCGATTGTGCAGACGGTTCTGACGAATCTGATGAGCTATGTGGCAGAATGCAGCCAATCACTCCGAAGATCTTAGAAGAAGTTACCACACGCGGGTATGTACACAAAATATTCGAGATTAACATGGTTAAAAGCAAATCTTTAATTGGTCAAAATGATTGCCTGATGAGCTCTGAAACCCTGAACTGATTTTGATGTTTGATATGATATGAAACAAAAATGGTTTATATACTACAGCCACACAACAAGCACGATTTTTTCTTTCCATAATTTATATCTTTAGATTTCGCTTCGCTTGCGTAAATACGTTAAAAATAATAAAATAATTTGAAATAGGGACTCGTGACGTGACTAAGGCTGAAGTTATAACAAGCGCCTGGGGCGCGCGTCGGGTGCGTGCCTCATACACCGCATTTCGAACGCTCTATAAAAACAATAATAAATAAACAATAATAAACTCATTTTTGAGTTAAGCTCGCCGATGTAGATAAGCTTTCCTACAGCTTTGCTCTATGAAATTGTATGCAACGGATTGTATCAAGCGCTATCGTCCGTCAAATAATTTTCACAGCGTCCGCGCCCCGGGCGCTTGTTATAACTTCAGCCTAAGTATCAATCGCGTGGATTGCAAGATCTATGAGCACAAGCTGCGCTAGCCGAGGGCAGTCCGTGGGTGGGTGACCGTTTCGTTACACATAGAGAATCGAGACCCCTCCGTGCCTTGGAGAGCATATAGAACTTCACGTCGGGGCCACTAATATGTATATAACTTTTGTTGATAGGTTCTATGATTGAAATAAATGTCTATTCAATTGCGAACAAAGAAGTTACTATTAACTAACAAATACAGTTATAAAGATTAGGGAAACGTAAATACGATATGACGCGTCGCGGTTGACACGATCAGTGGCAGTGACTGTACGACAGCATGTGACTCTCTGAGCGTGACTCGTCTCGTAAACTAAACGATTAAAGAAAGAAAAGAAAGAAAGAAAAAATATTTATTTGCTTCAAAAGTGACGCACAAAATTACCAAAAAAATTCAAGAACAGAAAAAATACAGGTACAGAGCCAAGAAGTGTGGTAAGATATGCGTCACATCCGCGCAAAACGGCCACCGCTCAGCATATTGCTGTGCCTCATACACGGAGCAAAGACACAGCGCTGGTTTTCAGCGACAGCCGGCGTCGACACAATAACGTAGATCAGTGCGGCGTGATGTTGGTAAATAACGATAAAAAATAAATAAGTAAGATTAAATACAATACGAGATAAAATGTGTAATATTTAATAAATACGCAAGATTAGAAATTCCATAGACCATAACACAAAACCACACAACATGGCAACATTGTATCAAGTCGTCAAACGCGAGCCGCTCGCGCAGCTAATGTTATATTTAAAGCTGCAGACGTGTGACGACGCAGATGCTTGATTGTGTGCATGTGTCACATGTGTGGGTTACATACTACTACAAGCACGATCACCTGTCGATCCCGTTTGTCATACGAATATCTATGGCAGTCGTTACGGGTGTAAAGCCCGAAAGTCCGACAACTGGTTGTCGGTTTTGTCCAGTAACTGGGTTGTGGAGGTCTGATGGCAGTCGCTCCATGTAAAATACTAATGTTCAGCCGCATCTGGTTACACTGGAAGCAGACCCAAACAGCGTTGGGAAAAGGCGAGGAAAATGATGACATTTTATTGACAGTGTTGGGGTTTTGTGGTTAGTGGCAATAGGCTCACCCCCTGGAACTCATAACTGTTCTGGCGAAATGTGGGTGACTATAAAACACCTCTGGCCAATTGGGCAGTAAAGTTCTGAAGTGGCGACCGCATACTGGAAGGCGCAGTGTGGGTAGGTCCCCACAAGGTGGACCGACGACCTGGTGAAGGCCGCGTGAATTCGCTGGCTGCCGAAAGCGCAGGACCGGTCGTTGTGGCGATGCTTGGGGGAGGCCTATGTCCAGCAGTGGACGTCTTTCGGCTGAAATGATGATGATAATGATAAAACACCACTGGCTACCCTTCTGGGAAATGGGGAATTACAGGCGTGATAATGTTAAGTTGTGTTACGAGTGAAGCCGCGAAAATCAGCTAGTTTCTTATGTCATCTTTTACAGGCCAGTCTCCACAGCATGTATTGTCCCGCCCTACCCAGACTTGGGAGCGTATGCTATATCATCGGGCGATACTCAAGCAACCCCCGGCGATAGTTTAGAGGCAGTGTTCCTCAACTTTACCTGCAAGTACCCCCACAAGTTGGTTGGGAAACAACTCTTGCAGTGTTACAAGGGCATTTGGTCTGGAGACTTTCCTACTTGCAAGTGTAAGTAATAAATCTAGTTTTTATTTTTATTCTTCTTTTTCTCTCTTAAGGATTCTCTCAAGAGTTTTCAGAACCTTATCTGCTTAACCAGGATTTTTCGGCCAAATTTGAAGGAACTCAAGCCGATTGGGACGGTATCGTTTATTTTAAGCGGAGAAAATGCCTATCGCATGTCACACCACCACGGAGGCGGTGTGGATGTGTAGGACTAACATCCACTAAAAACTCTGCTGTGTGCTTACTCTCGCCTTGGGTGGATGGGCCACGATGACTACAGTGTATGGCATTCGCGACCCATCCAGCGCGGCCTACTTTAGGGCCTTCCACTTTTAACCAAACTCTCTTTTGGCGATGTCTGAGCACACCTGGGACATCACCGCAGCTCGTTGGCCGTGAAATGCAGAAAATAGATTCCCCAATCTACCGCCCAGATCGGCGTAAATCCGCCTACACCGACCCGTCCACCGTGGCGGATTGGATCAGCAAGGGAGTCTGCCTCCCTGACCCATTCGGCTGCTTCCTTCTGTGAGATGACATTCTCACATATGGACGGTACTACCTCCCATGCCTCCCTATTGTCAGTCATGGCCTTGACCACGGCCGGCAGCGTCTCAACACAGGAGGTCAAATCCTCCTCTCCCAAGGTCATAGTCGACATCATGATTGACTTGCAGCTTGGGGAATTGCTTTAATGCTGCAAGAGGCGTCACAATAGATCTTATCAGGTCGCAGTGGCTTAGGGGCGTTCAAGACCCCTACCTCTTACCTCAAAATAATAAAAAAGGGACCGGCAGCGAGTGTTCTCCCCCAATTGCTGCAGAGAGAGAGCACGACGCTGCGTAACCTGGGCAGGACACTGTGGCAGAGTATGCATACAGAGCCGCACTGGTGACACACGGGAGTAGCCTCCCGTCTCGCCACTTTGTGCAGGTATTTGTCAAAGCAACTTTGCCCGACAACACTTGCACCAGACGGAAGAACAACGGATTGGGACGGTATCCTAACCTAGTCTAAGCCTAACTACAAGCTAAACCAATGATTGATGATGACGTGGAACCGCTAGGACAGCCTAGCGGTTCAACTTTAGCCTTCCAAAACCCATAGTTATTTAAAGTGTATTTTTTGTGTGCTTTACAGTACACTGCAGATTAAACAGACATCCAAGCGTAAGATACCGCTGCTTACTCTCAGGGACTCGTTCCCTCGAAGGGTCCAGACTATGCAATGATGAGGAGCCCTCAGGCACAGTCGTGAAGCCAGTGTGCCGGACCCCGAACTACTACCACCCAGGTCCAGGAAGTATACCGCTGATGCATTGTGGAAAGGACGGAGCGTGGGATACAGTCACTATATGCACACCAGGTACAGACTACGGATACTTGGTTACTTATTTTTTTATTCAAAATGAACTTGCGTTTGACTGACACCTCATCTGATGTTAAGCGATGGTGCAGTCGAAGATGTTACACGCTAACCCAGCAATAACCTACTCACTGGAGCCTTGAAGACCACCAGATTATACTTATCGGGAAACCTAGAAGGCGGCAAGGAATACTTACTTCTCTGGCTCAGCGACCCAAAGTGAGTCATGGCCTCCAAAACGAGACCTCTCCACTTTACATGATCTTGCCAGTTGGTAAGTAGGAACTCATACAGATCAGCCTCCACCGCATCTCCCCAGCGATATGTAACAGCAGGGGTTACACAACTTAATTCATAATAATATGCTGCCACGACACACGCACGCCGTCTAAAAGTCATTAGAGTCACCCAGCACCCGACCCGCACCTCCTCCACAACATTTTTTTTTTTTTTTTTACTCATCTGTACTTGTAACCACCTCTGTGGACTCAATTAATGAGAGCGCTGGTACCCATAACACAAGTTAAATCTTACAATGGGTACTAGAGTTCAAATAAACACTTCATACCCACCTGAGAAATTGCTGTCCACGCGCGGACCACAGAGTAGGTACATTGTAATTGGCGCGGACGGCGAGTGGACCACTCGTTAAAACCTCGCTGCTGGCATGCTTGCCAACGCACGAATCCCGAGTGGACCGCGCGCTGCCCGCGAGTGCTCCACGCAAGGACAATGCGTTAGCGATGCGCCACTCCCCGCCCACCCTTCTACGGTTGGTAGATTGGGGGTATTTTTCGCAATTTTGGGGAAGTTTTGGGGAACAAAATCCTTGGGCAAATTTTGGGGAACAAAATTCTTGTCAAATTTTGGGGAAAGTAAAATACAGATACAATACAGACATTGTACTAGTTTATATGTATAACGTCTGTGAGTAAATAATTGAGGGTTTGAATAGAGACGAAGTATCGAAAGTTTTAAATATCATCCACGATACACTATAAAATGTTCTTATAGCAATTTTTTGAATAATAAATATATATATATATAGATATATTATTATTATTATATTTTTTTTCAATTTTTAATTTTTGCGTTGTAATTCTCTTTGAAAAAAAATTGGGGGAAAAAGTTGCAAAACGTATCATTTTGGGGAAAAAAATATATGTAGGTATGTGGGGAAAATTCAGAAACTCAATCTAACAACCCTGCACCCTTCATTCCCAGCCGTTCTGTCGAACATGTCAGACGTACCGTTTTTATTTTCAAAATGAACAAAGACTACTCGGAAATTCGTGGACCACGGATTCGTGGACTCGTTGACCACGTGACGTTCACTTGTTAACCATGCGATGTTCACTCGTTCACCACGCGTGGTTAACTGGTGACAACGCGACGTCCACCCGTGGACCACCTGTCGACAACGTGTAGACGCTGAACGATGAGGCGGTTCTGGTGGAGTGTAGAGTGGCTCTAATGAGCTGTGACCTTAACGTAGGTATTTATTTTTCTAGTGACCCTATGTCTTAATAGAGGATTGCAATATAATTTTCTGGAGATTCGTTAGATGACGCTGATACTATTTCGAAACATTTATATTTGAAATTCAATATTTTTAAACCCTGTTAGTTAATAGCATGATATAATTAATTTACATCATTAGTTTTTACTTGTAATTAACCTAGCTTTTATTTAATTACAATTCGAGGATTTTCGTGGGCCCGGAGCACCATACAACTTGATCAATGTCCTTAATAACTTCAGTTGGATATTTCCAGAATGCGGCCGAATGACTGCTCAAGGGACGGAGCTGGTAGCCGGAGGCAGGGAAGCGGAACGGGACGAGCTTCCCTGGCATGTCGGCATCTACTCCAAGCTGAGGACTCCTTATATGCAGATCTGTGGAGGCTCTATTCTCAATAATAAAGTTGTCATATCTGGTAAGCCGAGCTGGCCAACTACGCATGTCTACTGCATGTCAATGAGCTGTAGGCCCGTACATTACAGGACTGTCTGCGTTGGAACTGCATGATTTTATCTCCCCTATCCCATTCCATAGAATAGGTAATAAATAATAATCATCTCTTTTCTTATTCCCATTCTATCAATGGACAATGATAATAAGGGGCTGTGTTGTCGCTGGTGCGACACAAATACGATGCGTGCGAAAGCACCAAAGCAAATTTGCAGGTACCTATTTCCACCCTTTGACAATGCCGCCGATGACTTATTTTTAGAGTCATTCGGGATTTATTCATTTTATTTAATTATTTATGCACAACTGGGTACAAAGGTGGTCTTGACGCCACAAGCATAGGCCATAGGTATTTATCCTCAAACCCTCGCTATGTTTCCAAGTGAAAATTTGGGTGTTAAATAATCATAGAATTTTTTAAGAATTTTTAGATGACTATGCCCGGAGTCTGGAATTGTGCCCAGTCAATGGCAATAGGCTCGCCCCCTATTACATGGGACTATAACATAACTGGCGAAATGTGGGTGTACACTTACACCTCTGCCTACCCCTTCGGGGAAATACAGGCGTGATGTTATGTTATGTTATGTTGTTAGATGACTAAGAACATAATTTATTATTTGCTCTAGAAATATGGCACGGTTAGAGATCAACATCTTGTATAAGACCTATTCCTTATATTTATCATGATTCAAGATTCTGTGCTGGCACACTGGAAGAGGCCTTTGCCCAGCAGTGGGATGGTATTAACTAACTATTCTGTGTTTGGGCGTTTGGCATATTAAAGCTGTCTGTGAATGCTTCAACGATACATGAGAAATCACACGTTAAAATATAAAATTGTTAATCCTTATCATCAGGAAAAATTAATCAAATCCTGCTACCGCCTTTGTTTTCAGCCGCCCACTGCTTCTGGAGTGACCAGAAGCAGCTGCCACCGAAGAACTACGCCATCGCGGCAGGCAAGCTGCACAGGGAATGGGATCACCCAGCTGATGGTGATGCACAACAGCGTGATGTTAGTACCTATCCTACAAAGAATCTGCTCGATTGTGTGTGTAGTCCTCCAAATCAAGTCAGACTAAAGCATATCTTCTTTTTAGGGTTCCGTTGTCCTACAAGGAATCCTTATAGTTTCATCATGTCCGTGGGTTTGTCCGTCTGTCCTAATCCTTTACAGCTTAATAACTTCTACAGTTATAAACATAATTAAATGAGATTTTGTTAAAAAATGGTTTAGGTATAGATCTCAAATTAAAAAGAATAAAAAAATCTTGATAACGTATCACTTTTTTATCAGGTGTACCATCTGCGAAATACAGTTCGCCAAAGTGGCTTGCAATGTTTTTCCCCCCCTGCCCTTTCTAAACTATGCAACGTAGAAACTTATAGTCTCCCACATTGATAGACCTTTATAAAAACTCTCTTTTAAAATTATTTCGAGTATAATGTGATAATAAATTTTTGAGTTATAGTGAGAAAACTGAAAAATACTTAAGACGTCCTAGTTCATAGGTCATTGACCTTAGAGAAAAATGATCTTAGCAAATAATGCTCCTTTAGTTACTTTCTATTTAAAAAAAATCACAAAAAAAACTTTGTGTTATATTGATATGACACACTTCTTAAATTTAGCTTTTTAGATTTAGCGCTACGTGGCGCTGTTTGCAAGAACAAAAATAGCAATGATTAGTATTCGATTTGATTCGTTTGTAATTAGACCTACTTAAGGAATCCTATAATACTGAGCATGGCCCGACATGCTCTTGCCCGGTTTTTTTTGTATGTCAGCATTGGATTGCTGCTGGCTGAAGATGATGATGATGAACAATAAACCATGTTGTGGTTGTTCAGGGTCCTAATACAAAGTTAGTGCTAAAAGGTTTCGGGTATTTTTTCAATTACTTTGTGTAGCTCCGGAGGCCCCCTCTGGCCGGTCAAGGCAAGCCAGTTATTATTATTATGATGACGTCATCATTATTTCAGCCGAAAAACGTCCACTGCTGGACGTAGGCCTCCCCCAATCATCGCCATAACGACCGGTCCTGCACTTTCCGCATCCAGCAGATTCCCGCGACCTTCACTAGGTCGTCAGTCCACCTTGTGGGGGGCCTACCCACGCTGCGCCTTCCAGTACGCGTTCGCCACTCCAGAACTTTACTGCCCCATCGGCCATCCGTTCTGCGAGCAATGTGCCCCGCCCACTGCCACTTAAGTTTGGCAATTCTTCGAGCTCAAAGTCAAAGTCAAAGTTTTCATTTCCAATAAGCATTTAAACGTATTCACTTTCAAAACGTTAATTATGAATCTAGTTGCACGGTTCCAATAAGTTGGTCATATGGAGAAGAGCTATGTCGGTTACTTTCGTTCTCCTGCGAATCTCCTCATTTCTAATTCGATCACGCAGGGACACTCGAGCATAGCCCTCTCCATTGCCCTTTGAGTGACTTTGAGCCTTCTTATCAGGCCCATTGTGAGCGACCACGTTTCAGTACCGTAAGTAATTACTGGCAACGCACTCTGGTCAAATACTTTCGTCTTGAGGCACTGCGGTATTTTGGACGAGAAGATATTGCGTAGCTTCCCGAACGCTGTCCAACCAACGAATACGATGACATCTTATCATTTCAGCCGAAACACGTCCACTGCTGGAGAACAGCCTCCTCCAAAGGGGGGGGGGGGGGGTTAGGAATATGCCATAATCGCCACGCTTGGCAGGCGGGTTGGCGATCGCAGTTGGTTATTTAAATACTCAGAGAATGCTGCTGCCCATCCTCTGGTTAATCCCTTAGTCGCCTTTTACGACACCCATGAGAAAAGAGAGGCTTGTGTAATTCTTTACGTCCGGCACCGCACGGAACGAAATATGATGACGTAATTATTCTGAATCCCAGGTGATTGACGTGAAGATCCCGGCGCGCTACCAAGGAGTGACAGCTAACTTCCAGGACGATATTGCCCTGGTGGTGTTGCTGTTCGCCGTCCAGTACACAGTGCACGTGAGGCCCGTTTGCGTTGACTTCGACTATGAGTTTGATGCCCGGCAGCTTCAACCCGATAATAAGGGGAAGGTAGGCTCTGAATGAGTTACTTACTTATATTGAACTATATTTACGGGTCTTTCTATTTCGATTCCGCTCCCAAGCATCCCAATCCCTTGGTCGTGGCGGCCACCGTCTACCAACCTTCTGCTATTAGCAAAATTTGACGTCCCAGACACACACTCATCGAACCCGATGATGCTATAACACTCCTCCAGGAGTCAGATAAAAAGACAAGCACACTCCGACGCCGTCGTCCAAATTATCGTCCCCGCCGGCGAGGACCGACGCGACACACACACAGAATCCAAGAGTCCGACTCTCGAGAAACAGAAACACATGCCGACGCAGCAGCGGCTGCTGGGGGGACCGGTGGCGGGGTCCCCCTGCTGCACCCTGAGTCGAGGTCCGAGCTCCCCTGGGGGCGCCCTCACGGTGTAGCAACCGGAGATAATCTCGTCACGCGAGACCGGCCCTATGCTCTAGAGTAGTTCCTAGGAGCAGGCTATTGCGTAGCCACTGTTTAGGTTTTAGGTAGGTCTTAGCCTCCCGCCTTGCCGCATAACGGCGTTGTTTAGCGCGTCACCCGATAGACCGAAAGTCCGCCACTTTCGAGGAAAAATTCGATGCAGCAACGGCTGCTAGGGGGACATAGGAACGGCGGGGTCCCCCTGCAATGCCCCAGCGAGGTTCGAGCCCCCCCCTTGGGGGACGCCCGCTTGTGGTATTGAAACCGCGACTTTAGTTTTTATGTGTAAGATTAGGGAAAAACTTTCGGCGAATGGAGCCCGGTTAAGCAGAAATGGTACTTCGGTCCTACCTGGGAGAGTCCATTCGAAAAAAAACAAAAAAAAAATAGGGGTCTTTTCGCGCACAATTACATCAAAACAAAACAAACATTTTGACTAACCTCGACGTCGTGGTTAGTCAAAATGTTTGTTTTGTTTGATTTAAGTCCCGTTATTAGGGCTCCGAAGTTCTACAAGGAACCCTTATAGTTTCGTCATGTCCGTCCGTCTGTCCGTCTGTCCGTCTGTCCGTCTGTCCTAATCCTTTACAGCTTAATAACTTCTACAGTTATAAACATAAGTAAATGAAATTTTGCTAAAAAATAGTCTACATATAGATCTCAATTTTAAAAGAATAAAATAATCGTTTTTCCGTATTTTAGGGGTGGCGTCCATACATGTGAAATGGAGAAAAAAAAAAAAATTTCGCTGCACCCCCTCGTGTGGGATATCATTGAATAGGTCTACTAAAATGAAGGTAATGTTTGATACACCACTTTTTTATCAGGTGTATAATCTGCGAAATATAGCCCGCCAAAGTGGCTTGCAATGTGTCCACCCCCCTGCCATTTCTAAACTATGCAATGTAGAAACTTATAATCTTCCACATTGATAGACCTTTGTTAAAACTCTCTTTTAAAATTATTTCGAGTATAATGTGATTATAATTTTTTGAGTTATAGAGAGAAAACTGAAAAATACTTAAAACGTCCTAGTTCAAAGGTCATTGACCTTAGAGAAAAATTATCATCGCAAATAATGCTCCTTTAGCTACTTTCTATTTGAAAAAATCACAAAAAGTAACTTTGAAATGACAAACGTCTTAAATTTGGCTTCTTGAATTTATCGCTAGATGGCGCTACTAACAACACGCTCTGAGTCGCGAATGCTGCCGATTATTGCAAAAACTAAAATAGCCATGATTAATATTCGATTTAATTCGTTTGTAATTAGACCTACTTAAGGAACCCTATAATACTGAGCATGGCCCGACATGCTCTTGGCCGGTTTTTTACTTGAGATGTAGTGACAAAGATTAAGAAGAGTATGTCAGTGGCGGATTTACACATTTGCCGCCAGTAGGCTATTCAAATTTGGCCGCCCCGATTTTTTTTTTTTTTTTGCCCTGGGGAAGTCCTCATGGACGCACTCCGCCCGGGGTAGGCGGAGCCAGTGTCGGACTCTTACCGACTAAAACCACCACGGTGTTCCTTCAACTACCTAATTTAAAATTTCGTTCTATTTCAACTTAGTAGTTCATTAATTATCCATATAAGTGTTTCATTTCACGCATTACAGTAAATAATAGATTATTTTCACATAGGTACTTTACTTTTATGCAAAAGTATAAAGTATATTTACCAAAAATAAAGTAGGTTAAGTTATTATAAAGTATGGTTGGCAAACCTAGTTTCAACCCCAAACGGCTCAAAAATATAATTATATACTAATTATGTTATTACATTTTCGTCGCTTGAGGGTCTCAGCAGCCACAGCGGCAGCGCCAGCACAGCCCCCTTTGTTACTATTAAATAAAACAAAAGGGTACAAAACTTTGTGAATTCTTACGTCCAAACTAGGTTGCTGGATGGGGCCTGACTTCAGAAGATGGAGAATCCTCCCCAATTCTAAAGGTGGTGGAGCTTCCGTACGTGAGCATCGAGCAGTGCCTCGCGGAGACACCCCGCGGGTACAAAGAGTACATCACCAGTGATAAGATCTGCGCTGGCTATAGGAATGGTATGTTTCTTTGGTTTGGTATGTTTCATGCTGATGGTGGCGTTAGTATCGGGTCGTTAAGTTCCCTTCAACATGGTTGAGTTAAGCGACGACTGATGTTCCGTGTGGTGCCGGACGTAAAGAATTGCACCACCCTATCTCTTCTCGTCATCATCATCATCATCATCATTTCAACCGAAAGACGTCCACTGCTGGACACAGGCCTCCCCCAAGCATATGTTGGGGGGATATGCCGTAATCACCACGCTTGGCAGGCGGGTTGGTGCTCAGAAAACGCTACTGCCCATCCTCTGGTGAATCCCTTAGTCGCCTTTTACGACACCTATGAGAAGATATAGGATGGTGCAATTCTTTACGTCCGGCACCACACGGAATCTCTTCTCGTGCGTGTCGTAAAAGGCGACTAAGGGACCACCAGGATTCACCAGAGGATTTCACGTCAGTTTTATTTCTTAAAACTTACACAAGAGCATGGTATATTAAGATGTTTTACCAGGTACTCTCTTCCCGTGACAACTAGGTCACGTGATTGCCTCCGTACTACGTCATCGGCTGTGGAGCGGGCTGTTATCGTGACACTTGTCAGATCGATGTGCTGCCACTTTGTGTAAATAAATTACCCGAGCAAAATGCATTTTTTTTATTTACTTGCTTCTATAAAGAATCACTTTTGAACTAGTAATTTTACACAATTCCTTTAATAACTAGTTAAATGAATAAAACGAGATAACAGATAGGCTAGTTAGGAATTTATTTTATATTCATTATGAACAAAAATCTCCTTACATATATTGAAGATATCAATCAATGGCAACACTGATCGTGACGTAGCTTGGAGGCGTCGCGCTGTCATCGCGGGAAGAGAATACCTGGTGAAACATCTTATTATACCATGCACAAGAGCATAAAATATCTCCGTAGGCACAGCAGTCTGTAGAGGCGACAGCGGCGGCGGTTTGTCCTTCCCAGAGTTAGAGCGCGGCGTGCTCCGCCACTACCTGCGCGGGCTGGTGTCCACCGCGCCGGGCAGCACCCACCGCTGCAACACCCTCACCGTCACCAGCTTCACACATCTCAACACCCACCAGCACTTCATCAAGAGCCATTTCGATAGTTTCTCTGAGGACGGCTTTCGGTTTTTCAACACCGGAGGCAGGAATGCATAGTTTTCACGATTTAAATGGTACAGAGGTAGGGTTGCCAATCGTACTATACAATATTGTATTGTATTTCGGCGTACTATACATGCTGAAATTTGAATCGCTTATTTCCCGAAAAGGGGTCATTATACCCATCATTATGAACAACTTTTACTATGGACCAACCCTGAAATCGCGAAAAAATAATCAGTTCAATCAAATCACTTAAATCGATAAAATGTAGGGACCACCAGATTTTTTTTTCGCGATTTCAGGGTTGGTCCCATAGTAAAAGTTGTTCATAATGATGAGTACAATGACCCCTTTTGGGGAAATAAGCGATTCAAATTTCAGCATGTATACTGTTGAAGAAACATATTGTACACACGGCTACACATCAAGCTGTACATTTCCAGTATAAGCTAATCTCGCATTGTACAGAAAGCCTATACACTGCGAGGTCAGCTTATACTGGAAATGTACAGCTTGATGTGTAGCCGTGTGTACGCAAAAATACTATACAAATGTTGATATGTAACGGTGCCATATTTCTAGAGCATATAATGATAAATAATGTGCTTAGTCATCTAAAAATACTTGAAAAATTCTACGATTATTTAATACCCAAATTTTCACTCAGAAACATAGCGAAGGTTTGTTGAGAATAAATCCCGAACGACTGAAAGTAAGTCATCGGCGGCATTATCAAAGGGTGAAAATACCTGCAAATTGTTTTGGTGGGTTCGCACTCATAGTTTTTGACATGGAGGGAATTTGTTTGTGTACAAATAGGTATTTAAATTAAATAAAAAATATAAATAGCTGTGTTCAAGAAAAACGTCAAAGAACATTACCTTTCCTCAGTACATTGATCGTCTAATTAAATAAGTTGTTTATTCTCTCGGTGTTGATTATAATATCATATTATTTATTTATTATATATATATTTTTATTGGTATAGGTATGTTTACGTAGTTTATAATTTATTATCGTATGTTTATATTTAGTATGTATTTAATGTCACACACTGTGTCTACGTCTTTCTTTTATCCTTCTTTCCTGTCGCAGGTCTGCTGGAAGAAATTTCTATTAGAGATAAGCAGTACCTTTGTGCTCAAGTGTTTGTTCTGTATATTATCTATTACAAAATGTGTTGTGTGTACATAAATAAATAAATAAAATAAATAAAAAAATGTATTTGATTTTTTATTGATTCGTGTTCAGCATCAGTGGCACCAGTGGTATGGTCACCTCCTTAAATATGGCACGGATACATATCAACATGTTGTATTTCGGTCGAAAAGATGTGCTTCTGATTTTGCTGCTTGTAGACAGATTTAAGCTCGTATGTTGGTAATTGTCATTTCAGGCATATTCTGGTTGCCACATGCCCCTTTGTTATTGCCTGTGAGAACCCTAATTTATTAGCCCGCCCTATTTACTTTTTATTTTATTAAAACTACATTAAACTTCACCACTTAGTAAAATTTATAACCGCAACTTACTGTATAGCTTCATTGTACATTTTGAAAAACACCCAGAGTCCATAGCAATTATGTAAAGAGAAAATGAAAAATTAAAACGCTCTTAAAATGGTCAACATGTTTTTTTAAGAAACTTGAAAAAATTGCGCTTGCTGCGCTCGCGCTACTGCTTTCTACAGGTCATCATCGTCTTATACAACGTGTAATTGTATGAGGGGTATAACCTGGAACCCTTATACAACGTGTACATAGATAGATAGAGATAGAATATACTTTTCTCCCACTTGCTCGGAAATTAGTTCATTATTCAAAAAAAAAGAATACAACAATCGGCTCTTTTCCGTACGCAACGAAATAACAGGCCGGTAATATCCAACAGGACAATAATAGAAATTGCTGGACACTTTTTATTTTTTAAATTATGCTACCGAGGTTTTTAAGTACACACTTACATAAATTAGGTGTTTTTAGGTACAAAATATTTATCATTATACAGGCTAAATGCGCATTTTTTTTTCAAAGCTTTGAAAATGGAACAAGAACCGTGCGCGGGCTAATTGGTGTGAATGAAAATGAGATACTGTTGAATTAATTTCTGTTGTGTTTCCTGGAGCAGAGGTGTGGTGGTACTCTTCTTCAAAAAGGGCGATAATGCTCTACTGAAGAATTATAGGCCCATCTCACTTCTGAGCCATGTCTACAAGCTGTTTTCGAGAGTCATTACGAACCGTCTTTCGCGCAGGTTTGACGACTTCCAGCCTCCCGAACAAGCCGGTTTCCGAAAAGGCTTTAGCACCGTAGACCACATACATACGCTGCGGCAGGTTATACAGAAGACCGAAGAGTATAACTTGCCTCTTTGTTTAGCGTTTGTGGACTACGAGAAAGCCTTCGATTCGATCGAGACTTGGGCGGTACTACAGTCTCTTCAACGGTGCCAGATTGACTATCGGTACATCGAAGTGTTAAAGTCTTTGTATGAAAACGCCACTATGTCAGTCCGATTACAGGACCAAGCCTCGAAACCTATACTTCTGCAGCGAGGTGTGAGACAGGGAGATGTGATCTCTCCGAAACTGTTCACTGCTGCATTGGAGGATGTCTTCAAGGTTCTGGACTGGAAGGGGCTAGGCATTAACATAAACGGCGAGTACATCACTCACCTTCGGTTTGCCGACGACATAGTAGTCATGGCTGAGACCATGGAGGACCTCGGTACAATGCTCGATGACCTCAGTAGAGCTTCTGATATAGTGGGTCTTAAGATGAATATGGACAAGACAAAGGTTATGTCGAATTCCCATATAGCACCCATTCCCGTAAACATCGGAGAATCTACACTCGAAGTTGTTGACGATTATGTATACCTAGGACAAACTGTCCAGCTAGGTAAGTCCAACTTCGAGAAAGAGGTCAATCGTCGGATCCGACTCGGTTGGGCAGCGTTCGGGAAGCTACGCAATATCTTCTCGTCCAAAATACCGCAGTGTCTCAAGACGAAAGTCTTTGACCAGTGTGTGTTGCCAGTAATTACTTACGGTACTGAAACGTGGTCGCTCACAATGGGCCTCATAAGAAGGCTCAAAGTCACTCAAAGGGCAATGGAGAGGGCTATGCTCGGAGTGTCCCTGCGTGATCGAATCAGAAATGAGGAGATTCGCAGGAGAACGAAAGTAACCGACATAGCCCGAAGAATTGCCAAACTTAAGTGGCAGTGGGCGGGGCACATTGCTCGCAGAACGGATGGCCGATGGGGCAGTAAAGTTCTGGAGTGGCGACCGCGTACTGGAAGGCGCAGCGTGGGTAGGCCCCCCACAAGGTGGACCGACGACCTGGTGAAGGTCGCGGGAATCCGCTGGATGCGGAAGGCACAGGACCGGTCGTTGTGGCGATGCTTGGGGGAGGCCTATGTCCAGCAGTGGACGTCTTTCGGCTGAAATGATGATGATGATGATGTGTTTCCTCGCAAATAAGAGAAAAGTACTATACAAGTCTCGGCCGAAATAGCAATTAACGGCCTCGTTTAGTTAAAAAAGACTCGGCTTGCGCCTCGTCCTTTCAAAATCACTTGGGAAGTACTCGGCTTCGCCTCGTACTTCCAATATTACTCGGCCGTAAATTGCTTCATTTCAGGCCTCGAAAGTAATGTACTATTATTGTACACCATGAAAATAATAGTAAACAGGAACAACGTATAAATTATGGGTACATGGGCGGTCTTATCGCTAAAAGCGATATCTTCCAGACAACCTTTGGATTGACAAAGAAGACGTAAGATCTAGATAATGGGGGCAGTCCGTGGCGTACTACTGCATGTAGTTTGTTGTTATCCTTTCTTTTGTATGTTTCTCAGTTGTGCCAAATAGATATTTTTCTTTCTTTTCTTTCTTTAATAAACTCAAATAAATAAATAGCACAAAATATATTACACATTTATGTATCATAAATATATATAATAGGTATATATAAATAATCTTACATTTCAGAATAGAGATTGGATACATAGGCAGAATAGAGCTCGTCCGGGAAAGTACTACCACCGTGCCTACTTCTCCGCCAAATAGTGATGCTTGCATTGCTGTGTTTCGGTCTGAAGGGTACGGGTGCCGGTGAAATTACAATCACATGAGACTTTCCATCTTCATGTCTCAGTTTGGCGAACTGACTTGCTGTACCTACCATTTAGGCAACAGCCTAGGTGGTATTGAAGTTGTTATGGGCAAAGGTAACCGCTTAACATCAGGTGGGCCTTTAGCTCGTTTTGCCATCCTATACTATAAAAAAATAAATGTCTTAATAAATTAGAATCTATTTGGAAAGGTAGTATTCTTTAACTATTTTTTTTAAATGAAAACAGTGACTGAGCTCGCCGTTTAGACACAGGTAACTCATTCCACAGACGCACAGCCTGAACAGTAAAAGATTTATCATAAAATTTTGTAGAATGCATTGGCATCAGAAGCCTCAAGTTTTCCGATGATCTGTATGTGTGTCATGAAGGAACTTGAAACGTTCTTTGAGATAAAGGGGGGTCTTGGGATTAAACAGAATACTGTAGAGAAGTGATAAAATATGGGTATTCCGGCGAAGACGTATAGGGAGCCACTTGAGCTTAGTGCGGAATTCGGAGACAATCATATTTGCGTAAGCCAAATATAAATCTGATACAAACATTTTGAAGTGGCTCAAGCTTATTTAATTGTGCCTCAGTAAGATCTAAATAGCTGGCATCGGCACAGTCAAGAATAGGGAGAAGGTGGGATTGAGCAAGCGCCGTTTTAGTAGCAGTAGGGAGAAAATTGCGTAGTCGTCTCAAGGACCACGCTGACGCAAATAATTGTAATTGTAAGTGTAATTGTTTAACGGGTATAACCTGGAACCCGTATACAACGTGTAATTGTATCAGGGGTAAAACCTGGGACCCTTATACAACGTGTTATTGTATAAGGGGTAAAACCTGGGACCGTTATACAACGTGTATTTGTATAAGGGATAAAACAGGAGACCCTTACACAACGTGTAATTGTATAAGGGGTATAACCTGAAACCCTTATACAACGTGTAATTGTATAAGGGGTATAACCTGGAACCTTTATACAACGTGTAATTGAAATAACTGAACACCTCTTAAGGGGTCATCGTACAACATCATCATGAACAACTTTTACTATTTGGCCAACACAAAAATTGCGAAAAAACAAATGGTGTTCGCTCATGGATGAATAACTTTATTCGTCCGAGTGTTCCCTATATTTTGTGGATTTATGTGAACACAAATGTAGGGATCAGCTGATTTTTTTCGCGATTTCAGCGTTGGTCCCATAGTAAAATTTTTCCATAGTAATGAGTACAATGACCCCATAAGTTGCTACTAAGAGCTAAGTGGCGCCCCCATCAGTAAAATAATAATAACTCGGTGAGTACATCATTTATCGAAAATTATTTTTTAACGATTGAAGTACAGGTACTGTAGTATAATCAGAAACTATTCACTCTTTAATTACGGTTCGCTGTAGTCGTAGATAGGAAAAGTGCCAAAAGTGGTAGTTTTTTGCATTTTTTCTATAAGACGTCTACTGCTGGATAAAGGCCTCCCCCAAGCATCGCCACAACAATCGGTCCTGCGATTATCGGTATTAATAACTTTAATACCACCTAGGCTGTTAAATGGTACCGCAAGTCGGTTCGCCAAACTGAGACATGAAGATGGAAAGTCTCATGTGATTGTAATGTTTGTTTTCCGCGTCCAGCGGATTCCCACGACCTTCACCAGGTCGTCGGTCCACCTTATGGGGGGCCTACCCACGCTGCGCCTTCCAGTACGCGGTTGCCACTCCAGAACTTACTGCCCCATCGGCCATCCGTTCTGCGAGCAATGTGCGATGAATAATAAAATAATAAATAAATATCTTTGGGACATTTTTACACAGCACCATCTAGTCCCAAACTAAGCAGAGCTTGTGGTATGGGTACTAGACAATGGATATAATACTTATATACTTTTTTTTTGTAAATACATACTTATAATACATAAGAAACAACCAGACCAACACAAACACTCATGTTCATCACACAAATATTTGTGTCCTGTGGGAATCGAACCCACGACCTCGTGATCAGCAGTCCGATACTCGAACCACTAGACCACAGAGGTCGTCAAAAATGAATGAAATGAATTGAATGGTACGATATATCGAATACCGTCAAACGCGAGTAGACACCCAGGGGCCCCTACATGGCTTAAGATGGCCCTGGGTATAGGGGTCGACTTTTCAGTAGAGGCAGCTGAATACTGAACATCGGTATTGTAAACGGAGCGTCTGCCATCAGACCTCCGCAACCCAGTTACTGGGCAATACCGACATCCTAAGATTAGACCAGTTGACCAGTTGTCGAGGTGCATTAAAAGAGCCTCCACGAGTGACGATATTTAATTGATCGTCCGGCGCACTCTGGGCAGTCAGCCCCGCTATCAACCTGCTGACTGGCTAATCTTTTCCCCACGACATGAGCTATTATTATTATGTAGCTCATGTCGACACGAAGAAGAAGAAGAAGACATTCGTAGACTGTTTTAATGCAGTCCGACCCAAAGACATTTCTATACTTACCTAACTCTATGGTCCGACCCCGCAACCTGAAAATAAAAAGTTATCGAAAGAGGTAGAAAGGAAAAAAAAAAAAAAAAAAAAAAAAAAAAAAAAGACCAGTTGTCAGACTTGCAGGCTTCTGACATCGTAGTAACTATTGCCAATGATATACCTACCTACAGCGTATAATTAAAATAACTGAAAACCTCTTAAGGGCTCCATTTAATCATCAGTATGAACAACTTTTACTACGGGACCATCCCTGAAATCACGAAAAAATAATCAGCTGATCCCTACATTTTGTCGATTCATGTGAACAAAAATGTAGGGGACAGCTGATATTTTTTTCGTGATTTCAGGCTTGGTCCCATAGTAGGTAAAAGTTGTTCATACTGATGAGTACTATGACCCCATAAGAGGTTTTCAGTTATTACAATAACAAGTTGTATTCGTATGACAACCGGGACCGACGCGGCGTGGTCTCCGAGGCACAGAGGGGTTCCGATGTGTAACGACCGGTCACCCCATCTCTAGTACAGTCTAACAAAGCAATTGGTACCTATACAGGGTAGAGAGGTATACCTAAATGAAGTTTTCTCAGAAGATTATGAATATTTTCGAGTCTTCTTCTTCTTCCTGTCGACATGAGCTACATAATGATAATAGCTCATGTCGTGGGGAAAATATTAGCCAGTCAGCAGGTTGATAGCGGGGCTGACTGCCCAGGGTGCGCCGGACGATCAATTAAATATCGTCACTCGTGGAGGCTCTTTTAATGCACCCCAAAAATGCAATGCAATGTTTTTTTTTCGAGTGAAATATCATTTTAATAACGGAAAAAGTAAAACTGTATTTATACAAAACCCTAATCAAACCATTCTATAATAACTTCTTGAGAAATCTTCATCTATATCTAGCGACCCTGTATACTAAGTGCTTTGTTAGACTGTAGGTACGTCTGTGGGTCACCCATTCACGGACTAACCCCAGCAAGCCTCGTAACTTATAGCCACTAACATCGATGCGACGTCATTCAATTAAGACCGAAAAAATCACCGATTCCAAAGTTAAGAGCGGACTCTGACTTATCTGTTTGTTGTGGTAACCTCACATAACCCGTTTGGCTGTCATTAGCCAAGTGTTGCCACGACAAAAAATATTACTCGAAGAAAGGGAGACTGCGAATGTAATGAATGTTAAACTGTGTTGT
This sequence comes from Asteroscopus sphinx, assembly GCA_949699075.1. Classification (NCBI taxonomy): domain Eukaryota; kingdom Metazoa; phylum Arthropoda; class Insecta; order Lepidoptera; family Noctuidae; genus Asteroscopus; species Asteroscopus sphinx. The sequence goes on along the minus strand of OX453030.1, from coordinate 6,985,490 downwards.
GATCAAGACGTTATTGAATTAATTGTTGAAGTCAGACTTCTTTAGGAGAGTTAGGAAAAAACATTATGAGTCTGCATGCATACATAAGTAATTAAATCAGGCGCGTTACGGAAAATAACATTAAAATTTGATTTTTAGTCACGCCGGTCGAATAAAAGAAGTACCTACCTACCTACACTTCTAACAGTTCTAACGCACGTACATTTCCTCTTGTCAGTCCAAAACTCTTATAAGGACGACCTCCATTGTCTTACTATTGTATTAATTAATAGGACAGTTGAGCTCTTATGGTACAGTCAGCTGCACAAAAATGTATATACTTCACGAAATTAAACGGCAAATAAATAAATAAAACAGCTGTCAAGTCTTATTATGTTAACCGATGTGATTGGGTTTTTGTATTATACTTACGGGTCAGGTGTACATGAGGTAGCTTTTAGAAACCGGTGGATATAATAGATCTATGTATACCCAATAATATCCATACTACATCCTACTTCCTCCCAATATCCTACTCATATTATAAAGAAAGTTTGTGAAGATGATTGGAATGCTAGATGTTTGGATGTATGTTACGCAATCACGCTGAAATGGCTAAACGGTTTCAGATGAAATTTGGCATACAGATAAACCATAAACTGGGATAAAATATAGGCTACTTTTTTATCCTGGGAAAATAAAAAGTTCCCCAGGGGATTAGTCTTTCTGTGATAAGCAGAATTACCTATACGCGGGCGAAGCAGCGGGCAAATTCTAGTTCATAATAAATTACGTCACAAAAGGATTTTTCCCGCGTACAAGGAAATTGTAATTCAAAACCTGGCATCACCGTCTTGTAGACGGTTTTCCCAAGATGACCGCGGCGCACGCGAAAAAACCAGTACCACTAAAATAATAATAGAAAAATGACGTGCAATTAGTTATTAGATCTGCCATCAAACTAGTCAGTTTTAATAGTTAACTAAAATATTTATAAACTGTGTTCGTTAAAAATGTACGTGTTAAGTTTAGTTTCTTTAATTTGTTACGGTAAGTTATTTTTTTAATTCTAAGCATGTCAAAGTAACAGTTTTGTGGAGTTGTCATTTCGCTGTCAATAAACAAACAGTACTGGGGCCTTCCTCCCGACTGGACCGAGTTTTGTATCAACCGAATTTGAATTCGAGTTAGTGTCAAATCGTGTTGCATTCCTCTAGGAATTGACATTATCTCTATTTGGTCCAGTGCTCGAACCAGTCGGGAAGGCCCCTGAATGGGTGAAAGAACAGGAATCGGGGGAATTTAAGATCGATGTTATGATTGTGTTCAATTGTTTTTGATAATGGAAAGGGTAGTAATGGTAGTATAAACATAGTATTGTTGCAATACAGCATAATCTGCGCATTTATATCCCAATAGGCGGCGGGTGGCCTTCCATGCTGACCTGATGCGGGCTTTATATATTTGTTTTATCAACTAGTGTTGAGACTAGTGTTGATAATACGAATGTGTGGTATTCATGAGCATTATGTACCTACCTACGAGTTAAATTATCGGATGTTTATTTACAACGTGTTATTGAATTAACTCAAAACCTGAAACTAGTTTGTTCAGAATCGAGAGTAGAATCCATTACACTATTTTTCAACATAGGTTAATTTTTATCAAAAAATATTTTCATACTATGCTGAGTCTAAAAGTTTCATACGACGACGCGGTGCTGAGTGCAAAGGCGAGCCAGACCCAGTAAAAATATGTGATGAAAACTTTTGGATAACATTAAAACTTAACTTAATTTTAAGAGATTATTCTCCTCCCGTCACAGTAGCGTCGAGAGCGTCGCACGTTAGTGAATGAATCTAGCCCTATGAAACGATTAGAGTAACCATGATACCAAAAATTACAAATATCTTCTACAATAATAAATGAAAATTTATAATTACTTTCCATATCAATTTATAATAATAAAAACTAGTTGGGGTGTCTGAGGTTTTGAGTTATGCCAATAACACGTTGTATAAATCAATAAAGGTTATTATAATTTGTGAACGAATAATCAATAACAATAGGTCGAGGGTACGGTCGACAGACTATTGAACGTGTTAAAAACTAGGTACCGGCAAAATGGGGGGAATAGGGTTGCAGGGATAATGGGTACAAAATTGAGCAAGGATATCACCGTTACAATAACAGTAACTCGTAGTTTTTTGTCAACAAAAACTTCAAAAATGTTCTGTTACAATTTTGGAAACATTTGAGACACGGACGAATAAAAACCGGCCAAGTGTGAGTCGGACTCACGCAGTAAGGGTTCCGTACCACCCATCGACCTGATACCCCATAGAAACTGATTTAATTTACGATAGTTTATCAAAAGATATCGACGAACGTACGCGAAATGTGAATTTTTGCATCTCTTTCTTCCGTAGGTACCACCACATATGTCTATGTTTGTCCTGTTTTTAGTATTTGTTGCTAAACTACATAGTATGCACTACAATCAAACGCAAGTTTGACGCTGGTATGTATTACCGTTTTGAAGATAGAACAGGAACAAAAACATTGAAAAAAATGCATGTTTTTCGAGGTTTCTTGTATGGGGACCCCCTTTGGTTTTTTTGTTTTTTATTGTTTTTAGTATTTGTCGTGATACACCTTATAGCAACACATATTCTGTGAAAATTTCAACTGGTTATCTATTACCGTTACAAAGATTCAGCCCTGTGACAGACAGACGGACGGACGGACAGCGTAGCGAGAGTAATAGGGTCCCGTTTGGCACCCTTCGGGTACGGAACCCTAAAAAAGGCGGAAGGAATCTCGCAAAGAAAATATTGAAGCAGAATTTTTTCCTAAACCCACTATAATTACAACAGCATTTTATTTAATTTATCACACAAGACGGCATATAGTTATTTTATTTGTGATAGGTACCTACTACAACAACGACTACCGTCACACGAGATTTGTTGCGTAATGCGTTAAGACGGCTAAGTAATAGGGTCCGGTTGGCACCCTTTGGGTACGAAATCCTAACAAGCTCCCATAAAGTCAAGGCCGAATCTAAGGGGGGCAAGGGGTTGCATGCGCTCCGGGCGTTGAAGACTGTGGGCGGCCAGCCACCAGCATAAGTCTCGCTGTCTGTACCACGGAATAAATAAAACAAGTTGAAGCGCCTTTACGATTACTTAGTACGGGAAGAAGTGTCGCCAAAATCACACATTTAAATTGAAATAGTGGGTACATTAAAATACACGAAAAAAATGTGATTGGTCTAAAAAATTCAAATGGGGCCTAGCAATTATACATGCTGAAATTTTAATCGCTTCTTTCCCGAAAAGGGGTCATTGTACTCATCACTATGAACAACCTTTACTATAGAACAAACCCGAAATCGCGAAAAAAATATCTGGTGGGCCCTACATTTTATCGATTTAAGTGAACACAAATGTAGGGACCAACTGGTTTTTTTTGGCGTTTGGAAAAAGTTTTTCATAATGATGAGTACAATGACCGCTTTTCGGGAAAGAAGTGATAAAAATTTCAGCATGCATATTTTTTATTTTTATTAAATCTTAATACAAGTTGTTAAAATTATAATTCTTTTATTGAAATTTATCGAAATTGTACACAAAGCGGTGATATAATACCTACACCACTATGAGAATCGTTTTTCGTACTGCTATCATTTTATCATGTTAAAATTACACAATAAGGTATAAATCTAGTATTTCACGTAAGCATTCGAGTCGTCATAGTGTCACAGCTGGAAACTAAGCGTGATTAAGTTAATGTTGCGCATCTGCGCTTAATTGTGCCACGCGTGCGGTAGCCGTGTGTCACTTCCCCTTGTTTACTATATTCCGTGGTCTGAACTATGCTGAACAAGGTTTCTCAAAAAAAATGCCAAGAGGGCAGAAAATCGGTACTCTCCACCGCCCTTTTACAAATGTAGACCCAATCTGCATAAGGTCAATAACGGTTCAGGATTTTGTTAATGTCAGTGCAAAACCTGTAAATCCTGTAATGTAGGTCACATACCTGCTTCGAGCTACCATCAAACGGTAAAACGGCCATTTACGCAGGCGCAGTCAACCTCATATCAGTGGTAACAAAACCATTATAAGCGATCTTCGTAGGTATGTAAGTTTATACAAGACAATCTCTGCTTTTACCTACTGGCTTTTTTTACATCGATATGCACTTGACTGGACTGGACAGGGTATCAACGTTAACGGCGAGATCATCTCACATCTCCGTTTTGCCGATGACATCGTTGTAATGGCTGAGTCGCTGGAACAACTGGGCGAAATGCTGCACAGCTTAAACGGAGCCTCTCGACGTTTCGGTCTCGGCATGAATTTGGACAAGACTAAAGTCATGTTCAATATGCATGTCATGCCGAGGCCAATATTCGTCGAAGGGTCGGCACTCGAAGTTGTAACGGAATACGTCTACCTAGGGCAGGCAATTCAGCTTGGTAGACACAACTTCGAGAAAGAAGCCAACAGAAGGATCCGTCTGGGCTGGGCAGCATTTGGCAAACTTCGCCGAGTCTTCTCGTCGCCTATACCGCAAAGTTTGAAGACAAAGGTCTTGAACCAGTGCGACCTGCCAGTCATGACTTACGGTGCCGAGACGTGGACACTGACAGTTGGGCTAGTCCACAAATTCAAAGTCGCTCAGCGAGCTATGGAGCGAGCTATGCTTGGAGTTTCTTTGAAGGATAAAATCTGTAACGAGATTATCCGGAGAAGAACCGGAGTGACCGACATAGCTTGTAGGATCAGTAAGCTGAAGTGGCAGTGGGCTGGCCATGTCTGTCGAAGGACCGATGGCCGTTGGAGCAGACGAGTCCTTGAGTGGAGACCGCGAATCTGCAAACGCAGCGTAGGGCGCCCCCCTGCCAGGTGGACCGACGACCTAAAGAACGTGGCTGGGGGGGACTGGATGCGGAAGGCAGAGGACCGAGCGTTGTGGCGCAACTTGGGAGAGGCCTATGTCCAGCAGTGGACTGTGATAGGCTGAGTTGATTGATTGTTGATGCACTTGACTGTATCACTGTACACTCTGTACGGGTTTCGGAAATCACAGTTTGCATATCGTAATGTCGATATTTGTTTTGTTTTTAAAATCTTTCATTTAGTTTCACTTCTGGCTAAAATCAAATAAAATAAAAAAATTGGGACAAGCTGTTATTTTTTTTGCGAATTATGGGTTAATTATGTACATAAAACAATGTCACATGTTTGCTTTGTTGAGGTATGACATATCTATACTTTTAAATATCATTGGTCGGCGGGCTTTGGTTGGCGCGCGCCCTCTTCAGATGATAGTAATTGACCCGTGAATCACAACGTTCTCAGAGCTAGCCGATTACGCTGAAAACAAGGGACGAATGTATGTTATTGTAGATCGTAAAATCCGCACGGTTGTTATTTATAGACACAAGCCTCTCCATTAATGAATAAATACTCATAGCCGTAGGTAATTTACCTCACGATTAGCAAAAAATGTTCCGCGTCACGCTTGAGTTCATAACAGGAAAACTCAACACACAACCTTATGAATAAAAAACTATAACTAAAAAAACCGGCCAAGAGAATGTCGGGCCATGCTCAGTATTAAAGGGTTTACAAACAAATCAAATCGATTAATCATGGCTATTTTGGTTTTTGCAATAGACGACAGCATTGGCGACTCAGATAGTGTTGTTAGTAGCCGCCGCCAGATGGCGCTATAAAGTGCCAAATGCAATAGACGGCAGCATTGTGCATTGGCGTCTCAGAGAGTGTTGTTACTAGCCGCTAGATGGCGCTGTACAGCGCCAAATTTAAGAAGTGTCATTTCAATATAACACAAAGTTACTTTTTGTGATTTTTTTAAACAGAAAGTAGCTAAAGGAGCATTATTTGCTATGATAATTTTTCTCTAAGGTCAATGAACTTTGAACTAGGACGTTTTAAGTATTTTTCAGTTTTCTCTATAACTCAAAAATGTATAATCAAATTATACTCGAAATAATTTTAAAAGAGAGTTTTCACAAAGGTCTATCAATGTGGAAGATTATAAGTTTCTACGTTGCATAGTTTAGAAATGGCTGGGGGGGGACACATTGCAAGCCACTTTGGCGGGCTATATTTCGCAGATGGTACACCTGATAAAAATATATAACTGTAGAAGTTGTTAACCTGTAAAGGATTAGGACAGACTGACAGACGGACGGACATGACGAAACTATAAGGGTTCCTTGTAGGACTACGGAACCCTAAAAAGAGTATTCTCTGAATAGTTATCTTATAATGTCAATAGATCGATGAATTATTAAGACGATTGCGAATATACTTTGCCTGCGGCTTCGATTGCGGAAAATTCCCTTTCGGCCGTATTGGCAACCAAGTTTCGCAACCAGTTATCATAAAAGAACAAACTCGGCGTCACAGAAAACACAGAAAGAAGTTATCGCGCATCCCTCGAGAACTGTTTATTTTCCCGGGATAAAAAGTAACCTATGTTTTAATCCGGGTTATGGTTTATCTGCATGGAAAATTTCATCCAAATCCGTTCAGCCGTTTCAGTGTGATTGAGTAACAAACATCCAAACATCTTTACAAACTCCCACATTTATAATACTGGGTGTCAGGGAAACGCTTCCGAAAACGAAGATAGGTGATAGTGCTGGTGATTACTGATACGAAACCACAAAAAAATGCGATTCTTTTTTTTTTTTTCATTTTTTTTTTGCATTTTTCATACATAACCAGCTTTGGGCAGTTAAATAAAACTGATTTGCAAAAATTAAATTAAATTAAATTCATTTATTAATTGTGACTACAGAGGCCTGCCCACATGTTAGTAAAAACTTAACAAACTACGGGTTAGTATTTAAAATAAATTGAACAATACACAAACATTTAATTTTATGAACGACAAGGTTACCCTTGTCGCACCAACACATTAACAAAATGCTTCAATATAGGAGCATCATGTTGCTCAGATAAAGCTTTCAGAACGCTATTGGAACCGAAAAAACCGCTAAAAAAAACCCCATTTATTTAATTTTTTAAAGTTCGCAATGTAATTCAAATAAAATATCAGCTGGCGCTAGGGGTGAACGACATCCGCTCGCATACGCAGTCCGTGTGGTAGCGAGCGTAGGTAGGTTAGGTAAGCGCGGCATTGATCCCGAGTTTTGTACGCTTTACATTGCGGGTTTGCAAAATACCAAAACACTAAAAAAAATAGTATAAGGCTAATGGTTATTGGTATTCGATTGTGTTTAGGTAGTATAATAATAGCCTTTCAGTTTCGGGAGCGTTTTCCTGACACCCAGTATTAGTATGATTTCCACCCCCACTGACAATAGTAGCCTCCTTCTGTAGTGTCGGAATGAATAGGAACGTATCCTAAGAGTAATCCAGGACATGTTCTATCTGTGTACCAAATTTCATCCAAATCCGTTCAGCCGTTTTATTACACTACAATCATAGATTGGATATTAATTTTGGCTGTTAGCAGATATTTAAAAATTTTGCCGTAGCACTCTTCCAAGACTGACGAACGCCATAATTAAAAATGGTTTTAAAACTCAATTAAGTTTTGGTTCCAAATAATAGAAAATCACTCAACATATATACCATAATAATTTGGCGTGCATGTCGGGTATTTTACTTAATTGTTTAGTTAATTTTCTTAATTACAACAATTAACTAATTCCAAATCTATCATGTTTCTTATATGACGATAACATTAAATGACGCACCCACGGACGAATAAACAAGGCGGACGGAATCTCGCTAAGAAAAGACTTAATTTTACTTGCACTGATTTTTTTCTTATTTTAAAACAACTATAATTTCATATTAAACTAATAATATAATTTCGACAGCATTTTTACACACCAAACGGTATATTTTTATTTTATTTGTGACACTACGACAACGACTTCCGTCAAACGAGATTTGTTGCGTAATGGTGGCTGTTACATAGATTATACACTAGGCTGTTAGACTTACTAACAGTTTAGCGTTGACGGCGCCTTTATTTCGTAAGCATTAAGGGCGGTTTTCTGACTCGGGTGTTGCCACTGTCATGCGGTCAACTATACTTTTCTTATATTTTATGTCAACTGTCCTTTCTTTGTATTTTACCTATGTGGTTTTTTGTTTGACTTTCTTTGTAATCCCAGCTGTTAGTTACCTGCTTGTGTTTATCACTGTTGTTTAAATGTTGCGCGTCGTTAACTGTGACAATAAACCATTTTTAATTCTTTCTTTAATTGTGTGTGAATTTGTGTGCGTGCCAGCCCGTAGTTTCAAGCGAGCCGACTTACTATGGGTGCTTCACTTATTGTTTAGCGAGATTCCGTCCGCCTTTTTTATTCGTCCATGGACTTACCTACGTAAATATCAGGCAATTAAAATATTATATGGATAATTTATATGCTTTTTTCTATAGAAAATGTTTTTTTTTTTCGAATGGACTATCGCTGATGGTACAGTCGACTGCATGACAGTGGTAACACTTCAATTCGAAAACCGCCCTTACTGCTTACGAAATAAAGATACTGCTAATGTCAAAGTGTTACAACTGACGTGCGGTCGACCGTACCTAGATTTGCATTTCATCACGGGTACCTACCCGGACTGCTTAACCGGGCAGTTTCCATTCAAATTTAAATACTTTCATGACCTCGATTGTTTTTATCGTTCAAAAATCTACTTTAATAACGTTGTCATAAAGTTTGTATTTTGTGTTAGTTACACATGTAGTTTATCGACTCTATGGCTTTAGGAACTATGGTCCGCGGACCTTTTTTCTCTTTTAAATAATTTTCCAAAAGTTCCGTGAAATTTTCTTTTTTGTCTGCCGCTGTTAAAAAATGTTGGGAACGACTTTACCACAATTAATAAGTAGGTAAATATCAGTTAATATATTGATTAAAATAATATTCTAATTATTTCAGCCATTTCTCCAGCTGTGAGTTCCGTGGTCAAGGGAAGAACCGTCCCATGCAGGTAAATTAAAAGTTTTTAATATGACAAGTCTGGTGTCGGTTAAAGATTTTACTAATTTGGGTGTATAAATTAAAAATATGTATTAGACTGTTAAAAAGGCATGTTTTATTACAAACGCGCGGCTCTAGCGTTAGTCCCGACGCGCGTTGAACGAATAAAAAAAGGCGGACGGAAACTCGCTAAACAATAAGTGAAACACCCATAGTAAGACGGCTGGTGCTAGCACGCACACATTCATACCCATTGTATGACAAAAAGCCGCGATTACGCAACAAATCTCGTGACTACCGTCACACGAGATTTATCTATACTATAATAAAACTGTAAATGACAAATAAAATAATAGAAATAAATAGTGTCACAAATAAAATAATTATACATTATAAAATAATAAAAATGCTATCGAAATTATAGTGGGTTTAGGAAAAAATTAAGTGCTTCAATCTTTTCATAGCAAGATTTCGTCCATCTTTTTTATTCGTCCGAGGTTGTGGGTAATTTTTCTTGATTTATTATCATTCGATATAGATATACAACGTGTATCAGAAATGCGTGGTCATATTTGAAGAGCTTATTCAGGGGATGCTTTCGAACAACTTTTACTTTGGGACCAACCCTGAAATCGCGAAACAAAAATCAGCTGGTCCTTACATTATGTCGAGCGACATCGATGATTTAGTAGGGAACAGCTGATATTTTTTTCGCGATTTCAGGGTTGGTCCCAAAGTAAAAGTTGTTCGAAAGCATCCCCTGAATAAGTTCTTCAAATGAGTCGTGACTCGTAAGGAACCGATGTTTTTTGCACGCAGGTAACAGGCAGTCGCTCGCCGAATACATTGTTTGTTAATTTATTGCACATATTTATGTATTTAGTTTAATAAGTTGTCTGCAGAATAACGGCATTCCGGACAAACCCCCATGGTTTTTGGTTTGCTTTTGTCATAATAATGTATGTTTAAAAAAAAAAAAGGATAAGGAAGGAAAATATTGTTCTATGCTACGCCCTGAATGAGCTCTTAAAATATGACCACGCATTTCTGATACACGTTGTATAGATATAGATACCCATCATGTCTGTGAAGTTTCGCCAACTACCTAATTTGATTTAACCTTACATAAAATGTTCATTTTTCAGCCCAGAAGCTTTCTACTGCCTAGACGGTCATTGCATCAGCCCCAGCTCCATATGTGATGGTCGTAAGGATTGTCCTGATGGCACTGATGAAGCTATCTGCTCCTCAGAAGCAAGATCGTAAGTACATACATATCTATTCGCCCGCTGCTTCACTCCCGTAGTATCGAATATACATAGTGGATATGACAATACGACATTAAATAAAACCACGAACAGAGTATCACGTCCTCTGACCGTACACAAAAAATCAATCAAATCCAGTTATTATCTTAGTCACAGGAAATTATTTTAATTTCATTAATTTTGAATGTAGGACCATTTTTAACAGACTTCAAAAAAAGGAGGAGGTTATGTATTGTATTCGGCGGTTTTTCATGTATGTACACCGATTACTCCGAGATTTCTGAGCCGATTTGCGTGGTTGTTGTTTTATTTGGTAGAGGAAGCCCGCGCGGTGGTCCCATAAAAACTTTTTTGATTTAGGTTGAATAGTTTTTTAACCACCTTCAATAAATCAGTTTATTTTAGCTTCGCCTACTTAGATGATCTACTAATAGTTTCGTATTTCTGAGAATTCTTGGCCGATTTGCGTGTTTTTTTTTAACGATAGTGATTGGACGTTTGGAAGAACATGAGCGAGACCTTTGCCCAGCAGTGAAACAGCACAGGTTAATAAAAAATATATTCTCAAATTGGTTTTATAAACATTTATGAATCAACCCTCGCAATTATCAACTAAAAAGTATAAAATAAAAACTTGTATGTATTTCAAAATCTTAACATAAACCAACATTTTGAAGGCGGCGCGTGATTTTCATGTATGTTCGCATAAACTGTTTTTTACCATAGATATGCGCTCGATAGTAGGTACATTATATGTATATGACGCAAAGGGTCAATCACGCGCCGCCTTCAAAATGTTGGTCTATGTTAATTCTAGGCAAAGATCGTTAGGTCAAAGACATACAGTCCATATGATTTTAAACTCTCTTTCTCAATGATAATAAATGGTGTTAGTCACTTATTATTCCAATGTTTTAATATTTATTTTCTTAAAAAAAACGTTTTTTCAATGATCGATAAACAACTTATTAATGTTTAATATGCTTCTATAGACTAGTAATAACCGTGTTTTCATTTATTGTCCATTGTCCACGTTGTATAAAAAGCAAAAAGAACCCTGATTCATTATTCACTGTTACATCAAAATCTCCCTGGGCTAGCACGCTCATAGTCTTCTCTGCGCCCCGCAAGGGGCGCGAGGAAACGGGCTCGGGGGTTGGGCCCCCTTTCCCGTGGTGTCAGATCGCGACCCATATAAATATGGGTCGGTAATTTGGTTTGGGTCGTTGACCCTGTGGTGGGTGAAATTTTTCTAGGCCGCGGGATTGCTCCGCGGCAGCGTGTGTTGTTGTTGTGTGTCTGTAGGGGCGCCTGAAGTGCTTCACGCTGCCCGAGCGACCAGACCCCCGTTAGGTGAGACCCCCAGTTCCCTGGGGGAGGCCCGACGAGGGTCGATCAGCTACGAGGGCAGCGGCTTGTTTGGCGCCCGCCTACAGATATGATGTTTGACTCGTGGCTCGTTACGCTCTCAGATCTAGCCGATCACGCCACAGGCCACGTGACGAATTGTGTGTTTGAGCGATATTGAGGTGTGGGTACATCGCTCTATGAGTATACACTTTCATACGCTCACCCGCCCGTGAGACGTAATCGGTGTACGTCAGTGTTTACTTTAGCATGTAAAGTAGTGCATGTGTGTGCTACGCATATTGCGCCTAAGTGAAACCTAGTAGCAATATGCGCAGTGGATGCGAGTTTCGTTGTGGAGTCATTTTGTATGAGCAGACCACGTGTAACGTGATTATGGTCTGCTCAAGAGTCAATCCGGTGGTGGGGCGATCACGTCCGCAATCAGGTCGCGCGGGAAGCGCTTGGCGTCAGGGGGGCGCGCGTGCCAAGGTGCCAGGCCCTTAATGTGGGCCCAGGCGGAGACGTCGGCGCGCGCGAACATTTTCTTCGCCATCGCTGCGGTGAAGTCCTCGATACTCTCTACGCGCAGGTCCCTGTGGATCACAGTGTTCCTCACGAAGCGAGGGGCTTTTGTTATTTGGCGCAGCGTGATGTTCTGCTGCGCTCGAAGCTTTCGGCGGTGTATCTCGCTCGTGAGGGCGAGCCAGGCTGGGGAAGCGTAAGTCAGCTGGGGCCGGATGTACGTTTTGTACACACCCAGCTTGACTCGTAATGGGAGGCGCGAAGAGAGCACGGGGCGAAGCTGGTAGCGGGTCGATCGCACCCGCGCGACCGTGTTTTGGACGTGTTTCGCCATGCTGAGCCTGCTGTCGAGCGTGACCCCCAGGTATTTAGCCGTGGAGGCCCACTCGATGCTGGTATCCTGTAATTTAAGGTTGGATGGGTTGGGACGACCCCTGGTCGTCACTATCATCGCCTGCGTCTTACTTACGTTTACCGACAGTCTCCACTTGCTGAGCCAGTCGGGAAGGTCGTCCAGGGCGCGCTGCATTTTGACCGCCACGTGGTTGACGTTCATAGACGTCGTGATGTACGCGGCGTCGTCAGCATACAGCGCGAGTGTCGATGTGTGCGTGGCGGGAATGTCGTCAGTGTAAACGGAGTATAACGCAGGCGAGATGCAACTCCCCTGCGGTACCCCGGCGGCGACGGGGCGAGCGCTGGAGAGTTGGTTCTCCACCGCAACCTTAATTGTCCGATCCTGTAGGAAGGAGGAGACCACCCGTACTATGCGGCGGGGCGTCGTTGTCAGGGACAGTTTGTAGAGCAGACCGGTGTGCCAGACTCTATCGAACGCCTTCTCCATGTCGAGGAATACTGCAACGGCGTATTCCCGCTTGTTCACGGCCGCTGTCAGGAGGTGCAGTACCCTCGACAGCTGGAGCGTCGTGCTATGTTCAGCGCGGAACCCGAATTGCTCTGGTCTCGGTGTGACGTGTGGCGTCATGTGTCGCAACAGGAGTGCTTCGAACACCTTGGAGGTGGTCGGCAGGAGGGTGATCGGCCGATAGCCCTCTGGCTTCCTAGGGTTTTTCCCGGGCTTGGGGATCATCACGACTCTCCCCACCTTCCACGCTTGTGGAAAGTTCCCGGTGCGGAGAATGCCGGTGTATAGCCGCGCGAGCGCGGCCACCGTGCGTGGCGGTAGGTGGCGTAGTGCGGTGTTGCTGATTTCATCCACACCGGGTGCCTTCTTTGGCTTGGTGCGGAGAATCGCGCGTCGCACCTGGCCCGGGGAGATGAAAATGGGTTCTTCCTCGGGGGCTATCGGCGTGTTGAAGTACTCTCCAAGGCGTTGCTCGACTGTTGCGACATGTGCAATGTCGTTGGTCGGGTTCGGCGTGAATTGTCGCTCCAGGTGAGAGGCGAAGATCTCTGCCCGGTCTGCTGCAGTGTATCTTAACGCCCCGTCGCTGTTGAGCATCGGTCTCACCGGAGCTGGGGTATTCTTAAGATGCCGGCATACACGGTGTACCGACATCCAGTCGCTCTCTGCTTCGATAAAGTTCTCCCAACTCTCGGTGGTGTGGTCCTGTAGTTCGGCCTTCACCTTTTCCGTGAGTCGGTTGAGCTGGGTTTTCAGTGCTGGATCTCGTGTTGTTTGCCACCGCCTGCGTAGTTCCCTCTTCGCGGCGATCTTGCGCGTGAGGTGTGCGGGGAGCGTCGTGTAGCGCCCCTGTGGTGCAGGGGTAGTGTCAGTCGCCACTTGGAGGGCGTTTTTCATGCTGGCGGTGAGCTCGTTCGCCAGCTCATCGACATCAGCGGTATTTGTGATAGGCCGAGTGGGCGTGGTGGTCTCCAGCTTCGCCGTAAAGGCTGTCCAGTCCGTATGGCGACGTGGCGTAGGACGAGCATAGCGGGTGGTGTGCCCTGTGAGGGTGACGAGTACTGGCTGATGGTCAGACAGTAGCTCGTCATCCAGCGTCTCTTGCGCGATCTGGCAAAGCAGCCCGCGGTGTACGACAATGTCCAGAACATCCGGTGTGTGTTGCTGGTTTTGTGGGTATCGTGTGGGCATCTCGGGTCCGAACACTTCGTAGCCGCGGGTGTCCGCGTCATTGAAGAGTTGTCTTCCGTCTCTGTTGGTTGCGTGTGAGTTCCACGCCGGGTGCTTACAATTTAAGTCACCGGCAATGATGGTTGGGTGGGGTGTTGCTAGTAATACGTGTACGTCGGCGATTTGCAGCGTGTTTTGTGGCGGTTTGTAGGCCGCGTACACGCACAAATCACTGCCGGCGACGTGGAGTTGGACACCCAGCGCGTACATGCTCTGGAGTTGTGGTATAGGTAGCTCTTGGTGGACAACTCTTCTCTTGACAATGACCGCCAGACCGCGGTATGCTGCGGTAGCCGCTTGCTCATCCTTCCTATAAACGAGATAACCCGGGAATCGCAGCGGGATTTCAGGACTCAGTTTCGTCTCGCTTATAAGCGCCACGTCGATGTCCTGTTCCTGTAAGAGTGGGCGGAGGAGGGCGACCTTTTTCCTGAGGCCGCCGGCGTTCCAATGTAATATCCTCAACGGCTTGGTCATTGCAGTGGCGCTGACTGACCAATCAAGGTGGCCATGCCGTTGAGGACTGCGCGTACAGGGTCTTCCCCTCTCCGCAGGGCGTATAGTACGTCCTGCAGCACCTGTATGGCGACCTCAATAATGTCCAGGTTGGTGTTCGGTTCACGCTGGACATCATTAGTGGCACCCCGGGTCTGGGTATAATTACCTTCCCTGGGTGCCCCCGCCGATGCCGCGTTTCCTCGCACCGGCCCGGTTGTTCTATTTGCTCCGAGAGCCGTGTTATACGCATTTCCGTGTTTGTTTACAACGGTTGCGCGGCTGCTCGGAGCCTTTGTTTGGGTGCCTTGGGCACCGTGGGTACCCCCTAAGGTGCCGTAGGCACCCGTGGAATGTGATTGGTGCAAGGATTTGTAACTTTTATTTTCCACCTGTTGCGCGGCCGCTGATTGGTCGGCGCTTTTGAGCAACAGGTGGTTGCGGTTAATCGGCGGTCGGGATTGGTCGACCTTAGTACCGCTCTCTGCCGCCTCGGCAGAGTGGCGTGGCATGCGCGCTTGGGCATTTTGTTCGGTATCATTTTCGTTTGTTGTTGTTTTCTTGGCCTTGCGCTTTTTGCCGCCACGCTTCTTCCTCCGCCCGGAAGAGGTTGCGGTTTCTTCGCGCGTTTTGGGCCCATTTGCGGCCGCCATCAGGGTAGACGATGGTAGTTCTCCCTCCGGGGTGGGGTTTAGCCTCTCGGTGGCCTCAGTGTGAGGTCGACGTGGGTCCCCCCCGGTGATGGCGACCGTGCCCGCTCTGCGGTTTCGCTTTCTCAATGATAATAAATGGTGTTAGTCACTTATTATTCCAATGTTTTAATATTTATTTTCTTAAAAAAAACGTTTTTTCAATGATCGATAAACAACTTATTAATGTTTAATATGCTTCTATAGACTAGTAATAACCGTGTTTTCATTTATTGTCCATTGTCCACGTTGTATAAAAAGCAAAAAGAACCCTGATTCATTATTCACTGTTACATCAAAATCTCCCTGGGCTAGCACGCAAATAACGTGATCGCGTTAAATAGGATTATGAAGAAGCTAGCCTAGGAAAAGATGACGTCATATCTTAAACAACTACAATAAAATTAATATTTGTTAGGATTCTATAATCCCAAACTCTCTCTCTTTCTCGTTTCAGGGAAAATTGGTCGGACCACGGAACTTCACATAGGACGAGAAGACAGGCATCACAATGCCGGTAAGATCTTTAAACCATTTCTGTCTCTTTTTGTCATAAAAAGAAAAAAAAAGGAAGAGGTTCTCAATTCGACGCGTATGTTTTTTTTTTTTTTATGTATGACCATGACCACGCATATCTTTTTACAGCATAGTCCGATTTTAATGATTCTTTTTTTAATGGATAGGGTATATCTCGAAGTTGGTTCCATTTAAATTCAAAATCTACCCCTAAGGGTAGGAAAACAGGGGATGAGTGCTTGTTCACCCACTGAATTCTTACCTGTTAACCACAGTTTTACCTGTTAACCGATTATGTTGAAACTTGGCACACATAAATGTAGTTCTAGACACTACAACATAATGGAGCCTAGCACCTGGAGCTAGATTTAAGCCACACAATTAAATTAAAAAGTTTTATTGTTATCAAGTTCCTTTTCAAAGTCGATCTGTATACGAGGTAATGGTGCCGATTCTCTTATTCACGAACTAAACTTATTTTAGTCTATCGCTCTCTTTTACTAATAGTAGATACAAGAAAGGGATGGCAACAATTTTAGTGCTGTCAAATTAGTTTACGTGTTACATTTATTTGTATTTTAGTCGACACGTTCACGAGATCACGACTAAACTTGTATGGAAATTTTAATTCCGACTAATCACTCTTGAACCTCAATCCGCTATATATATATATATATTTTAACCAAAATATAAAAAAAAGTAAATAAAGTAAGCTTCGTGGCTAAGTAGCAAGCGTGTGGATTGTACGATCAGCAAGGTTAAGCTGCACTAGCCACGGGCAGTCTGAGGATGGGTGACGGTTTCGTTACACATCGAGACACCTTCGTGCCTCGGAGAGCACGTAAAGCCGTCGGTCCTGCGCCTGATCTCTCTCCGGTCGTGTCGAATTGCCGTCCCATCGGATTATGAGAGTGAGGGAATAGAGAGTGCGCCTGTTTTTGCGGACACACTTGTGCACTATAATATGTCCCGCGCAGATGGCTAGTCTCCATTGAGATTGGCCGCCGTGACCGAAATTCGGCCGGGAGGACATTATTATTATTATTTCCTTTATTCACAAATATACCATATAAATTTACATTTTTAAATATTTTTGTATAAAAAGGAAAAACATTTAAAAATATAAAAAAATAGTAAGCCACCGGCATCGGGAACAAGGTCCAAGCTACCGGCGTTCAGGGCCCCAGAGAAAGGAACCTCCTCACAATACGTGCCGTGTCGAGGAGAACCGCCTTCTGAATCTGGCCCTTGACCCAGCCGCCTAACGAAAGCCTCTGAAGGTGATGGTCGAGGCTCTTGGCTATTAAGCCATTGGCTGAAACAACTATCGGCACAATGATTGCCGAATCCACGTCCCACATGTCGACAACCTCGTGTGCTAAGTCCATATATCTCATTTGTTTATCTGTCTCAGCTTTCACGAGATTCCCGTCATGCGGAACGGTGATATCAATAATCATTGTGCGGCGCTCTAATCGATCTATCACCACTATATCAGGCTTATTGTGTAAAATAGTCCTATCAGTGATGATAGATCGATCCCAGTACAACGTGATATGGTCATTCTCGAGAACTGGGTCGGGCGCATACCTGTAGTACGGTACCTCTGACTCCACAAGGTTATATTGCAAAGCAAGCTGCTGATGAATAATCTTGGCCACTTGGTTATGCCTGTGCAAGTATTCGCCGTTAGCCAGACGAGAACACCCAGAAATAATGTGCCTGAGTGATTCTCCTGGACAGTGGCATGCCCGACATATGTCAACCGTCCCGTCCTTCACAATATACTTTCGGTAGTTATTCGTCATGATAATTATTATTATTATATTTTATAGTATGGGATGGCGAAACGAGCTAAAGAGTCACCTGATGTTAACATCACTTAAGCGGTTACGTTTGCCCATAACAACTTCAATACCACCTTGGTTGTTACCTAAATGATACCGCCATATAGTCGGTTCGCCAAACTGAGACATGAAGATGGAAAGTCTTATGTAATTGTAATTTCACTTGTTTATTTTCCAGTAAGAACCAATGGCAGTGTCGGGACGGCAGTTGTATTTCCTTCGACGGCAAGTGCGACGGCATGGTAGACTGTCCCGACAGAAGTGATGAGACGCATCCTCTTTGCAGGAAATCCAAGTAAGTTGCAATTTATACTATGTCATGCTAGATCACGAGGCAAGGGCGGATCCAGGATTAATTATATTTCCAAGGTATCGTAATAATCTCCCAGCTCCTTATTTTATTTGAATCGTCTGGGGCCCCTGTGCCCCTCCTACCTAAATGTTGTAACTCCATATTTTGTATGTCATGGATTTCCGCAAAGTAACGCCTGTATATTGTCACTCGTAGAGGCTCTTTGAATGCACCACACTCTTAACTCAACCCCTTACTCTTAACTAAGCCCTAAACTCTTAACTAAGCCCCCTACTCTTAACTCAGCCCTCTACTCTTAACTAAGCTCCAAACTCTTAATTAAGGCCCTACTCTTAACTAAGCCCTAAAATCTCAACGAAGCCCGAAACTCTTAACTCAGCTCCCTACTCTTAACTAAGCCCCAAACTCTTAACTCAGGTCTTTACTCTTAACTCGAACGGTTGGGGTCTCATCACAATTTGAATTTCAATTCATTTGTGGTGAAGGTTCCGACTGAACATCTGTCGACCTTCACGAAAGAAGAATTTTAGCCGAGAGGTATTATTTTCTGGCGATTCCGAGGACAGATACCCGACACCGCGAGACACACGAAGCCGATTTTGTTACCTAATGTTTAGTTATTGTTAAATAAGCCCCAAACTCTAAACCAAGCCCCAAACTCTTAACTAAGCCCAAAACTCTTAACTAAGTCCCTAACTCTTAACTAATCCTCCTTATCTTAACTAAGCCCCCTACACATACATAACGATGTTCACGAAAATCTTCCTCCTTATCAGATGTCAACCGAACTGGTTCCGCTGCACGTACGGCGCATGCGTAGACGGCACGGCGCCCTGCAACGGCATCGCCGAGTGCGCAGACCAGTCTGACGAACTGCTGCCCAAGTGTAGGAACGAGACTGATGAAGCGCAGTAAGTTTTGTTACATTTCATTACCTTAGAATTAATTGGCAGTGGTCTGGCCAGGTTTGTCGAAAGACCGGTAGCCGTTGGAGCAGACGCATCCTTGAGTGGAGACGAGCGAATCGGAAAACGCAGCGTAGGACGCCCCCCAGCTAGACCGATGACCTGAAGAATGTAGCTGGAGGGGACTGGATGCGGAAGGTTCGGAAGGTAGAACACCGACTGTTGTGGCGTAGCTTGGGAGAGGCCTACTATTTCCGGCAATGGCAATGACAGACAGCAGTGGCGAAGGGTGAATATTTTCAGAAGGGAAGCCGTAGGTACCTCAAAATCCTAAAATACCTAAGATCGCACTTTAATCAAATAAAAAAAACGATTTAGCAACTTGTTAATTTAATTTTACATTCTTATTTTGTACTTTAGAACAATAAATTAGCATAGAAATGTCGTTGATCTGTATTTAAGCAATTCCTAAAGGGAAGCCGGTGGGAATCGTGGCATATGGATCCATCGCCACTGACAGACAGCAGGTCTATTAATATAAAAATCAATTTGTATTTTTTAAAGGAGAATAGTTCTTCTAATGCTGAGAAAGATGAGCAAAAAAGCAATTTTTTTCTGAACAGGCTCAAAATATTTTTCACAGAGGCCAATTCCGATGTCTAGATGGCAGTGCCATCCCAGCTTCGGATCACTGCGACGGCAACCCGGACTGTCCGGACGGCTCCGACGAGACGGTCCGTGCGTGTGCAGCGAAGACCTGTCCCTCGTATCTCTTCCAATGCGCATACGGTGCCTGTGTGGATCAGGGAGCTGATTGTAACGGGGTTAGTAATATTTATTTATTTATATATGCTTTATTGTACACCATAAAAAACATTACATTGAATATGCATTTAAACTATTGTACAAATGGCGGCCTTATCGCGATCAGCGATTTCTTCCAGGCAACCTTAATTACTGGTTTTTTTTTATTCTTAACGGGCTTGCGTCTTGCCGCCACCTCACCTGATGTTAAGCGATGGTGCGGTCGACGATGGTGTACGATTTTTTTATT
Organism: Asteroscopus sphinx; assembly: GCA_949699075.1. Taxonomy (NCBI): domain Eukaryota; kingdom Metazoa; phylum Arthropoda; class Insecta; order Lepidoptera; family Noctuidae; genus Asteroscopus; species Asteroscopus sphinx. The sequence goes on along the minus strand of OX453030.1, from coordinate 6,965,450 downwards.
CAAAGAGCCTGTATAAGTGGCAATACTTAAGTATATCTGGGATAACTAGGCTGCCGGCCCCGCTACAGACCAGTATCATCATCATCATTTCAGCCGAAAGACGTACACTGCTGGACATAGGCCTCCCCCAAGCAGTTTGGGGGATATGCCATAATCGCCACGCTTGGCAGGTGGGTTGGCGATCGCAGTTGGTTGGTTAAATTCTCAAAGAACGTTGCTGCCCATCCCCTGGTGAATCCCTTAGTCGCCTTTTACGACACCCATGAGAAGATATAGGGTGGTGCAATTCTTTACGTCCGGCACTATACGGAACAGCTATCAGTCAGAAGAAAAGTAAGTAAAAAGTAGAATTCCGTAAAAAACGACAGATTCTTTCACCCTAGGGTTCAGCTGGTTAGCTTTAAGCTAGCTGGCTGGTTTCAAAATGTTTATAAGATTTATAAGGCTTCTGTTTTTGAGGGCGTTATAAGTTCTGCAATGATTAACAATAGGCTGACCACAAAAGAAAAAAAAAGGACATTACTGCATATGTTGATAATAACTTCATAATCTAAACATAAGTTTTGTTCTGTTTACAGCTAAAAGAATGTGCCGATGGATCCGATGAATCAGATGAACTCTGCAATAGACAGCTGCCATCAACCCCAGGAGTCACCCAAAAGTAAGTTAAGCTGATTTAAAAACTATTAAAATTATCTCTGCTTCACGAATAGAACTCGATCATTTGAAAGGCTTACGCGAAAAAAAGAGAAAAATACTAAATTTAAAAGAGTTTTGCACGCCTGTCTGCTCCATTACAGTTTTTATTCATTAAACGAATATTTCTTATCAAATTTTGACTAAAAATAAACAAGTGTAAATAAATAATTGCAATAATATTATATAAATTCATAAAAAATATAATTATAAACATTTGCATGCTATGATATAAAGCATATAGCGGAATAAGCGGACTATGAATGAACGTACCAACTACAATGTACGTGGGACACTCAGAAAGTTTTGCGAAACTAAAAAAAATTGTTCTATACGTACATATATTTTTATCAAATCTTTTCAAAGTACTTTCCACCAGCCTCTATACAAAGATTCATGCGCCTAAACCAGTTTTCAAAACACTTTTTCCAGTCCGCCGCAGACACCTCGTTTACAGCCTGCTCGAACGCAGCCAGCGCATCTTCCGGCGACGAAAATTGTATCCCTTTGAGCTGATTTTTTATTTTTGGGAATAAAAAGAAGTCACACGGTGCTAGATCAGGGCTGTAAGGAGGGTGACCCAGGAGTTTGACTGGCGTGCTGTCCAGGAAGTCCCTCGTTTTGAGTGCGGTGTGCGCAGGTGCATTGTCGTGGTGGAGCAGTAGCCCGCGGAGCCCTGTGTTTGGTCGCTTGTTGCTTATAACAGAGAAAACTTCTGGCAAACATTTGGTAGTATACCATTCGGCATTAATGCTTCTTTGATCCCGTAAGGGAATTGATACCAAGTGGCCAGTCAAATTAAAAAAGCTAGCGATCAAAATCTTACCCCCGCTTCTAGATCGCTTCACTTTGGTAGGCGTTGGCTCATTTTGAAACACCCAAACAGTCGACTGGCGCTTGGTTTCTGGGTCGTATTGATAAATCCAGGACTCATCACCTGTAACGATGTCGTAAACACGCCGAGACGAGCCTGCTTCAAATTTGTTAAGCATATCACGGCACCATTCCACCCGGGCCTGCTTCTGAGCATCGGTGAGGTTGTGCGGCACCCAGCGTGATACTATCCTCCTCACGCGAAGATGGCTGTGTAGAATCTCGTGAACGCTTCCCGATCCAATCTTCAATATGTGTTGAATCTCCTGATATGTAATTCGCCTATTGTCTTGGATTAAATTTTTCACTGCTAGCACGTTTTCTTCGGTAACAGCCGTCAAAGGGCGACCGCTTCTTTCGTCATCCCCCAAAGTTGGTCGACCGCGCTTGAATTCGTTATACCAACGATACACGGTTGCCTTGGAAGGGCCTTCATCCATGAATGCCATTTGAAGTCTATCGTACGATTCATCCGGTTTCAGGCGACACTTGAAATCGTATAAAATCATAGCTCTAAAATGTTCCCGGCGCAGATCCATATTTCAGTGAGACACAATACTTTGAATTAACTCGCAAAAAATGTGGAGGGAAATTTTGAAATTGGAACTTACTTATTTTTACTTATAAATAATCATATTTTCGAAAAACATTATAACTGGCCAGTCTCCCATATATAAAAACTTTTTTTCGCAATACTTTCTGAGGGGCCTGGTACCTATTCCTTGAAAATAAAGACATTCTATTCTAAAACCTGAGGATAACGATAATGTCCATTAATGACGTAAAAACTAATGAAGGAAGTCTTGCCAATTCTCAGTAAAGCGGTGGGGGATCATCTACCCCCGTTTTAACAGTAAGCGGTGCCCAATTGCCCATTAATAACTTGAGTACAAATGAAGGAAAAGGGTCTGGCCAAGTTTTACCAAGAGAGAGGGTGGGAGACGAAAATATTTAAAACGTCGATTTGTCAGACAGCCGAATACCTAATTAGACTCGTTCTATATGTTTCATTGAGTCATAGTCTGTCGTCAATAATTAAAACATGTACTTATCTTCATCCCCTACTTTTTCAGACCAATAGTCTCCGGCAAGTGTGTGCTGCCTCAATATCCTGAGCACGGAACATACGTTGTGGCCAACGCTCCGTACGCGACTCCCGGTCAAGGCTTCCAATCTCTTCAGCTAACCGTCACTTGTAAGCCAGGGTACGGAGTCCAGGGGTCCGAGGTTCTCTTCTGTCAGGATGGCACCTGGTCCCAATCAATCCCCAAATGTGTCCGTAAGTAAACACATTTTGCAAAAATATACTTGCTTTTGATAGGGTTTCAGTGTGGGATATTTCAAGGATCTATATTTGGTCCAATTAAAACATAATCAGTAAATTCATATGCATTGTCTAGAATTGGAAAATCCGTAAGTCCTTGAATTTCTTTATTCAAGGACCTTACAAATCTTGCAATACAAAATTGATATTTAGTTTCTCGTAAAATAATGTTATTTTTTAAGACAACGGTACTAAACGTTCCACTATCATGCAGGTCTCTGCAAGCTCGACAAAAATCCATCAGTCCAGTACCACTGTCTCGTCCAAGGTGCAATCGAAGGCCGACGTGACTGCACCGAATACGAACCTTCAGGCACAGTCGTCAGACCCGAATGTAACAGCCCTAACTACTACTCCGCCGTCACCCTTCCCTTCATGAGGTGCATCGATGGAAGCTGGGATTACGTCGCCGTCTGCACTCCAGGTTTGACCAAAAATGGAACAACTATAACTATTATTATCAAGGATCAAGTCGAAGTTTATATCAATAACTTTTTATATGCCAGTGCTGAGAAAAATACAGGGAAAGTAACTGTAGAAGTTGATACGAAGAAAAATGTTGAAGATATTAATAAAGTTGATAGTACAGTAAACCCATTAGATTATGAGATCGATGAAGATGATTGGCGTATGCTTAGACCGCAAGCAAGTCATAATAATAGTAGCAATGGGATTAATGTTAATATTTATAATAGTAGTATAGTTGTAAACCCCAGAGGAAAGACAAAATTTAATGGTAGGGCTTAGGATGAAATATGAGTTGTGGAAGCCCTTATAAAAACACAGGGAAAGTAACAGTAGAAGTTAATAGGATAAAAATGTAGAAGATATTAATTAAGTTGATAGTACAGTAAACCCATTAGGTTATGAGATCGATGAAGATGATTGGCGTATGCTTAGACCGCAAGCCAGTTATAACTATAGTAGCAATGGGATTAATATTAATATTTATAATAGTAGTATAGTTGTAAACCCCAGTGGAAAGACAAAATTTAAGGGTAGGGCTTAGGATGAAGTATGATTTGTTGAAGCCCTTATAAAAACAGGGAAAGTAATAGTAGAAGTTAATACGAAGAAAAATGTAGAAGATATTAATAAAGTTGATAGTACAGTAAACCCATTAGATTATGAGATCAATGAAGATGATTGGCGTATGCTTAGACCGCCAGCCAGTCATAATAATAGTAGCAGTGGGATTAATGTTAATATTTATAATAGTAGTATAGTTGTAAACCCCAGAGGAAAGACAAAATTTAATGGTAGGGCTTAGGATGAAGTATAATTAGTTAAAGCCCTTATAAAACACAGGGAAAGTAACAGTAGAAGTTAATTCGAAGAAAATTTTAGAAGATATTAATAAAGTTGATAGTACAGTAAACCCATTAGATTATGAGATCGATGAAGATGATTGGCGTATGCTTAGACCGCAAGCAAGTCATAATAATAGTAGCAATGGGATTAATGTTAATATTTATAATAGTAGTATAGTTGTAAACCCCAGAGGAAAGACAAAATTTAATGGTAGGGCTTAGGATGAAATATGAGTTGTGGAAGCCCTTATAAAAACACAGGGAAAGTAACAGTAGAAGTTAATAGGATAAAAATGTAGAAGATATTAATTAAGTTGATAGTACAGTAAACCCATTAGGTTATGAGATCGATGAAGATGATTGGCGTATGCTTAGACCGCAAGCCAGTTATAACTATAGTAGCAATGGGATTAATGTTAATGTTTATAATAGTAGTATAGTTGTAAACCCCAGTGGAATGACAAAATTTAAGGGTAGGGCTTAGGATGAAGTATGATTTGTTGAAGCCCTTATAAAAACAGGGAAAGTAATAGTAGAAGTTAATACGAAGAAAAATGTAGAAGATATTAATAAAGTTGATAGTACAGTAAACCCATTAGATTATGAGATCAATGAAGATGATTGGTGTATGCTTAGACCGCCAGCCAGTCATAATAATAGTAGCAGTGGGATTAATGTTAATATTTATAATAGTAGTATAGTTGTAAACCCCAGAGGAAAGACAAAATTTAATGGTAGGGCTTAGGATGAAGTATAATTAGTTAAAGCCCTTATAAAACACAGGGAAAGTAACAGTAGAAGTTAATTCGAAGAAAATTTTAGAAGATATTAATAAAGTTGATAGTACAGTAAACCCATTAGATTATGAGATCGATGAAGATGATTGGCGTATGCTTAGGCCGCAAGCAAGTCATAACAATAGTAGCAGTGGGATTAATGTTAATATTTATAATAGTAATATAGTTGTGAATCCCAGTGAAAAAGCATTTAAGGGTAGGGCTTAGGATGAAGTTTGTTGTTGAATCCCACAAGGTTACAATCCTATTTATTACTATACATAAGAATGTATATAAGTTCCTTTAGGCACATTAGTTGCTCCTTGCCATTCTTATTTTACGGCTTATATTGTTTTATTAAATTGTACTATTTTCATTATTTTATTAGGAATCGGTATAATTAATTGTTTTAGGATTTTCATCTCTTTACATTTTAAATCATACTACACTATCACTCTTTTCTTCCTTTGTTCTCTTGTTGGGAATCTCTTCATTTATATTTAAATATAGATAAAAATCTGACGCGGGCCTTATCATTCTAACTTAATTATCAGGCCAACATCGGACTCAGCTCTATTAACGAGAGCTTACGTAAGAATCACGTAGTGGAATTCTTCTAAACTATTTAATACTTTGCCTCTGTTTTACTTAAATTTCGATATCTTTATTACACAAAGCATTGTTTACCTTTTATATTACTTCAAACAAGCATATTATTGGTTGGTTCAAACAATACTATTTTATTTAATTAACTACTTAATTTTCTCGGGACCTGCTACGCGATTCAGAACCACACGATAACCAGTTGTCGATCGGTTCGGTTTGTTATCTCGTTTCGTCTTATGATTCACGCAACGAGATAAAAAGAGATAACAAACCGAATCGATCGACAAGAAAGAAAGAAAAATAGTTTATTGTCACAGTTAACGACGCGCAACATTTAAAACACAGTGATGAACACAAGCAGGCAACTTATAGGTGGGGTTACATAGAAAGTAAAAACAAAAGACACATAGGTAGAAAATTAAGAAAGGACAGTCGATACAAAATATAAGAAAAGTATAGTTGACCGCATGACAGTGGCAACACCCGAGTCTGAAAACCGCCCTTACTGCCTACGAAATAAAGGCGCCGCCATAGCCAAACTGTTACCATTGACGTACGGTCGACCGCACCTAAAATTACATAATAAAAATAAAATATCTTCGTTAGTTCTCAAGACAACCGGCCAATTGCACGCCGTAGCCGCGACAATGAGGTTCCCACTCAGCATGTTGCTGTGTAACAGACAACTTGTTATCGTGTGGTTCTGAATCGGGGGGCTGTTATTCTTGTATCGTCGATATGAATATTGACAGCTAGACGATTCTGTTTGAATGGTTTGAAGCGTCATCTTTTGTTTTAATAATATTAAGTTTTATATTTTACATGAAAGATGTCACCACTTACTTACGAGATTATTTCGAAAACAACCAAAGAATCAGTCAGTGGTGCCGATTCTCTTGTCACAAAATTCTCTAAACTAGACTAAAAATCACTTAAATTTAGTTTAGTCCTGTCAAATGACGTTTTCTATTCTGAAATTCACTTTAAAACTAATTTTTGGTTTGACAGGACCAAAATTAGTTTAGTTATTCAACTTAGTAAAAATTGACATTTTGCTATTCTGTAATTGACGTTTTTCACCTAATATTAGAAATGTCAACCTAAATCCGACTATTTTTAGAAGGCATCAAAATACATGTCGACTATAATTAGTTATCAACAACTAAAATTGCAAAGCTTATTTTATTCATTTTTATAGTTTTTAGGTAGTTTAAAATAAATAATGGATGCCTACTATGTGGTTGCAGCTGTTGTAGATTCAGCAGAAAGGTAAATTGTTCATAGAAATATACAATGAAATTTATAATTTCGATAAGAAGAGGTACCTATATAATAAAGGATGGGAAAAAAAATCTATGTGACATTCAATTCTATCATTTTATGCTAATATGTGTCCCTAAAAAGCCTGAATTCACAAATTTTCCCTCTTTTAGCTTATATTCTAATTTATTCAACTTTTTTGAAAAATTTCGTGGCCTGGGTGCTAGATCTTTTTAACCACGTCTTTAAAAAGGGAAATTCCAGCTTTTTAAATTAAAGAAATAGTTTATTATTGTGATTGCCCATGGAATTCAAAGGTCCTTGCATTTTTTGCAAATAGCTCTGTTTCTCGTTGTTTAAGATATACATATGATACGCTGCAATAATAACAATATATCTCCTATGATAGGTACTCTTAGGCCCGTATTACAGAAGGTTCCTCAAGTACAGTTTAAACTCCAATCACCTGATCACTACTTAAGGATAGAATCGTTACATGAGTATCGGTCTTATTCCAGAACGGTAATTATTATAAACTTTAATTCAACAACATAACACACGAATTTGACCTGAATTAAAATAGAAATCTCTACTCAAGCGTAGTCTAGACCACACCAGAGTGATTGATTACAGATCAAATCTGTAATCAATAAATCTCTGCTTGAGGAACGTTCTAAAATCAAAGCTCAACTCAAAACTAGTTTTAAACAGTAATCAACGCTTGAGTATCGTTCTGTAATACGGGCCGTAGAAAATAATAACCTAGTTCTTTAATCTGATCACATTATTCCAATTTATATATTTTATTGAAAATATAAAACAAAAATGTACTTTATTTCGTGACATGATTTTTTCTTCTTAATTTTAATGATAAACTAATAATTCCAAATATAATTATTATTTAATTTCCTTCTGTTTTTGTGAACTTTCGGTCATTCCATTCACTCTTTAATAATTTTTTCAAGATGTACTGGTAACACCGCCAATTCAACTTAGATGCGTCAAACTCAATTATTAGAGCTGTCAACAAGTTTTCTAAAATAAGAAAAAGATAAACACAGAATAAGTTTTATGATTTTCTAAACTAAAATTTGTAAATTTTAGTTATAGTTAGGTTTAGGTGGGTGTACAAGAGAATCGGCACCAGTATTTAGTTTAATTTACAAACTACAAAATAGAGATTATAATACGTATCACAAGATCAGTGCCATGAACGAATAAAAAAGGCGGACGGAATCTCGCTAAACAATAAGTAAGCACCCATAGTAAGACAGCTCGCTTAAAAGTACGGGTTGGCACGCACACATTCACATCCACAGTAAGACAAAAAACCGATATTACGCAACAATTATCGTGTGACGGTAGTAATTGTCGTGGTGCCATAAATAAAATAACAATACATGCCGAAATTTTTGTCGCTTCTTTCCCGAAATGGGGTCATTGTACTCCTCATTATGAACAACTTTTAAATCGCGAAAAAAAATCTGTTGGTCCCTACTTTTGTGTTAACTTCTTCTTCTATCGTGTCGACATGAGCTACATAATGATAATAGCTCATGCCGTGGGGAAAAGATTAGCCAGTCAGCAGGTTGGTAGCGGGGCTGACTGCCCAGGGTACGCCGGACGATCAATTAAATATCGTCACTCGTGGTGGCTCTTTTAATGCACCCTGACAAACTTAAATCGATAAAATGTAGGGACCACGCGATTTCAGGTTTGGTCCCAAAGTAAAAGTTGTTCATAATGTTGAGTAAAATGACCCCTTTTCGGGAGAGTTGCGATTAAAATTTCAGCATGTATATATCTGGTGTGTTAAAATGCTGTCGAAATTATAGTGGGTTTAGGAAAAAATTAATTGCTTCAATATTTTTTTTTCGAGATTACGTTCTCCTTTTTTTATTCGTCCGAGATCAGTGATTAGTTTGTAAAATAGAGATAGGTAGGTATTATTAGATAATACAATTTCATGTTAACAGGATGGACACACTAGCTTAATTTGTTATATTCTTTGTTTTTGCAATAAATTAATTTATATCTCAATTATGTTGTTTAATTTCATCCTAACCCTCCATCCTATTAACATTGCCTTGTAGATAATTAAAATAACATTAATTCTATTCATGTTCAATAGATGAGGTACAAAATAACCAAATTAGAAATTCGTAGTCATATTTGGAAAGCTTATTCAAGAAATGCTATCGAACAACTTTTAACGGGGTCAACCCAGAAATCGCGAAAAATAAACCAGCCCCAGTTGCTATGAAACAGCTGATTTTTAGGGTTCCGTACCCAAAAGGTGCCAAACGGGACCCTATTACTCTAGCTACGCTGTCCATCCATCCGTCCGTCCTTCCATCCGTCCGTCCATCTGTCCGTCACAGGGCTGTATCTTTTGAACGGTACTAGATTGTACTAGGTAGCCGGTTGACATTTTCTCAAATTATTCTTTTTTTTTTTATCAAGACAAATACTAAAAAAAAAAAAACTAAAACCAAAGGGTTTAAGGGTTAAACCCCCTTTGGTTTCAGACTTTTTTTATTTTCCTTTTGGACCATACAAGAAACCTCGAAAAACATGCATTTTTTTATCGTTTTTGTTCCTGCTCTATCGTCAAAACGGTAGTTTATACCAGCTTCAAACTTGGTCTGATTATATATCATACTATGTTGTTTAGCAAAAAATACTAAAAATAGGGCAAACATAGACAAATGTTGTGGTACCTTCGTAAGAAAGAGATGCAAAAATTCATATTTTGCGCAAGGTGCGTTGATGTCTTTTCATGAACACTCATCAGTTTCTATGGGGTACCAGGTCGATGGGCGGTACGGAAACCTTAGTGCGTGAGTCCGACTCGCACTTGGCTGGTTTTTTTGTGTATAAGTGGGTAAGTACTTATAAATAATAGCTGATCAAAAGCGATATAGTATTGTATGAAATCAAACTTGTGAATATAGTAATAAAACGCCAGTTTATGCTTTTCTCTTCCTACAAAATAAGGTTTGGGGGGCGCAAAATTCAAATCGTGCTCTGATAAGTTTTAAGGGTGCAAAATTCAAATCGTGCCTTGGGCGTAAGTTTTGGGGGTGCAAAATTTTGTGTTTTGGGGGTGCAAAACTCTGTGTCTGAGGGGTGCAAAATTCAAATAAGCTCTGGACGCTCATGGCCTTAGCTACGACATTGTTTATGGAACATCTCTCTAGCAGACGTCGACAACAAAAAAAAACCCAGTTTTGACTAGGAGTACAGGAGACTAGCAGTGGCTTTGACAGTACATCTTTGCCTTCAGAAACTACAAGCATAAAGGATTGTTCCTTCAAAGAGTTCCTTCTTCACAGAGTGTGGTCGAGTAACTCCTGAGGGTGTGGACCTGATCATTGACGGCCGGCCTGCCAAGAGGGGTGAGCTGCCGTGGCATGTCGGAATCTACCGGACGACCACCAGGCCTTACATGCAGATCTGCGGAGGATCCCTTGTCACCAATACTGTTGTCATATCTGGTGAGTACATTCTACATTACACACATACATATAGGCGTCTCTCAAAACCAAGAGTCCTTCCTGTCATCATTAGATAAAAAAGATTCATCATCAGTCCTGGACATAGGCACAGAATACCTAATAGTACTATCGTACAGAACGGCCACTCACCGCCCCCCGCCAATTTAAGATTCCTCACCCGCACTCCGCACCCACCCACGGTTTGCAGGCAATTGGATTGCAAGATTGCAATGGATGTCAATCTCCAGTCGCTATACAAGCACGCCATCTCAGATAACTACTGAGAAGCGCTTGGAACCTAGTCGGCATTACGAGCGGCGAGCATCCCTAACCTACACGTGTGTGTGCGTTCATATACAGACGTAATCTTGTGTATGTAGGTGTTGCTAGCATTTATATTGTATTGAGTGGCCGAGGTGTGACATGACCTCTCCCAAGTTGCGCCACAACACTCGGTCCTCAGCTTTCCGCATCCAGTCCCCCCCAGCTACCTTCTTCAAGTCGTCGGCCAAAATATTCATCAACTCAGCTTAACACAGTTCACTGCTGGACATAGTCCTCCCCAAGTTCCGCCACAACACTCGGTCCTCTGCCTTCCGCATCCAGTCCCCCAGCCACCTTCTTCAAGTCGTAGGCCAAAAGATTCATCAACTCTGCCTATCGCAGTCCACTACTAAACATAGAAGTTGCACCACAACACTCGGTCCTCTGCCTTCCGCATCCAGTCCCAAAAACAAAAGATCATCATCATCATTTCAGCCGAAAGACGTACACTGCTGGACATAGGCCTCCCCAAGCATCGCTACAACGACCGGTCCTGCGCTTTCCGAATCCAGCGGATTTCCGTGACCTTCACCAGGTCGTCAGTCCACCTTGTGGTGGGCCTACCCACACTGCGCCTTCCAGTACGCGTTCGCCACTCCAGAACTTTACGGCCCAATCGGCCATCCGTTCTGCGAGCAATGTGACCCGCCCACTGCCACTTAAGTTTGGCAATTATTCGAGCTATGTCGGTTATTTTCGTTCTCCTGCGAATCTCTTCACTTCTGATTTGATAAAAAAAAAGATAGCCTGATGTTAATTCACCAACATACGACAAGAAGCGCAAAAGTTTAAGCTACATGCATCCAACAGCTCTCCACAATTTTCTTGCGTTTCCACAAGTTTTTTCAAAATAAATTTTATTTTCTTTAAATAAAATGACGTTTATGTTCCCAGCTGCCCATTGCTTCTGGAACGACGTGAGCAAGCTGCAGCCTGCTATCAACTACGCTGTAGCCATCGGCAAGCTGTACCGTCCTTGGAACAATGAAAGAGATGTAGACGCCCAGAAGTCTGAAGTAAGAGCTTACAGAAGTACATATTATTCTGCTGGTGATGCTTCATATAATATAGTTAAAGAAGTCTTTGTTTTTCGCGATCACTACACATATAAAATAAAACAAGGTTGACCGGATTATATCGCGTATATTATTCAAATTTGTCTTCCTGACGTTTCGAATGCTTTGCAGCGTTCGTGGTCGCAGGAAGACTAAGGCCCGTATTACAGAACGTTCCTCAAGCGCTGCTTAAAACTAGTTTTGAGTTGGGATTTAATTTTAGAACATTCCTCAAGCATAGATTCATTGATCAGTTCAGCTGAGTACAGCTTTATTTTATACTGTCACCTGTTTCGGTTTTTGATTAGGGATTTGATCTGTAATCACTCAAGTGTGGGCGACACCACGCTTGAGTAAAGATTTCCGGCCCTGTGGTAACACCCTATTACTTCTCAACAGGTTAAAGACATTAGAATCCCGGCCCGCTTCCAAGGCAGTGCGGCTAACTTCCAGGACGATATAGCGATACTGATCCTGCAGACAGCCTTCGTTTACCACACGTATGTCAGGCCTGTCTGCCTGGACTTCGACGTGAACTTCGACAGGAGGCAGCTGCAGCAGGACAAGCTGGGGAAGGTAAGAAAGAACGCCTGAGATACGCGACTGTAAAACTGTTTCCACCTTCAAAAATCGTGTAAAAGAGCATTATCTTTCTTCATACACATAGGTTGTACTTAATAATGTTATGTATCATAAATAATTCAGATAATTCAGCTTGGTAGGCACAACTTCGAGAAAGAAGCCGACAGAAGGATCCGTTTGCGATGGGCAGCATTTGGCAAACTTCGCCGAGTCTTCTCTTAGCTTATACCGCAAAGTTTGAAGACAAAGGTCTTCAACCAGTGCGTCCTGCCTGTCATGACTTACGGCGCTGAGACGTGGACACTGACAGTTGGGCTAGTCCACAAATTTAAAGTCGCTCAGCGAGCTATGGAGCGAGCTATGCTTGGAGTTTCTTTGAAGGATAAAATCCAAAACGAGATTATTCGGAGAAGAACCGGAGTGACCGACATAGCTTGTAGGATCAGTAAGCTGAAGTGGCAGTGGGCTGGCCATGTCTGTCGAAGGACCGATGGTCGCTGGAGCAGACGAGTCCTTGAGTGGAGACCGCGAATCGGCAAACGCAGCGTAGGGCGCCCCCCCGCCAGGTGGACCGACGACCTAAAGAGCGTGGCTGGGGGGGACTGGATGCGGAAGGCAGAGGACCGAGTGTTGTGGCGCAACTTGGGAGAGGCCTATGTCCAGCAGTGGACTGCGATAGGCTGAGTTGATGATGATCATAAATAAATAAATGAATATTTTTGGGACATTTTTTACACAGCACCATCTAGTCCCAAACTAAGCAGAGCTTGTACTATGGGTACATAACATCATAACATCACGCCTGTATTTCCCCGAAGGGGTAGGCAGAGGTGTAATAGTACACCCACATTTCGCCAGTTATGTTATAGTCCCATGTAATAGGGGGCGAGCCTATTGCCATTGACCGGGCACAAATCCAGACTCCGGGCTGCTACTGAGAATTTTCTATCCATGAATTGTCCATTATTAAAATGATATTTCACCCGAAACTATCCATAATCTTCTGAGAAAACTTCATTCATATCTCTCTACCCTGTATACTAATTGCTTTGTTAGACTGTACCTAGTGTTGGACTTGTCGTTGTCGTAAACACAATTACAAGTACCTACACTTTATCGTGGTGACGTTTTTGGGTTTGATTTTGTACAAGACCGTGCGCCTATAATATATTTGAACGAAGCTACTACCCCAGTTTTAATTTTAATGCTCATTCTTATTTACCCACGCTTTGAAATTTCTAGGTTGCCGGCTGGGGCCTCACAGCGGTAAACGGCATGGCCTCTCAAGTTCTGAAGGTGGTGGAATTACCATACGTGAACATCGAGCAGTGCATAGCAAACTCGCCGCCTGGATTCCGGGAGTACATCACTAGCGATAAGATATGCGCCGGCTATACGAATGGTAAGTACTTATGGTAAGCAGAAATAAGATTTTATCCTCGCTGAGCAGACGGTCAGGGAACGTACCCGTACTACGTGACCACGTGAACCGTTCACCGTTCAGGGGCAGAGGGAAGGGAGGTCTTCAAAATACCACGCTTGGTCACGGGGACTTCGGTTTTCTAGGAAAATTGTACAAAATCCACAACACGATTTTTGCGAATTTTCCCGCCAACCCAAATTAAACTAGGTATTCAATATAGCCACAATAAGATATAGCCACATATATATAGATATAGCCACAATATAGCCAAGACCATGATATTTAAGACCTGCTGTCCTATATGGATCGGAATGTTGGGCTACGAAAGGAATTAATTAAAGGCAAGTGCATGCAGCTGTGATGAGAATGTTAAGAGGAATGTGTGGTGTAACGAGAATGGATAGGATAAGGAATGAATACGTAAGAGGGAGTCTGAAAGTAGCGCCAGTGACAGAGAAGTTAAGTAGCAACAGACTGTCATGGTATGGACATGAGGAGGAGTGAGGAGCATGTTACGAGGAAAATTTTAAGTATGAATGTTGATGGCTATAAGAAAAGAGGCAGACCGAAGAAAATATGGATGGATTGTGTGAAAGATGAAGTAACTGGGTTGCGGGGGTCTGATGGCAGTCGCTCCGTGTAAAATACTGATGTTCAGCCGCATCTGGCTAGACTGGAAGCCGACCCCAATATAATTGGGAAAAGGCTCGGAGGATGATGATGTGTGAAAGATGATTTGAATAGAAAGAAAGTGAACACGGAGATGACGGCTGATAGAGATGTATGGAAGAAAAAAACATGCTGCGCCGACCCCAAATAAATTGGGATAAGGGCAGGAGGATGATGATTCAATATAGCCACAGTTAAAAATTCTACCCGTATTCCCAGGTACGGCGCTATGCAAAGGAGACAGTGGTGGCGGGCTGGCGTTTCCCGAACCTGAACGAGGCACCGACCGCTACTACCTTAGGGGTATCGTGTCCACTGCCCCTAACAATGAAGACCTTTGCAACGCACACACACTGACGACATTCACGCAGATAATAAAACATGAACATTTTGTTAAAGAGTATCTGTAGGATTCAAGACTTTAATATAGATTATAAGTGACAATAAGTAAATGGTTGTGATGCAATGAATTGATTGATATTTGTGTTAAATAAATGTTTAATACTTTTTGTATTTAAATGAACACGAGAGTTTATTTTTATTGTGACTGGTAATTCCAAACTCCTTTTTTTACCACCTAAATAATCGTCGACTGCGTCGTTGGTCTAGTTGTTGGTGTAGGTTGCAAGCGCGACTGCTGAACGTGGGGTCCTCGATTCCCGGGTCGGGCAAAGTGTTATTGGTTTTTTTGTTATGTGTTATGTTGTTCATTAGGAAATTCTCACGGAGTATGGATTTGTGCCCGGTTAATGGCAATAGGCTCGCCCCCTATTACATGGGACTATAACATAACTGGCGAAATGTGGGTGTACTATTACACCTCTGCCTACCCCTTCGGGGAAATACAGGCGTGATGTTATGTTATGTTCTAAATAATCTTGAAAATTATTCTAATATTTTTAACGCATTTACGCATGCAAAGCGAAATCTAACGATTTAAATTGTGGAAAGAAAAAATCGCTCACGAGCAGGATTCGAACCTCCTGGCTCAGTACGCCAGTGCTTTAGTCACTAAGCTACCGTGAACACCGCTCGTGTCAAAGGCCGCGTTCAGTAATATCGCTCGATGACGGCGGACGACTCCCGGAGCGTTCGTTTGTATGATCGCTCTGAGATCCGTATTACAGAACGATCCTCAAGTACAGTTTGATCTACAATCAACTGATCAATTTGAGTATCACTCTTATTCCAATACGGTAATTATAAACTTCAATTCAACAACATAGCACACAAAATATAACCTGAAATAGTAAAGAAATCTCTACTCAAGTGTGGTCTCGACCACACCTTGAGTGATTACAAATCAAATCTCTGCTCAAATACCGAAACAGGTGATAGTATAAAATAAAGCTAAATTCAGCTGAACTGTAATCAATGAATCTATGCTTGAGGAATGTTCCAAAATTAAATCCCAACTCAAAACAAAGCTTGAGGAACGTTTTATAATACGGGCCTGAGTAACTGAACGACAAAAGTACGCTCCGGGCGTCGTCCACGGTCGTCGGGCGATAATACTGAACGCACCCAAGTCAAATGATCAAATCTACAGTGCTGCCAATCAGAGGGAAATTCCCCGATTGGCGGGGAATGAGTGGCATGTGCGGGGAGAGTGCGGAGTTTCGTCTAAAAGCGGGGAGTTCCGGGGAATGGACAAATCAACATTTTACCGTTTTTTTTAAACGCCTCGATTTTTTTATCAAACAAAATGGTTGTCTATGTTGTTGAAGGCAGAAGAGGGGAAAAAATAACCATCTATTTTTACATCAAATGTATTTTATATATTTTATTTGAATTTATTTTTATATATTTTTATTTACTTGAATTTTGATGAGATTTTATTGATTATGATCTAAATTCTATAATAATTGATTACCTATCGTTGAAGTTCAAAGTCGCTCAGCGAGCCACGAGAGAGCTATGGAACCGGAGTGACTGACATAGCTTGTAGGATCAGTAAGCTGAAGTGGCAGTGGGCTGGCCATGTCTGTCGAAGGACCGATGGCCGTTGGAGCAGACGAGACCTTGAGTGGAGACCGCGAATCGGCAAACGCAGCGTAGGGCGCCCCCCTGCCAGGCGCGGTTCTAGGGGGAGGGTCACAGGGGTCATGACCCCCCCCCAAAAACCATCCAAGCTGTACCTCAAAATTATCCTAACAACTAAACAAGAAAGATTAAGTGTTATTTGAAATAATGAGTTGTCAACTCGTACTTAAAAAAATACTTAACATTATTTTGGAATTTTGTGTAAGTACCTACTAAAGTTCAATTTACAGCATGGGTAATGGGTATTATTTTGAAGCTTTGGAGGTGAAAAAATAATTAAAAATGAAAATTTCGCGCTCTGTTGTGCTACATTTTTATATTAAGAGGTATATCACTCGGCGTGCATAATAAATGGAATTGAAAATGGTGGCATTTTTATTCTGTGTCTCATGCTCACACAATACTGTGAGCGAGGGGAAAATACAAATGCCGCCATTTTCAATCTAATTCTTTATCTGCACAAGTAGTACATAGCCTAAAACTCCAAGAAATACACTTAAATTGAAGTCAACTTTTCGCATGATTATGTAAAATTTCGCGCTCGCTTCGCTCTCGCTTGTTCGCGCCGATAGTTTCTTCTTTATCAGCGCGCATTTTGGAAGTAACTATTCTGTTGCATATTATACTTACTCCAAAAATTTTTGTTGTCGTTGTTGCGTAAATTAAAAAAATAAAACAGGTTTTGCTGGTACATTTGGACCTTGAAACTGTACGTAAGCCAAGCTGACCCCCCCCCCCCAAATCTTGGGCTGGAACCGCGCCTGCCCCCTGCCAGGTGGACCGACGACCTAAAGAACGTGACTGGGGGGGACTGGATGCGGAAGGCAGAGGACCGAGTGTTGTGGCGCAACTTGGGAGAGGCCTATGTCCAGCAGTGGACTGCCATAGGCTGAGTTGATAACGTTGATTTATACAACTGTAAATGAAAAAATTATAGAAGGGTAAGCTATATCTGTTGATAATATAACAATTAACATTAAAAAAAAAAAATTTTTTTGTGTCATCGGCTCATCGGTGAATTTGCGGGGAATTGATAAAAGAGCAGCGGGGAAAAGCGAGGAATCAAGCAAGCTTAACGTGGCGGGGAATTGAAAAATTAACATTGGCAGCACTGCAAATCTATCAAATTTAAAGGGTTGGCGGGAAAATTCGTAAAGATCATGTTGTGAATTTTTTATTATTTTCCAAAATTTGTGTTTCTTCGAGTAATTAATGTGTAATAATGGTGGATTATTAAATGTTAAGTGCTCGTTAACGTGTGCAAGTGTGGATAAATGGTACAAAGTTGAAAAACATGACTTTCGTATTATCTCATCATCCCCTCAGAAACCTAGTAAAGTTTCCATCACTTTACTAGGATACAAGTATAATATGTTCAATGATTACGACTGAAGGACAAGTATCCATGGTCAAGAATAAATTAAAAAAAAAAAAAAAAAAAATCAAATTTAAAGGGTTGGCGGGAAAATTCGGAAAGATCGTGTTGTGGATTTTGTATTATTTTCCTAAATTTGTGTTTCTTCGAGTGTTAATGTGTAATAATGGTGGATTATTAAATATTAAGTGCTCGTTAACGTGTACATGTGTGGATAAATGGTACAAAGTTGAAAAACATGACTTTCGTATTATCTCATCATCCCCTCATAAACCTAGTAAAGTTTCCATCACTTTACTAGGATATAAGTACAATGTTAATATGTTCAATGATTTCGACTGAAGGACAAGTATCCATGGTCATGAATAAATTAAAATCAAATTTAAATGTCAATGTCAATTGCGACGAGATAGTGTCAACATTAGATTGAAGATTTTTACGATTTTAAATCAATTGTTTTTCTTATGGAAATGTAAGAATTAAAAGAGAATAATGGAGGAAAATAAAGTAGAAACGAACGTTGATAGCAAGCGCAAGTTTCCGATCAAGAAATTCGCCAAAGGATGTGTTATCGCCGTAATAGGTAACTTGAGATTATTTCCATTTTTTTTATTTAATGCATAATAAATACGGAAATACTTCTACAGATTTATACAGATACATAGATTACGTAATTTTACTCATCAATGTTCAACAAACATCGCATTTTTTACTTATTTACCTTCGTTTTAACTACAAATTTTATCTGGCGAATTAATTAAAGTTATGCTTAGGCCACGCTTATTTATTTCATAAGAAATTAATTATTTTTAAAACGTACATCTAAATGTGTTGTGTTTCTGATAAAGATCAACATTCAGTAATTAAATTCCTTTGCATTATGTTTATGAATTATTGTTATGTGAAAATGTTGGCCATAAATGAATGATACCCCTAAGGCGACACTCTGACCGATATTACAAAGATATTTGTCTGAGTACTGTATTTTATACAGCCAAGACAACTGTCAAACGTGACATCATACGCAAATATGTAGCGGTATGTAACTTAGCTTCGAACCGGTTCAAATATGCAGATCAATGAGCTTGAGCTGTTGAGTTGCAGCTCAATGAAAAATTATGCAGCTCACAGCTCCAATAAAAGTATCTATCTGTGTCGCTATTAGCAATAAGACTACCAATGTACCCTTATTTTACATGTTAGTACTAAGTTTAATAATATTTATGGTGTACAATAAAGAATATTCTATGATTGTATCTATCTATTAACATTGTTCGTTGCATGAGAGATTAAAGATGTCCATATGAATAAAAATCAATTGGAACCGGAGTAGAGAGGCACAAATTGAGCATATCTGTGAGCCGGTTCACAGCTCCTGTTCACACATGTGAACCATGAGCTAAGCTGCAGCTCACATATTTTTGTTGAGTTACCCATGTCTTCAAATATGTATTCACATAAACTGACAAAATGCAGGGAACACCACACAATGACCCCTTAAGAGGTTTTCAGTTATTTCAATAACATGTTGTATAGGATTGAGAAGCCTAGTTCGCCTGTGATTGCTGGAAATCTGTGAGGGTGGTAGCTGCCACACAAAGCTTGTCTTCTCATATGCACTTATCGTTGTTTCCAAAGCTCCCAGTGTCCAAATAATAGCAGAATCAGCCCATTACTATCCCACGGCTAGGCACAGGCCTCTTCTCAGACTGAGAATGCCTTAGTCCACCACGCTGGGCTGGTTAGTGGACTACTGTGTAGTGGTATGTAACCCACACAGGTGACACATGCACACAATCAACCGTCCCGTCATCGTCCCTCCGCCAATCGGAACGTCACTCAGCCAGCGAGCGGCACCAATCATAAGGAATCATACCACCGAACTTTTGAGCCGGCCAATCATAACGCGCCGTCCGCCCCCCTGACCCCACCAACGTTTTACGACTGCGTTCGAATACAAAACTTTGTTTATGCGGAGTCTTGAAGCTTACTGGTCTGTGAGTTTACGAGATGAGTCACGCTCAGAGAGTTGCATACTGGGGCCTTACTCTCGACTGGATCGATCGGATTCGAGTTTGACTGTCAAATTATACTGCATTTTTCTAGGAATTGACATTAACTCAATTTGCTTCAGAGCTGGAACCAGTCGGGAGTAAGGCCCCTGAACTAGCCCCTGATTGTGTCACTCGCGTCGCTCATATTGTATTTACATATTCTTAATTTTGTTAATAGTAACTTCCTTATTAAATTAACTTCATAATTCAATGGACATTTATTTTAATAGTAGAACCTATCCATGTCCCAACAAAAGTTCTATAACTGCACTACTGCACACACCATCAAGATATTTTTGGAGCTCAAAAATTTATGAACAAAATTTTCTTTCAGCATTCTCCCTCGGATTTGTCCACTACCGCTACGTCTCCCACCTTTTTGAGAATGACCGCAACTTCTCCTACCTCTCTGAGTTAGAGAGAGAAATGTCTCTACGTACGGAGATGGGTTTCTATTACTCCTACTACAAGACTATTGTGGAGGAGAGACCGTTTATTGCAGGGATATCAAAGTTGATGTACGATAAATTGGTGGAGTATCCGAAAGATGTGAATGCATTCAACAGGTTTAATATACATCCCGAGGTATGCTACAACTTATTATATTTTTTAGTTAAATGGCTTTTAGATGTTCACTTATAACATTGCTGTTCAGTGAAAGGTAGCCCTTTTTTTTTGAGGCAGAGTAAATTCCTATCTCATGTCACGCCATCCGGGGAGGTAGCGTGGATTATGTGGGGCTCGCACCCACTAAAAACTCCTTGGTGGATGAGCCACGAGAACTGCAATGCATGGCATTCGCGACCTATCCAGCGTAGCCCATTTTTGGGTCCCTCTTCCTATAATGACGCTCCTTAGGCGATGTCCGAGCACACTTGGGACATCACCACAACCCAAAAGCCGTGCAATGCGAACGCCTGACTCCCCAGTCTATCATCCGCTGGCCTCTGTTAGGGCGGTATCATGGAACGGGTCAGGGAAGACTCCTTCGCTGATCCAATCCGCCGCAGGAGATCGCCGCAGGCGGTTTTACGCCGAACAATGAAGGGAGTCTGCCTCTTCTTTGCAAAAAGTAAAAGGCACCTTAAAGACATCACACTTTCCGACAAACATTTAATCAGTGGCGGCCCATGGGTAGGACGAGAGGAGCAACCACTCTAGGCACCAGATGGAATGGGGTGCCAAATAATTCCTGTAACAATTACATTTTTGATAATTCAACAGAAATGTAGTATACGATTAAAGGGTGCCGAAAGGCAATTTCGCTCTGCTTCGGGCGCCAAAAGACAATTTCACTCTACTCTGATAAAAGGCTGGGGCCGCTGCCACTCCTCGGTCACTCAATACAATATAAATGCTAGCACCACCTACATACACAAGATTACGTCTGCATACGAACGCACACACACGTGTAGGTTAGGGATGCTCGCCGCTCGTAATGCCGACTGGATTCCAAGCGCTTCTCTTTAGTTCTCAGAGATGGCGTGCTTGTATAGCGACAGGCGATTGACATCCATTGCAATATTGCAGTCCAATTGCCGTCAGACTGCGGGTGCGTGCGGGGCGCCGGTGAGGAATCTTAAATTGGCGGGGGGCGGTGAGTGGCCGTTCTGTACGTTAGTACTATTAGATATTCTGTGCCGCTGCTGCATTTCGTAGCCATATTTATTACAAAGTCTGTCAAATAGTTTATGAAGCAATCTACATTATTAGAACAATCTTTTCAAGGCTGGGACTGAAAATAAATAATTTGTTTTTAATAATTTTCATCTCACTTCCAGGTGATGATCGGAGCCCTGTACCGGTATTTGGAGCCCTATCTCAACACCACCACGTACCGACAATGCCATATGGTGGACCGGGGCGAAGGCCTGGCGCCAGTTCAAAGTTGCGTTGGGCTAGGCCAGCCCATCTTCTTCTATCTGGAAACAATATGGTGGTTAGCTGGGTTGACCGTAGCTGTTCTGTTTTTATATGCTGCTACACTAAGGTAATTGGCAATTTTTTTTTATAGTAGATCTTGAAATAAAAAATATTATTTTTATGGAAACCACATCGATATTATAAGTAGGTACTCATATACATGATGAAATTTTAATCGCTTAGTTCCCGAAAAGGAGTCATTGTACTCATCATTATGAACAACTATGGGACCAACACTGAAATCGCGAAAAAAAATCAGATGGTCCCTACATTTTATCGATTTAAGTGAACACAAATGGGACCGGAGGGACCAACTGATTTTTTTTTCGCGATTTCAGAGTTGGTCCCATAGTAAAAGCTGTTCATAATGATGAGTACAATGACCCCTTTAAGGGAATAAAGCGATTAAAAATTTAGCATGTATATCTAGTGATTTAAATTGTGGAAAGAAAAATTCGCTCACGAGCAGGATTCGAACCTGCGACTCCTGGCTCAGTACGCCAGTGCTTTAGCGACTAAGCTACCGTGAACACTGCTCGTGGTATCGAAATTATCCTCCACTATGGTACGTCTTTGGGTGACGTCAGCGATATCTTATTAAGAAACAGTGTTTCTTAACCGGCTCGAGTAACTTTGCAGTTAATTCAAAGTCGTATAGATATGCCTACCCTTACATTTTTTTTTTGAGCTAAAGGTCCACCTAATGTCAAGCAGTAATTTTTGCTCATAACAACTGCAATACCACCTAAGATGTTGCTTAAATGGTAATGTAAATCCCGTTCGCAATACTAAGACATGTATATGGAATGTCTCAACATAACATAACATAAAATCACGCCTGTATTTCCCCGAAGGGGTAGGCAGACGTGTATATAGTACACCCACATTTCGCCAGTTATGTTATAGTCCCATGTAATAGGGGGCGAGTCTATTGCCATCAACCGAACACAAATCCATGCTCCGGGCTGCTACTGAGAATTTCCTAATGAAAAAACCCAATAACACTTTGCCCGACCCGGGAATCGAACCCAGGACCCCACGCTCAGCAGTCGCGTTTGCGACCACTAGACCAACGAGGCAGTCAAAGCAAGTCGAGGCGTGGAAAGTCTCATGTGATTGTAATGTCACCGGCCAAATCCTCCTCCCCCAAAGTCATAGTCGACTTCATGATTGACTTGCAGCTTGGGGTAGTGCTGTAATGCTGAAAGAGGCGTCACAATAGATCTTACCAGGTCGCAGTGGCTTAAGGGCGTTCAAGACCCTACCTCTTTCCTCAAATAATAATATATCTAGTCTGTTTTATGGCATAAGATGGCGAAACAAGCGAAAGGCCCACCTAATGCCAAGCAGTAACTTTTGCTCACAACAACTGCAATACCACATAGGCTGTTGCGTAGCCCGTTCGCCAAACTAAGACATAAAGATGTAAAGTCTCATATTATTTTAATGTCACCGACATCCGTACCCTTCACACCGAAACACAGCAATGTAAGCATCACTGTTTGGCGGCAGAAATATGAACGGTCGTAATGCTTCTCTGAACAAGCTCTTTCACAAAGAGCTCAAAACAGCAGTTCCCGAGGCAATGATGCAGCGGATGAACTGGCCAGAAGGGGATCGAGTATGGTAGTCGTGGGACCTGAACACATAGTGCCACTCCCCTTTGAATACTTACGCAACTTGGTAAGGAAACGCACCAAGGACAAACACTACAAACTATGGAAAAACCATGGTGAGTGCAGGCAGGCCAAGGAGGCACTTCCCATAATCGACGGCCGGTTCACGAAACAGGCCCTCCGATTGTCAAAACAACAGCTGCTATAACTGGCCACGGGTCCTTTAACAAACATCTTTTTGTCATAGGTGTTACGGACAGCCCACTGTGCAGCGCCTGCATGGTGGAGGACGAGACAGCAGCCCATGTGCTTCTAGACTGCCCTGAGGTCGCCACATACAGGGCCAAGGACTTCGGTAACCCAGGTACCCTCAGAGAGATCACCAGCAACACCAAGGCGTTGCTGGCCTTTTTCGAGGAGTTAGGGTGGATCGAGTAAGTTCTCACCCGTACGCAAAATACACGCTTGGACGTGGAGTTGCGGAACCAGCCCGTTATACTATACTATACTAAAGAGCTCAAAAATACACGCTTGGACGTGGAGTTGCGGAACCAGCCCGTTATACTATACTATACTAAAGAGCTCAAAAAAAGAAAACTGAGTTAAGTAAGTCGTAAAAGCTTTTACTTCGATTTGTCACCAACTCAGCCTATCGCAGTCCACTGCTGGACATTAGGCCTCTCCCGAGTTGCGCCACAACACTTGGTCCTCTGCCTTCCGCATCCAGTCCCCCCCAGCGACCTTCTTCAGGTTGTTGGTCTACCTAGCTGGGGGCGCCCTACGCTGGGTTATTTTATTTTATTTTTATAGTATAGAATGGCGAAACGAGCTAAAGGCCCACCTGATGTTAAGCGGTTACCTTTGCCCATAACAACTGCAATACCACCTAGGCTGTTGCCTAAATGGTACCGCAAGTCGGTTCGCCAAACTGAGACATGAAGATGGAAAGTCTCATGTGATTGTAATTTGTTTGTCGATTCGCGGTCTCCACTCAAGGACTCTTCTGCTCCAGTGGTCATCGGTTCTTCGACAGACATGGCCAGCCCACTGCCAGCTTACTGATCCTACAATTGACCTGACTGCTTACTTTGACTTGTGCCACTTTTGAATTACAGTGAGAGCCTACTGGGTGGCTTTCTGGCAGTGGCCCAGTACTTCGCGAACCATTCCGAGTGCACTCGAGTGCAGTGGGCTCCTAATGAGCGGGAGAACCTAGCCGCGCCACTCCTGCTGCTGCAGGCCTGGCTGGTCTCCATGCAATTGAGAGATAAACAACGGAGGACCACTTTTCAGTTACAGGTAAGACATAGTATAATACATATGGGATATTTACTATTTGGGGATGGAATAAAAAAACACTGACAGACAGACAATGATAAAAAAAATATGTGTGCTGGGACACATAGTAAAAGTGAAACTTCAACGGACAAGTGGAAAAACGAATCGCAACGTACAAGTGGAAAAACAAATGGCAACGGACAAGTGGCAAAACGAATCGCAACAAAATTTTAATTTGAAGTTTTACGGGCGGATTGTTAATGTAGGTAGGTACTGTCCAATTTGAAAACCTGCCCGTAAAACTTCAAGTTAAAATTTTGTTGCGATTCGTTTTGCCACTTGTCCGTTGCCATTCGTTTTTCCACTTGTACGTTGCGATTCGTTTTTCCACTTGTCCGTTGAAGTTTCACTTCTACTATGTGTCCCAGCACACATTTCGTTTTTTTTTATTTAAACATATCTTATTTTATCAAACAAATAAAAAGATAAGTTCTGATGTCACCGAAAGACGTAAGTGTAAGCTAAATTCGCCATACAAGTTTAAGTCACGATAGAATATCGTTGACAGTGTAGACTTATGAAATTAGAGTCACGGGTTCAAATCCCACTAGAGCGTCTGGACTTTTTGTGTTTATTTAAGCGGCCGTAACGCTTTTTCGTGACAAAAAAAATCCTAATACCCCCCTTCTATATAGAAGTTTCACTTCAATACTGCTGATGGTATAATAAAGCTTCGGTTTAATCTTTAGAAAATTATTCAACGTCTTTACACACTTATCGTACGAATCACAGAGAAATCTTACTTCTAGCTTAACTTTTTTAAATTCATTCGCGTCATCCTTTTCACACATCATAAGCATTCATTCACTGTCTTTCTCACACCTCTACGTCTTAACATATTTTATCTCATTCACTCGGTCATGCATCATATCTCTCAATACCAATGTTCCGTTCCTAAATACATGTAACAAAATAACCCTGAAGCAGTGATAGCCCAGTGGCTGAATGCTTGCCTTCCGTGCAGGGGGTATAAGTTCGAACCTGGCCCGCACCTCTGACCTTTCGAATTTATGTGCAGATCAGAATGTGATTGTCACTTGCTTTAACGGTGAAGGAAAACATAGTGAGGAACCCTGCACTCCAGAGAGTGCTCTATACAGTTCTCGATGGTGTGTGTAGTCCGCCATCCCGCACTAGAACAGCGTGGTGGACTAAGGCCTTGACCTTCTCATTCTATGAAGAGGCCCGTGCCCAGCAGTGGGACAGTAAATTATCCATTGAAATCGGCTGGTCTGTAGGTTATTAAACATTAGTTTTTTTTTTTCCAGGTCTCAATCTTCATACTAAACTGTCTGTGTCTGCTGTTCTGGCAGTTCTCTCAGTTCATATTCCTGACTCAAACCGCCATTTTCTTCGTCATGGAACAGTTCAGAATTATTGATATCAAAGCCCTTTGCATCTTCCTGCATTCTCATTTCTGTGGCCTCCATATGGCAGTGTTATTACTACAAGGCAATGATATGCTAAAATCGTCCTTATACGCATCTTTCTTCATCATAGTTTCGGCGTACTGTTTGTTCTTTAGCTCTCTACGCATTAAGGTTCATAATCGCTTGGATTTGTTAGTCGAATTGTGGTTGATTTTTCTTCGAGTAGCTTTAGTGACTTTCGCGTCGCTTTATTTGAAGAAAGTGATTAGTAATTTTTTAGAGGTACAAGAAGATTCACATGTATGGGATATTTTGTACTCAAAATTCACGAATTACGATTCTTTTCATACTTTAATTTATACTTGTTCTGAAGCTTTTGACTTCCTCCCTTGGAGTTCTATTAAAAATCTCTTCAAATCATTCCTAATTCCTTTCGTATTACTGGGCATATCAAATGTTTACAACCACTGGATGTCCGAAGCGATTACAGACTGTAAGAAAGAGATAGATGACCGTACGCCAACAATAGAGAAAGACGACAACGTTTCTGATGAGTCCGACTCCGGAATCGAAAACTCCGATTCGAAACTCCGCCAAAGAAAAGTCGTAACTGATTTGGACGTTATTGACAAGGAGATAAAGTCTAAATTGGAGAGTGACAGTGTGGTCGATGAAAAGGGGGGCGATGTATACTTGATGTTTTTACGTAACCTAAGGGCAGAGCCGGCCATTTTCTACAATATATCTCAAATGGTAGTCTTTGGAGTGATGGCTGTGTTGGTGATGAGACTCAAGATGCTGTTCGTCACACAAATGTGTGTGGTTTCTTCGCTGATGATGAATACCAGTTATTATGCGTAAGTATAGCATCCTACTTCCAACGAATATTATTAAAGCAAAAGCACACCTCGGCCACTCAATACAATATAAACGCTAGCGCCACCCATGGTATAATACGATGTTTCACCAGGTAGTCTCTTCCCGTGACAGGTCACGTGATTGCCTCCGTTATACGTCATCGACCGTGGAACCAATGACGGGCTGTTAGTGTAACTCTTCTCAGTTTAATGTGCTGCCACTTTGTGAAAATAAATTACCCGAGCAAAATGCATTTTTTCATTTACTTGCTTCTATAAAGAATCTCTTTTGAACTAGTAACTTTATACATTTCCCTTTAAGACGCTGACAACACCTAAAAAATCAGACGTCTGCGGTCACTGTCGTTTTGTACAGAACAGAAAGAGAGGCAACGAGCGGAGGGACGTCGGGTGGGTCGCTCAACTTGAATGAAAATTAACAATATATTTTTTTAATAAAAAACTAAAAGCTTATTTGAAAAATAGAAACAACAGATGTTTAGATTATTGTCTTTCTCAAATGTTTTCTTAATTTTATTTATAATATTTAGTAAATAATAGAGATTGTTTGCTTTAAAGCATTTTTTAAGAGGTTAGTTTAAAATTCTTTTCTATCGAGAAAACTTCAAGAAAACGTGTTTTGGGCACAATACAGTTTCAGAAAATACGATCAAGATTAACATATATTTTTTTCAGTGCCACAAACTGAATAGATACAGCTAAAAATGTTTTTAAAAAAAGCCTATTTGGGGTATTTGGCTGTTGTCAGCGTCTTAATAACTAATTAGATGAATAACACGAGGTAACAAATAGGCTAGTTCGGAATTTATTTTATATTCATTATGAACAAAAATCTCCTTAAGTATATTGAAGATATCAATCCATGGCAACACTGATCGTGACGTAGCTTGGAGGCTTCGCGCTGTCATTGCGGGAAGAGAATACCTGGTGAAACATCTTATTATACCATGGCGCCCACCACCCCCCCGTATACCCACGCACACACGTGTAGGTTAGGGATGCTCGCCGCTCGTAATGCCCGACTGGGTTCCGAAGTGCTTCTCAGTAGTTCTCAGAGATGGTGTGTTTGTATAGCGACAGGCGATTGACATCCATTGCAATCTTGTAGTTCAATTGCCGTCAAACTGCGAGTGCGTGCGGGGCGCGGGTGAGGTATCTTGAATCGGCGGGGGGCGGTGAGCGGCCGTTCTGTACGTTAGTACTATTAGATATTCTTTGGTCTTACTGTCCCGCTGTTGGGCACGGGCCTCTTCTCT
This sequence comes from Asteroscopus sphinx, assembly GCA_949699075.1. Taxonomy (NCBI): domain Eukaryota; kingdom Metazoa; phylum Arthropoda; class Insecta; order Lepidoptera; family Noctuidae; genus Asteroscopus; species Asteroscopus sphinx. The sequence goes on along the minus strand of OX453030.1, from coordinate 6,937,202 downwards.
TTAACGCTGATAACAATGTACTGCAATTACTAAATCTCTAAGGCCCGTATTACAGAAGGTTCCTCAAGTACAGTTTAAACTCCAATCACCTGATCACTACTTAAGGATAGAATCGTTACTTGAGTATCCGTCTTATTCCAGAACGGTAATTATAAACTTTAATTCAACAACTTAACACACGAATTTGACCTGAAATAGAATAGAAATTTCTCAAGCGTAATCTAGACCACACTAGAGTGATTTCAGATCAAATCTCAGCTGAAATTCCGAAACAGGTGACAGTATAAAATAAAGCTAAACTCAGCTGAACTGTGATCAATAAATCTCTGCTTGAGGAACGTTCTAAAATCAAAGCTCAACTCAAAACTAGTTTTAAAAAGAGATCAACGCATGAGTATCGATCTGTAATATGGGCCTAAGGGCAATGGAGAGGGCTATGCTCGGAATGTTTCTGCGTGATAGAAACATGGTGAAGGTCGCGGGAATTCGCTGGATGCGGGAAGCGCAGGACCAGTCGTTTTGCGATGCTTGGGGAAGGCCTATGCCAAGCAGTGTACGTCTTCCGGCTGAAATAATGATGATGATGATATAAAAGTTGCATTGTTTTTTTTTGTAGTATAGGATGGCGAAACGAGCTAAAGGTCCACCTGATGTTAAGCGGTTACCTTTGACCATAACAACTGCAATATCACCTAGACTGTTGCCTAACTGGTACCGCAAGTCGGTTCGCCAAACTGAGACATGAAGATGGAAAGTATCATGTGATTGTAATTTCACCGGCACCGACCAGACCAATTATAACGTTACTACGTACATTTCCAGGCTACCTAAGTCGTACAAGCGATACCTTCCATTCTTCTGGATCGTATGCATGTCTCCGCTAGTCCAGGACCTGTTCCAGAGCGTCTCAGACGAAATGTCACATATCGGTGAGTCATTATCAAACTTGATTACAGAATTTGATTATCACTTGCTCAGTACAAGAAGGCTAAGGCCTTAGTCCGCCACGCTGGCCTAGTGCGGGTTGGCGGACTACACACACCATTGAGAACTGTATGGAGCACTCTCAGATGTGCTGGTTTCCTCACGATGTTTTCCTTCACCGTTAAAGCAAGTGATATTCGATCAAGTGATAAGTGATCGTTATGATTGGTCCGCTCAAAAGTTCGGTGGTATGATTCCGTACGATTGGTGCCGCTCGCTGGTGGACTGACGTCCCGATTGGCGGCGGAGCGTACCAATTGCAATGCTACTAAATATGCTTTGTGACCGGGGGTATCCGGCTAATCAGCGTCTAGAGGTTTACTGTTCTATGGGCGCCACTTAACTGTGGGGAGCCCCTTAACCCTTAAGGTGAATGCTACAGGGTACCCCGCCAAATTTAAAATTTTTGGCGTTTTTTGCAAATTGTAGCTTTATTTCGTGTTGTATATCGGTCAACATATGATTGGCGGAAATAATAACAATATATCTACTGAATAATACTCATAAAAAATATTAACCTAGCTTTATTAGTTGTACTAGCTCGATAATATTAATTTACGATCAAATGATCGATTTTCGAGCTTATACAGCTTATAGAGCTGAGTTAATATTTTTTATGAGTATTATTCAGGTTTAAAGAATTTTATTTCTCATAAGAACAAACAGTTCACTTATAATGAGATACAAAAGTACTTACAACTAAATTATATAATTTTAGCCTCTAGAGCGTTGGAAATGTTAGTGTGCATACATAATTCTTTAGCTTAGCTTTAAACACATTCATGTTATCACATTCTTTTAGATCCTCTGGTAATCTATTGAACAGCTGTGCTCCTTCATACGATTATTCCTTAGATATAATGTTACTATTTCCGCCAGTCATATTTTTATCGATAATACAACGCGAAATAAAGCTACAATTTGAAAAAAACGCCAAAATATTTGAATTTCGCGGGCTACCCTGTAGCATTCACCTTAATGCAATAATCAATACTAAAATAATTACCTCGTTTGTCTAGTGGTCGCAAGCGCGACTGCTGAGCGTGGGGTCCTGGGTTCGATTCCTGGGTCGGGCAAAGTGTTATTGGGTTTTTTCATTAGGAAATTCTCAGTAGCAGTCTGGAGTCTGGATTTGTGCCCGGTCAATGGCAATAGGCTCGACCCCTATTACATGGGACTTATAACTAATTATCGTAACTAATCAGTGAAATTCTAATAATTATATGGATCAGTAACTTGCTTTTTTTAGAGTTCCGTAGTTCCTACAAGTAACCCTTATAGTTTCGTCATGTCCGTCCGTCTGTCCTAATCCTTTACAGCTTAATAACTTCTACAGTTTTAAACATAAGTAAATGAAATTTTGTTAATAAATAGTTTACATATAGGCTTATAACATTACTGGCGTAATGTGGCTGTACTATACACCTCGGCCTACCCCTTCCGGGAAATACAGGCGTGATGTTGTTATGTTAAAATAACCTCATCTATGTTTCTCTAGGAGAATTCAGCGACGTCCACCAAGAGCAGTTGATGGAGTGGATCCGGTCTGACACTCCAGCGGGGGCCGCTTTCGCAGGGTCCATGCCGATCCTGGCCACCATCATGCTCATCACTCGAAGACCTATCGTGGCACACCCGCATTACGAACATTTGGAGGCCAGGTAACAATTGTAACCACATAAATAGATAAATGTAATGGTAACCACACATAAATGGGTACACTCTGTTTTTTAGGGTTCCGTACCCAAAGGGTGCAAACGGGACCCTTTTACTCTCGCTACGCTGTCCGTCCGTCCGTCTGTCTGTCACAGGGCTGTATCTTTGTAACGGAAATAGATAACCAGTTGAAAATTTCACAGAAAATGTGTTGCTATGAGGTGTATCACGACAAATACTAAAAACCACGGAATACTTGAATAAGAATGGAATTGGTATAGTACACAGTTTCTTCGGAAACCCGTGTCGCCTAACTCTCCCACTATCCGTCTCACTACTACATAAGCACTGTATTTAGCTTGTATCTAGATATCTAAACGCATACGCGTGCAAGAAATACTACACTGAACGCGGCCCTACTATTAGCTGTCACGTCTCTCACACATAAACGTCGACCATGTGCGAACGCACCACTACATTCGAACAGGTCGTTAGTGATGTCCATGTACAAAAAACTAATTTTATGAATGTTATCGATATTTTCAACGATTTTCGCATATGGTCTTGGAATAAAAATAATTTGTCCTACATAAGGAATTGGAAAGTTACTGTTTCATGATATACTTAATTATTGAAAATAACATCTGACACGTTTTAAAACAAGCAGCGCGAGGTATGGCGAAAACTAAAAAGTAGTTTTTCGATTTTTAACCTACTTTAAATTTGTTATAAGACCTGGTTTGGTGTTTTGCGTAAATAAGGTATACAATTCTGCATATTTACGGATTGGTTTTCTTTTTAAATCGTAACTTATAAAATAATTACTGCCCAACATACTGAAGTCGTCAAAATTTGTTAGTTTTTTGTTAAACTTTTTGTTTTTTTGTATTGTATTGTATTGAAAACTAAAAATAAAATAATATGCCCCTTATTACGAAAGTTTAGACCACGTTTAAGGGGAATATAGCAGCCAAGTGGCGCCCCAATCAGTAAACAAATTATTACTCGCTGAATACAAGTAGGTACAGGTACTGTAGTTTAATCAGAAACTATTAACTCTGTAAATTATACTTCACTGTAATTGTACATAGAAATAATGCGAAAAACGGCCACTTTTGGCATTTTTCTATCTACAAATACAGCGAAATATATTTTACAGAGTTAATAGTTTCTGATTGAACTGTACTTCAACTTTTAAAAACGAATTTTCGATAAATTATGTATTCAGCGAGTGATATTTTTTTTTTACTGACGGTGGCAACACTTGGCTGCTACATTCCCCTTAAGCACTTGTTAAAACCGGGTGTAATCCAAACTCCATACATAACAAAGGTATTTAACCACCAAAACGAAGAGGAGAGGATATGTGTCGAACAACCAATAGGATTGCGTTATTTTCATATTTCACCGCCTAGCTTCAACATTATTTATTTATTTAAACTTCATACAATACATGTACATAGGTGGACTTAATGCCTTTGGCTTTCTGTCCCAGTCAACCAGCTATTCTATATCTAACGCAGTCTTATTGGTGGCTTACGACACATCTCGTCTATGCGTTTTGGTGGAAACCGAGCCTAAAACCAGATTTTTAACCGACTTCAAAAAAGGAGGAGGTTCTCAATTCAATTGTATGTTTTTTTTTGTATGTTTGTTACCTCAGAACTCCGTTATTTATAAACCGATTTCGAAAATTATTTATTTATTTGAAAGGATATACTTCCAGATTGGTTCCATTTTCATCAAAATCCAGTTTTGATGATGGGATCCATGTGAAATTGAGGTAACTTCTAAAATATTATGGGCATACACATAGCTATTTTGGTATATTCATCAACAAGTCAAGCATTTGCATTCAGAAAAAATCATTTGGTGAAGATCTGATGAAGGTCATAGGAGATAAAGAGGGAACTCTTCAATGGATGACAGCAAATTATCGGGGATTATAGCAATCGCTTGTCTTTCTATTGTTAATTCCACTCAAAATAATAAACTAAAAAAAACCGCCTTCAAAAAAATAAAAAATATTTTTTTAATATTTTTTTTTTTTTTTCATATATCTATCCGAATCAAAGGCCTTACTCCCTAAACTGTTTCACACAAATTTTATTTTTTTATTCGTTTTTAAGTCGGTTTTTACTTTTTTTAATGTGGTTTATGTTTATGATAATTATGATAATTGATAAATATCAAAACTCGAAATTGCGAATAAATAATTTTAAAAAAATCTACCCAAAAATAAAATTATTATGCATTTAAAATAATAAAAATGAGGAATATTTATTTTCAAACAGAAAGTATACACCGAATTAATTATATCGATAATGCATTCAATATGTTACTACACTATCGATACACGGGGATTTTGGTGAAAGTCAGGCAAATAAATTGAAGGGGACATCGAAAGAAACGCAATACATTACGCGGTTACTCACGTAGTGAAAGTCGATATCCATGTTTTATAAGCAATGTATATTTTTTTATCAGTTTGCGATAACATCGTTTTTGTCATGAATCACATAATACTAAGAAAATATTTGCAAATATCACAACTAATTAAAGGTTTTTAGACTTACCGATGAAAAGAAATCCCTCCTTTAGTTAAACTACACACCTCGCTTCTTTTTCGGCATGATATAATGGCGCAAGACGGCATAATTATTATTTTTTCGCACAGCAACGTACTCTGTCACAGCCTGGACGCAATGTCGCGGATTTTGGTTACATTGGCGCGTCTGCTCAAAAGCGCGGCGCGCCTATCCCGCCCACAATTCCCCTCTATTATATTCATTTCCTCTATGCTAAAAACGAAAAAGAGTCTCAAATCAAACACATAAACATAAACAAAACATCACGCCTGTATTTCCCCGAAGGGGTAGGCAGAGGTGTAATAGTACACCCACATTTCGCCAGTTATGTTATAGTCCCATGTAATAGGGGACCAAACCAAACCAAAGGGACCCCCAATACAATAAACCTCGAAAAACATGCATTTTTTTCAACGTTTTTGTTCCTGTTCTATCTTCAAAACGGTAATACATACCCGCGTCAAACTTAGTTTCATTATAGTGCATACTATCTAGTTTAGCAACAAATACTAAAAACGGGACATACATAGACATATGTGGTGGTACCTACGCAAGAAAGAGATATTTCGCGTACGTTCGTTGATGTCTTTTGATAATTTCTCGAAAATTAAATCAGTTTCTATGGGATATCAGGTCGATGGGTGGTACGGAACCCTTACTGCGTGAGTCCGACTCACACTTACCGGTTTTTATTACTTGTCTTATTTCATAAAAAATCCTGGCATGTCTTTAACGCAATTCTTCAATAAAAAATATCGAAGGACATTATGTTAACAAGCCTTTTATGTCACTACGACCTAAAAGATCTAATGTGACGCCTCTGATAGTAGACTACAGCACCTCCCCAAGCCGCAGGCCAACCATAAAGTCGACTATTGCCTTGGGGTTTGAGGATCTGATCTCATCAGCTGAGATTGTATGAGTAAGGGCCTATTATTATTATATTTTGAGGAAAGAGGTAGGGTCTTGAACGCCCCTAAGCCACTGCGACCTGGTAAGATCTATTGTGACGCCTCTTGCAGCATTACAGCACTTCCCCAAACTGCAAGTCAATCAGTCGACAATGAAGTCGACTATGCCTGGGGGAGGAGGATTTGATCTCATGCGTTGAGATGACGTGGCCTCCAAGATGCTAGCTTCTGATGTGGTGCACTGCATCACATTCGCATAGGATATGGATGGGCGTCTCATCCTTTTCGCGACAAAACCTGCAAACTGTGGTATCACTGAGGCCCATCCTGTGAAGGTGTTTATTCAGCTTGCAGTGCCCAGTAAGGGTTGTCAGGATTCTTATCTGGTTCCTGTTCAAAGAAAGCGCTTCTTTCGTAAACCTTTTCTTGAAGCCCACTAGTAGCGCTTTAGAGTGTTCTTGTCCTGGGGATTTTGCACAAAGGCTAACACTTTGGTCAGCTCCCCAGTTTTTAAGGTGGGAATTGGGAATGCCACGGATTGGCTCCGGGCCCACAGTAGGGCTTTCAGCACCAGCTCTAGCCAGTTCATCAGCGGTTTCGTAGGGTTTAGGAGGGCCCTAACTGCAACTGCACTGCAATTACACTTCTTTAGTTAAAAGAAAAAAGAAAGAAAGAAAGAAAAATGATTTATTGCCACAACAAGACGACATGCAATAGGTACACATAAAAAATAACTTCATTGCATGGTACATACATATTATCACGCCTGTCTCCCATTGGGGTAGGCAGAGACTATGGATTTCCACCTGCTACGATCCTGACACACCGCTTTCGTTTCATCTACGTCCATTAACCTCGTCATGCATGCTCGTCGGTTTAGAGAACTCTTAACCTGGCGGGAGAACGTCCGCGATTTGATCGCGATACGTTCGCCGAGGTCGTCCCCTTCCAACTCTTCCATCCACGTAATCCAAAGCCTAATATAAAAATATTATAAATTGTTTTATTTTATTTATAACACAAATTAATATTAATTTGTTGACAAAAAATAATAATTTGATGAAATGAAATGTTTATATAGAATATTTTAATTAATACAGTTGATTTATTCCCAAAAATGTTTAATTTAGTTCAGGCATAAAAACTCTTTGCTGCGATTTAAAAATAAACTGTAAAGTAAAAAGCACTAGTGCAATAATATAATGAAAAAAGCACGCGTGCGTTATAAGCCACATTATGAACCTAAAAGCGATGCAATAAGAGCCACTTTACGAGCACGTGTGTTGAAAAAGACGTTTTATTTACAGGGAGCGCGCCTACGCTGTTCACAAGTTGTACGGGAGGTTTCCACCACTTGAACTATATCAAGAGTTAACCAAGCTGCGTGCTACGTACCTCGTGCTGGAAATGAATTACTGCTACGGAAGGAGCGGGTAAGTCTCAGTCACAGACCAGTAAGCTTCAAGACGCCGCATAAACAAGGTTTTGCATGAGAACGCAGTCGTAAAATGTTGGCGGGGACCGGGGGGCGGATGGCGCGTTATGATTGGTCGGCTCAAAAGTTCGGTCGTATGATTCCGCATGATTGGTGCCGCTCGCTGACGGACTGAGGTCCTGATTGGCGGCGGGGCGTATGATATGCAGAGCTACAGCATATGTGTGGTGACCGGGGGTGTCCGGCTATTCGGCGTCTAGAGGCTTACTGGTCTGTGGTCTCAGTAAAACAAAGCCTGGCTCACTTTTATATAGGATGTAATGATGATGATGGTGGATGTGTGATGTCTTTTTTGTATAGGATGGCGAAACGAGCTAAAGGCCCACCTGATGTTAAGTGGTTACCTTTGCCCATAACAACTGCAATACCACCTAGTCTGTTGCCTAAATGGTACCGCAAGTCGGTTCGCCAAACTGAGACATAACATAACAATAACATAACATCACGCCTGTATTTCCCCGAAGGGGTAGGCAGAGGTGTATAGTACACCCGTCCCACATCTCGCCAGTTATGTTATAGTCCCATGTAATAGGGGGCGAGCCTATTGCCATTGACCGAACACAAATCCAGACTCCGGGTCGCTACTGAGAATTTCCTACTGAAAAAACCCAATAACACTGCCCGACCCGGGAATCTAAACAAGGACCCCACGCTCAGCAGTCGCGCTTGCGACCACTAGACCAACGAGGTAGTCGACAATCAAACTGAGACATGAAGATGGAAAGTCTCATGTGATTGTAATTTCACCGGCACCCGTACCCTTCAGACCGAAACACAGCAATGCAAGCATCACTATTTGGCGGAGAAGTAGGTACGGTAGTAGTACTTCCCTGGACGAGCTCTTTCACAAAGGAGCTCTACTACTACTAACCACAACTACTACAAGTCCAAGGTCACGTGGACCGCATAACAATCTACACGGCACGCACCCGTACTCGGCACTCGCAGCCACTTGTACATAGATCATTATACCCAGAGACGTCATTATCATCATTTCAGCCGAAAGACGCCCACTGCTGGACATAGGCCTCCCCCAAAATGGGGGGATATGCCATAATCGCCACGCTTGGCAGGCGGGTTGGCGATCGCAGTTTAAATAAATAAATAAAATAGTTTATTAACTGCGTTACATAAGGCACAAAACATTACATTAAAATTAACAATTTAAAGCAGGTAGCAATAAGTAACTAGTCGTTAGCTCTGTTGAGAATTTAGCAGTGGTTCCCAAACTAGGCAAGCCTGTATCTTGGGAACCGAGTAGCAGCAGTTTTAGATTAGTTGTTGGTTAAAATAAAGGAAAAGAAAAAAAATATAATATATAATATAATCTTTATTGACATACATATCAAAACACAACAATCTAAATAAAATATAAACATCAAGTGAGAAACTAATGAATTAGTTGGTTGTTTAAATACTCAGAGAACGCTGCTGCCCATCCCCTGGTGAATCCCTTAGTCGCCTTTTACGACACCCGTGAGACAGGCGCGGTTCCAGCCCAAGATTTTGGGGGGGGGGGTCAACTTGGCTTACATAGGTACAGTTTCAAGGTCCAATTTTTAGGGTTCCGTAGTCCTACAAGGAACCCTTATAGTTTCGTCATGTCCGTCCGTCTGTCCGTCTGTCCTAATCCTTTACAGCTTAATAACTTCTACAGTTATAAACATAAGTAAATGAAATTTTGTTAAAAAATAGTCTGCACATAGATCTCAATTTTAAAAGAATAAAAAAATAGTTTTTACGTTCTTTAGGGGTGGCGCCCATACATGTGAAATGGGGAAAAAAACATTTTTTTCGCTGCACCCCCTCGTGTGGGGTGCATTGAATAGGTCTACTAAAATGAAGGTAATGTTTCATACATCACTTTTTTATCAGGTGTACCATCTGCGAAATATAGCCCGCCAAAGTGGCTTGCAATGTGTCCCCCCCCCTGCCATTTCTAAACTATACAACGTAGAAACTTAAAATCTTCCACATTGATAGACCTTTGTGAAAACTCTCTTTTAAAATTATTTCGAGTATAATGTGATTATAATTTTTTGAGTTATAGACAGAAAACTGAAAAATAATTAAAACGTCCTAGTTCAAAGGTCATTGACTTTAGAGAAAAATTATCATGACAAATAATGCTCCTTTAGCTACTTTCTATTTGATAAAATCACAAAAAGTAACTTTGACATGACAGACTTCTTAAATTTGGCTTCTTGAATTTATCGCTAGATGGCGCTACTAACAACACGCTCTGAGTCACGAATGCTGCCGATTATTGCAAAAACTAAAATAGCCATGATTAATATTCGATATGATTCGTTTGTACACCTACTTAAGGAACCCTATAATACTGAGCATGGCCCGACATGCTCTTGGCCGGTTTTTTTAATTTATTTATTCAAAGACAAGTTTAGTTTGGAGTTAGTTTATTATGTAACAGAATATTTACTTACATGTCAATAAAGAGGAAACGAACGTTGGGTAAAAACGTGAGCGAAGCGAGCGCGAATTTTTCATATTTATGCGTAAAGTTGACTTCAATTTAAGTGTTTTTTTTTGGAGTCGTAGACTATGTACGTTAATGAAGAAGCGCGAGCGAAGCCAGCGTGATTTTTTTTCACGGCCAAAGCTTCAATCGCCTGCGCCTTTGACTTTTTATAGTGTCCGATCGCAACGGCAGGCTCATGTAAAGTAGCGCAAACCGTTTAACAAAATGTTCAATAAATTGAACTTCAGTACATAAACAAAACTCTAAAATTATGATAGAGATTTTTTGACGTACATACGAGTAGATGTCGTGTGATGTCGTGTTTGAGTAAGTAGGTAGTACTGACCTAGTTTTGATTTCATTGTTTACTTTTACGTTTAAGCAGGAAGATAATAATTTATTTAATTTATTTTTGTAACTTACTGTCTATTTTTAGGAGATTTGTCAATTTGACGTGTACAATTTTGGGGGGGTCATGACCACCTACGACCCCCCCCCCCCTAGAACCGCCACTGCCGTGAGAACAGATAGGGAGGTACAATTCTTTATGGTCGGCACCACACGGAACACAATCATATCTAGTTTGTTTGAAATAAATTCCGCCAATTTCCGACTAGATATAACGCGCTCCTATTGGCTCGGACAACCGCAGGTGAGGCATATACTTTATTGTACACCATGAAAATAGTAGTAAACAGGAACAACGTATAAATTATGATGTACTCATAGGGCGGTCTTATCGCTAAAAGCATAATTCATCTATCTGGTTGACGCAGTTGGTTGACGTAATACTAGCTCTCTTCGATGCTCGCAAGGTTCAAAATGGCTTGCGTAGATTTTTTTAATACCTACGTTTTTGAATTTGTAAGGGAGTGATTATTCTGTTACGCAAGTAACTATTTCTTATTCTGTGTTAAATCCAATTTTTTTTTGTGTAGAGCCACTATTTTCAGTACTTTAATATGAAGCTTCTAATATTTTCAGTACGGGGTGTTCGTTCAAAGACATCTGGGACGTGGAAGCTCCCTGGCTGAGCTCGCGGCCGTCCCTGTGTCACACCCTACTGTCGCAGCCGGTGGAACATTTCTACCCCGTGTTCAGGAATGAGCACTACGCTGTGTTCAACGTTCATGACTACAGTGTGAGGTGAGTGTGTTAGGCGTGTGTCATGTGTTGTGTTACACTCTACTGTCGCAGCCGGTGGAACATTTCTACCCCGTGTTCAGGAATGATCACTACGCCGTGTTCAACGTTCATGACTACAGTGTGAGGTGAGTGAGTTAGGCGTGTCTCTTGTGTTGTGTTACACTCTACTGTCCCAGCCGGTAGAACATTTCTACCCCGTGTACAGGAATGAGCACTACGCTGTGTTCAACGTTCATGACTACAGTGTGAGGTGAGTGTGTTAGGCGTGTGTCCTTGTGTTGTGTCACACCCTAATGTCGCAGCCAGTAGAACATTTCCACCCCGTGTTCAGGAATGAGCACTACGCCGTGTTCAACGTTCATGACTACAGTGTGAGGTGAGTGTGTTAGGCGTGTGTCTTGTGTTGTATCACACCCTACTGTCGCAGCCGGTGGAACATTTCTACCCGTGTTCAGGAATGAGCACTACGCTGTGTTCAACGTTCATGACTACAGTGTTAGGTGCGTGTGTCCTTGTGTTGTGTCACACCCTATTGTAGCTGCCGGTGGAACATTTCTACTCCGTGTTCAGGAATGAGCACTACGCCGTGTTCAACGTTAATGACTACAGTGTGAGGTGAGTGTGTTAAATTTCTGTGTTTAAATGGTTTATATTCACGTCTTTTATTTTACGTTTCAGGTACATGCCGCGTAGCTTCGACACTTGACATCACGCCAACACGTATACACATACAAATGAGACTGACGTAACTAGCTAACTGTAGGGTGAACACACCGGTTGTCGGCCAACTAATTTATATCAATGACTCTACACTGCCAGGCAAAGGCCGCAAAACTTATGCCACAATTTTAGTATAATGTAAATTAATATATTTTTAGTTTACACGAGCTTAATTAGTAAATAAAAGAAAGAAATAAACTTCTTTTTCTTTCTTTCTAATATTTTGTACAGTACGACACGAAAAATAAGGCGCGTCGTCAATCTTTGTTCGCGCAGACACGGTCGACGAAAACACCCGAAACCTGAAAAAAATATGATCAACCTTATGCAATGCCTATAAGGTGTTAAAATTGATTGCCGTGACGTATTTTTCTATTTCGCTCACACGCTACCGTACTCTAGCGGCAGCGGCTGAGACTTTGGCGCGCAGCGATGGTGTTTTCTGATTGGTTCACCAATTTCCCGCGTGTTGAAATTGTGTCATCTGCGTAGGTACATCGGTGGGCCATATAAAATGTGTACTACTTTACTTGTATCTAAATGAGTGTTTAGTATTAGTGAAACTGCAAGTGCGAGTGAATAGAAGCTGATCGTATTAACTAAGCGAAAAGCAAAACTAATAACAAATACTAAACTCGTGTAAACATACTCTTAAGCTACGTCTCCTACGACCATATTTTTGTTATTTCTTTCTACATCAAACATGTATTTCTAACAAAATTGGGGCGTGGCCTAGCTGTTTGGGGACATTTGATTGGCCTAAACAAAATTTTAGCATGTTTTGTTAGATTTTGGTCGCAGGAGACCCGGCTTTAGGAATTTAATACTAACGGTTACAAGATATTTTAAAAAGGGAAATTGTAAAAGAAAAATATTTAAATAGATAGTAATTTATTTTTATACTTATTATTATTGTAAAGTATTACATTATTTTACTGCTGCACATTTTTTAACACAGTATTCTCTTGTTTTCCGTTTTATTGTAATATTATGTTTCTATTTCGTTAACTGGTACTTTTATACTAGGTGTAAGGGGAACGCTTCCGAAAACGAAGATAGGTGCTGGTGATTACTGATACGAAACAACAAAAAAATAATGCGATTCTTTTTTTAGATTTTTTCATATACTTTTTACCAGCTTAGGGCAGTTAAATAAAACTCATACATAATGATAAATGCAAAAAAAAATGAAAAAATCTAAAAAAAGAATCGCATTTTTTTTTCTTGGTTTCGTATCAGTAATTGTACCGGACGGGCGGTCTCGAAGGTACCCAAGCCGCTGACGCCCTATACACTATGGGTTCCAGGTACTTCAGCAACTGTGTCCTCGTACTGAAGGCTGGATGAAGACTGGGCGTGTGTAGTGGAGACAAATGAAAACAACAATATTCTTCTAGCTATAACTTCAGGGCGTGTTCTTGAGGGTTCACAAGTTTGGTTTTCCCACAGATGTACTATTAGACCGATGACTACGAATTTTACAGGGAAACATGGTTACTAAGGTACCCCGAATCTTTACCGACTTGAGAACCGCAAGAAACACGCTCTGTCTTAACTTTATTTTGCAACTATTTTCACTTGATCATACAGTGTTTTATTGGTTTTACAATCGCTTTACATGCTAATATGTATTAGTGTGATACATCATTAGAAAGCTTACAGAAATACCTACAGAATGACATACAGCTACAGGGTATTTTAACTACATTCACACAGACTATGATGATGTAAGTGTTAAAAATACATTAATTGATGCCCTATTACTATTTCCCTATGTGATTAGGTTACATAACTCGGTACCTATTTACTTGGATCTATCTATGAACATTTATTTAAACTGTTAGCTGTCTGTTGACACTGACTCCAAGAAAATAGGTCCACTATATAGGGCACAATTCAATCTTCTATTTACTTATGGTAAAACTGTATGAACATTCGACTTTGGTCATCAAAGCGTTATGCGCACACACACATACAAGGGTATTTTGGCTCTATTTTACATTTACTATCAAAACACTATAAAATACTATTAAAACACTATAAAAATCTATCAAAACACTATAAAATACTATCAAAACACTATAAAAACATTAAAGATTACATAAAGAGTAACATAAAAACACAAACAATCAACTATTGATTTAAACATTGATCTTAGATTAGATTAATTTAACTTTTTTTTACATTAGAATGACACACCCGCGTATGGGTGACGCGTTGTCGCGAACAGTAATCACCAGCTCTATCACCTGTCTTCGTTTTCGGAAGCGTTTCCCTGACACCCTGTATTATTGTTTAATATAACTCGAATATGCATTTATGTAATATCATACAATTATGTAGTTTTACTTAAATTATGTAGTTAGTTATTTGTATTACGTAGTTTTTTTGTTGCTTGTGTTTTAATATGTTGTCTGATCTATACAATGACAGTTTTTCATTGCCGCTGAAATGAAAATTTTATGTACAGTTTGACAAAAAGAATGCAAAATATGGGGGCGCCACTAGCCATACATTATAAAAAGTAAACTCGAATTCTTCGGCCGAACTTTAACATAAGTCTTAAATTATTTTTTAATCAATTTAAGCTTATTCATTCAGACACATTTATTGCATGATAAAACAGTGACAGACATAGCCTTAACAATGAAAAAAAAATTATATAAAAGAAAATTATTATGTTGTTACTATTATTTTTATACTCTTTTTGTCAAGCTATGCAGTAGCAACGTATTAATTCGAAGTTCCTTATGAAGGGTTATTAGGGGTAGGTAATAGGGTCAGATCAGGGCCGACTCGACCCTGGGTGCAAGGGGTGCAGCTCAGGCATCAGCCCCCTCGGGTGCCAAGGCTTCGAGGGCTCCAAGGCCCGAAAAATTATTTTAATCAGCACAAACTTACCTACATTCATTATTGTACAATCGACATCATGACAGTGGTAACACTTGAATTAAAAAACCGCCCTAACTGCTTACGAAATAAAGGCGCTGGCAATGACAAATTTTTACCACTGACGTGCGGTTATACCTGCTGTATACGGTACTTACAATTATAATTATTTTAAATGTAACAAACTCGAATTTCCGCCGGGCGCTGTGTACCTACCCACTGAGGGGGGGTGCTAAAATGGCGAGGGAGTGCCTCAGCTGGTTTTGCACCCCGGCGCCAGATAAACTAGAGACGGCCCTGGGTAATAGGGTCATATTATAATATATCTATGTATAGCTAACGACATTATTGTATACATAATAGTATTTTCCGCCAATTCGACGCGGGTCAAAATGAGATTATGGCATTTGGCCCTATTTTATAAAACAATTCGTTTAGAACGTACAGTCAGCGTCTAACATATAGGGACGAATACTTCAAAATGTTCTGAACAGCTAAGAAAATGAACTTTATCTCAAGGGGATAAAATTCTTGTCAGAATGACAGTTGTCGTACGCTGTGTTTATTATGTTTGTTCCCTTTGTGTCATTGAGATATATAAGGTTAAATCAAATTAGCTGGCGAAACTACACAGACGTGTTGGGTGTCGATATCTAATGATAATAAAATATAAGGGCTCGTTGCGCCTGTACCGTGCCCGCCCGTCTTAATGTGGATAGACCTTATGGGAAATGCTACAGGAAAGCCAACTATCTAACAGTTAAAATCTCACTGTCTAATAGTTATTACTGCCCTTTTTTAGGGTTCCGAAGTCCTACAAGGAACCCTTATAGTTTCGGCAAGTCCGTCCGTCTGTCCGTCTGTCCTAATCCTTTTGTTAAAAAATAGTCTGCATATAGATCTCAATTTTAAAAGAATAAAAAAATAGTTTTTACATTCTTTAGGGGTGGCGCCCATACATGTGAAATGGGGGAAAACAATTTTTTTCGCTGCACCCCCTCGTGTGGGGTATCATTGAATAGGTCTACTAAAATGAAGGTAATGTTTCATACATCACTTTTTTATCAGGTGTACCATCTGCGAAATATAGCCCGCCAAAGTGGCTTGCAATGTGTCCCCCCCCTGCCATTTCTAAACTACGCAACGTAGAAACTTGTAATCTTCCACATTGATAGACCTTTGTGAAAACTCTCTTTTAAAATTATTTCGAGTATAATGTGATTATAATTTTTTGAGTTATAGACAGAAAACTGAAAAATACTTAAAACGTCCTAGTTCAAAGGTCATTGACCTTAGAGAAAAATTATCATGGCAAATAATGCTCCTTTAGCTACTTTCTATTTGAAAAAATCACAAAAAGTAACTTTGACATGACAGACAACTTAAATTTGGCTTCTTGAATTTATCGCTAGATGGCGCTACTAACAACACGCTCCGAGTCGCGAATGCTGCCGATTATTGCAAAAACTAAAATAGCCATGATTAATATTCGATTTGATTCGTTTGTACACCTACTTAAGGAACCCTATAATACTGAGCATGGCCCGACATGCTCTTGGCCGGTTTTTGTTAAGAGGAAGTAGTAACAAAATTTTTATAGGAACCACTGTCGCCAAACACACAAAAAAAAACGATAATCATGTACTGCACTACAAATAAACAATTTGTTTGATTGTCATTAAAATTTTAGTCAAGACTAGCATAAAGTCACAGATCCTACATTAGAAAATGTACCTTCATGTTTAAACATAGGATTTATTTTGCTTTAGTGCTGAAAGTATTTTCGACGTTTCGTAATCAAAGGGCAAACTAGATTCGATTGACTAGCTGTTTTATGGTCCGGTATCTATACGCAGCCAGCTAGCTAGCCATAGGCGGGCTCCACACGTTGGCCCAACGTTGGGGCGAGCGTTGGCCCGTAATTATGCGAAGCGTCCACACGTTGGAGATAATGTTAGTTTAGTTCGGACGGCTAACTGCCAATGCTCGCCCCAACGTTCGGGCCAACTCCATTTCCCGATCCACACGTTGGCGCCAACGTTCGGGCCAACGTGTGGAGCCGGGGTTAGGGTATGTACAGTCGAGGAACGAAAAGGTTCGACAATTTTCAAATTGATTCATTTAAACGTGTTGCGAGTAGGTACATGTATACTTTTCAAACTTCGAACGAGAGATAATAAGGCGGGTTATACAAATAGATCGCTAGCTAAATTAAAGTATTAATAAATGTGATTTCGTACTGTAAATAGAAATAAATGTGAAGTTTATTTTGAAAAATAAATTTATTCTGTTATACACCTATTTGTTTTATTTTCCTGACTATGTTATCTTCTCCATCTTAAAGTAATTAATTAAATTAATAAAAATTGGTTTTTGATGTGTAACATATTTCCTCTCGCTTTCCTGCAATCTGTGGGAGTGATTTCGTGAAAAGGGACGGAAGTGTGTAACAGGAAGTCGGGGAAGCGCGCGTTATTTGATGGGACCAATGAGCGCGCGCTATTTGATTGGACCAATGAGCGCCCGCGGTGCTAGAGTTGGCCGTCAGATGGTAATGTATGTGTAAACTATATATTTACTTTTGATAATAAGTGTCTGAAAAAAGGGGGATGTCAGATGTTACACATATGCGACTAGAGGAAGGCTCGCTCGTTTTTAGGGTTCCGAAGTCCTACAAGGAACCCTTATAGTTTCGTCATGTCCGTCCGTCTGTCCGTCTGTCCTAATCCTTTACAGCTTAATAACTTCTACAGTTATAAACATAAGTAAATGAAATTTTGTTAAAAAATAGTCTGCATATAGATCTCAATTTTAAAAGAATAAAAAAATAGTTTTTACGTTCTTTAGGGGTGGCACCCATACATGTGAAATGGGGAAAAAAATGTTTTTTTCGCTGCACCCCCTCGTGTGGGGTATCATTGAATAGGTCTACTAAAATGAAGGTAATGTTTCATACACCACTTTTTTATCAGGTGTACCAACTGCGAAATATAGCCCGCCAAAGTGGCTTGCAATGTGTCCCCCCCCCTGCCATTTCTAAACTATGCAACGTAGAAACTTATAATCTTCCACATTGATAGACCTATGTGAAAACTCTCTTTTAAAATTATTTCGAGTATAATGTGATTATAATTTTTTGAGTTATAGACAGAAAACTAAAAAATACTTAAAACGTCATAGTTCAAAGGTCATTGACCTTAGAGAAAAATGATCATAGCAAATAATGCTCCTTTAGCTACTTTCTATTTGAAAAAATCACAAAAAGTAACTTTGTGTTATGTTGACGACACACTTCTTAAATTTGGCGCCATCTAGCGGCGTCGTACAACACTCTCTGGGTCGCCAATGCTGGCGTCAAGTGCCGTGTATTACATTTGGCACTGTATAGCGCCATCTAGCGGCTACAGACATCACTCTCTGAGTCGCCAATGCTGCCGTCTATTGCAAAAACTAAAATAGCCGTGATTAATATTCGATTTGATTTGTTTGTAACACCTACTTAAGGAACCCTATAATACTGAGCATGGCCCGACATGCTCTTGGCCGGTTTTTTTTTATATGGCAGAGCGAGCTAAAGACCCACCTGATGTTAAGCGGTTACCTATGCCCATAATAACTAGGCTGTTGCCTAAATGGTAGATACACTGCAAGTCTTCGCTAAACTGAGACATGAAGAATCTTCATTGAAGATGGAAAGTCATGACCCAAATTTCACTAGAGACGGAGGTTGGAAACTGCCACCTGCTTGGAAACCAGCGGAGATTTTCATCAGACAGTCATGTTCAGTTGAGCCTGGAGTGTGACACGGTCAGCAGTGATAATCCACCTGAAGACACAGACGCGACGAAGATGCACGACCGCCACCGAAACCGAACGCTCCATCGTCGCAAATGCTATGCTAATACTATGTACACGGCGTGCTGTGGCCTCCGCAGTTCGGTCCTTGACACCACTGCGCAACCAGCTCATGATTAAGGGCTCAGAACTAGTTGGGCACACAATGGAATTACGTGAGTGAAACCGTTTATACTAATAATTAAAATGGAAAGTCTCATGTGATTGTAATTACACCACAATTACAAGTAGTAGCAGAGCTCCTTTGTGAAAGAGCTCGTCCGGGGAAGTACTGAAGTACTACCACCGTGCCTACTTCTCCGCCAAATAGTGATGCTTGCATTGCTGTGTTTCGGTCTGAAGGGTATGGGTGCCGGTGAAATTACAATCACATGAGACTTTCCATCTTCATGTCTCAGTTTGGCGAACCGACTTGCGGTACCATTTAGGCAACAGCCTGGGTGGTATTGAAGTTGTCATGGCCAAAGGTAACTGCTTAACATCTGGTGGGCCTTTAGCTCGTTTCGCCATCCTATATTATTAAAAAAAAAACACTGGTAGCAAAAGTAGGTACTGCGGAAAATTGGCATGCAGTTATTGAGCAGGTCTATAGCTCCTTGGGCCCCAGAACCTCTAGCTACGGCCCTGCTTGCTGGTGATGATACAATTTGGTGTCGGCAGGCAGCCCACAGTACTTGGACTAGTGATGCCGCTTGATAGGACAGTCCACGAAATAAAAATAGTATCGATATTTCGATACTACCGATAGTATTGGACACCGAGTGACTGTACTATCGATAGTATTGATACTATTAGCACAGCCTAGACACTCCAACAGTCGTCCAACGCGGGAGTTAAGTGTCCCAAGCTGCCTTCAAAACTTCAAACAATGTCCCGAGTTGCCTTTAAAAACTGTCAATGTCAATTTTCGTTGGACCACTGTATGGAGCAGACACTGTGCTAATAATTTTTCTTTCTTTCTATTACTATCAAAAGCATTATCACTATTAGTGTCGAATACTATCCATATTATTAGCATGTATCATGCTATCGGTATCCTAACAGATTTTCATGGTCAACTATTGATAGCAGGACTATCGATATTTCAGCATCACTAACTTGGACTACCTAATACCTAACTAACCACCCAAATATAGGGAGAGCGGAAAATACTGCCCCTATACTACTATTCTTATTAGGTGCAGAACATAAACGAAAAAAATACTCTTGAAATATACTAAATAATCTCAATTTTATTACACATTTCAATAAGTAAAACAAACATAATTGGAACACTCGGTTCATAAATTTCAGATTCAGATCAATCGCATTGAATCAACATTTTTATAAAAAAATAATTTTTATTATAACAAACCTCTTATTCATAAACATTCATAATAATTATTATTGCTGCTGTTTACTTTTTATATCTTTCATTCTTAAAGCTGTAAATTTGATATTTCGTCGCAGCAATTCCCAAATCAATTGCCGCATCCGGCAAACTTTTTGTTTTGTGCATTACCCAATAGTAATTGTAGGATTTTGTGGACGCAGAGACAATTTGATAATCCTGGTCTAACCTCCTCCTAAATATGGCTTTTGAGTGATGTATTTGTTTCTCCCTTAAAACATCCCATAGCAGAAGAGGTTTCAAGGTAACTATTTCATGAGTCTACTTGAGTGTTATTTAACTTGGGTAAATGACTCCCATACCATGTTGTACTAAATTTTTCAAGTATTATTCAATGTTAAAGCACAGAATAAAATTTACAGTGTGTCAACGAATCCACAGAGAAGGTTGAGAACAGCCTCTTTAAACATCTAGAGAGAAAATATTTATAAAATAAAATCTTCCATGATACCCATATTTCCAATATCATTATTAATTCTACAACTAATTGTACCAAAATTAAGCCATTTTTATAAGGAAAATCACCATGGCTCACCTAATTCATATTTCTCGAGGCATTCAATCAACCAGCCAATAGGCAACGCTTTCAAATGTTGCATATTGTACATCGGTTCATACATGTCCTTGAAAATTATATAATGAGAACAGTTCACTAATTTACCATCTTTCTTCGCATGATACGGTACTAATTTCTCATTTTCCGGAATCAATTCTGGATTTGGAACTCTTCTTAGAACTATGCCACCTGCATCCGTGATTAGTTTTGACAAACAAGCTTTCGTAAACGCCATTGATTTTGAAATTTCATATTTCGTGTGGAAATTGTGTAGGTAAAAATGGCAGCCGTTGAAAATGCCTGGTAACTGCTTGTATTTGACATACCGTGAATTTCTGGGGCCCTTATTAGATGTTGTTCCTACACCTGTAACTTCATATTTTTCGAAAGGCTCCAATTTATCTTCTGTAGATTTCGTTACCCATTCTGATGATATAATCCAGATTTGGTTGACAATTCCCTGTAGTACATCCAAACTTGATTCGCATACACCATCTTCGGCATCTACCAACAAATGGGTTACCTTTTTGGCTAACTTAACTTCTAAATTAACATTACTGTGATGTTTCACTAACACTTTCAGCTTGTTAGTGAGTGTGCGGTACTGAGAAATACAGTAGATATGGATATCATCAAACTCTACCTCTGCATACAAGGCAGCAATGTGAGAAATATTGATACTCTGTGTATGCAATATCTTTTCAGCTGCTGCACGTAGTTGATTCTTCATACTTGGAGAAGCAAGTTGATATGGGGTTTCTCCTTTACAATTTCTAGCATTCATGTCTGCTCCGTGCTTTATCAATTCTTCAGCAATCTCGATGCGGTTAAATCTTACAGCTTCATGTAACGGTGTCTCATTACTTTGTCCAGGTACGTCTATTAATGTATTGTACTGTAACAGTAGTGTCACAAGGTCTAGTCTCCCGTTTTGCACTACTTCATGCAATGGTGTCCATCCAGCATTATCTTTTGTGTTAGTGTTGGCTCCTAAACTGAGTAATTCTTTAATTCTATCAATTTTTCCAAGGCGACAAGCAATATGGAGCGCCGTTTCACCTTTAGTGTTGCGTTTCTCATTGTTTTTGCTGAATTTGGAGCTTACATTAGAATTAATAGTCTCGCTTAACTCCTGTCGGGAGTTAGTCTTGTCTGATAGGGGTCTGTCTGTCTTTTTAAAGCTAGATTCAGCGATCACACTCTTGTTTGAAGGAGTGGCAGTGACATTTTTCTTAGTTTTCTTAACAGATGTTACACTGGGTTCTTTACGTCGGAATTGCTCGAATATCTTGTCTAACTCTGTAGCGGAATCTATACAACCTTGTATTCGTTCATCAACGAACGTAGAGCACTCGTCTAGAGGAATTTTGCAGTTCGGGCAGAATTTCAAACCGGTATGTTCGGCGCAAATGATATGAAAACATTTCTTTAATACTACAGGATCTTTACACATTTCACCACACACGGAACATAAGTAATCTTTCTTGACTGTGTCCAAAGCTTCTATGAAGTTCTTCAAGTCAGCCGAAGACATTTTTATGAAAAAGTTTCTTTGTTTTGTAAAGTTTCTTTGTTTTGTAAAGTTTCTTTGTTTTGTAAAGTTTCAGCAGCGGGAATATTTTCGCTCGATTGACGTTTGACGTTGACTTACTTAACTTGATTTGACATTTGTGACATTTTTCATTTTTTGACTGACTTATCAAATATCAAATTCATAAACTTTTTCAAATGGTATTCACGATACTCTTGTTCTTAGCAACAGAAAATCCGAAAAAATTATTAGCACTACTTTCAATTGTCATACACTTAGGCCCATATTACGGAACGTTCCTCAAGTACAGTTAAAACTCCAGTCACTGATTCCAATACGGTAATTATAAACTTTAATTCAACAACATAACACACGAATTTGACCTGAAATATAAAAGAAATCTCTACTCAAGCATAGTCTGGCCACACTAGAGTGATTACAGATCAATTAATGGTACAAAGTTGAAAAACGTGACTTTCGTATTTTCTCATCATCCGCTCAAAAACCTGGTAAAGTTTCCATCACTTTACTAGGGTAGGGTGAGTAAACTAAAGACTTGGCTGGAGGGTCTAAGCAACCAGGCCATAAAACTACTCACATAACAAAAAATGACTTGGCTTAAAGGTCTTAGCAACCAGGCCATAATACTTATTAAAAAAAAATACAGATCAATTTCCGTTCAAATACTGAAACAGGTGACAGTATAAAATAAAGCTAAACTTAGCTGAACTGAGATCAATAAATCTCTGCTTGAGGCATGTTCTAACATTAAATCCAACTCAAAACCACACTCAAAACTAGTTTAAAACAGTGATCACCGCTTGAGGAACTTTCTGTAATACAGGCCCTAGAATTAAAAAAATCGCTTCTATCAATCCCGTATTATAGAATGAAACCCGGGCTTGATCACTATTTAAACGAGTTTGGCGTTGAGTTTTAGTTTTAGAATGTTTCTCAAGATTCATGAGTTCAGCTGTATTCTAAAATGTTTCATACTCAGTTGTAGATTCGTGCTTGAGCAGAGATTTGAGTAGCGTAGCTACTATATAGTGATCTGTGGATTTGAGCTGTAATCAAATCACAAAAGACGAGTGTGGACGAGACAGCGCTTGAGCGAATTTCAGATTATATTATTATTCGTGTTAAAATTACCGTGTTGGAATAAGACCGATGCTCAAGTATGACTTGCTCGATTCTTTGCTTAAGTGATGATCAGATGATTAAAAATATAACTGTACTTGAGGAATATTCTGTAATACGGACCTAGAAAACCTTGGATAGTCTTATTCGGTCTTAATAGTTTTAAATAAGATTTATTATTAGTTCCGTTGAAGACGTTTTTGCCGTAAATTTATTTTTCTGTATGACCAATACACGCGAACCAGCGAGCTTCCAATATTTACTTGCACTCAGTTTTGTCGCAATCGCAATGTTTAAAACATAACAAAGGACGTGTACAGTGTACTGCACAATTAAATTAAATTAATTGTAGGTACAGTACAAGAGCTCGACAAGCCGGTTTCCGAAAAGGCTTTAGCACCATAGACCACATACACACGCTGCGGCAGGTTATACAGAAGACCGAAGAGTATAACTTGCCTCTTTGTTTAGCGTTTGTGGACTACGAGAAAGCCCTCGATTCGATCGAGACCTGGGCTGTACTACAATCTCTTCAACGGTGCCAGATTGACTATCGGTACATCGAAGTGTTAAAGTCTTTGTATGAAAACGCCACTATGTCAGTCCGATTACAGGACCAAGCCTCGAAACCTATCCTTCTGCAGCGAGGTGTGAGACAGGGAGATGTGATCTCTCCGAAACTGTTCACTGTTGCATTGGAGGATGTCTTCAAGGTTATGGACTGGAAGGGGCTAGGCATTAACATAAACGGCGAGTACATCACTCACCTTCGGTTTGCCGACGACATAGTAGTCATAGCCATGGCTGAGACCATGGAGGACCTCGGTACAATGCTCGATGACCTCAGTAGAGCTTCTGATAGAGTGGGTCTTAAAACGAATATGGACAAGACAAAGGTTATGTCGAATTCCCATATAGCACCCATTCCCGTAAACATCGGAGAATCTACACTCGAAGTTGTTGACGATTATGTATACCTAGGACAAACTGTCCAGCTAGGTAAGTCCAACTTCGAGAAAGAGGTCAATCGTCGAATCCGACTCGGTTGGGCAGCGTTCGGGAATATCTTCTCTTCCAAAATACCGCAGTGTCTCAAGACGAAAGTCTTTGACCAGTGTGTGTTGCCAGTAATTACTTACGGTACTGAAACGTGGTCGCTCACAATGGGCCTGATAAGAAGGCTCAAAGTCGCCCAAAGGGCAATGGAGAGGGCTATGCTCGGAGTGTCTCTGCGTGATCGAATCAGAAATGAGGAGATTCGCAGGAGAACGAAAGTAACCGACATAGCCCGAAGAATTGCCAAACTTAAGTGGCAGTGGGCGGGGCACATTGCTCGCAGAACGGATGGCCGATGGGGCAGTAAAGTTCTGGAGTGGCGACCACGTACTGGAAGGCGCAGCGTGGGTAGGCCCCCCACAAGGTGGACCGACGACCTGGTGAAGGTCGCGGGAATCCGCTGGATGCGGAAGGCGCAGAACCGGTCGTTGTGGCGTTGCTTGGGGGAGGCCTATATCCAACAGTGGACGTCTTTCGGCTGAGATGATGATGATGATGATGATGATGATGATGATGATGACAGTACAATTGTAAAATATACTATAGAAGTCCACTGAGACAACTGAGGTTATACACGGTGTTTTATTTTGTGTCTTATTTCGATCTGAAAGTTCAAGGATGAATTGCACGAACAGAACACTGGTTCGGCAATGGATCACAAGAAGGATGAAAAGTCGGCGGCAGAGATTACTTACCATCAGGTGACCCGCATGGTTATTTGCTTTTGTATGGACTCAAGACCCTCGACTACAACAAGGTCTTTCCTTAATTCAAGTGAAACCAAAGTAAAAAATATAAAAACTGTTTATTTATATCACAAAGGCTAAGTTATATTAAAATATTATCTATTCATTAAAAATACGACTAGAGTTACCAGCAACATGACAAAAGATGGCGTCGTTTTGGTGCCTACACCACAAGTAAAGTCTGTCATATTTGATACAGAAAGTTCGAGGTTATAAGGAATCTTATCATACGGGTGAGTCTGCAAAACAGCATCTGTCGCCAAGCTCTTAGTATTACTATGGAAAATAACTTCCATTTCATGGTTAAAGGAACCATACATTGAGAACATTGCGTTGTGGAAGGGTGGATGTTTGCCAAACAGTTGATCCAACTTTGTGAAGACGTTTACAATTTCGTGTCTTCGAATGTCTGTGAGATTTTTGGCGGCAAATATGTGGCCCAAGTTGGACCAGCTGACGAAGCAGTACTTCTGGTTTCCTTCAGGGCAGAGAGGGATGATTTTCTTCGTGTCGTTTGAAATTGGTTCTTTGCTATCTGGAAGATTAAATTAATTAATTTTAAGTATACAGTAATAATTGGATTGTATTTTAAAATTACTAAAATAGTTTTTAAGTAAATATACTAACCCTATGAGTCCTAGTATTTGAATTAAATAAATAATAATAAAGTTTCAAGAGTATGGTTTTTATCGTCTTTGGCACTTAAAGGAGCTAGCTAGCCTAAACATGATCATTTGCTTTATGATAAGATCAAAGAAGTGTGCTTAACATCAGTGAAAGAATTACTATTACTTACATAATATTAATAATATTGGGGTTCATAAACAATCATACTTAAATTCCATAATAAACTCACCTTTAAACCCATTATAAGTCGTCATACTAATAAAGGCGACATCACTTTTGCCTTCAATAAGAGATTTCAACGCTTCAGCTTCGCCAGCCTCATAACATTTCTTGCCATCCAAGCCAGGAGCGCATATTTCTTCAAAATAATCGTTCAGGTACTCTTTACACGATATTTTCTCGTGTTTAGTTACATACTGTTCCACTGAATGCCAAGCCGCGCCATCGAAGCGCGGGAAAGCGGCGCGTTTCCCTCGCAAATCCGCCATCTTTGATATTTGGGAGTCGCTGTTGACGTAAGCAACTATTGTGTTCGTTTTTTCGACGATTGGTGTTATTTCGTGTAGGAGTGGAGCGAGGTGGTAGTCTCTGGAAATAATACAAAAATAGAAAACTTATAGATACATTTTAATTCCACTGGTGTCGATTCTCTTGTTCACGAACTAAACTTATTTTAAACTATCGCTCTCTTTTACTAATAGTAGATACACAAGAAAGAGATGGCAACAATTTTAGAACTGTCAAGTTAGTTTACGTGTTACATTTCTTTGTATTTTAGTGGGCACGTTCCGAGATCACGACTAAACTGGTATGGAAATCTAAATTCCAACTAATTTGACAGTCCTAAAATTGTTGCCATCCCTTTCTTGTATCTACTATTAGTAAAAGAGAGTGATAGTTTAAAATAAGTTTAGTTCGTGAACAAGAGAAACGACACCAGTGCTGTGGTCCTGATTATCCAAAATTGGGTTGGTCATGTGACGACAGTGTCAGCGCCAGCATTAAAACACCATACATAGAACCACGACCCAAACGGTGTAGTTGGGCGTGGATTGGCCTTCAATCGGACACATGGAGAGTAGCTACGTAAGTAAATCAATCCCGGCTGTCTATTGCTATAATGGTGTCTCCTACCTTAGTATCGTGGGAACAGATTCCTTTCTAATCTTTGTATTACCTTACCTTTGCCATTTTCCGTTTGTTTTTGTATTTACCTTAGTAAATACTGACATTAAAACGCATAATTTTATTAATGTCGCCAAATTGCAAAATCAATTTGCAATTTGTAGAAATCTTCTACTATGATGAGTGACGAGTCTCTCTCAAGAATAGTCAAGACTTAAACATATTAATTGTGGAAAGCAAAAATCGGTCACGAGCAGGATTTAAATTCGATACCACGAGCAGTATTCACGGTAGCTTAGTGGCTAAAGCACTGGCGTACTGAGCCAGGAGTCGCCGGTTCGAATCCTACTCGTGAGCGATTTTTACTTTCCACAGATTATATCTTTGGATTTTGCTTCACCTGACCTATCATGAGCAATGTCAACATAAGTGTCATACTTCAAAATAAGCATTTTACGCCTAAAGCTTCCACTGTCTCCAGTATAAAACCCACCTGTTCCCAGCGACCAGCCAGTCACTATCCGCTGCAGTGACGTCACACTCGCCATCCTCCACTGACTTCATACATTCCTCGGTGCTACCCCTCACGGCACACTGTAAAGGAGGTGCTATACCGTACACAGCACCGGCCTCGCTCAGCCACTCGCATTTATTTTTGGCTAGCAATGATGTTGTGCAGAGAATAATGTGTCTGAAAAGAAGATTAGTGACAAGTGTAAATTATAAATTAAAAAACCCCCGACACAAAACATTCAATCTTTCATTCACTTTACACATTCATATTTCTATGGGTAAAACTAAGATCTCATAATTTCACAATAAGATTTCATCTCTAATTCCAGCTTCCCGATTCAGAAACATGCGATGGCCAGTTGTCGACCGGTTCGGTTTGTTATCTCGTTTTGTCTGATGATTCATGCAACGAGAGAAAAAGAGATAACAAACCTTACGATCGACAACTGGTTATCGTGTGGTTCTAAATCGGGGAGCAGAAATTCCTGCAAAACCTAACGACAACATAACATCACGCCTGTATTTCCCCGAAGGGGTAGGCAGAAAGGTAGCAGGTGCATACACCTAATGGTAATTCGCCAGTTATGTTATAGTCCCTTGTAATAGGGGGCGAGCCTATTGCCATTAATCGGGCACAAATCCAGACTCCAGGCTGCTACTGAGAATTTCCCAAATGAAAAAACCCAATAATACTTTGCCGAACCTGGGAATCGAACCCAGGACCCCACGCTCAGCAGTTTTGCTTTCAACCACTAGACCAGCGAGGCAATCCAAAAAAAATAACAAAACCTAATAAAAGTAAAAAACGCAAATACGCTTTACATCCGTATTTAACGCATATGACATAGAAATAAGACCTACCTTGGTGGATCACATCCAGCCTGACTATACGCTTCCCTAAAGCCTTCAGCTCTCGCCAGATAATCGAGAGGTGCTCTTGGGGGATGCAGAGGTTCAGGCAGGGCCTGGTTGCTCTCCAGCAACGCGGCGAGGGACCCGCGCCAGTGCCGGTCTACAGTCACCGAGCTGTTGGTTAGAGATTCAGCTAGCTTGCTCACTGCTTCTGACGCTTTCCTGGAAGAATAAGAGAGAATGGTGTCAAAATCAAAATCAAAATAATTTATTTGTAAAACATAGGTATAAAAGTTAAAAACTTGGTGGAAAATTAACATATTACGTCACACTATGTTTAACATTGAAAGGCATACAAATTATATAGTACCTATAGAACACATCATAGCATTTTTATTATTAGTTACCATTAGTTATAATTAAATTATTTATATTTTTAGGTTACATAAATCATATAGGTAAAAATTATTTTAAAACTTGCGTTTAGTACGCAATACATAACAACATAGAAAAAACATAAAAAATAAATCGGACATCAAAATAAAATTACAGTATTAAAACATTTTAAATTTCAAACCACTCGCATTCGATTCGATGTCGATTCTCTTGTTCATGAACTAAACTTATTTTAAACTATCTCTCTCTTTTACTAATAGTAGATACAAGAAAGGGATGGCATCAATTTTAGAACCGTCAAATTAGATTACGTGTTACATTTCTTTGTATTTTAGTGGGCACGTCCCGAGATCACGTCTAAACTCGTATGGAAATTTTCATTCCGACTAATTTGACAACACTTAAATTGTTGCCATCTCTTTCTTGTATCTACTATTAGTAAAAGGTAAAAGAGAGTGATAGTTTAAAATAAGTTTAGTTCGTGATCAAGAGAATCGACACCATTTTCTTAATACC
Source organism: Asteroscopus sphinx (assembly GCA_949699075.1). Lineage (NCBI taxonomy): Eukaryota > Metazoa > Arthropoda > Insecta > Lepidoptera > Noctuidae > Asteroscopus > Asteroscopus sphinx. The sequence continues at coordinate 6,908,031 of OX453030.1, read as the reverse complement.
TTTATACCTATTGTGTAGTGACTACACGACGCTATGCTATGCTAACTACACTGCGAAAAGCACAGAAAAGATTCTTTGGGCATTGGCTTCAGCTTTCATTTTGAGGAAGCCAAATATTCGATACTTATTGTAATTTAGGACGGTAAATAATGTATACAGCCCACAAAGTACGAGTTTCTTAAAGACCTCAGGATAACAGGAAACATGAACAAATAATATTTATATCGTCTATATACCTCTTGGCTACAATAACGTTCCAAGGCCTCCTAAGCCATACGCAGGGCTCCTCTGTCAGACCGCGCCAGGTTCCATTTCTACAAAGGTATGCGAAGTTTTCGGCTCCAGTCAGACTGTCTCCATCCTTTATCTGAAAAAAGAAGGACTTAAAAATTATGGATTTTCAAATCGAAGAGCTTTTTAACTTTTTGTGCCATGTTTAAAAAAGCTGGCCGTTTTTCCCACTTTTTGATTGCTTAATTTTCGTCTGTGGTCAACTGATCACCCAAACTTAGGCCCGTATTACAGAAGCTTCTTCAAGTACAGTTTAAACTCCAATCACCTGATCACTACTTAAGGATAGAATCGTTACTTGAAGAAGTATCGGTCTTATTCCAGAACGGTAATTATAAACTTTAATTCAACAACATAACACACGAATTTGACCTGAAATTGAATAGAAATCTCTACTCAAGTGTAGTCTGGACCACACTAGAATGATTACAGATCAAAACTCTGCTCAAATACCGAAACAGGTGACAGTATAAAATAAAGTTAAACTCAGCTGAACTGTGATCAATAAATCTCTGCTTGAGGAACGTTCTAAAATCAAAGCTCAAATCAAAACTAGTTTTAAACAGAGATCAATGCTTGAGTATCGTCCTGTAATACAGGCCTTAAAGCTACAAGGCTGTTCAGGACAATTACACAATGAACATTTTGTTTTAATTAAATGATTTTTAGTTACAACGAGAATGTCATTCCAATAAATTCGTCAGCTAACCGGCAACATTAATAAGATTTTTAAATTTTGTGTGATGGCAATATTTCTTTCTTTAGCTAACGGTTGGAGGTTGGCGGGAAAATTCGTAAAGATCGTGTTGTAGATTTTTTTATTATTATCCAAAATTTGTGTTTCTTCGAGTGTAAATGTGTAATAATGGTGGATTATTAAACGTTAAGTGCTCGTTGACGTGTACAAGTGTGGATAAATGGTACAAAGTTGAAAAACATGACTTTCGTATTATCTCATCATCCCCTCAGAAACCTAGTAAAGTTTCCATCACTTTACTAGGATATAAACTGTATAATTATGTTCAATGATTACGACTGAAGGACATGTATCCATGGTCATGAATAAATTAAAAAAGAAATATCTAACGGTTTTGTGCTCTTTGAATAATAATGTAAAAGTAATGTAAAAGTTATAACTTCTAAACGTAGTGGTTATATACTCTTTGATAACTTCAATAAATGTACCTAGTAATATTGTCTTTTCACGCATTTTTGTTTCGTACAAAAGCAACAACAACAAAACTGAGACTATTTTATAATCGGGTTAGCGTTTGACCACCACCTCTCTGATTAAAAGTTGTTGAGGTTGACGATGGTCATACGATGGTACACGCTTGCCCAGCAAAAACCTGATTTGAAACACGTACCTTGAAGTAAGAAGCCACGTCATCAGCTTCCCCCCATGTGACGTCACCGACTCCCTCGGCGAGGCAGGCCAACGAGCCAGCGTTGCCATAGTAACGGTCAGCAGCGGTACACGACCTGGCGCACGCGGCACAAAGCGACGGGTACAGACGTTCTGGGAATGGAAGAAGATTTAAAATTAAGGATAAAAACGCTGAAAATTTGGTCTTTTAGAAAACAAAGAGGGGTCATTGTACTCATCATTACGAACAACTTTTAGTATGGGACCAACCCTGAAATTGCGAAATAAAAATACAGTCCCGACATTTGTGTTCATCAAAAAAATTTAGGGATCAGCTGACATTTTTTTCGGTGACTTTTACCGGTGGGCCGTCAAAGTTCCGCTATGCCCTGAGGCCAGACCGACCCTAATAAGTCTTTAATACTCACTAAGTTGAGTGTCCCTGATCCTGTCGGGCACCCAGGGTCCCGCCTTGCATGCCTTCCCGTAGAAGTCAGCCAACGCCTTCAGCTTGTTCTCTGTGTTCGACCGAGTTGGATCACATGACCTCTCCAGAACTAGAGACTCCAGGTACTGGAAACAAAGAGGGCTTATTAAACACGCGTTAAACATACAAAGGAGCTTCTAGAAGTTTGGGAACTTTGTAAGAGAGCTAAATAGCTTAGACTGAATGTAAGAAGATACGGTTTTACTTTATTTCTCTTAAGCACAAGTTCGGTCGTCTATGGAGCAGGGTTGTTGCTGATCCAAAATTTTATCACATCAGCGGATGCTGATGCTGATTTTTGCCATTGACATCAGCGGATGCTGATGCTGATTTTTTGAATTGGGAATGTGTACTGATCCATATAAATTTGTATAAAAATGTAATTTGAATTTATTTGCAATGTATTATTGAAATAACTCAAAACCTCTTAAGGGTCATTGTACTCATCAGTAAGAACAACTTTTATTATGGGACCAACCCCGAAATCGCGAAAAAAATCAGCTGATCCCACTGAGGTAATATGTACTACGGACTAGAGAAGACACCTCGAACAAAATGTTTGTAGCACGTTTTAGAGCTCCTGCACTCTCACTCACTAACCCCCAGTTTCCGAAAGGCTGATCAACGCAAAAATTAACCAATCAGCTTTCAAATCTCAGGTCAAGCGATGTGATTGGTTGTTAACATTTTTGCCGGCCAATCACAGAAGATGACATTAGATTTGACAATAGATCAAATTGATCAGCCTTCCAGAAACTGGGGGTTAGCCACGCTCGCGCCGCGCGTGCTCCTCGGCCAGCAAATAGCACGATATTTTTTGTTCGTAATGTCTACTCTAGTATGTAGTACATATTACCTCAGTGACTGATCCCTACATTTTGTACATTTATGTAAACACAACACATTAGTGTAAAAGTAAATCGAAAAAATTTAGGGACCAGCTGATATTTTTTTCGCGATTTCAGGTTTGGTCCCATAGTAAAAGTTGTTCATACTGATTAGTACAATGACCCCTTAAGAGGTTTTCAGTTATTTCAATAACACGTTGTACTACGACACGACGACGACACACGACGACGACACGACGTTGTGTACGTTATACTCCTAGAAGAAACCTGCTTACGCGGTGGCTTACTGAGAAATGTTTTTATAGTATCCAGGAATTTTTCCAGTATAAGTTTTGATATTGATTTATAAATGACGTCATCATAATTAATATTGACATATACAACGTGTATCAGAAATGCGTGATTATATTTGAAGAGCTTATTCAGGGGATGCTATCGAACAACTTTCACTATGGGACCAACCCTGAAATCGCGAAAAAAATATCAGCTGATCCTTACATTTTGTCGAGCGACTTCGATGATTTAGTATGGAACAGTTGATATTTTTTTCGCGATTTCAGTGTTGGTCCCATAGTAAAAGTTGTTCCTCGCTATGCCCTGAATGAGCTCTTAAAATATGACCACGCATTTCTGATACACGATGTATGATAAATTCTTGTTACTTTTGCATGTCAAGAACTGACCAAACATGTTGACATATTTATTATTACTATTGTACCGTGTTTTAACATAACATAACATAACATCACGCCTGTATTTCCCCGAAGGGGTAGGCAGAGGTGTATAGCACACCCACATTTCGCCAGTTAGGTATGTTATAGTCCCATGTAATAGGGGGCGAGCCTATTGCCAGTAACCGGGCACAAATCCAGACTCCGGGCTGCAACTGAGAATTACCGTGTTTTATGAGCAAAATAAATGATTATGATTACCCCAGATAGCGTCTCGCTGAGTGGCCGCAAGTCGTCCATGGTCTCTCCCGGGTGGCACAGCGTACTGTTCCTGAGGATGGAATGCAACGAGGATGAGCTGTCTGGCAGGATGCGCCTGTTCACCACTGCTACGATATTACGGGCGAATGGTCCTGGAACATACATTTTATGATGAGAAAGGTGTATGATTATTATCATCATCGAGTATAAAGCGTGGTTGTGAAATACTCTGCAAGTCTACAATCCTTAGGCCTTCCTGACCCAATTTTTGTCAATGCAGGTTCGTTCGCTGTTAAAAAGTATATTAAGTGGGTTTTAGTATTTGAAATTTTTGTGGCCTTGCGCATACTATTGCTAGCCTTGTTATTCATGAACACCATATCATATTTATAAATAAGAGCCATAGATGGCTTTATTTCGTGGCGAGAGGCGATAAGACTTGCCGCCTGGCGGTAGATGTCATAGGGATCTCCCATGACATTTTCGCGCCACCCGGCGCGGCAGCGATCGCTTCGGTGGATAATAAAAGTTTTTCGTTACGTTTAGTAAATTGACCTCTTAAAAGGATCTCAGCTATCAGCAATTAAATGATTAAAGAAGAAAAAAAAAACCGGCCAAGAGCATGTCGGGCCATGCTCAGTATTATAGGGTTCCTCATTACAAACGAATCAAATGGAATATTAATCATTGCTATTTTAGTTTTTGCAAACAGCGCCACCTAGCGCTGAATTTAAGAAGCTAAATTCAAGAAATATGTCATATCAATATAATACAAAGTTACTTTTTGTGATTTTTTTAAATAGGAAGTAACTAAAGGAGCATTATTTGCTATAAACATTTTTCTCTAAGGTCAATGACCTATGAACTAAGATGTCTTAAGTATTTTGCAGTTTTCTCACTATAACACAAAAATTTATAATCACATTATACTCAAAATAATTTTAAAAGAGAATTTTTATAAAGGTCTATCAATGTGGAAGATTATAAGTTTCTACGTTGCATAGCTTAGAAATGGCAGGGGGGGGACACATTGCAAGCCACTTTGGCGGGCTGTATTTCGCAGATGGTATACCTGATAAAAAAGTTGTGTATGAAACATTACCTTCATTTTAGTAGACCTATTCAATGATACCCCACACGAGGGGGTGCAGCGAAAAAAAAAATTCATCCCCATTTCACATGTATGGGCGCCACCCCTAAAATACGTTATCAAGATTTTTTTATTATTTTAAAATTGAGATCTATATCTAAACCATTTTTTAACAAAATTTCATTTACTTATGTTTATAACTGTAGGAGTTATTAAGCTGTAAAGTATTAGGACAGACGGACAGACGGACGGACATGACGAAACTATAAGGGTTCCTTGTAGGACTACGGAACCCTAAAAAGAAAAGAGACTTACTAGCTCTATACTTAAGTTCATTGGTAACTAGAACATCGATGTCAGCCCATTGCGCAGCCACTAAATCTTCGGGGCTGAACACTCCAAAGTCAACAGTCCCTTTGCTGATGCGCCGCAGACAGTCCAACCTGAGGAAAAGCGATGTTTATTAAAAGTTCTTCTTTCTAAACATAGGTACCAATTACTTTTAAATCTACAGGACGATCATGAAACAAATCTCCCTTTGTTTTAGTATGCCTTCTAGGCAACAAACAACCTAACATCACGCCTGTATTTCCCCGAAGGGGTAGGCAAAGGTGTAATAGTACACCCACATTTCGCCAGTTATGTTATAGTCCCATGTAATAGGGGGCGAGCCTATTGCCATTGACCGGACACAAATCCAGACTCCAGGCTGCTACTGAGAATTTCCTAATGAAAAAACCCAATAACACTAGGCAACGACGTCAATAAATAGACAAGCGATTTCTTATAAGCAACATGTTCCAAATTCAGTTAACGCAACCTACCGCCATCTAGTATCGATGCGTAGAAATTGCGTATTGCAAGCATTACCAGCAAGAAGTTGCGTAATGGACTTTCCCGCTTTTGCTTCGTAATGGACTTGTCCATAGAAAGAAAATTAATTATATGTACTAGTTCTCGGTCTCGCGTTGTTAATTATTTTTAAGGTGAAATATTGGGTTACTTATCAAAAAACAAAGGAAATTATGACAAAGAATCATTCAATACTCGCTGATTCCGATAAATCACAGCTGGCTTCTCGTTGCACGGAAAGCCTATACAATTCGAGGTCAGCTTATACTGGAAATGTATAGCTTGATGTGTAGCCGTGAGTACTAGATGAGCTATTTAGAAGAACAACATGTTACACGAGTTATGGTTCCGGAACCATACTGTCGTTAGTTCACTTCACAGCTGTCTAGCGAGCGCGCGTTTTGAGGGGCCCAATATTATTTGTTTTATCGGAATCAGCGAGTATTGAGTGATTCTTTGTAAATTTGCTTTGTTTTTTGTTAAGTAACCCTATATTTTACCGTAACAATAATTAACAACGCGATAACAAGTGAATTTAATAAATGAGTAGCGTCTTTTCAAATAGTATTATGTCCTAATGACCATTAGGTGCAAATTCGCATGCTTAGCTGTACAAAAACTAAAAAATTTAACCTTATGGTCATTATGATTATAACTGTTTTTGAAAAGACGCTCCTCAAATTATCTTTCTATGGGCAAGTCAATTACGAAGTAAAAGCGGGAAAATCTATTACGCAACTTCTCGCTTACAATGCTTGCATTGCCTTGCATTACAAAACTTCTACACATCGATACTAGATGGCGGTAGGTTGCATCAACTGAATTTAGAACATGTTGCTTATTCGTGATCGCGAGTCTATTAATTGAAGTCGTTGGTAGGTACAGTCGACTACATGATAGTGGTAACACTTCAATGAGAAAACCGTCCTTATTGCTTACGAAATAAAGGCGCTGTCAGTGTCAAACTGTTACCACTGACGTGCGGTCGACCGTACAATGAGGAATGATTAGATTTACCTGTCAGTCCCCAACACACACTCGACGCCCGCCTTCTCCTTGTCCAGCACAGGGCAATGCGTGGGCGCACGCTTGTATAGCCCGCGACCTTCTACGATGCAGAGGCGTACTGCAAAAGAAAAAAAAAAGAAAAACTAAGGCAAAACTAGGAGTTTACTGGAATAGACTAGATAAAACTAAGTAGTTAGAAAATCCTACTTCCTAGAATAATACGGGTTAACCTTTACTTTAGGGTTTTTCACCTAATCCTGAAAAATAACCCGGTTAAAACCCCTATACGGGTTAACCTTTTGGCCCCTGTTAAAAACTAAAGCAAAACTAAGAGTAAACACTACTGGACTAGACTAGATAAAACTAAGTAGGTAGAAAATCCTACTTCCTAGCATAATACGGGTTAACCTTTACTCTAGGGTTTTTCACCTAATCCTGAAAAATAACCCGGTTAAAACCCCTATACGGGATAACCTTTTGGCCCCTGTTAAAAACTAAGGCAAAACTAAGAGTAAACACTACTGGACTAGACTAGATAAAACTAAGTAGGTAGAAAATCCTACTTCCTAGAATAATACGGGTTAACCTTTACTCTAGGGTTTTTCACCTAATCCTGAAAAATAACCCGGTTAAAACCCCTATACGGGTTAACCTTTTGGCACCTGTTAAAAACTAAGGCAAAACTAAGAGTAAACACTACTGGACTAGACTAGATAAAACTAAGTAGGTAGAAAATCCTACTTCCTAGAATAATACGGGTTAACCTTTACTCTAGGGTTTTTCACCTAATCCTGAAAAATAACCCGGTTAAAACCCCTATACGGGTTAACCTTTTGGCCCCTGTTAAAAACTAAGGCAAAACTAAACACTACTGGACTAGTCTAGATAAAACTAAGTAGGTAGAAAATCCTCCTTCCTTCTAGACTACTCTTTATCCCGGGAAGATAACCAGCTCCTGAGGGTGCGGCGGAAAAAAACATCTCAGTGCGCGAATAAAAACAGCGCGAATAAAAATCGCTATGCAGGCTTAGCCTGAGGTTGAGGTAGTACTCTCATACATATTCGGCTAACATCAACAGTTCTTTAATTCGTCAAGAAGAGAGAGAAGAGTTAATTTTCTAAACAATTTTCTATTGTCTACTTAATTTTTTCAGGAATCTACAGTACCTTCGTGAGTACTGTCAAACAAACACAGTCTCACTACCTGCCATGTTTTTTCTTACTTGACTTATTCAGTAAAAAATCTTGGCATGTATTTTTAAGAATGAAAAGAATTTAAAAATGAAAATAAGATATGATTTATTGCCACAACAAGACATGCATGCGGTAGGTGAAAATAACTAAATAAATTCTTACATTTTAGGAATTAAAATGCAATTTAATTTTAATTCAAATAATTAATATTTTAAAAGACATTATGTTAACAATTTCACACACAAAATTATTTTTTAACCTAATTACATGTGCAGAACTAGTACAGTAGACAATAGAGAAAAACAGACTTCAGGTACTTAGGTACTAGTCTTTTTCATTCTCAAACTGTGTACCTATTGAATAACTCCTATGCCATGTTCTTGAACTAAAAATTAATGAATAGTGTAAGTTATTATTATTAAGATACTTGGTATTATTATTTAATTAGCATGTAATTTGCGGTGATGTGTCATGCTCATGCCTATAGGTCATATGCAACTTCGCGCTAAGCGTCCTTGAAGTTAACCAGAATTCTATTGAGCCATATTTTCCTTAATTCATTGTTTTATCCTCAGATAATTTATCTGAGGTTTAATCAAAATACCATGATACAATGTATACAGGACATTTTTTCCCAAAGTTGGTCTGTTACTGGCCTAAAAACCATTTAAATTTGTGTTTTATTTTATTTTATATTACATAAATGAGTAGGTCCTGTATACTTTATTGTTGTCACACCATAAAATAAGAATGAAGTTTTAGCAATTACATATTAGCACCAGTACTTACGTAGTAGCTAATAAGTAATCTGTGCCGGTACCATTTCTATTCAGTGCCAGTACCACAGATTACTTATTAGTTACTCAAGTACTAACAATTGGTGGTAGCAATTTCTTATAGACAACCATATTAGCCGCAGATAACGGAATATAAGGAGATCGGGCAAGCTGCCTAGTTTGCATGGAGTCCGAGTGTCGCAGGCTCAACTTATGCACACAACACAAGAAAAGCATCAATAAATTACAACAAAAACCGGCAAAGTGTGAGTCGGAATCACGCAGTAAGGGTTCCGTACCACCCATCGACCTGATACCCCATATAAACTGATTCATTTTACGAGAGTTAATCAAAAGACATCAACGATTGTACGCAAAATGTGAATTTTTGGCTGTCTGAGGTCTTGCGTTTAATAATTTACAGGTTGCAAAAAGCAGTACTTAAACAAAGTTGGTAGTTAGTTACTTCAGAAGCATAAAAGCTTAAAAAGTACGTCCTCTAAACATGACACGTGGTCTTGGCCCAAATAAAAACAATACAAAGAGAAGATAAATTAGTAAAATCATACCTACGCCATTTGTATTCGTACTTTAATAAGCTTTTAAGATATATTATAATGCCAAGGCTCAAAGTTGTATCGTTAATTATGTAAGTACTTACATATTTATTCACTTTGGTGTTGTAAAAAACCAAATTCTGCAGGTGTGAATTTATAACAAAGAAATCTTCCTAGTTAACGTTTATTATGCAGTCTTGATAATATTTCTGTCATAATTTTATATAAAGGTTTTCTTCGTCATCCCTCATCCTCCACTGTGTCCTCTGCTAACTTCAGAGGGACACCCGGAGTCACGCCCTATTGGCCCAGATCGAGCCCCTCCCGTGCCAGAATATTCGCCACGGGCAATAAAATCCCCCGGTCCAAAGAAGAGTTATTGCCCGTGCCCAGCCCAGGGTGCACCGGAATTTGTACCTACCCATAATAAATACATTGAATTGCATTAGGTAGAAGAGATCAAAGCTTATGCGGACAGTCTCAGATGAAACTTCTTTAAAATATTGTAAAACATAGGCAACAACGCCTTTTTACAGCGCTCTTTAAATAGATACCTACCTACATTAGCCTAAGTACCTAATACAATCACTATTACTCGTGGACCATAAGTTGTGGAGTCATAAGGTGAATGCTACAGGGTAGCCCGCGAAATTCAAAATTTCTGACGTTTTTTGCGAATTGTAGCTTTATTTCTTGTTGTATATCGGTCGAAATATGATTGGCGGAAATAATAACAATATATCTACTGAATAATACTCATTAAAAATATTAACTAAGCTCTATAAGCTGTACGAGCTCGATAATATTAATTTACGATCAAATTATCGATTTTCGAGCTTGTAGAGCTTATAGAGCTAGGTTTATATGTTTTATGAGTATCATTCAATCAATAGATATATTGTTATTACTACCGCAAATCATATTTAGATATATACAAAACGCGAAATACAACTACAATTTGCAAAAAACACAAGAAATTTTGAATTTCGCGGGCTACCCTGTAGCATTCACCATAAGTTTTCGAGCCGGTGGGGCCACGAGCACTGGTGGTACAAAGCCAGTGGGTCCACAAGTCATACATCATTTTGAGTGCATAGTGTGAAGGGAAAAGAAGTAATTCTGTAGTTTAAAAGTGTCTTAAAATATCAGGATGTGCAACAACAATTCAGCGAAGGATATTTATCCATATCCAAGAAATACCAAAGCCAGTTGATCTACGAAAAACTGCAATAAACTACTCAAAGTCTCAAACACATGTAACGCTCAGTTTCTTAACCGAAACGGATCTGCAACATCTGAAAGATTTTCCGTAAATAAACAATGAATTGACAGAACATATATCATAACAACAAATGCAAACACATCGAGTTCTTATCTCTGCGAAGTTCCGAAACGCCCTTGATTCGGCGCGGGATTACGTCAATTTTGTCACTCAGTTACGTCAAGGTGTAGACCGGTTGGTTTTTGTTGCTTCATTGAAACACATGGGTTCATATGTTTGATAGCCGTTGAGAATTGGTTAATTTCATCATCATCATCATTACAGCCGAAAGACGTCCACTGCTGGACCCATCCCCATATGTTGGGGGGATATGACATAATCGCCACGCTTGGCAGGCGGGTTGGCGATCGCAGTTGGTCGGTTAAATACTCAGAAAACGCTGCTGCCCATCCTCTGGTAAATCCCTTAGTCGCCTTGTACGACACCCATGAGAAGATATAGGGTGGTGCAATTCTTTACGTCCGGCACCACACGGTACATTAGGTTAATAGGTACCGTCAATATTCTTGCTGTCTGCAGTGTTTGCTAAACAACACACTGCGATAAATCTACTTGACACCAAAGTGCCGATATGTATTTAGGGGGTGGGTGGGGGGTTAGGGGGTCTGGACCCCCCTTATTCTACGCAAAAACGAATATTCGCCGAATATCCACCGTTTATATCCGACTGGCCATGTCTGTCGAAGGACCGATGGCCGTTGGCACAGACGAGTCCTTGAGTGAAGACTGTGAATCGCCAAAGGCGCGTAGAGAGGCAGGCTAGCTAGGTGGACCGACGACCAGGAAGAAAGTAGCTGCATGGGGGAGACTGCGGGGTGATTCTCGCGTCGTAGACATTATCTCGAACTCGACATAATGTCGAAACAAGATGGCGAATATCGATTGAAAATTAATTTTCGTATTCTTGTCACGTTAGAGATATGTCTACGCCTAGCGCTCTAAATACAAAGAGTGGTTCATAGCGGTTGACATTACCGGCGACATTTTTCGTAGAGATTTAAAATTAGAGATTACCTATCTCGAATTAGACATTTATCTCTATAACGCGAGGTGGAAGGCGGAGGACCGTGTAGCGGCACAACTTGGGAGAGGCCCATGTGCCACGCAAAGAGATGAGGTGGGCGATAACCTATTCGTAGATTTTCGACCTTGCACAATGCACATGACTAGTAGGCTTTACTTAGACATAACACTATTAACTTAAGGAATATTACACGGCACTCAAGTCCTGGCATCTTAAGGACACGTAATTATAAGTTTGTTTTACGCTTATCACACAGTTAATTGCATAAACCTTCCTTATATGGACCGGTAGAACTGACTGCCTTTGATTACAATTAATTAGAGGTTATTAGACTTGAAACACATCTGATGGAGTGTTTTTGCGTGTGTTTACTCAGTAAACGTAGTTGCTTTCAATAATGGCGGATGGTAAAAGCAAATAAGGGACTGTCCCCTCCAGTGAGGGACGATTGACAGCGTTAGTTTACTGGCAAGGAATAAGCTACCCCTACCTAGGGCTGTCATCCATCCGGGTTTCCCTGGAGTCGGAGCGGAGGGAGATTCTCAAGAAGTGTCATGGATGAAACAAGAACGCACGCCGCGTTAGTAAAAAAATAAGATAGATATTTTTTTAGGGTTGTCCGGGAATAGTCTTCGAAGCGACATTTATCGCGCTACTACACACTACACAGATGACAGGACGCAGACAACGGACACGGACGAGGCGTGGACGCTCGTCCTTTATTCGTCCATTACATGTTATTAAATGGTGCAATGCACACAGAGATGACAGGGTGCGGACAACTGACACGGACGAGGCGTGGACGCTCGTCCTTTATTCGTCCATTACATGTTATTAAATGGTGCAATGCACACAGAGATGACAGGGTGCGGACGGGGCGTGGTTTCCGAAGAGACACGTTATGTTCGTATCACGCAAAGATTTTGTATACTGACTCTATGGTATCACGTTAAGTCTAGTCCATGCCATGTCTCTTCTATGTGCATTGCGCCTCACTATTCTGAACCATGTTGGGGTCGGCTTTCAGTCACTCAACTGCGCCAGTCAAGAACTCTTCATTTTTAATGTTTATCAACAATGGTTTCCTGGTTTTCATGATAATGAGGAAACTCCATACAATTATGCAAAGTAGGATATAATAAATAACGTATCAACCACTGAAGATCTTACAACAATAGGATGATGACATCGCACGCTAACTCACCTTGACACCTTCCGAACACACCTCGAAACCGCATCGGAACTGGTTGAGACGTTTTTGAGAGACGTGACAAAAACGCATCACACTAAAGGACTCGTTTGCTCCAGCGGCTATCGGTCCTTCGTCATATAGAGAAGTCCTAAAAAATATTATTGATCCGACTGATGTCCCGTGCGGTGCCGGACGTAAAGAACTGCACCACCCTATATCTTATCATGGGTGTCGTAAAAGGCGACTAAGAGATTCACCAGAGGATGGGCAGCAGCGTTCTCCGAGCATTTATTCAACCAACTGCGATCGCCAACCCGCCTGCCAAGCGTGGCGATTATGGTATATCCCCCCACTTGGGGGAGGCCTACAGCAGTGGACTCATTTCGGCGTCATGAAATGATGTCCACAAATCCTTATTCTATTCTTAGTAACTTAAGAACACACATCTATTTTTAGACATTTAACACAGATAACTATAGAATAAGTAAATATTAACAAGTTTTACGCAATCGGAATTCCGTTGTATGTACCTACCTACATGGCAAGGTCCAGTGCATCCGGATGGCGGCCAAGTGACTTTTCCCTTTTACGCATTTTGGCAAAACTGGTCGAAATGAAAGCGAGAGTGAATCATTGTGCATATTTATTGTTATTACGCATATTTAAATATTATATTCAACCGCATCTGGTTACACTGGACTGGACCATACCATAAGAACAAGTATTAATCAAAGTTTTTAAAAAACCGGCCAAGAGCATGTCGGGCCATGCTCAGTATTATAGGGTTCCTTAAGTAGGTGTACAAACGAATCAAATCGAATATTAATCATGGCTATTTTAGTTTTTGCTATAATCGGCAGCATTTCCGACTCAGAGCGTGTTGTTAGTAGCGCCATCTAGCGATAAATTCAAGAAGCCAAATTTAAGAAGTCTGTGATGCCAAAGTTACTATTTGTGATTTTTTCAAATAGAAAGTAGCTAAAGGAGCATTATTTGGCGTGATAATTTTTCTCTAAGGTCAATGACCTTAGAACTAGGACGTTTTAAGTATTTTTCAGTTTTCTGTCTATAACTCAAAAAATTATAATCACATTATACTCTAAATAATTTTAAAAGAGAGTTTTCACAAAGGTCTATCAATGTGGAAGATTATAAGTTTCTACGTTGCATAGTTTAGAAATGGCAGGGGGGGGGACACATTGCAAGCCATTTTGGCGGGCTATATTTCGCAGATGGTACACCTGATAAAAAAGTGATGTATGAAACATTACCTTCATTTTAGTAGACCTATTCAAAGATACCCCACACGAGGGGGTGCAGCGAAAAAAAATTTTTTTTCCCCATTTCACATGTATGGGCGCCACCCCTAAAGAACATAAAAACTATTTTTTTATTATTTTAAAATTGAGATCTATATGCAGACTATTTTTTAACAAAATTTCATTTACTTATGTTTATAACTGTAGAAGTTATTAAGCTGTAAAGGATTAGGACAGACGGACAGACGGACAGACGGACAGACGGACGGACATGACGAAACTATAAGGGTTCCTTGTAGGACTTCGGAACCCTAAAAACGAGTCAGTATTTTGAAATAGAATGGCCCAAATATGATCCTTGAGGGACACCACAAATCGGTAGAGTTTTCAAAATTCAGGGTGGGTAAACTAAATTTTGAAGATCGAGTGTTTTAAAGGAACTAGTAAATCCTACGGCCGATCTATACAATATCTTTTAGTCCAGGGCTAAAGGTGGTTTCACACCGGCGAGGCGAGGCGTGGCGTGGATGGGCCGAGCGAGAATTAGACATGGGTAACTCAACAAAAATGCGTGAGCTGCAGCTCAGCTCACGGTTCAGGTCAGTGAGGCGGAGCTGTGAACCGGCTCACAGATCAGCTCAATTTGTGTATCTGCCTACTTCGAGTTATGATCTGTGATGCGAGTCGCTGAGCTTAAAGACCGTTCGATCTGTTTGAGCTGCGCTCGCTCGCTGACTCTGCGACTCACCGCGGATCTGTCGCCGCTCCAGCTCACCGGTTCAAACAGGTTTTTATCTATATAGACATATTTTATCTTCCGTGCAACAAAAGTTGTCGCACAGATAGATACTATTCTTTGAGCCGTGAGCTGCGTATTTTGTCATTGAACTGCAGCTCAACGGCTCAAGCTTAGCTCAGCTGAGTTACACACCTCTAGCGAGAATAGAAATTTGTATAGCAAATTTTCAATCACGTCATAATATATAGATGTATAGATAGCCTATAAAGATGCCATACGATTAAATAAATTCACGTCACGCCCATCTTTGGTGTGAAAGGTCTGGAAAGGCGAGGGTGTGCAAGGCGAGAATTGAAATATTTGTTGGTACAACATTAAACTTTATTGCTGCATGAATAGAGTAGGTATTTATTACATTGCAAAACGAGCAGGCGCGTGCTCGCGATGTACATCTTTCCGTGTGAAAGGTTCAGCGAGATTTCAATTCACGCCCTTCCCATCCAAACCTCGCCTCAAATCCGTAACAGTGGCCATATACAAACTTGAATAGCCTGTACGTCCACTGTCAGCAAAACAGACACATTATTTAGACTTCTATAGTCTGTACCAGTATGTATGTCTGTACTAGTATAGTATTATATTATCTGTGGTCTGTACTAACCACAAAATAAGCAATTAAATCAGCTCACAGACAGTCAGACGGTCACTATAAAAAAAGGCTGTATGTGTACAAACAAAAAAACAGACGCACGAGTCCGACGACGACCTTGCTCAAAGATCAACAGTTTATGTTTTTAATTTATTAGGTATATCTTCTTATTCTGTTACCATTTTCCTCATTTTGTACATGTATTAGGTATGTATGAGTAGTCCATTACTGTCCCACTACTGGACACGGAAATCTTCACAGAATGAGGATCCAATACACCAGCGCCATCGAGAACTTTATGGAAACTACATTTTCACACACAATTTTGTCTAAGTAAAGAACTTTATGGAAACTAGATTTTCACACACAATTTTAGCAAGTGATAATCAAATTCTGATTCGCACATGCATTCGGACATTCAGACGTGCAACTTAGACCATCCTGAGTTTAACTGGTAAGTTATCTGATCTATCACGACAAAGTCAAAGTGCTAAGTTGTGTAAAAGGAAAGTTTGACTTAAAGTTATCAATAAATTGCATAAGAGTGACCTTTTTTATAGTTTAGCGTGGAGAAACGAGCTAAAGGCCCACCTGATATTAAGCGGTTACCTTTGCCCATAACAACTTCAATACCACCTAGGCTGTTGCCTAAATGGTACCGCAAGTCGGTTCGCCAAACTGAGACATGAAGATGGAAAGTCTCATGTGATTGTAATTTCACCGGCACGTACGGGAGACACGCCTTCAGACCGAAACACAGCAATGCAAGCATCACTATTTGGTGACCCTACAGAAGGTTCATTAGATTGTAATAATCTTGTAAGCAAAAGAAAAGTCAGTGAAATGAGCCTCAGAGTCTAAAGCCGAGTCCAAATATGAGATTTGGTCTTCAAACAAAAAACGTTCAAAATGAAAAGAACACAGAAGAATACAGAAGGTTCCTCAATTACAGTTTAAACTTAAATCACCTGATCACTACTTAAGGATATAATCGTTACTCGAGTAGGTATCGGTCTTATTCCAATACGGTAATTATAAATTCAATTCAATTCAAATCAATTCAAATATTTATTTGCTTTATTATATGGTTACAGTAGGTGTTACAAATATATTTAGTAGTTAGTTCAGCATATTTTGAAACAAACAAACAAACAACAAACTTTAACTCAACAACATAACACACGAATTTGACCTGAAATAGAATAGAAATCTCTACTCAACCACACTAGAGTAATTACAGATCAAATCTCTGCTCAAATACCAAAACAGGTGACAGTATAAAATAAAGCTAAACTCAGCTGAACTGTGATAAATAAATCTCTGCTTGAGGAACGGAACGTTCTAAAATCAAAGCTCAACTTAAAACTAGTTTTAAACAGTGATCAACGCTTGATTACAAGAATAGGCCTTCAGGGGGCCTAGTACGAGTTTGACACTTACGAATACTTAAATAGTTTTCGTCGACTTTCATTCATAAATCAGTAGCGCCCCTGGCGGATACAAGGAAGAACTACTGATTTATGAATGAAAGTCGACGAAAACTATGAAAGTATTCGTAAGTGTCAAACTCGTACTAGGCCCCCAGAGCGCTAAACTCAAATAAATTACGATAAGGGCAGGAGAATGATGATGATGATGAGGATGATGATGATGATGTGGATGATGATGATGTGATTCATTACATCATAATAACACTGTAGTTTTCTAACTGCGAATATGCAGTAGTTATTTGCGTGATATTCGGTGATATCACCATAAATGTCAGTACACTCAACGCCAGAAGTGGATCAACAAATGTTAAATTACAAAATAAATCTTAAAAGTTGTTTGTTAGAATTATAGGGTAATCTAACTGTGCCCGAGGCTTCGCCCGCGTACTGAAATAAAATATAACCTATGTTACTTCTGGATAAAGTAGCTTTCTAATGGTGAAATAATGATTGAAATCGGTTCAGTAGTTTCAGATTTTATCAAACAAGTCTTTCTTCTTTATAATATTAGTGTAACGCGACCTTAAGTAGCACTCGGAGCTGCGTTCTGTAACGTGTCCTTAAGCTTGCGCGGGCTCACCTCCCTCACCCCCGCCCGACGCCAACCCGCTGCGGCACCCCGCTCCGCGGTGTCCGCCGGGAGTCCGCCTACGGCCGCGACGCACGCGCCCACGTTTGTTTTGTTTTCTCGCTAAGATCACTGTTGTACCGTTTTCAAGTTGTCTGTACCTAATACTTTGTATTTTAGTGTCAATATACCAGTATTCCTTGTAAATCGTGTTCGAACTGTATTATTTACCGCCCCCTGAGAACCTACTTCAACTATACCACTACAAGTGACGCCCAACTCGCGGGCACGATTCAAGAAGTTACAAAAGTGTTACGTGTATACGGACAAAACTTCCCGATATTGTGATATTCGACACCGATATCGAGTTAACGCGTAAAAATCAGTGCAAGTGCATAAAATCAAGTGCCTAAAAACACCTGGGCGAATCCATTACACTTGGGCGAGTCCAACTTACGCGCGCGTCGCCGACTCGCCGAGCGTCCGTGTATTATACCTACGTACCTACGTATAGGTAACCGTCCACGTAGGTACCTACCTAATCATCACCCGTGCTGATCGGCGAGAGTCGCGAGGGACAACATGCCGCCGAAACGGAGGATCGGAAGAGATGAGGATTCGGGATCAGACACAGACGCCGAGATAAACAAAACGGTGGTTTCAACACCAACCGTCACCATGTCAGAAGAAATGCTGCAGACCCTTGTCTCCAACATTACCAGGAGCCAGGTGGAGGCGAGCCGCGTGCTTATAGAGAGCATCCTGACTGGCAATAAAGACCAACAACTATCGTGTGCTTCATCACCACGACCCGACACGCCAGGTCACTCGCTGCGGGCGGGTAATTTCGCGAAGTGCTCGGCGCGCTTCGACGGAATATCGAAGAACGCAGACGAGCTAGAGGCATTCATCGACGCCATAGAAGTGTACCGCGAATGTACCAACATAAGCGACGAGCACGCGCTGCGGGGACTGCCGATGCTGCTGGTTGGCGAGGCCGCCGTCTGGTGGCAAGGCGTGAAGTCGTCGGTCACGTCATGGACTGACGCCCTACAGCGACTTCGAGGGATGTTCGGCGTGCCACGACCCGGCTACAAACTATTTCGCGATATTTTTTCAACCGAACAAAATGGTGAAAGGGCCGATGTGTTTGTGTGTAAAGTGCGCGCTTTGTTATCAAAATTACCTTACGTAGTGCCGGAAGTAATGAAATTAGATGTTGTGTATGGATTGCTGGATCGTAGAATAAGAAAACGTGTGTCTCGCGATGCCGTGGACGGGCTGGAACAACTGATTACGAAGGTCAGGTTGGTAGAGGAGTCGTTGGCGGAGGTGAGTTCTCACATTTCTAATAATAACAACGCGAGCTCCGTTAACCCTTCCACCGCGCGAGGCCGTTCGAGCGCAGGTCCGAGTGCTAACCCTACGCATACCGTAGGTGATTCCCCGAGTTTAGTTAAACCTACTGATGAAACGTTTTCCGAATCGCGTGACGCGTCCGTAACGAATAATCCGCGAATTTCGAATATTGAACGTAGTGATAGTGAGGGGCAAAAGCGCGTTCGACCGAAATGCGCATATTGTAAACTTTTTGGCCACACGGTAAACGATTGTCGTAAGAAAGATATTAAAGTTGATAGTAGTGTGCATAATGCTAGCAGTAGTACTGAATTACGTTGCTACGGATGCGGTCAGCTGGGAGTCGTACGGTCAAAATGCGATAAATGTAAAATTACGCCCGGTTCAAGTAAGTCGGATTTTTGTACTGCTTACGTTACCGATAGCAACGATCCGCGCCCACTAGTGGAGATTCAGGTCGTTGACCGTAAAGGTGTAGCCATCCTGGACACGGGGGCCACGCATTCTATTGCGGGCCCAATGTTATACCAGCTGTTAGTGGACGCAGGCATAACGTTCCGAAAAACGCTACGCACTATAGGGCTTGCTGACGGATCACATCAAGTATGTACCGCGATCGAGTGTGACATAGATGTCGCCTTACAAGGACGTGTGATACCTACCACGTTCATGGTTTTACCGAACGCGCAGCCGAGAACCCTACTAGGTAGAGATTTTATTATAAGGGCTAGTATCCTGTTGGACTTACCACAGAGTAGTTGGTGTTTTAACGATGAGCCACGCCGCTGGTATCCGTTCATCACCAGCTTCGAGTTACCTACCGCCGGCCAGAAGGAGCTGATGAAGGTAGAAGCCGCCGACCCAGTGCTCGGGGATGACAAGGGCACCAAATCAACAGCAGACCAGAAGGTCCAGCTGAATGCTTTTCTGATGAAGAGAGCCAACTGCTTTGCGAAGGAGAGGCCCCCATCAGACCGTGCTAACCACCGCTCAAAGGTTGACAGGCTCGCCATGTACAACCTATGCGTGAACCGCGAGAAGAATTGTTCTGCTCGCGAGACAGTAAAGTTTTCAGGCCACCACGTGACTGTACCGGGTGGGATCAAGGAAGATCCTGATGGGGCTGTGGCTATCGCCAACATGTCCCCCCCCGTTGAAGGGCAGCAAGTGGATGTGGACCTCGGAGCAGCAAGACGCCTTCAACCGCATCAAGCAGCTACTCGTTTCCGCTCCGGTATTACGTCAAGCTGACGCATCAATACCTTTCACACTCAGGATTAGAAGT
This sequence comes from Asteroscopus sphinx, assembly GCA_949699075.1. Taxonomy (NCBI): domain Eukaryota; kingdom Metazoa; phylum Arthropoda; class Insecta; order Lepidoptera; family Noctuidae; genus Asteroscopus; species Asteroscopus sphinx. The sequence goes on along the minus strand of OX453030.1, from coordinate 6,887,783 downwards.
AGTGCGTATTGTCTCGGAGCAGTGCTGATGCAGGGGGAGGGCCCCGAGGAACGACCAGTCGAGTACGCAAACCGGCTGCTGACTAGCGCAGAGAGGGATTACAATACGACGGAAAGAGAGGCTCTAGCAGTCGTATGGGCTGTAACTAAATTCCACGGATACATCGAAGGATCAGAGGTTGTGATAAAGAGTAACCACCAACCTCTGCGATGGCTTATGACCGTGAAGTCGCCAAGCGAGCGATTGGCAAGATGGGCTCTTACTTTACAGAAATACAGTGTCCGCATTGAGTTTGCACCTGGAAAGTCCAATGCCATCGCCGACACCCTTTCCAGTCCATCTTACGCCGACGAGGCAAACTGCGACCTAGGCTACGCTGAAGTCGATTTACCGTCGAGTAGCCCCAAGGATATTCGCGGCAACCAGCCAAAGGATCCTGAACTGCGTAAGACCGTCAAAGGTCTGGAGTCAGACCACGATCCGTTTAGGGGGAGGAGTTGGTCCGACAGGGGATCCATAACATCCGACGACGTATTCTACAATACAACCCGCGGCCAAACACTTGAACCCATACCGCGACGAGACAGACCTTACCATGTCAGAGAAGCCACGAGCTCTACTGCATATGTGCTGGAGAAATTGAGTAACAGCGAAGTTTTAGGTAGGTACCATGTCTCCCAGTTGACCCCATTCGTAGGCGATGTACCGCCGGCGCCGGTCAACGAGAAGCGTAAGCGCGGCCGACCTAAACGATTCCTTGACTGACCAAGACGCGAGGGCGCTATGTCTAGGTCAGAGGGGGAGCATGTAACGCGACCTTAAGTAGCACTCGGAGCTGCGTTCTGTAACGTGTCCTTAAGCTTGCGCGGGCTCACCTCCCTCACCCCCGCCCGTCGCCAACCCGCTGCGGCACCCCGCTCCGCGGTGTCCGCCGGGAGTCCGCCTACGGCCGCGACGCACGCGCCCACGTTTGTTTTGTTTTCTCGCTAAGATCACTGTTGTACCGTTTTCAAGTTGTCTGTACCTAATACTTTGTATCTTAGTGTCAATATACCAGTATTCCTTGTAAATCGTGTTCGAACTGTATTATTTACCGCCCCCTGAGAACCTACTTCAACTATACCACTACATTAGTATAAAAGTATACTTAAATGATGATAAACATACTTATCCAAAAAAAACTAGCATTATTATTAATTTAGCCCAATGATATTTAAAAGTATAGATACGTTATACCCTAACAAAAATAAACGAAAAAAATGTTCCGTACGCAGCTGAAGCACACATACACATACATTTGTACAAAGTAAGTTAGTTACTTTAAGTTAAGTACTTATTTCGCGTCATAATTGGTACACTTTCTTTATTTTTTTCTTTTTTTTTTGGTCACCGGTCACGCTCGGCGCCTTGCTTGACGCGAACTAATAGCAAAACGACCCAATAAAAACGTTTTCGAGTCTTCAGATTGAGCGCGCTTGTAACATATATGTACTTTAAAATATGATTGATTTATGGCCAAAATTAATATCCATTATTTGCCCTACTAGAGATAGAATTTTGACATAAACTCCATACATTTTATGTCAAATTTCTATCTCTAATAAATAATAATCATGGATAAATAGGATATTAATTTTGGCCGTTAGACATACCTCCTCCTCCTCCTTTTAACTGAGAAAAACGATTGTGAAAATTAACATTTGTTCATCGAATTTTAGCGTTGACTGTACTTATGACGAAAAAAAAAACAATATTTAACTTTTTTGTGTTCTTCACGTGTCAGTGAGTACTTATAAAGTTTTTGTAAGGATATTCCAGTCACTGGGATTTCCCTCCACGCCTTTCAAGATGTATTATTATAGTATATCTGACAGGAAACTGTTCTCGAGTTCTTGAGGTCAGCGGAATGAGTTAATTACTATTTATTTATGCATATATTTCTTATTTGTTTGAATTATTTTTTTATCAACTGTAATAATTTTTCATCATCATCATCATTTTAGCCGAAAGACGTCCACTGCTGGACATATACCTCCCCCAAGCATCGCCACAACGACTGGTCCTGCGCTTTCCGCATCCAGCGGATTCCCATGACCTTCACCAGGTCGTCGATCCACCTTGTGGCATTAATAATTATTATGCAATTAATGTTTTGGACTTTGTGCGTACACACGGCTACACATCAAGCTGTACATTCTCAGTATAAGCTGACCTCGCATTGTATAGGCTTTCCGTACAATGCGAGGTCAGCTTATACTGGAAATGTACAGCTTGATGTGTAGCCGTGTGTACATGTCTAAAGATTTAATTCACTTTTCAAAAAACATTTCGTCGTTTCTTTTGTATAAAATAATTTTGAAACATTGATCAATCAAGTAACGATTCTATCCTCAGTTGATTGAAGATCAAACTGTACTTGAGGAACGAATTTGAACGTTCTGTAATACGAACCTTAGTGTGTAATAGGAATCAAAAAATTACAATGAAACAGAGGCACTATTGCAATTTTTTGTATAGTTACGATCACGAACGAACAGACCCCATAACACATACTCTCACGCACACCCCTACATAATCCCACACACATAAAACCACACACGCAGAGACAAACATCCTCACATATACATACACACACTCACAAATACTGTTTCTTTTACTTACCAAATTAATCTAAGTACCTATAGGTATGCTATAGCATGTTTTACACCTATAGCATTGTCAAATAATTTTGGAAGATACTGTAGGTCTACTCGCGTTTTACGAACGACAAACGAAGTACGAACTTTCGTTCCGACTGATACTTACATAATAAAGACAGGCACATAAAAAAGGCACAATTAAGATAGACTACGGTTCATAGTCGTATACAATTTACCGGAGATGAGAAAAACAAACGTCAAAATACGATCATCGCATGCGATAAGGGAACGATGGTTGACCGGAGTAGCAAATTGTGCGATGAATCGTACGATTTATCGAATATCGTCGAACGGGAGTAGACCCCCTGGTCCCCACGAGTCACGACACAGGGAATCCTAGTGTACCTTGTAAAATATGCTTAATTTGGTTAAATAAAATTATCATTATCATTATCATTTATAGGAATTTCGTCGTCCCGGTGCACCAAACGTTATTCGGTTGCATCTTTGGGTTGCATAAACAATTCCAAGAACAGTAAGACCACGTAAACACTGCCGCTAGTCCTAGAGCTGTTTTATGAATATTTTGACATTATAACAAGTTTTGAAGGTCTCCCCGTACCTACTGCGGTCAAACTGCTTTGCTTGGGCGTACAAAAAGAGGTTTATATTGCATAGTTGTTTTAAAATGATGTTAGCATCTATCGATGCATTTTAGTAAATAATTTCAAACTCCTTATCTATCTATCTACTTATATAAATAAAAACCGGCCAAGAGCATGTCGGGCCATGCTCAGTATTATAGGGTTCCTTAAGTAGGTGTAATTACAAACGAATCAAATCGAATATTAATCATGGCTATTTTAGTTTTTGCAATAATCGGCAGCATTCGCGACTCAGAGCGTGTTGTTAGTAGCGCCATCTAGCGATAAATTCAAGAAGCCAAATTTAAGACGTTTGTCATTTCAAAGTTACTTTTTGTGATTTTTTCAAATAGAAAGTAGCTAAAGGAGCATTATTTGCTATGATAATTTTTCTCTAAGGTCAATGACCTTTGAACTAGGACGTTTTAAGTATTTTTCAGTTTTCTCTCTATAACTCAAAAAATTATAATCACATTATACTCGAGATAATTTTAAAAGAGAGTTTTCACAAAGGTCTATCAATGTGGAAGATTATAAGTTTCTACATTGCATAGTTTAGAAATGGCAGGGGGGGGGACACATTGCAAGCCACTTTGGCGGGCTATATTTCGCAGATGGTACACCTGATAAAAAAGTGGTGTATGAAACATTACCTTCATTTTAGTAGACCTATTCAATGATATCCCACACGAGGGGGTGAAGCGAAAAAAATTTTTTTTTCTCCATTTCACATGTATGGACGCCACCCCTAAAATACGGAAAAACGATTCTTTTATTCTTTTAAAATTGAGATCTATACGTAGACTATTTTTTAACAAAATTTCATTTACTTATGTTTATAACTGTAGAAGTTATTAAGCTGTAAAGGATTAGGACAGACGGACAAACGGACAGACGGACGGACATGACGAAACTATAAGGGTTCCTTGTAGGACTTCGGAACCCTAAAAATCTGCATTGATGAAAGATCATCATGTGAGAATGGCTCGACGCGACGATGGCTCGACTGATTGAGCAGTTTTTTAGGGTTCCGAAGTCCTACAAGGAACCCTTATAGTTTCGTCATGTCCGTCCGTCTGTCCGTCTGTCCGTCTGTCCGTCTGTCCTAATCCTTTACAGCTTAATAACTTCTACAGTTATAAACATAAGTAAATGAAATTTTGTTAAAAAATAGTCGACATATAGATCTCAATTTTAAAAGAATAAAAGAATAGTTTTTCCGTATTTTAGGGGTGGTGTCCATAAATGTGAAATGGAGAAAAAAAAATTTTTTTCGCTGCACCCCCTCGTGTGGGATATCATTGAATAGGTCTACTAAAATGAAGGTAATGTTTGATACACCACTTTTTAGGGTTCCGAAGTCCTACAAGGAACCCTTATAGTTTCGTCATGTCCGTCCGTCTGTCCGTCTGTCCGTCTGTCCTAATCCTTTACAGCTTAATAACTTCTACAGTTATAAACATAAGTAAATGAAATTTTGTTAAAAAATAGTCTGCATATAGATCTCAATTTTAAAAGAATAAAAAAATAGTTTTTACGTTCTTTAGGGGTGGCGCCTATACATGTGAAATGGGGAAAAAATATTTTTTTTTGCTGCACCCCATCGTGTGGGGTATCATTGAATAGGTCTACTAAAATGAAGGTAATGTTACATACACCACTTTTTTATCAGCTGTACCATCTGCGAAATATAGCCCGCCAAAGTGGCTTGCAATGTGTCCCCCCCCCCTGCCATTTCTAAACTATGCAACGTAGAAACTTATAATCTTCCACATTGATAGACCTTTGTGAAAACTCTCTTTTAAAATTATTTCGAGTATAATGTGATTATAATTTTTTGAGTTATAGACAGAAAACCGAATAATACTTAAAACGTCCTAGTTCAAAGGTCATTGACCTTAGAGAAAAATTATCATGGCAGATAATGCTCCTTTAGCTACTTTCTATTTGAAAAAAATCACAAAAAGTAACTTTGACATCAATCAGACTTCTTAAATTTGGCTTCTTGAATTTATCGCTAGATGGCGCCTACTAACAACACGCTCTGAGTCGCGAATGCTGCCGATTATTGCAAAAACTAAAATAGTCATGATTAATATTCGATTTGATTCGTTTGTACACCTACTTAAGGAACCCTATAATACTGAGCATGGCCCGACATGCTCTTGGCCGGTTTTTTTTATCAGGTGTACCATCTGCGAAATATAGCCCGCCAAAGTGGCTTGCAATGTGTCCCCCCCCCCTGCCATTTCTAAACTATGCAATGTAGAAACTTATAATCTTCCACATTGATAGACCTTTGTGAAAACTCTCTTTTAAAATTATTTCGAGTATAATGTGATTATAATTTTTTGAGTTATAGAGAGAAAACTGAAAAATACTTAAAACGTCCTAGTTCAAAGGTCATTGACCTTAGAGAAAAATTATCATAGCAAATAATGCTCCTTTAGCTACTTTCTATTTGAAAAAATCACAAAAAGTAACTTTGAAATGACAAACGTCTTAAATTTGGCTTCTTGAATTTATCGCTAGATGGCGCTACTAACAACACGCTCTGAGTCGCGAATGCTGCCGATTATTGCAAAAACTAAAATAGCCATGATTAATATTCGATTTGATTCGTTTGTAATTACACCTACTTAAGGAACCCTATAATACTGAGCATGGCCCGACATGCTCTTGGCCGGTTTTTTTTGTTCGTAATAGTCAGGGCCCAGGGGCCTTACTCCTGAGTCCTGGCTGGTTCGATTTCTGAACCAAATAGGGCTAATGTCAATTCCTAGAGAAACGCAGCACGAATTGGCACTCGAATTCAAATTCGATTGATACAGAACTCGAAACAGTAGTGTATGAAAGATTTTTTTTGGAAAAAAAAATGCACTCTTGCGAAGCTGTGGTGGGTCGCTTGACTCGCTTGTCGCTAGTAAATAATAAAATATCAGAATTTAAATGGAATCCAAAAAAGTTGAAATTTGCTACTAAATAATAAAACATCAGAATTCAATTTAAATTTTTGTTTTTTTTTTATTTTTATTATGTGTGATTATAAGTCCGTAGTACTAAACATATTTTACTACTTTACTGGTGCATCTACCTTATTCTTTGTCTCTGCATTACCCTAAGGTTGTCTGGTAGAGAACGCCTATGGCATAGTTGTGCATAAAGAATTAAATAAATAAATTCAAATGGAATCCAAAAAAGTTGAAATAGGTACATTGTTTTATACAAAAGGTACCAATACTATGTTCTTTCCACGACCTTGTCCGCGTGAACTTGAACATTAGTTTAAAATAATTGTCAAAATTGTGCATGGATCCAAATCCGTTCAGCCGTTTTAGTGCGATTGAAGGACAAACAAACATCCATTCTTTCGCATTTATAATATTTTTAACCGACTTCAAAAAAAGGAGGAGGTTATGTATTCCGCGGGTTTTTTTTTTTTTTTTTTTTTCATGTATGTACACCGATTACTCCGAGATTTCTGGGCCGATTTGCGTGGTTGTTTTTTTATTTGGTAGAGTAAGTCCGCGCGGTGGTCCCATATAAATTTTATTGACTTAGGTCGAGTAGTTTTTTAACCAGCTTCAATAAATCGGTTTAATTTAGCTTCGCTTACCTAGATGATCTACTAATAGTTTAGTTTTTCTGTGAATTATCAACTAAAAAGTATGAAATAAAAACTTTTTAACAAAAAATAAAACCGACTTCAAAAACCTTAACTAAAAAGTAAAAAATAATCCTTGTATGTATTTTAAAATCTTAACATAAACCAAAATTTTGAAGGCGGCGCGTGTTTTTCATGTATGTTCCCATAAACTGTTTTTAGGGTTCCGAAGTCCTACAAGGAACCCTTATAGTTTCGTCATGTCCGTCCGTCTGTCCGTCTGTCCGTCTGTCCGTCTGTCCTAATCCTTTACAGCTTAATAACTTCTACAGTTATAAACATAAGTAAATGAAATTTTGTTAAAAAATAGTCGACATATAGATCTCAATTTTAAAAGAATAAAAGAATCGTTTTTCCGTATTTTAGGGGTGGTGTCCATACATGTGAAATGGAGAAAAAAAAATTTTTTCGCTGCACCCCCTCGTGTGGGATATCATTGAATAGGTCTACTAAAATTAAGGTAATGTTTGATACACCACTTTTAATCAGGTGTACCATCTGCGAAATATAGCCCGCCAAAGTGGCTTGCAATGTGTCCCCCCCCCTGCCATTTCTAAACTATGCAATGTAGAAACTTATAATCTTCCACATTGATAGACCTTTGTGAAAACTCTCTTTTAAAATTATTTCGAGTATAATGTGATTATAATTTTTTGAGTTATAGAGAGAAAACTGAAAAATACTTAAAACGTCCTAGTTCAAAGGTCATTGACCTTAGAGAAAAATGATCATAGCAAATAATGCTCCTTTAGCTACTTTCTATTTGAAAAAATCACAAAAAATAACTTTGAAATGACAAACGTCTTAAATTTGGCTTCTTGAATTTATCGCTAGATGGCGCTACTAACAACACGCTCTGAGTCGCGAATGCTGCCGATTATTGCAAAAACTAAAATAGCCATGATTAATATTCGATTTGATTCGTTTGTAATTACACCTACTTAAGGAACCCTATAATACTGAGCATGGCCCGACATGCTCTTGGCCGGTTTTTACAATAGATAAGCGCTCGACAGTACATTATATTTACATGACGCAAAGGGACAGTCACGCGCCGCCTTCGAAATTTTGGTTTATGTTAAGATTTTGAAATACATACAAGGATTATTTTTTACTTTTTAGTTAAGGTTTTTGAAGTCGGTTTTATTTTTTGTTAAAAAGTTTTTATTATTAATTAATTTTTGGAAGGATTTACCGGTTACCTCGAAAATTGCTCTATCAATATCGATTGGGTTTTTTTGCTAACAACCTATTATAACTCGAAACTAGTTTTTATACGAACTTTACGTCATAGTTACTGGTGAATTATTTTATTTACTAGCACATGCCCGCGGCTTCATTTGCGTATAATCCGGTTTATCACAGAAAGATGTTATGGGGCATCCTTAGGGATTGTTTATTTTCCCGGAATAAAAAATAGCCTATAGGTATGTCAATCCGGGTTATGTTATGGTACCTGCATGTGCCTTTCATCCAAATCCGTTCAGCCGTTTCAGCGTGATTGAAGGATAAACAGACAAACAAACATCCAAACTTTCGAATTTACAAGATTATTACTAGGATTAGGTCATTCATCTTCATAAAAAAGACAGTTTGCGAATTCTAAAATGACTGTAATTTTTGCTTCGAATAGGTAACTAAATAAAAATAGAATAAAAAATAAAAACCGATAAAAACGCTCTAAAGCAGTGGTATTTGAGAGGTTTTGTTACTCTATGCTTTTTGGTACAGGTTTATAAATAATATTTTCTCTGGAGCGACGCGTCTAAACGCAAAAATAAAAATTACATGTCCTACCCGGATTCGCAGTTTGATATTTAGTTTCTGTGAATAGCTTGATGTCATCGGAGTAATATTAATTGTTGCTTGGTTATTATCTTTTTTGTGCCAGATATTTTTATTTTTTTAACAATTTGTGAGAACATTTAAAAAAGTCACAAGTTTAAACTAATCTTTGGTAGAACAAGATTGAGCATTGGCTCAGCACTTAAAAAAAAAATACAATGAGACAAAGCACTTACAGTTTCCATCACTTCCTGAACCAGTTCCTTGTAATAACACAACATTTATGTAACAAAACAAAATAACTAACACATTCACATTCATTTTGGAAATCATAATTCCAAATAACAATTTAATTGAACATTTAACCGAAAATAAAACGAATTCGCGCCAAAATTGCCCACAAAACTTTTCAATTTATTATCTGTTTAAATTTTTATTCATGTTTTTTATACGTTTTCATGAGGCAGTGACATTTGTAAGGAAACGTCTTGTATGAATATGAATCTCACGCAAACTGAGCCTTCAAGGTTTTATTAGTCACTTATTATACATTATACATACCTATACAAATGTATTTTGTTATCCGGCTAGGTTAAACAGGTAGTGCGACTCTCAGAAATACATGAGAATTATATAGAAACGTTAATAAATCGGTTAGCATTGGGCAATGATTTAGATCAGCGGTTCTCAAACTTTTTTGGTCACGGAACCCTTTTGACAAGCAAAATACTTGACGGAACCCTACAATAAAACAATAGTTTTTAAAAGTGTATTCTTTATTATATAAGCATAATAAAAGTACAATGTAACAGTTACTAATTATTACTTACTTTAACCACATGCCAAGTACAATAATAGAAGATATTAAAAATGAAAAAATCTTAACTAATGGGAGGTATGAAACTGTTTTTTATTTTTCATCAATTGGTTGATATCAGGTTTGATAGAAGACATTTGAAGTCTCATATCAGGTTCGGCGTCCAGTCTATTGCGATATTTTGTTTTCGTGGCTGCATAGGTTGAGAATCCTGTTTCGCACAAATATGTTGTTGGGAACGGGAGAAGAATATTCAGAGCCATTCTGCCAAGCATTGGATATTCATCACGGATTCTGCACCAAAAATCGTTGAGAGGCGTCGTTTTGAACAGTGACTCCATACTTGTGTCTGATGACATTTCTAAAAGAGATTCATATATCTCGTTTGACATACTTTCGGGCTTTTGCAAGTTGGGTAAAAAAGGATTATGAATCCATGAATTCAGCTTCATTTTTGTATTATGTTCTTCGGGAAAATACTTTACAAAAGATGCGCGCATCGAAGTGAGATATTGGACCAATTCTTCAAACACATCATCTTGAAACATTTCCGAGTCGTTATCGCTAACAAACTCACTGAGTGACGTAAAGCTTTCTATTTCTCTCTTACCAACGCAAATAATCCAAAAATCTAATTTTCTTTTGAAGGCAGTTATTTTGTTATAGGCCTGGAACACTGTTGTCTGTTTACCTTGCAATGATAAATTCAATTCAAATGTCAATGCAATCGTTCCAACTAAGATTATTTTCTTTAAAAAATATGTTTATTTTATTAAAAATTTCTTCCCCGGTAGTGTTTGTGGGCAGCGGTGAACACATAAGCATGTCTTCTTCAAAAGAACGTTCATATGGATATCTCACGATAACCAGCAAGATAGCCAGACCAGTGACATCAGTTGACTCATCCATTTGCAAGGCGAATCGTGTTTTTTGTAGACGTGCAACTAGTTCTTGTTTGACGTAGCTTGCCAGATCATGGATTCGCCGTGAAACAGTATCGTTTGATAGCGGTACAGTAGAAAGATGCTTTGCAGATTTTTCATCGAGCATACATTTTGTTATGTCTAACACACATGGCTTTATTAAATTCTCAGCGATAGTGTGCGCTTCACCTGCTTGTGCAATGCGATAGCTAACTAAATATGATGCCTCCGTGGCCTTTTCATTGATAGTTTGTGTTACATGCATCATATTTTTTTGACTTTCCAATAACTGTTCTTTTTTACGAACAAAAAATTCTTTATTCTTTTCTTTAGACTCGGGGTGTACAGTTTCTAAATGTCTGCGTAATTTGGCAGGTGCCATGGAACTATTAGGAAGCAGTTTACTACATAACATGCAGAGAGGTGAGCCGTTGGAATCAACAAATCCGAAACTGATATATGATTCATCATACTTCCTTTTTTTCGTCTTTGAAACCGTGGAGCTTGACGTCGTGGCATCATCGTCTGGATCGGTAATTGCTGTATTCTCCGCGCGTACTGCTTTTGAACATTCAGCGTCATTAGAAGATGTCGTTGCAACACGTTTAACACCTTTAAGCCAACGTTCCATTCTTCTTTATTATATGTTACACGTCAGGATGGTAGGGTCAAAATAATGTACAATCGTTACTGCGTTTATGAGACAAAGTTTAGTCCAAAGAAGAAATGTACAAAACTGATACAATCAGAATACAGCGGGCAGTAGAACTTACAAGAAGGCAGCAGGCTAGCCAGCTTGTAAGTAGGTAGGTACGAACTTCTCGCTCCGAACGCTAATCGTCAACTGACTGACGAGGCGCGACTTTTTTTATATAATAGCGCTTTTATACTTAGTCCTAGACTCGAACTCGAACATTCTCAAAAATACTCGTGTCGGCGCCTTTGATAAACAAAAAGCGGAAATAAAAATATAAATACAAAAAAATGCGTTGTAAACAATCTCGACTTTATGCTTTTGAAGATAGAGCCGAAAGTCGCTTGTTCACAACTATAGCGTCTAATTCAGAGGCGGCTTTTATCAAAGGGACTGCGCGCTCACAAGTATACGCGCGGCGGGCGGATTCAAAACGTTCGACCAGTGACCAGAGAGAGGTGTTTTGTTTTTTTTTTCTAAATTCTTGCGGAACCCCTACAGGGGTATCGCGGAACCCTAGGGTTCCGCGGAACACACTTAGAGTACCGCTGATTTAGATAATGACCCTGCTGGTGACCGTCAATCGACCATTAGGTCGTTCTCGTAATAATGGATTAAATTAAAATGAATCCTCAAATGTAAGGAAAATATTTCGAATGGAAATAAAGGTTTTTGCTAGCTAATATGCAACTAAGATACTTTGGTAATATATGGATACCGTAAAATACCCTAACTTTGCCAAAAAGCCCTACTTTGCCTAAGGCATTAACTTAATTTTTACACGCACTGACACTTTATAACTGAACCAAATGTTAGCGTTGACATAGTTTTCAAAGCTCCCCAAGTACGGAAATCATAGCTATTATAGTTTACTCAAAAAATAACTAGGCAAAGTAGGGCTTGTGGGTCAAGTTAGGGCAGTTTACGGTACTGCCCTCGACGTACTAACTTTGCCCACAAACCGTACTTTGCCTAGTTATTTTATGAGTAAACTATAATAGCTATGACTTACGTACCTACTTAGGGAGATTTTAAAATTGTGACAACGCTAACTTATGGTTTATATACAAAGTGTCAGTGCGTGTAAAAATTAAGTTAGTGCCTTAGGCAAAGTAGGACTTGCGGGCAAAGTTAGGGCATTTCACGGTACTCCTGTGGACAATCCATGACTAAAACTATTTCATGTTTTTACTGTCCAAGTTTTTAGTAAAGTTCAGCTGGGTATTTAGGACTGCTATGCTATGATACATACAGCCTTTCTTAGTTTATACTAAACCTCTTAAGGGGTCATTGTACTCATAATGATGAACAACTTTTACTATGGGACCAATCAGTGAAATCGCAAAAAAGAACAGCTGATCCCTACATTTTGTCGATTGATGTGATCACAAATGTAGACAGATTAAGCCGCACTAAACTCATTTTAAACACACTTAATCATATCTCTTTCTTACTTACCTCATTATTGAAAAGGGACAGAGTATTAGAACTGTCAAATTAGTCTATTACCGTGTACCTACCTAACTAATTAATTTACGGTAAAATAGTCGCGCCTATTTTTCCGTAAATAACAATATTCCAAGCCCAACCGGGTGTCTGATGACGCGTTTATGCCTTTTGTTCGCAAATTTACACTTCTTCGCTCCGCTGAGTGCATGGTATCAATTTTCTTCGTGCAATTATTCTAGGTAGGTACATGTTTTACAAAACCATCATGATCCGGTGGAGTGCAAGAGTGTATAACGACACTGAATTTACTGAAACAGGGTCGCCGCGCAAATGTTTTGGGTTGTCGCGTAGAGCTGACGCCCGCGGCTTCGCTCTCATGGTAGGTTAGGTATATCGATAAAAGGATGAAATTCCGTCCGTTTCAGTATAATTGAAAGAAAAACAAAAAAACCTTATGGATGTTTTTCATGGATTAAAGTATGAACTTTCGCACTTACTCGTAATTTTAGCAGGACAAAGAGATAACCTAGCTTTAAAATACGCTTAACTTGTCGTCATGTTTTCGCAACAAAATCGAAAAAATGTCTGCGCCAATGGGATGGTTCTTGATGTGGGACTGCAGTGCCAAATCGGAGATGATATTGATTCTGGAGAAGATTTTTGACTTTTGTAAAAAGAAAATTGGGGGTAGTCCGCCAGTTTATGAAAATTGTCATTTAAATTGAACATCCCCCCTTTTCTAGGTCCCAAATTCGCCACAGTCCCGGTTTTTTCATGCAAGTCCCAATATTTGGATAAATTAATCTAGCCACATTATTCCCAACATCTTTTGTACTTGCACCATTTACACCCAAATTTCCGATCACTGGGGAAAATATAACTGTATGTTCAGTATTCTATTTTGATCGCACGCCTACTAGAGGGCGCCAGGGTATTTGATTGCACCCGGGCGCTACATGAGCTAGAGCAGGCGCTGCAATGGGGACAGGAATACAAGAATGTATCGGAGTTTAAAAAGCACAGCCTGGTAGAGTACTCTTTAAAGACATACGCGGTAACACAGATTAGGGAGTGTCTCCTTTGAGTCTGTAGGACCAACAGTGGTGGGAGGTGGGATTTGTCTCAAACAAAGTTAAGTTTAAGTTTATTTATTTATTTATAAACGTATGGGTACAGTTTAATTTAAGTTCTAGATTGAGCGACAAATACATCTGGAATTTTATGCGGGAGACCAAAACTCAGTCCCGGAGCTAGGAGTCAACCTGTGTTACGGGTGTTAGGTGATTGCTCCGTTGCGCGTCGCCGCACTAATAACATGCAAGTAATGCATGCATTGCATGTGTTAGCAAATAAGGGTCATTTTACAGAAAACCATACGAAACGATCTTTTTATTCACTGAAACTTATTTTGCATAAATGCGGAAATCCCCAGCAGACGTGAATCAGGCATTAAAACTTGTATTGAGGAAAAGGTAGTCCCCGGTTGATGTCACAATTTATTTGTAATTACGTCTTCTGTGATACTTTTTCTTTTTCGAATTGTTTACTCGCAGGAAGCACCAGAGTGCTCTTTCTGCTTAACCGGGCTAGCTGGCGGAGAGTCCCGTGAGGGACTCCATTCGCCGAAAGATTTCCTAAAACTCGAAATGAATGCTACAGGGTAGCCCGCGAAATTCAAAATTTTTGGCGTTTTTTGCAAATTGTAGCTTTATTTCGCGTTGTATATCGGTCAAAATATGATTGGCGGAAATAATAACAATATATCTACTGAATAATACTCATAAAAAATATTAAACTAGCTCTATAAGCTGTACAAGCTCGATAATATTAATTTACGATCAAATTTTCGATTTTTGAGCTTGTACAGCTTATAGAGCTAGGTTTATATTTTTTATTAGTATTAATTTGATAATAAAATTTTGAATTTCTCGGGCTACCCTGTAGCATTCACCTTAAAGAAGGCAGGTGTTACAAAATACAGTTGTAAAGTAAAGTTCTGGAGTGGCAACCGCGTACTGGAAGGCGCAGCGTGGGTAGGCCCCGATGTGGGGGACAAGATGGACCAACGACCTAGTGAAGGTCGCGGGAATCCGTTGGATGCGGAAAGCGCAGGACCGGTCGTTGTGGCGATTCTTGGGGGAGGCCTATCTCCAGCAGTGGATGTCTTTCGGCTGAAATCATGATGATTACAAAATACAATCTTCTTGACGCTCACGTCTTCACTCACGTCTCTTCATCATCATCAACTCAACCTATCGCAGTCCACTGCTGGATATAGGCCTCTCCTAAGTTGCGCCACAATACCTCTAAGTCCTATGCCTTCCGCATCCAGTCCTCCCTAGCCACCTTCAGGCCGTCGGTCCACCTGGCTGGGAAGCGCCCTACGCTGCGTTTATCGATTCGCTGTCTCCACTCAAAAGCTCGTCTCGTCTGCTCCAGCGATCATCGGTCCTTCGACAGACATGGCCACTGGCCAGCCCACTGCCACTTCAGCTCACTGATCCTAGATGCTATACTTTGACTTGTGCCACTTTCAAATTACAGTGAGAGCCTCCTGGGCGGCTTTCTGGCAGTGGCCCAGACCCCCCAGCCACCTTCCTCAGGTCGTCGGTCCACCTGGCTGGAGGGTGCCCCACGCTGCGTTTGCCGATTCGCGGTCTCCACTCAAGGACTCGTCTGCTCCAGCGACCGTGAGTCCTTCGACAGACATGGCCAGCCCACTGCCACTTCAGCTTACCGCTCTTATTGCTTACTAAATGAGGACGCTGTCAAAGTCACTGTTACCACTGACGTGCGGTCGACTGTACCTAAGTAAAGTATCATCATAACAGTCCACGCGTTTCGGGCTATTTTTATGCTATCAAGTTTCATCAAAATCTTAAATCCATACCGCTAAGATGGCGCTCTGCTACGGTGGAAGATTGCTGAGTACATACCTTTTGAAAAATACACAACAATCTCAGCTGGTGTGGAAACCCTTCGTTTTGTTCTTTACACAAAATGATTGCACCCTTCCGTCATTTAATTTTGTCCCACGGTACACTAATAAGCGAAATAAAATACACATGAAATAAACACCAACAATTTATTCCAAAATATTACACAATTAAACAGCATTATGTTACGACAAGATTACAAGATCCTTCGAAAATGGCGCGAATCGATTAACTTTTATAGAACTGAACTTTTAACTTTTCTTTTTTATGCTGACTATTGTTCGAATTTTCAAAATCATTCGATCATAGGCTCATGTTCCATAGACATAAAACTATTGTAACTACTTAAAGATGGCGCAGTATTCGTTTCCGGGTTTCCTGAGTCAATATCAGATTTAGATTTAGATTTCTTACATGATGCCTTTCTCGTTGACTGTTTCTGGGAAGCTATGTTTTTTGAATCATAGTTTTCGTTGCTACATAGGTTGCCAGGCCCCGCCCCCGCTGCGACCTGCTTCATTTCCTGAGCCAACGGCATAAAAAATTTTTCGTTGAAAGTACCACTTTTAGTTTCGGCGGGAACATAGTAAGACGTGCACTGACAACCTTTATTCGTCATAATTTTTGAAAGTTTGAATTTCCTCGAGTTACAACGGCACTGGTATGGGCACGACCTTTGCGATCTTTTTGGTTTCGCTATTTTAGTTTTTATGGGTCGTAGATTTGACTTCGTCCGGGAATTTCTGTATTGTTTAGATCTTTTGTCTAAGCGTTGACTCTGTGAGTCAAGTTCAGCTTGCCTTTTAAGTTTCACGCATTTTCGGCAATTTGGATCAAAATACGTGTTCGGAGCTGGGTTTTGATTTGCTGTATCGTATGCTGCACTGTATGCTGCTGGCTGCAAAGGATAAAAAATCACTTTTGTTAATTGAAATTGTGAATAATAAATTTATAACAGCCAAATTTTCACAGGAGCCTAAAGCCCTACTAGCGCATAATATTTATTTATAAATATTTAATGTCTTTGTTTATTTATTAATTATATTGACATGAGGGGCTCGTAGTGAAGCAACGACTGCGCGGATTGTACGATCTGCAAGGTTAAGCTGCACTTGCCGTGGTCAGTCTGTGGATGGGTGACCGTTTCGTTACACATCGAGACCACGGCACGGAGGGGAGAGCACGTTAAGCTGTCTTACGAATATCTATGGCAGTCGTTACGGGTAGTCAGAAGCCTAAAAAAAAGTCTGACAACTGGTCTAACCTCCGAATGTCGGTATTACCCAGTAACTAGGTTGCGGGGGTCTGATGGCAGTCGCTCCGTGTAAAATACTGATGTTCAGCCGCATCTGGCTAGACTAGAAGCCGACCTCAATATAATTGGGAAAAGGCTCGGAGGATGATTATTAATTATATTGACATAGTACCTATTAATAATAATTATATAAGCCTAAGGGCTAGTGAAGTTTACATTGCCGCTGATAGGGATATGGTGCGGTATCCGCGTATGACCCTGACTGTCATGACTCTGTGGTCTCCGCAGCAGAGCCTTGTTTTGGGCATTCAGGGACTCCGCCCACACTGGCGCCCCGTAGAGTGCCATCGAGCGCACCACCCCCGTATAAAGCCGTCTGCAGCCCACGTTTGGTCCACCCAGGTTCGGCAGCAGCCGGCGCGGTAAGGGCGGACGCTGTGCCGATCAACTTTGGTGCAAGCTGCACAAAGTGCTCGCCGAAGTTCCATCGTCGGTCCAAGACCAGACCCAGATATTTCATACGCGTCCGGACCATTATACTGGTATCATCAATGGTAAATAATAAATACCAGGGCCTCAGTTTTCTCTACGGCCACCCTAAGACCCAGCGCCTCGATACGCCCGATCACCAGGGACGCGCTTTCGGTGGCCAAGCGTGCCGTCTCCTAAAACTTTTCTCCCCAAGCTGTGACGAGAGTATCATCAGCGTAGCATTTGATGCCCTGCCCGGGGGAGAGGCCACCGCGTAAGGCCCAAAGTCAAAATTGCCTACCTCAGATCAATGCTGGACGCACATCTGTCTCAGCCTTAAAATGCCTGTCAAATGCGGCAAAATAAATGCCTGGGTGGTAACCTCAGACAGGCATTTATTTAGTTAGCCCTGGGTAATTGCTAGTTGCCTTTAATATCTGAACAAAAAACCTAGACTAATGACTAATGAGGATTCTGAACAATCAAACATTGTAAAAAATTCCCACATCCATTATTTGACAAGGACATTATAAATTAAATATAAATTTAATTATTCACTAATATTGTTATGAATAAAATCCAATCAATTCTAATAATTATTTTAACAATATTATTAATGACATTATTAAGTTCCAATCAAGTTGTTTGTTGTTGAATCACCGTGAATTTGTCAGAAATAAACCTTTTCCTACGCATCGCACGCATTTGATGTCGGCTTTTAAATATCTTTTTGAATCAAAGCTTCTATGTCACCGTTACCTTCCCCTCCATTAGCGCGCAGCTACACTACTGTCTCGAACACACAGCTGTGGCGCACACGTTCTATCCAGCCACAGCCAGCAAGTTTTCGTGTCAATGTAAAGTAACCATTTTTTTTTCAATAAATAACAGGTTGAACTGTAATGCTCGGCTTAACGTATTCACTGCAGTAATGTTGGAAGTTGAAACATTCCAAGCCCGGTTACTGTAATGCTCGGCTTAACGTACTCACTGCAGTAATGTTGGAAGTCGGAACATTCCAAGCCTGCTTACTGTAATGCTCGGCTTAACGTATTCACTGCTGTAATGTTGAAAGTAGCAACATTCCAAGCCTGCGCACTGTAATGCTCGGCCAGTGGCGAAGCTATACCGTAGGGCTAAGCGGGGTAGTGCCCCGGGGCCCCTAAGCTCAAGGGGCCCCTCGGCCCCATGAACGACGTTCGAAAAAGTTATATATTATCCTAGTTGAATAAAAAATGTTCGACTTTTAACTTTTTGCCCCGGGGCCCTTGGTTACATAGCTAATTAGCTACGCCACTGTGCTTGGCTTAACGTACCAGGCCCCTCAGAAAGTATTGCGAAAAAAAGTTTTTATATATGGGAGACTGGCCAGTTATAATGTTTTTCAAAAATATGATTATTTATAAGTAAAAATAAGTAAGTTCCAATTTCAAAATTTCCCTCCACATTTTTTGCGAGTTAATTCAAAGTATTGTGTCTCACTGAAATATGGATCTGCGCCGGGAACATTTTAGAGCTATGATTTTATACGATTTCAAGTGTCGCCTGAAACCGGATGAATCGTACGATAGACTTCAAATGGCATTCATGGATGAAGGCCCTTCCAAGGCAACCGTGTATCGTTGGTATAACGAATTCAAGCGCGGTCGACCAACTTTGGGGGATGACGAAAGAAGCGGTCGCCCTTTGACGGCTGTTACCGAAGAAAACGTGCTAGCAGTGAAAAATTTAATCCAAGACAATAGGCGAATTACATATCAGGAGATTCAACACATATTGAAGATTGGATCGGGAAGCGTTCACGAGATTCTACACAGCCATCTTCGCGTGAGGAGGATAGTATCACGCTGGGTGCCGCACAACCTCACCGATGCTCAGAAGCAGGCCCGGGTGGAATGGTGCCGTGATATGCTTAACAAATTTGAAGCAGGCTCGTCTCGGCGTGTTTACGACATCGTTACAGGTGATGAGTCCTGGATTTATCAATACGACCCAGAAACCAAGCGCCAGTCGACTGTTTGGGTGTTTCAAAATGAGCCAACGCCTACCAAAGTGAAGCGATCTAGAAGCGGGGGTAAGATTTTGATCGCTAGCTTTTTTAATTTGACTGGCCACTTGGTATCAATTCCCTTACGGGATCAAAGAAGCATTAATGCCGAATGGTATACTACCAAATGTTTGCCAGAAGTTTTCTCTGTTATAAGCAACAAGCGACCAAACACAGGGCTCCGCGGGCTACTGCTCCACCACGACAATGCACCTGCGCACACCGCACTCAAAACGAGGGACTTCCTGGACAGCACGCCAGTCAAACTCCTGGGTCACCCTCCTTACAGCCCTGATCTAGCACCGTGTGACTTCTTTTTATTCCCAAAAATAAAAAATCAGCTCAAAGGGATACAATTTTCGTCGCCGGAAGATGCGCTGGCTGCGTTCGAGCAGGCTGTAAACGAGGTGTCTGCGGCGGACTGGAAAAAGTGTTTTGAAAACTGGTTTAGGCGCATGAATCTTTGTATAGAGGCTGGTGGAAAGTACTTTGAAAAGATTTGATAAAAATATATGTACGTATAGAACAATTTTTTTTAGTTTCGCAAAACTTTCTGAGTGTCCCACGTATTCACTGCTGTAATGTTCGAAGTTGGAACATTCCAAGCCTGTTCACTGAAATGCCTGGCTTAATTCACTCACTTCTGTAGGTAATGTTCGAAGTTGTGACATTCTAAGTTTGCGCACCGTAATGCTCGCCTCGACGCACGTATGTTCAAACTCGAGTTGTTACATTACACATCAACGTTTGCGGTGAGTACGCATCTTAATGTCCTCCCGGCCGAATTTCGGTCACGGGGGCTATAGTCTCGTCTCAATGCAGACTTGCCATTTTAGTGGGACATATTATAGTGCACAAGTGTGTGCGCAAACACAGGTGCACTATGCCCTCACTCTCATAATCCGATGGAATGGCAATCCGACACGACCGGGAGAGATCAGAACTGATGGCTTTTCGTGCTCTCCGAGACTCTTCGAGACACGGAGCACGCACCTGATTAGGTTAATAAAACTTTTACTAACTTGAGCAGTGGACCGTCGCCTATTAAGCTCGTCATACATCTTGGGGAAGGCACTGTTGTGTGTGTCGACACGGCCGATCTGGTCGCGGCTCGGCTGCCCCCTCGCCTCGTATTCACCGTGATGGTCCATGTCGAACTGATCAGCACCATTGCGGGTTTTCTGGATATTTAATTTAGTATCAGTTTGAAGGCTTCCAAAAGACCATTAGATAAGCATTTATTCGAAAGAGGGGATTAATTAATAAACTTTTTTTTTCTGTAGGTAAATCCTCACGGGTGCACTCCGCCCGAGGAAGGCGGAGCCAGTGTCGGACTCTTACCGACTAAACCCACCACGGTGTTCCTCTAACAACCTTTGCTCGGGGGCGTGGGATAGACTCTGCAATCGCCAACCACCCCGGACAGATCCCGGCTCGCCACCAGTAGACGAGCCTCTTCTGGCCTAACGTCGGCAGCACCCTCCTTGATAGCGCACGTAGAACAATGTGCCTCCTCCACCGGCCTTGACTGGTCTACCCTGAGTCCGCCGACCGCAAGCCCTACCTCCCGTAATTTTTATAGAGGGTACCTTCCTCGCGGTCCACGTGGTAAAGCCAAGAACGTCGGTCCCAGTAAGAGCCGCGGAAACATAACCACAGCACTCCCACTGGGTATACGAGATCGACGGGGGCAAGGAAAGACATATTCCTTCCGCTGCCTGCCCGGTGGCAGGGTGAGTGCACACCAAGCCCGTCCTTGCTCCACCACTGTGCCCTCTGTTAACATTAGGATACGCGGAGCAAGGCCCCATTGACCCAAATCGGGCTCCTCCCGTGTCAGAATATTCGCCGCAGGCAATGAGGTCCCCCGAAGTATATAAGTTATTGCGCATGCCCAGGGGGCTTAACAACTACTGTTATCTAGACATGACGAGAGGGACTAGCAGCCGTCAAGCACACTGAGAGGGCTTCTGGCCCGGCACCCCTTAATAAATATACCTATTCTAATCATTTTGTTATTTTTAACGCATTTACGCATGCGAAGCGAAATCTAAAGATTTAAATTGTGGAAAGAAAAAATCGCTCACGAGCAGGATTCGAACCTGCGACTCCTGGCTCAGTACGCCAGTGATTTAGACATCGTTGACGCAGAAGATATCGCTGACGTCAACCAAAGACGTACCATAGTGGAGGATAATTTCGAAACCACGAACAGTGTTCACGGTAGCTTAGTAGCTGAAAATAATATAGTGAAACCATTATTATTTTGATTTCTATGAGTGACACTATAGCAGCCACATGATTTCCTGATTAAAACGTCATATAATCCCATGAGAGTTTTTGTATTCGATAGAGATTCAAAATGTAGAATCGACTGGTGTAAAAAAGTGATTTTGCTAGGAGGATTTATATAAGAGGTCTTAAGTCGCAACGAAAATTTTCTAATAATGTACTGAGGTTTCTACCTGCACTGGCCTCATGTTCTTCATTGGCCGAGGTCCATCTTCATCCAAGATCTTCAGCACCAAGTTCACTATGTTACCGGAGCGCCTCTTAGGTAGTGAAAAGACGGTACTTTCAGATATAGCCCCTAGTGTACTCTTCGACTTTGGTTCAGATGTCTTATTTTCAACAATCGGAACATCAGACATTTTCACACTACAACTGAAATTGAAAACTAGAATATATAAATAATAATAAATAAATAATAAATATCTTTGGGACATTTTTTTTACACAGCACCATCTAGTCCCAAACTAAGCAGAGCTTGTATTATGGGTACTAGACAATGGATATAATACTTATATACTTTTTTTTTGTAAATACATACTTATCTTAACTATTATAAAATTGTAAACGTCTAGCGTCTGTTTGTTTGTTTGTTTGTTCCAGCATCACGCTAAAACTACTGGACCGATTTTGATGATTTTTTTTTTGTTTGAAAGCTGATGATCTGACTTAAAAACTGGTATGGGTTTTGAGAAAGAAAGAAAGAAAGAAAAAAAGAAAAAAATTAATTCGTGGGTTGCGTACTCACCCGACAGATCGAAGCTTCTATGCATTTGCACGAGCGGATAGTAATGTACGATGGAGTGGAGTGGAGTGGAGTGAACAGGGGATGGGACTGGGGACGGGACAGGGAGGGCACGCCGCAATAGCGGCGGTAAGGCCCGTCATGGAGGAGTGGCTGGAGAGGGGCCATGGTGCCCACACCTACCGGCTGACCCAGATACTCTCGGGGCACGGATGCTTCGGGAAGTATCTGTGTCGCATAGGCCGGGAGCCGACGCCCGAGTGTCATCACTGCGGGAGCTGCCCAGAGGACACGGCGCAGCACACACTGGCGGAGTGCCCAGCTTGGGCCGCGCAGCGCCGTGACCTCATCACTGCAGTAGGCGGCAGCGATCTCTCGCTTCCGGCCGTGGTTCTGTCTATGGTTGGGAGCGAGAGCGCTTGGGAAGGCGTCGTCTCCTTCTGCGAGGATGTAATGCTCGCTAAGGAGGCGGCGGAGAGGGTTCGAGAGGCGTTGACCTCTCTCCCTATCCGCAGGAGACGACCTGGGCGTCGCAGGAGGGCGTATGCCGACCTCCAGCCACCCTAGATGTGGGCCTGCGGGCGGCGGACTCGGGGTGGCCCGCCGCCCGACCAGTCAAGGCCCGTGACGGTGGCGCGTAGTGTTCCGCGCGCGCCAGTCAAGAGGAGGGTGTGGCCGATGTGGCTGCCGCACGGGGAGAAGGGGCTCGCCTTCTAATGGCGAGCCGGGACCTACCGGGGATGGTTGGGAGGGTAAAAGTTTCCCACGCCCCCGGCCAAAGGTCGTTAGAGGAACACCGTGGTGGTTTTTAGTCGGTAAGAGTCCGACACTGGCTCCGCCTACCCCAGGCGGAGTGCGTCCATGAGGATTTTCCCCACGGAAAAAAAAAAAAAAAAAAAAAATGGGGACGGGACAGGGGACGGGACTGGGGACGGGACAAGGGACGGGACAGGGGACGGAACATGGGACGGGAAATGGGACGGGACATGAGACGGGACATGGGACAGGACAGTGGGACGGCACATGGGACTGGACATAGGATGGGACATGGGACAGGACATGGGACGGGACGATAGTGATTAGTGATATAGTGAGATAGTGGGACAGTGGGCCGTGGGACAGTGGGATAGTGGGACAGTAGGACAGTGGCTGTGGGACGGTGGGACAGCGGGGCAGTGGTGCAGTGGGGTACTGGGGCAGCGGGGCAGTGAGCCAGTGGGGCAGTGGGATAGTGGGGTAGCGGGGTAGCGGGGCAGTGGGGCAGTGGGATTGTGGGGCAGCGGGGCAGCGAGGCAGCGGGACTGTGGGGCAGCGGGGCAGCGGGGTGTGGCAGCGGGGCAGCGAGGCCGTGGGGCAGCGAGGCAGTAGGGCAGCGTGCCAGCATGGCAGTGGGGTACCGGGGCAGCGGAGCAGTGGGGCAGTGTGATAGTGGGGCAGCGGGGCAGTGGGTTTGTGGGGCAGCGGGGCAGCGAGGCAGCGGGAAAGTGGGGCAGCGGGGTGGGGCAGCGGGGCAGAGGGGAAGCGGGGCAGTGGGGCAGCTGGGCAGGTTGTGGGGTAGTGGGGTGGTGGGGCAGCGGGGCAGTGGGGAAGCGGGACAGTGGGATAGTGGCGCAGCGGGGCAGAGCGGCAGCGGGGTAGCGTGGCAATGGGGTAGTGGGGCAGCGGGGCAGTGGGGGACAGCGGTGCAGACAGTGGGACAGTAGGACAGTGATAGTGGGACGGTGGGACAGTGGGGCAGCTGGGCAGTGGGGTAGCGGGGCAGTGGTGCAGTGGGGTAGCGGGGCAGTGGGGGGCAGCGGTGCAGGCATTGGGGCAGTGGGTTACCGGGGCAGCGGGGCATTGGGGCAGTGGGGTAGCGGGGCAGTGGTGCAGTGGGGTAGCGGGGCAGTGGGGGGAAGCGGTGCAGGCATTGGGGCAGTGGGATAGTGGGGCAGCGGTGCAGCGGGGCAGTGGGGCAGCTGGGCAGGTGGGCAGCGGGGTAGCGGGCCAGTGGGGCAGTGGGGTAGCGGGTCAGCGGGGCAGCGGGGCATTGGAGGGCAGTGGGGTAGTGGGGCAGCGGGGCCTTGGGGCAGAGGAGCAGCGGGGCAGTGGGGCAGCTGGGCAGGTGGGCAGCGGGGCAGTGGGGCAGCGGGGTAGAGGGGCAGTGGGGCAGTGCGGTAGCGGGGCGGCGGGGCAGCGGGGCAGTGGAGGGCAGGGCAGCGGGGCAGTGGGGCAGCGGGACAGCGGGGCAGCGGGGCAGTTGGGCAGCTGGGCAGGCTGTGGGGCAGTGGGATAGTGGGGTAGCGGGGCAGCGGGGTAGTGGGATAGTGGGTCAGAGGGGCAGCGGGGCAGCGGTACAGTGGGGAAGCGGGGCAGTGGGGTAGCGGGGCAGCGGGGCAGTGTGAAACAGCGGTGCAGGCAGTGGGGCAGTTGGATAGTGGGGCAATGGGGCAGCGGGGTTAGCGGGGCAGCGGGGTTAGCGGGGCAGTGGAACAGTGGGGTAGTGGGGCAGCGGGGCCGTGGGGGGCAGTGGCGTAGTGGGGCAGCGTGGCAGTGGGTCAGTGGGGTAGCGGGGCCGTGGGGCAGCTGGGCGGCGGGGCAGTGGGGCAGTGGGGTAGTGGAGCAGTGGGGCAGCTGGGTAGTGGGGCAACGGGGCAGTGGGGAAGCGGGGTAGTGGGGCAGTGGGGTAGCGGGGCAGCGGGGCAGCTAGGCAGTGGGGCAGCGGGGCGGTGGGATGGGGCAGCGGGGTAGAGGGGCAGCGGGGAAGCGGGGCTGTGGGGTAGCGGGGCATTGGGGCAGTAGGGCAGCGGGGCAGTGGGGTAGCAGGGCATTGGGGCAGTGGGGCAGCGGAGCAGCGGGGCAGTGGGGCAGCGGGACAGCGGGACAGTGGGACAGTGGACTGGACTAGAATGGACTGGACTGGACTGGACTGACGTGGGTTAGCAGAATTTAACGCGAGCGGAGTCGCGGGTAAAAGCTAGTAATACATAAGCAACACCCAGACCAACACAAACACTCATGTTCATCACACAAATATTTGTGTCCTGTGGGAATCGAACCCTCGACCTCGTTATCGGCAGTCCGACACCCGAACCACTAGACCACAGAGGTCGTCAAGAAGAAGTTAAAAAGAAGAAAATTGTAGACGAAGTGAACAGTGGAACAGGGTGAAGTGGAGAGGGAAGACAGGGAAACCCATAGAGGAAAAAAAACGAGTGTGCTATAGACCACACGACTAAAGTAAAACTTAAAAAAAAAATACAATTTTGCTCGCACCTCTCTCTTTTGCCCCTACAGTAATATACGAAACGTAACTCTCTCTTTCTATCTTCACTAACTTATATCTCCCTCTCAACTTCCGTTCGCCTCGCCCTATCAGACTTCGTAACGCGAAAACACTTTTCGTAACGCTTTCACCAGCTTACTCCCCAAGTCAAGCGTGCGTAAAGAAGTTTTACTTCAAAAATACTGGGTGTAAGGGGAACGCTTCCGAAAACGAAGATAGGTGCTGTGATTACTAATACGAAACCACGAAAAAAAAATGCGATTCTTTTATTAGATTTTTTCATATTTATTTTTTTGCATTTTTCATACATATCCAGCTTTGGGCAGTTAAATTTTAATAAAACTCATACATAATGAAAAATACAAAAAAATTTTTTCGAATCATCAAGAATCTCATTTATTTTCGTGGTTTCGTATCAGTAATCACCAGCATTATCACCTATCTTCGTTTTCGGAAGCGTTTACCTGACACCATGTATAATCTTTTCTTCCGTGGGGAAAGCCGACTCCAACATGAGCAGGAATGCTAACATGAAGACCAGTTCTCGTAATAAATGACGTTCATAATATCATCATTTCAGCCGAAAGACGTCCACTGCTGGACATAGGCCTCCCCCAAGCATCGCCACAACGACCGGTCCTGTGCCTTCCGCATCCAGCGGATACCCGCGACCTTCACCAGGTCGTCGGTCCGCCTTGTGGGGGGCCTACCTACGCTGCGCCTTCCAGTACGCGGTCGCCACTCCAGAACTTTACTGCCCCATCGGCCATCCGTTCTGCGAGCAATGTGCCCCGCCCACTGCCACTTAAGTTTGGCAATTCTTCGGGCTATGTCGGTTACTTTCGTTCTCCTGCAAATCTCCTCATTTCTGATTCGATCACGCAGGGACACTCCGAGCATAGCCCTCTCCATTGCCCTTTGAGTGACTTTGAGCCTTCTTATCAGGCCCATTGTGAGCGACCACGTTTCAGTACCGTAAGTAATTACTGGCAACACACACTAGTCAAAGACTTTCGTCTTGAGACACTGCGGTATTTTGGATGAGAAGATATTGCGTAGCTTCCCGAACGCTGCCCAACCGAGTCGGATTCGACGATTGACCTCTTTCTCGAAGTTCATAATATAGTTGCAAACTAATCTCAATACTTCAAATCTTGACCTTCTGACAGTAAATGATCCTTTGTGACCACTTTGTGACACACCAATTAACGGCAATCAAAAACAATCTAATACTATCAGGAGATCGAGATTCGTTTGGAACCATATTTTGAATGTTTAACCTGTACAGAGGGGGTGGGTGGATTTAGGGAATAGGGGAGGGGTAGATAAAAACCATTTAAACCATTTATTTTGCCACACATATAAAATATACATGCTGAAATTTTAATCGCTTAATTCCCGAAAAGGGGTCATTGTACTCATCATTATGAACAACTTTTACTATGGGACCAACCCTGAAATCTCAAAAAAAAAATCAGTTGGTCCCTACATTTGTGTTGACTTAAATCGATAAAATGTAGGGACCACCTGATTTTTTTTTCGCGATTTCAGTGTACATACTTATTACATGAAAAGGTATAGCAGGACAAATTACAGAGAACACAACATGTATAGGTACTACATAATATGTGTAGCAAGGGATCCAGCTCAGTATTTGCTGTGCATGTAGGTATGCATAGCACTGATTTTCAGCCTTAAAAACCTTGAATGATGGGAAAAAGATCCACACCAACCCCCTACAATCCTCAGCCAACTTCTATCTATACTTCTTCTATTGTGTCGACATGAGCTTCATAATGATAATAGCTCCTGCCGTGGGGAAAAGATTAGCCAGTCAACAGGTTGGTAGCGGGGCTGACTGCCCAAGGTGCGCCGGAAGATCAATTAAATATCGTCACTCGTGGAGGCTCTTTTAGTGCACCCACAATTTTATCTATACTAAACCCAACCCATATTAATACTTATTCTTTATTGTACACCAGAAAAAATAGAGTATTAACTTACAAATAGAAATTACATGTACACACGGCTACACATCAAGCTGTACAGTTCCAGTATAAGCTGACCTCGCATTGTGTAGGTTTTCCTTACAACGCGAGGTCAGCCTTTACTGGTTTGTACAGCTTGATGTGTAGCCGTGTGTACAAAGGCGAGCTTAACTCAAAAATGAGTTTTCTACCAGCAAACCTTTGAGCGATAGAGTGAGTGTAGAAAAGAGGGTGAGGGTAAACTTAGTGCACAACTGTTTAGGTCTAGGTCCATATAAATTATATTACTTAATAATCAAACTTAATACTTTTCAAATGTTTATTAAAAAAACTGAGCGACTCTTGCACAGAATAGTTGCAGGATGGAAAGGTGACCCACCCGCACCCCCTGCAACCCTCAGCTACACCCTAGTGAGATGGCACGTTATTAAACCCAACCAATGGCCACTCCTAAGTTGCACCCACAAACCAGTAAGCCTCAAGACTCCGCATAAACAAAGTTTTGCATGAGAACACAGTCGTAAAATGTTGGCGGGTAACGGGGGGCGGACGGCGCGTTATGATTGGTCGGCTCAAAAGCTCGGTGGTATGATTCCGTATGATTGGTGCCGCTCGCTGACAGACTGATGTCCTGATTGGCGGCGGGGCATAGGATATGCAGTGGTACTGCATATGCGTGGTGACCGGGGGTGTCCCGCTAATCGGCGTCTAGAGGCTTACTGGTCTGTTGCACCATACCACTCAGGCTTATTATATAATTAAAAACGAATCTAAGCGTCAACTAATGCTTCCAACTGTCACAATTCTGCGCCATTTGACAGTTGGAAGCATGAGTTCACGCTTAGATTCGTCTCTGAATGTCACTTTTTTTTTCATTGGAAAAATCCTCATGGACCTACTCCGCCCGGGGAAGGCGGAGCGATAACTCCCGTATTCTCCCAACCATCACCGGCAGGTCCCGGCTCGCCACTAGCAGGCGAGCCCCTTCTCGCCGTGCGGCAACCTTGTCGGCCACACCTCTTGACTGGCGCGCGTGGTACACTACGCGCCACCGTCACGGGCCTTGACTGGCCGGACGGCGGGCCACCCCGAGTCCGCCGCCCGCAGGCCCACACCTAGGGTGGCTGGAGGTCGGCATACGCCCTCCTACAACGCCCAGGTCGTCTCCTGCCGATGAGAAGAGAGGTCATCGCCTCTCGAAACCTCTCCGCCGCCTCCTTAGCGAGCATCACCTCCTCGCAGAAGGAGACGAGGCATTCCCAAGCACTCTGGCTCCCAACCATAGACAGAACCACGGCCGGAAGCGAGAGTCGTTGCCGCCTAGTGCAGTGATGAGGTCACGGCGCTGCGCGGCCCAAGCTGGGCACTACGCCAGTGTGTGCTGCGCTGTGTCCTCTGGGTAGCTCTCTGAATGTATTCCTAAGTCCTCCACCTACCACGTCTCGTCTTGCATAGCAACATTCTTCAGGTCGTCAGTCTTTATTTGCTTATTCATTCTTATAAAAGTCTATTGCCGAGGTTCTCCCGATTACATTACCTACCAGTGCCATTCTACACAAAAATCGTCAGTCGTTAAATAACAAGCAAGGTTAGGCGGTTTTCTCACGGTCAGATCGATTTTAGCATCTGACTGAATTGTATGCGGAGTCGCACACCCACACACGGCATCGCACACGACTGCCGCAAAGACGCATGTCTCTGCAGCGCAGCATGGTTTGACATCGTTCCGTCTTGCATGACGTGGGTCCTCATGGGAAAACCTCTAAATCAACGCCTGACAATTTTCGCAGACTGACAATAACTAACGTACTTTGACCATTCGAAACTATTATAATTTTGAGGTTATCAACCCTGAGCGTAGCTTCACACGTGCCGGTTGAATTCACCCGACATCGGGCTGAAGCCCGGAACGTAGCTTTCACTGATTTCTGGCCGATTTTCAACGCGGGCGGGTACGCGGACTTGAATAAATCAAGCGCCTATTAGATCACTGACACCGACTGTCGGCCCGACATGTGTGTGGCACAACGTGTGCGCGCTAATGCCATATCCCACCGAATTCAACCCGATAGCCAACGCCAATCCAGTGAGCGTGGCCGGCAGCTACCCGGCAAATAGCGGTCGCCCTGACGCCGGGTAGATTTGTCCGACACGTCTGATACGGTTAGTATTAGTACTCGTCCCTGCAACACAACGCTCACTACCGTCGACACGATGTCGGGTGCAGTGGCGGCGGAAGGGGGGGTGGTCCGCCCCAGGTGCCAAGCACCAAGGGGTGACATGTGGGTGCGGGTGCCGACGCCACTTGGAAGCCGCTAGTATTTCTTCCCAAGTGCAATGGCGGTCCAGTGACTACCTTGGAGCTTTTCTGTAAAATGAGACTGTTCTGAGTCTGTTCCGAGTCTAGTGATGTGTCCAAGATTTGTCGTTTCGGTGGCTTCATGTGAA
The DNA here is from genome assembly GCA_949699075.1 of Asteroscopus sphinx. Taxonomy (NCBI): domain Eukaryota; kingdom Metazoa; phylum Arthropoda; class Insecta; order Lepidoptera; family Noctuidae; genus Asteroscopus; species Asteroscopus sphinx. Next base: position 6,857,724 of record OX453030.1, on the reverse strand, counting down.
AAAGCTTTTCAAAATTCAAGCTAGTGAAATCATACCTACTTAAGAAGGTAAGATCCGCAATGAGCCAAGTGCGACTAACCTTGATAATGTTATTGAATATTTTAGCAAAATAAAGTCACGTATGCAAAGCACCTTTAGTTCTTGTTGTTTTATTTTAGGGGGTGCTCAATAGAAAACAGCCCCGGGTGCCAACCCATGCTACGCCGCCACTGGTCGGGTGAATTCAACCGGCACTCGTGAAGCTACGTTAGGCAGAAAACTATAACGTAGTGATTATACATGCTGAAATTTTAATCGCTTTATTCCCTAAAAGGGGTCATTGTACTCATCATTATGAACAACTTTTAATATGGGACCAACACTGAAATCGCGAAAAAGAAATCTGTTGGTCCCTACATTTGTGTTCACTTAAATCGATAAAATGTAGGGACCACCTAATTTTTTTTTCCTGATTTCAGGGTTGGTCCCATAGTAAAAGTTGTTCATAATGATGAGTACAATGACCCCTTTTCGGGAAAGAAGCGATTAAAATTACAGCATGTATACCTACTCTTTGCAGAAAACGTTGTCACTGTTCTCAGCTAAATACGGGCGTATTATTCTATCCTACTAATATTAGTTATGTAAGTGTGTTTGTTGGTATGTTCCTCTTTCACGCAACGGATTGACGTGTTTATTTGTATAGATAGTTCATCATCATCAACTCGGCCTATCGCAGTCCACTGCTGGACATAGGCGTCTCCCAAGTTGCGCCAGAACACTCGTATAGATAGTTGATAGGCCGGAAAAAGTAAAATAAGCTTGTATAAGTACAGGGTCCAGGGATCCCATTGGGAAAGTGGGCTTGTTTGTTTGTTCCTCTTTCACGCAGTAACGGAGCAACCAAAGATCGACATCTGTTTTTTTTTCTTTTTTTAAATTAATATTTATGGGACATTTTTACACAACACTATCTAGTCCCAAACTAAGCAGACCTTGTACTATGGGTACTAGACAATGGATATAATACTAATATACTTTTTTTTTTGTTAATACATAGGTACTTATAATACATAAGAAACAACCAGACCAACACAAACACTCATGTTCATCACACAAATATTTGTGTCCTGTGGGAATCAAACCCACGACCTCGTGATCAGCAGTCCGACACTAGAACCACTAGACCACAGAGGTCGTCGAGTATATAGGTACTTATACTTTCTATCCCGGAAAAATGCATGGTTCTTGCGGGATAAACAAACCACGGGAGCGAAGCCGCAGCTAAAAGCTAGTAATTATATAGGAGTAGGTACAGACCTCGCGTGCACGTACCCTGGCAAATTCTTCAATCAATCAAGCGAGTTGAATAAAATTGATGCAAGTACCTACGTCGCTTGTGCAAATTTTACGAAATAAGTCTACTAAAAATAAAGTTTATTTAACTTTTTTTTCATGTTTTCCATTTAACACTGCAGTTTTTTTGTAAGATTTTTTAGGAGTAAATAAATTATTAGAATTTTGACTCATAAAACTGTGACCCTGTCAATAATCTGTGCTGTCAACCACTTGTCCACAGAGAAAAACAACTACGTTGCACTTGGTTCTGGTCAGTTCTGGTTGCACTTGTCACCAACATATCCTCTTTGGTCACCAAACTAAAAACGCTAAGCTAAAAACGCAGCGCAGTGACATAAGATACATACGTCTGTTTCGCACATAGAAATCCAAATACGTACCTAATAGAAGTGGTAATTAGGCGCGTGTACTTGTCGCCGCGTGCATGTGTGTCGTAGGATACCAGTGCGCGTGCGCTTTGCTTGACAATCAGTGCTGTTTTGGACGCGTAATCACTAAAATTGTATTTTGCAGCATATCTAACAGCGATTTGTTTTTGGTTTCATTTATTTTGCATGAATGCTAGAAACATGGTGGTAGTAATAAATAAATCTTTTTAGGACATTTTTACATTGCACCATCTAGTCCCAAACTAAGCAGAGCTTGTGCTATGGGTACTAGACAATGGATTTAATACTTATATACTTTTTTTTGTAAATACATACTTATAATACAAAGTAATTGCGCTTTTATGTGTTGGTAGTGGCGAACCGGCGCCGGCGCGTCGCGACGACACATCATCATCATCATTTCAGACGAAAGACGTCCACTGCTGGACATAGGCCTCCCCCAAGCATCGCCACAACGACCGGTCCTGTGCCTTCCGCATCCAGCGGATTCCCGCGACCTACACCAGGTCGTCGGTCCACCTTGGGGGGGGGGCCTACCCACGCTGCGCCGCGACGACACGCGTTCCGGTATTAAAAGACTGCAGATAACATTTCTGTGACCTTTGTTATGATATGAAACCTGCTTTGTCGAGTTGTATTAGCTCTTTAGATATAAGAAAAAGTAAGCTAGTGACAAATGTCATAGAACGTAGCCTAAAATATTTTTGCAATGAAGTAAACACAGTTTTCCTTAGTTATTCTTTAATTTACTCCAAAGGGTCCATAATTAACGGTAGAACTCTAATTCATTAACATGGTAACAGATCGTGGTTCCCAGGAATAAGTTAGAAAGAATTTGCATTGAAAGTTCGAGATGGAGAAGTCTATCCTTGAAGCCGCTAAAATCCAGGTAGGAGAGCTTCATGATTCGAACTGGGCGACATGGAAATTCAAAATACTTATTGCATTACGAGGTCTAAGAGTCCTAGATGTGTTTGAGGGCAAGCTAATTCCACCCAAGAAACCTGAAGAGGATACAGAGCCTGCAGTAAAGAAAAAGTATGAGGACGAACAGAAAAAGTATTTGTCAGCAGATAGCGCAGCCTTGCTGCTTATTACTACGAATTTGTCACAAGAAAACTGCGAGAAAGTTTTAAGATACTCTACAGCGAGGGAAGTATGGTTAGAACTACATCGATTGTATGATGGTACATCGGAAAGTAAAGCCTACGACCTGTGCATGAAGTTCTTCAGCTACACCATGCAATCCGGAGGTGATATGACAGGTCACGTCAGCAAACTGAAAAACTTATGGTCAGAACTTACCAGGGAGCTCCAAAAGGAACACTTGAAGGAAGAACTACCAGAATTGTTTCTCATTTGTAAGATTCTAGACATATTACCGGAAGAATACTTTTCTTTCAAATCAAGCTGGATGATGATGTCGAAGGAAGACAGAAATGTAGAAAATCTTACAACTCAGCTGTGCAATCACGAGAGAGCCTTATCAAGAAAGAATGAAGAAAAGATAGAAGCGCTTGTAGTGAGAGGCAACAGAGTGACGAAAAATAAGAAGAGTAAAGCAAGTAAGAATTCTGAGAATAGTAAGGTTAATGCGAGAATGGACAAATGCCACTATTGTGGTGTAGTCGGACATAGAGTCAAAGGTTGCTCTAAATGGATATCCGACGGACGACCACCAAAATGTGTGCCAACATCTAAGTCAAGAGATGATCCTAATACGAGTGTTAATATGAACATTATGATGGTGAATCCAAATGCTACTGCAGATAGAGACCATTGGTTTGTTGACAATGGGGCTACGAGCCATGTTACAAGCAGATATGATCTATTCCAGACATTTGAGGAATTCAACACTTCACACACCGTGACAACAGCAAATGGAGATACGATCAAGGCAGTTGGGAAAGGAACTGTATTCGTAGAGGCTGATGTAGAGGGTCGCAAGATAGAGATCTCGTTGAATGATGTATGGTACGTGCCTTCAATACAGAAGAACCTATTTTCAGTACTGTCAGCGCAAGACAAGTTGGATAACAGCCTTTTCATGTCAACAACTACGGTATGCAAACTGTCTCAGCATGGAAAAGTATTACAGATTGGTGAAAGACAGAAAGAGGGAGGTATTTTCAAGCTAAAAGCAAAAAGTATCAAACCTAGGTCACTAATTGATATAAACTACATTTCACAAGAGGCCCAGTTGCAACTATACCACGAGAGATTGGCTCACCAGAGCAAAGCACATGTGAAAAAGGTAATGGAGAGAGAACTTGGCATTAAGGTAAAGCTAGACAGAGAAATATGCGAGGGTTGTATGTATGGAAAAGCACATAAATTGAAATTTGGAACAAGGGTAAGAGCTAAGGAACCAGGAGAGTTAATACACGCTGATGTGTGCGGGCCGTTCACAAACTCTTTATCCAAATACAAGTATTTCGTACTCTTCAAGGACGATTTTAGCAAATTCCGCTTTGTTTACTTTCTGAAAGAAAAATCAGAAGTACATAAGAAGCTTGAGCTGATGTTAGCTGCGATACAGACTATAGGACATAAAGTAAGAGAGCTATTGAGTGACAATGGAGGAGAATTTGATAATGAAAATGTTAGAAGATTACTGCAGAAGTATGGCATAAAACAGAGGTTGACTATGCCCCATACTCCAAACCAGAACGGATGTGTTGAAAGAGATAATAGGACCGTTGTGGAAGCAATGAGAACAATGATGCATACAAATGAGTTACCTCAGAGTCTATGGGCCGAGCTAGTGGACGTTACAGTTTACATATTTAATAGAACGGGTCCTACAACGTTAGATAAGTCACCGTACGAGATCTGGTATAGCAAGAAACCCAGGATTAAGCATCTGAGAATAATTGGAAGTACATGTTATGCACATATTCCCAAGGTGACTAGAAAGAAGCTGGATAAGAAAGCTATCAAGGGCGTACTTGTCGGTTATGATAACGATGAGGGATATAGAGTTTGGATTAGAGAGAAGAACAAGATAGTTCGCTCTAGAGACGTGATTTTTGAAGAAAAGACTTCGAAGTGCACCATAGACACGCAGGATATTGCTTCAAAACCGGAAACTCAGAACATCCCAAACCATACTAGTAGCATTGTTATCCCAGAACCTATAGTTGAGTTGTTGAATCCAGATACAGTCACACCTATAGGAGATATATCAGAACTCAATGATGATGAATTATTCCAAGATTGTGATTCTGAAGATAGTATAGAACAAGAGATAGTAAGCGAAGAAGTCTTACAACCGGTACAGCAAGAGACAGAATCTAATGAAGAGATAGAGTCCAATGCAGAAACAAATGTAGATCAAAGAGGAATGAAACTTAGAAATCGTTCAATGCTGAGAGCACCTGTAAAATTTGATGAATTTGTGATGTCAACCGTTGCAGAGTTGAATGATGATGCAGTTGAACCTCAAACATTCAGAGAAGCTATGGAATCTAAGGACAGAGATAAGTGGAAAATAGCTATGGATGAAGAAATGAAGTCATTGAAAGAAAATGAAACGTGGACATTGGTACCTTTACCTAGAGGAAGAAAGGTAATTCCATGTAAATGGGTTTACAAAGTTAAGAGAAATCCAGATGGAAGTATAGAGCGTTATAAGGCACGACTGGTTATTAAAGGGTATTCACAGAAAAAAGGCGTGGACTACAACGAAACTTTTAGCCCTGTTGCTAAAATGAGCACGATAAGAACTATTATAAGTATTGCTGCTAGAGACAACATGCACTTGTCGCAGTTCGACGTGTCCACCGCGTTTCTCTATGGAAACATTGAAGAGGAAATTTTCATGAAACTACCAGAAGGGTATAACGATAACACAAATCTAGTTTGCAAGCTGACGAGGAGCATTTATGGTCTCAAACAAGCCCCGCGTTGCTGGAATAACTGCATTCAAGGATTTTTACAGAAAGTTGGATTTAAAATGAGTGAAGCAGATCCATGCCTCTTCGTAAGAAGGAGAGAAGAGAAGATAATAATATTAGCTCTTTACGTAGATGATGGATTGATTGCATGCAGTGATGAAGAAGAAGCACAAAGTTTTCTGACAGAACTGAAAGAAAGATTCAAAATTAAATCCAAGTTGGCAAACTATTATCTTGGTCTAGAAATATTAAGAAAAGACAATGGTACTATAAAAGTGAATCAAACTGCATATACCAAGAAGGTGTTGGAGAGGTTCGGCATGAGAGAATGCAAGCCTGGAGGAACACCAATTATCAAAGACGGAAAGATAGAAAAAGGAGAAGACTCTAAAATAGAAAAGTTTCCATATAGACAAGTGGTTGGTGCTCTGTCATATCTGATGGTTGGAACTAGACCTGATCTTGCATACGCAGTTGGGGTTGCTTCCAGAAAACTAGATAACCCTTCAAGTGAGGATATTGTCAAAGTGAAACGAATTTTGAGATATCTGAAAGGAACTTTAAATTGGGGTTTAATTTATAAAAGAAACTCTGATGCTAAGTTACGATGTTATAGCGATTCAGATCACGGTGGAGATTTAGAGACAGGAAGATCTACATCAGGGATGATCTGTATGTACGCTGGAGGGATTATATCTTGGAAGAGTCACAGACAGGCTTCCGTAGCCATTTCAAGCACTGAAGCGGAAGTCGTTGCCGCTAGTGAGACTGCACGAGAGACAATCTGGCTCAGAAGACTTTTAGAGAGTATCGAGCATACGAACGAAGTACCAGTTCTGTATGTTGATAACGAGTCTGCTATCAAGTTGGCTAGAAACCCACCATATGAGTACCATAACAGAACCAAGCATATAAGGATCCGCGAGTTCTTCATTAGAGAAGTTGTGACGGACTGTATGCTGGACGTAGAGAAAGTTTCGTCGGAATTTCAGTTGGCTGATATGATGACCAAGCCGCTGTACAGGCCCAGGCTGACGATGCTTTGCAAGAAAATTGGAATGTTTAGTGGAAGAGAAGACATCACTAGCTGAACTCAACAAAGAGAGAAGATGTTATGATATGAAACCTGCTTTGTCGAGTTGTATTAGCTCTTTAGATATAAGAAAAAGTAAGCTAGTGACAAATGTCATAGAACGTAGCCTAAAATATTTTTGCAATGAAGTAAACACAGTTTTCCTTAGTTATTCTTTAATTTACTCCAAAGGGTCCATAATTAACCGTAGAACTCTAATTCATTAACAACCTTACTGTTTAGATTTCTATGGTTTCGCACGACAAGGACAAAAAATCCTCCGTGCTCCTTCCAAAACTTAAGTGTATATATCTTCCATTTTCACCATTTTGTCACCGATTCTATTTATTTTTTAACAAATTGTGTGGTAGGTTTTAATTTTTTTTTAAATTAATTTTAAAAATTGTAATCTTTGAGTCATTGTCAAATACCCTCCCTCATAGCTTATAGGGTACCTATGTGATGTTCTCGGATCGATTCCCAGGTCAAGCAGTTTCTTCTCTTGTTGTTGTACTGTCTTTGGCCGGCGGTGGTGCGGTTTATACTCTGCATGCTGCTTTTTCCCTGGAAGCTGTGGGAAGCGCTTAGCACACTCGGCACTAAACGTAGTGGTTATATTCTCTTTGCTCAGCACTCTGGCAAACTAAGTGCTCAAATTACATGAAGTTGGTCTTAGGCGGCCCATACACCTACAATATTAATATTGCACAATTATTATTGTATCTTTCTGATCTTCATTTGTTTCTCAATCTCACCCCTAAATGGTCAATATCATTGCACAATTATACTGTAGGTGTATGGGCCACCTCACTTCAATCATCATCATCATCATTTCAACCGAAAGACGTCCACTGCTGGACATAGGCCTCCCCCAAGCATCGCCACAACGACCGGTCCTGTGCCTTCCGCATCCAGCGGTTTCCCGCGACCTTCACCAGGTCCTCGGTCCACCTTGTGGGGGGCCTACACACGCTGCATTTTCCAGTAAGCGGTCGCCACTCCAGAAATATACTGCCCCATCGGCCATCCGTTCTGCAAGCAATGTGCCCCGCCCACTGCCACTTAAGTTTGGCAATTCTTCAGCTATGTCGGTTACTTTCGTTCTCCTGCGAATCTCCTTATTTCAATGAATCATCATCATCATCATCATCAATCAACAGAAAGTCGTCCACTGCTGGACATAGGCCTCCCCCAAGCATCGCCATAGTGACCGGTCCTGCGCTTTCTACACTTCAATACTATTTCAATATTACCCCTAAACAGTCAATTTCATTGCGCAATTGCAAAGTACTATTAGATATTCTGTGCCTAGGTGATGCACACATCGGATAAGAAGATTGAAGTTCAGTAGATCTGCTGATCTGATAATAATTTAAACAATAATTCCACAAGAACTTGAGAAATAAAACAAAGTCCAAATAATGAAAAATTCTCATATTATCAACTATGCATAGTTTAGACTTACTTAAGATTTAACTTACTATTATCTAAACATGGATGAATAAAAAAGGCAGACAGAATCTCAACAATAAGTGAAACCCATAGAAAGTCAGCTCACTTGAATAGACAGGCTAGCATGCGCACATTCTCACCAAACTAAAAACCAAATAAAAGCTTAAGTGCTTCAATCTGTTTTAGCAAGATTCTGTCTGCCTTTTTTAATATGTCCATGTATCTAGATTAGATGTAGATCTTAACTCTGCCTAAACGTAGACCCACACGAAACAAAATTGCAGTATACAAAAGTATTCTTACCAAGTCACTAAAAATGTTAATAATAGTAAACGGTTATGTTAGCAAAACCACCACACCAAGTTTACATTGTGGTAATTTTTGTGATTTTTTCAATATAGTATTAACTTAACGCAACCAGATGCATTGAATATGGGAATGTTTGTAAACATTATGTATCAGCTACTTATCAAGAAAGTTTATTTTAACCCGAAAACTTAGTTGACAGAAAATAAAACCACTCGGACCTTATACAGAAAATGTAATCACAATTATTTTACTTAAAGCTAGTAACACTTAACGGCGCCCGCGGCCCCGTCCCCCACGGCCGCCTCGAGGTCCTCCTCTACCGCCGCCGCGGCCCCTTCCACGGCCTCCTCGCGCACCACCACCACCACCTCCACCTCTCGGGAACCCTTCCCTCTTTCCACGTCCTTTCGGGGTGTCGTCGATCAAAAGCGTCTCCAAAGGTAAACTATCAGGCAACAAGTAATATCTAATATTGTTCCCACGAATACTCAAGGTCTCCAACTGTAGTTCCTCTTTGTTTTTCAGCGTTACCTTCACGGCTTTCAAATGTGTGTTCATCGCGACATCCACTCCGGTGATCGTTCCGTGCACAACACTGCCGTTTTTCAGTTCGATTGTTACAGTCTCGTGGCTGAGCTTCATTAAAAATCGTACGAGTTTCATTTTTGTAGTTTAATTTTATAACTTTAACGAAAAACAAAAGCGGCGTCGGTCAATTTTAACCTCAAATTCCGACAAAAATAATGATGGCGGCAGTCTGTAGTGTTGCCAGTTGCCCAACCAATATGATGTAGTGTTGCCTAACAATCGATAGACTATCGATTGTCTATCGATAGTATCGAAAAACCCCTAATCATCTATACTATCGATAGGCCTATCGATAGTATCGATACTATCGATAGTATCGATTGGCAGGTATCCAACAATACTATCGATAGTATCTAACTATTGTTACGATACTATCGATAGTATCGATTGTTCGAAATCATGCAATACTATCGATACTATCGATAGTATCGATACTATCGATACTATTGTGCTATCGTTTAGATAGTATTGCAATATGGCTGTCGCGGTTAATTGACGTCATTTGTGCGGAGTGTGCGGGGCGAGAGAGGGGTGGATGCGAGCCCCACCTGCCATACATGCTGCTTGACTTGAGACACGCCATTGTGGGTTGACGAATTTTATGTATGACGTTTAAAATGGTTCATTTTCCGGGGTGCTAAAAACACAACATCTGCTTCGACATCCAAGATGGCGGATGCGATTTTTTATATAACATTAATACGGGTATCGTTCTTGAGGTTTTCGGGGGTGCAAATTACGAATATAACTTCTATTTCGAGATTCAAGATGGCGGACGCGACATTTTAAGTTAAATCAATATGGGTATCGTTTTCAAGATTTCTCGGGATGCTGATTACTAATATAACATTTATTTTGAGATCCAAGATTGCGGACGCGACTTTTTATATAAAATCAATATGGATATCGTTTTTGAGGTTTCCCGGGGTGCTAATTGCGAATATAACATCTATTTTAAGATCCAAGATGGCGGACGTGACTTTTTAAATAAAATCTATATGGGTATCGTTTTCGAGGTTTTCGGGGGTGCTGATAACGAATATCACATGTATTTTAAGATCCAAGATGGCGGACGCGACTTTTTAAATAAAATCAATATGGGCATCGTTTTCGAGGTTGTCGGGGGTGCTGATTGCGAATATAGCATCTATTTTGAGATCCAAGATGGCGGACGCGACTTTTTAAACAAAATCAATATGGGTATCGTATTCGAGGTTTTTGTGGGTGCTGATTACGAATATAACATCTATTTTGAGATCCAAGATGGCGGACGTGACTTTTTAAATAAAATCTATATGGGTATCGTTTTCGATGTTTTCGGGGGTGCTGATAACGAATATAACATGTATTTTAAGATCCAAGATGGCGGACGCGACATTTTAAGTTAAATCAATATGGGTATCGTTTTCAAGATTTCTCGGGATGCTGATTACTAATATAACATTTATTTTGAGATCCAAGATGGCGGACGCGACTTTTTAAATAAAATCAATATGGGTATCGTATTCGAGGTTTTTGTGGGTGCTGATTACGAATATAACATCTATTTTGAGATCCAAGATGGCGGACGTGACTTTTTAAATAAAATCTATATGGGTATCGTTTTCGATGTTTTCGGGGGTGCTGATAACGAATATAACATGTATTTTAAGATCCAAGATGGCGGACGCGACATTTTAAGTTAAATCAATATGGGTATCGTTTTCAAGATTTCTCGGGATGCTGATTACTAATATAACATTTATTTTGAGATCCAAGATGGCGGACGCGACTTTTTAAACAAAATCAATATGGGTATCGTATTCGAGGTTTTTGTGGGTGCTGATTACGAATATAACATCTATTTTAAGATCCAAGATGGCGGACGTGACTTTTTAAATAAAATCTATATGGGTATCGTTTTCGAGGTTTTCGGGGGTGCTGATAACGAATATCACATGTATTTTAAGATCCAAGATGGCGGACGCGACTTTTTAAATAAAATCAATATGGGCATCGTTTTCGAGGTTGTCGGGGGTGCTGATTGCGAATATAGCATCTATTTTGAGATCCAAGATGGCGGACGCGACTTTTTAAACAAAATCAATATGGGTATCGTATTCGAGGTTTTTGTGGGTGCTGATTACGAATATAACATCTATTTTGAGATCCAAGATGGCGGACGTGACTTTTTAAATAAAATCTATATGGGTATTGGTACTGGTATTGGTATAACGGGCCATTTTCCGCAACTCCACGCTCGGCGTGTTTTTTGCGTGTGGGTGGGAATAACTTGTTTACTCGAGCCACCCCAGCTCCTCGAGGAAGGCCAGCAGACGCTTGATGTTGCTGACTGTCTCTCGGAGAGTACCCGGATCTCCGAAGTACTTAGCCCTGTATGAGGCGACCTCCGGGCAGTTGAGAAGCACGTGGGCCGCTGTTTCTTCTGTCTCCATGCAGGCTCTGCACAGAGGACTGTCAGTCACACCTATGACAAAGAGGTGTTTGTTAAATGAACCGTGTCCGGTGTAGGCGGCTGTCACCGTACGTAGGTGTTGTTTTGACAGCCGGAGGAGCTGTTTGGTGATCTTACCGTCGATGACGGGGAGTGCTTCCTTAGCCTGTCTGCATACCTCGTGGTTTATCCAGGAGTAGTTGTGTTTGTCTCTAGTGCGTTTCCTTACCAGAGTACGTAAATGACCGAAAGGGAGAGGTATTATGGGTTCAGGTCCTACCACGTCTGTACTCGATCCCCTCCTAGCGAGTTCATCCGCTGCGTCATTGCCTCTAGAACCACTATGACCTTTAATCCATTGTAGGGTTATATTGTTGGAGCTGCCTACCTGATTTAATTTCTGGTGGCATTCGTAGATGAGCCCAGAGTTGACAGTACAACTGTTGAGAGCCAGTAGAACCGCCATGCTGTCGGAGAGTATTCTAATAGAGTGATCTTTTACCTCCCGTGTCATGACTGCTGCAGTTGCCAGTAAGATGCCCATACAAAAATAAAATCTATATGGGTATCGTTTTCGATGTTTTCGGGGGTGCTGATAACGAATATAACATGTATTTTAAGATCCAAGATGGCGGACGCGACATTTTAAGTTAAATCAATATGGGTATCGTTTTCAAGATTTCTCGGGATGCTGATTACTAATATAACATTTATTTTGAGATCCAAGATGGCGGACGCGACTTTTTAAATAAAATCAATATGGATATCGTTTTTGAGGTCTCCCGGGGTGCTGATTGCGAATATAACATCTATTTTGAGATCCAAGATGGCGGACGTGACTTTTTAAATAAAATCTATATGGGTATCGTTTTCGAGATTTTCGGGGGTGCTGATAACGAATATAACATGTATTTTAAGATCCAAGATGGCGGACGCGACTTTTTAAATAAAATCAATATGGGTATCGTTTTCGAGGTTGTCGGGGGTGCTGATTGCGAATATAGCATCTATTTTGAGATCCAAGATGGCGGACGCGACTTTTTAAACAAAATCAATATGGGTATCGTATTCGAGGTTTTTGTGGGTGCTGATTACGAATATAACATCTATTTTGAGATCCAAGATGGCGGACGTGACTTTTTAAATAAAATCTATATGGGTATCGTTTTCGAGATTTTCGGGGGTGCTGATAACGAATATAACATGTATTTTAAGATCCAAGATGGCGGACGCGACTTTTTAAATAAAATCAATATGGGTATCGTTTTCGAGGTTGTCGGGGGTGCTGATTGCGAATATAGCATCTATTTTGAGATCCAAGATGGCGGACGCGACTTTTTAAACAAAATCAATATGGGTATCGTATTCGAGGTTTTTGTGGGTGCTGATTACGAATATAACATCTATTTTGAGATCCAAGATGGCGGACGTGACTTTTTAAATAAAATCTATATGGGTATCGTTTTCGAGATTTTCGGGGGTGCTGATAACGAATATAACATGTATTTTAAGATCCAAGATGGCGGACGCGACTTTTTAAATAAAATCAATATGGGTATCGTTTTCGAGGTTGTCGGGGGTGCTGATTGCGAATATAGCATCTATTTTGAGATCCAAGATGGCGGACGCGACTTTTTAAACAAAATCAATATGGGTATCGTATTCGAGGTTTTTGTGGGTGCTGATTACGAATATAACATCTATTTTGAGATCCAAGATGGCGGACGTGACTTTTTAAATAAAATCTATATGGGTATCGTTTTCGAGATTTTCGGGGGTGCTGATAACGAATATAACATGTATTTTAAGATCCAAGATGGCGGACGCGACTTTTTAAATAAAATCAATATGGGTATCGTTTTCGAGGTTGTCGGGGGTGCTGATTGCGAATATAGCATCTATTTTGAGATCCAAGATGGCGGACGCGACTTTTTAAACAAAATCAATATGGGTATCGTATTCGAGGTTTTTGTGGGTGCTGATTACGAATATAACATCTATTTTGAGATCCAAGATGGCGGACGCGACTTTTTAAATAAAATCTATAAGGGTATCGTTTTCGATGTTTTTGGGGGTGCTGATAACGAATATAACATGTATTTTAAGATCCAAGATGGCGGACGCGACTTTTTAAATAAAATCAATATGGGTATCGTTTTCGAGGTTGTCGGGGTGCTGATTGTGAATATAGCATCTATTTTGAGATCCAAGATGGCGGACGCGACTTTTTAAATAAAATCTATATGGGTATCGTTTTCGATGTTTTCGGGGGTGCTGATAACGAATATAACATGTATTTTAAGATCCTAAATGGCGGACGCGACTTTTTCAATAAAATATATATGGGTATCGTATTCGAGGTTTTTGTGGGTGCTGATTACGAATATAACATTTATTTTGAGATCCAAGATGGCGGATGTGATTTTTTAATAAAATCAATATGGATATAGTTTTTTAGGTTTTCGTGAGTGCTGATTACGAATATAACACGTATTTCGAGATCTAAGGTGGTGGACGCAAATTTTTAAATAAAATCAATATGGGTATCGATCTCAAAGTTTCCCGGGGTGCTGATTGCGAATATAACATAAATAAATCTGCTTGACTCAACTCGACTCCACTCGACTCAACTTGACAGAAATTTACTCCACTCAACTCTACTCGACTCAACTCAACTTAAACTCGACTAAACTTGACTCAAAATGATTCAACTTGACTGAATTTGGCTGAAACTGACTGAACTTGACAGAATTTATACAAAACTGACTGAACTTGACTGAACTGAACTAGACTGAACTGTGCTAAACAGAACTGTACTGGACTGGACTGGACTTCTTCTTCTTCGTGTCGACATGGGCTCCATAATAATAATAGCTCATGTCGTGGGGAAAAGATTAGCCAGTCAGCAGGTTGATAGCGGGGCTGACTGCCCAGGGTGCGCCGGACGATCAATTAAATATTGTCACTCGTGGAGGCTCTTTTAATGCACCCCAATTGACTGACTGAATTGGACTGAATTGAACTGGACTGAACTTGACTCAACTCGACTCAACTCGACTCAAATCTACTCAACTCGACTCAACTCAGCTCGTCTCAACTCTAGTCCACTCGACTCAATTCGATCTAACTCGACTCAACTCGACTCAACTCGACTCGACTCGACTCGACTCAACTCGACTCAACTCGACTCAACTCGACTCAACTTGACTCCACTTGACTCAAATCGACTGAACTCGACTCCATTCGACTCCACTCGACTCAACTCAACACAATTTTACTCAAATTGACTCAGCTTATGTAAATATAATATATGTATGTATGTAAATTGTAATATCATCGTTATATCGTGATTGTGTATAATTTTTATGTTAATTAATGTAATTGGTTTTTGTACCGTGTTAATTAACTATAAAAAACTTAACTGAATTTGATTGAACTTGACTGGACTTGACTGAATTTGACTGACCTTGGCTGGACTTGACTAAACTTAACTGAAATTTACTGAACTTGACCAAACTAGACTGAACTGAACTGGACTGGACTGAACTGAACTGGACTGGACTGAACTGAACTGAACTTCTGATGGCCATAATTATCTCCTAAACTGTAGCTATAAGTGCCCATCGTATAGGTACTCGAATGAAATGGGTGTTGGCTCTACGAGCTGTAGAGATATAAATGGTCAAAACTTCCGATAGCCATTTATCATAAACTTGTGCTCTTAGGCTTACATTCAGAGTCGAATCTAAGCGTGAACTCATGCTTCCATCTGTCAAATGGCACTGCATTTTGACAGTTGGAGGCATGAGTTCACGCTTAGATTCATCTCTGAGTGTAAGTAAGGCTTAAGCCCATCGTGTTGATACTTAAATGAAAGGGCTCGATAAGCTGGGCTCGATGAGATCTAGACAAATAAATGGTCGAAAATTCTGATTACCATATCTCCTAAGCCAAAGGTTTTAGACCCATCGTGTTGGTACTCAAATGAGAGAGCTTGACAAGCTCTACACAAATAAAGAGTCAAGACTTCTGATGGCCATATCTCCTACACTATATCTCTTAGACCCATCGTGTTACTACTCCAATGAAAGGGCTTGTAAAGTCTCATCTTCATCATCATTTCAATCGAAAGTCGTCCACTGCTGGACATAGACCTTTTTTTTTTTGAGGCGGACAAAATGCCTATCGCATGTCACGCCACCCCGGGAGGTAGCGTGGTTATGTGGGGCTCGCACCCACTAAAACCTCCGCCATGTACCTACTCTTGCCTTAGTGAATGAGCCACAAGAACTGCAATGCATGGCATTCGCGAACCATCCAGCGCGGCCCATTTTCGGGCCCCTCAACCTGTAATGACGCTCCTTAGGCGATGTCCGGGTACACTTAGGACATCACCACAACTCAAAGGCCGTGCGATGCGGATGACTGACTCCCCAGTCTATCGCTCGCTTGTCTAGCCTTTGTCAGGGTGGTATCAGTTCAGCGTAAAGCCATCTGCGCCGACTCGGCTGGACCTACCCCAAGCACCGCCAACTTATCTTATATATTATCTTATCTTATAAAACTTATCTTATATATTTCGTGTTACTACTCAAATGAAAGGGCTTGTAAAGACTCATCATCATCAAAATTTCAGCCGAAAGTCGTCCACTGCTGGACATAGGCCTCCCTCAAACATCACTAACTATTATCAGAAAATTCAAAAATGACCAAGAGCTAATTTTAGGTTAGCCAAGGGCAAGGGCAAAGGCAATTCTTAAACATACTTTCGTGGCTGTTTAAATACAAATACGTGCCAAAAACGTGTTTAACTCTACGCGAGTTTTAGACGTGGATTTGTGGTAAAAAAGTTTGAAAAATCAGTTGAACACGTGTCTAAGATGTGGTTAAATATTTTGTGGTAAGACCGATACTGTCTTAAGTGTCCACTTATTATCAATATAAAGTGAATTTTGAAAATAAAATGATCGCCCTTTTGAACTGATTGCTTTCAGATAAATATTTGGATCCAAATATTTTCATAATTTTTTAATTTGTTTATGACCAATCGCTTTCAAAATTGTAACTGGTTATCATCATCATCATCAACTCAGACCATCGTAGTCCACTGCTGGTCATACACTACAATACTTGGTCCTCTGCCTTCCGCATCCAGTCCCCCCCCCAGCCACGTTCTTTAGGTCGTCGATCAACATGGCGGCAGGACACCCTAAGCTGCGTTTGCCGATTCGCGGTCTCCACTCAAGGACTCGTCAGCTGCAGTGGTCATCGGTTCTTCGACAGACATGGCCAGGCCAATGCCACTTCAGCTTACTGATCCTACAAGCTATGTCGGTCACTCTGGTTCTTCTCCGGATAATCTCATTACGGATTTTATCCTTCAAAGATACTCCGAGCATAGCTCGCTCCATAGGTCGCTGAGCGACTTTGAATAATTTGTGGACTAGCCCAACTGTCAGTGTCCACGTCTCAGCACCGTAAGTCATGACAGGCAGGACGTACTGGTTGAAGACCTTTGTCTTCAAACTTTGTGGTATAGGCGATGAGAAGACTTGGCGAAGTTTGCCAAATGCTGCCGAGCCTGTGGTGCCGGATGTTGTTCCGTGTGGTGCCGGACGTAAAGAATTGCACCACCCTTTTTCTTCTTATGGGTGTCGTAAAAGGCGACTAAGGGATTCACCAGAGGATGGGCAGCAGCGTTCTCTGAGTATTAATTCAACCAACTGCAATCGCCAACCCGCCTGCCAAGCGTGGCGATTATGGTATATACACCCCCATTGGGGGAGGCCTATGTCCAGCAGTGGATGTCTTTCGGCTGAAATGATCCCCGAAAACCTCAAAAACGATACCCATATTGATTTTATTTAAAAAGCGCGTCTGCCATCTTGGATCTTAAAATACATGTTATATTCGTTATCAGCACCCCCGAAAACTTCGAAAACGATACCCATATAGATTTTATTTAAAAAGTCGCGTCCGCCATCTTGGATCTCAAAATAGATGCTATATTCGCAATCAGCACCCCCGACAACCTCGAAAACGATACCCATATTGATTTTATTTAAAAAGTCGCGTCCGCCATCTTGGATCTTAAAATACATGTTATATTCGTTATCAGCACCCCCGAAAACCTCGAAAACGATACCCATATAGATTTTATTTAAAAAGTCACGTCCGCCATCTTGGATCTCAAAATAGATGTTATATTCGTAATCAGCACCCACAAAAACCTCGAATACGATACCCATATTGATTTTGTTTAAAAAGTCGCGTCCGCCATCTTGGATCTCAAAATAGATGCTATATTCGCAATCAGCACCCCTGACAACCTCGAAAACGATACCCATATTGATTTTATTTAAAAAGTGACGTCCGCCATCTTGGATCTCAAAATAGATGTTATATTCGTAATCAGCACCCACAAAAACCTCGAATACGATACCCATATTGATTTTGTTTAAAAAGTCGCGTCCGCCATCTTGGATCTCAAAATAGATGCTATATTCGCAATCAGCACCCCCGACAACCTCGAAAACGATACCCATATTGATTTTATTTAAAAAGTCGCGCCCGCCATCTTGGATCTTAAAATACATGTTATATTCGTTATCAGCACCTCCGAAAACCTCGAAAACGATACCCATATAGATTTTATTTTAAAAGTCACGTTCGCCATCTTGGATCTTAAAATAGATGTTATATTCGTAATCAGCACCCACAAAAACCTCGAAAACGATACCCATATTGATTTTATTTAAAAAGTCGCGCCCGCCATCTTGGATCTTAAAATACATGTTATATTCGTTATCAGCACCCCCGAAAACCTCGAAAACGATACCCATATAGATTTTATTTAAAAAGTCGCGTCCGCCATAAACAGATGTTATATTCGCAATCAGTACCCCGGGAAACCTCAAAAACGATACCCATATAGATTTTATTTAAAAAATCGCGTCCGCCATCTTGGATCTCAAAATAAGTCGGCTCGCCCTATCGCACTTTTCGTAACATTTTTCGTAACGCATTCACCAGCTTACTCCTCAAGTCAAGCGTGCGTAAAGAAGTTTTACTTCAATAATAGACTGAATATAAATGTGACAACCCTAAGTATGAAGTAATGTCTAGACGGAAGCGCCATTTTGCGCGACTTCAAAGGGGGTGGACCACTGGTAGTTTTAATTACGCTGTGCTGTTACGGTGTACCTACTTAACCATTTCTTTAATAATCATATGCATCAATACTATCTAAACGATAGCACGATAGTATCGATACTATCGATAGTATCGATAGTATTGCATGATTTGGAACAATCGATACTATCGATAGTATCGAAACAATAGTTAGATACTATCGATACTATCGATAGTATTGTTGGATACCTGCCTATCGATACTATCGATACTATCGATAGTATCGATACTATCGATAGGCCTATCGATAGGATGACTGATTTCAGTGGGGGACTATCGATAGATCGATAGTCGATTTTTATGCAACACTAATATGATGATGTCTATGGCCGCGTTCAGTTAAATTGCACGACGTCGTCGGATGACGCTCGGTCCCTCGGAGCGTTCCTTGGGCGTTCGATTGTATGATTGTATGATCGCTTCATGATCATGATCGCTCTGAGTAACTGTATAATTAACCAGAAACGCTACCATAAAACTAGGGCTGCGTTCAATCACCCGACGTCGTCGAACGACGCTCGGAGCGTTCTTTGGAAACTTTGGGCGTTCGTTTGAATGATCGCTCCACCCTGAAATCTGTGGATCGCTCTGAGTAACTGAACGACAAAAATACGCTTCGTGCGTCGTCGGGCGATATAAGTGAACGTAGCCCAGAAGTCGCAACCGCCACGCGCCTAGCTAGCTACTAATGTAATCTGTGGCCATCGCCATATCACAACACAGTACAGTATAGTACTTGAAGGAGTCTTTATCCTTCAAGTTATAGTATTAACGTGGTAACAGTATAGTTTGGCATAAAAGAGTATAAAGAATGGGGGCGCTACTAGTCATACATTACAAATAACTTGAAAATTCACTTTTCTGGCAGAACTTTGAGTAGTCTTATTAATAATTTTGCGATCACTACACATTATAATAAAACAAGTCTTCCTGCGACCACGAACGCTGCAAAGCTTGCGAAACGTCAAGAAACCAATCTAAATAATATACAGGATATAATCCGGTTAAACTTGTTTTAGGCCCGTATTACAGAAGCTTCCTCAAGTACAGTTTAAACTCCAATCACGTGATCACTACTTAAGTATAGAATCGTTACTTGAGTAACGGTCTTATTCCAGAACGGTAATTATAAACTTTAATTCAACAACATAACACACGAATTTGACCTGTAATTGAATAGAAATCTCTACTCAAGCGTAATCTGGACCGCACTAGAGTGATTACAGATCAAATCTCAGCTGAAATTCTGAAACAGGTGACAGTATAAAATAAAACTAAACTCAGCTGAACTGTGATCAATAAATCTCTGCTTGAGGAACGTTCTAAAATCAAAGCTCAACTCAAAACTAGTTTTAAACAGAGATCAACGCTTGAGTATCCTTCTGTAATACGGGCCTTAGTCTTATTAATTTTACCTAATTCAACATAATAAACAATTTACCTAATTCAACTTAATAAACATTTTACCTAACACGTTTTTATAAGCAAAGCAAACATTTTGCTTAATAAAACACAAACTGACAGACAGACAATGATAAAAAAAAAATGTGTGCTAGGACACATAGTAGAAGTGAAAACTTCAACGGGCAAGTGGAAAAACGAATCGCAACGGACAAGTGGAAAAACGAATCGCAACGGACAAGTGGAAAAACGAATGGCAACGGACAAGTGGCAAAACGAATTGCAACAAAATTTCAACTTGAAGTTTTACGGGCTGGTTTTCAAATTGGACAGGTACCTACATTAACAATCTATTTAAAAAAATCACAAAAAGAAACTTCGTGTTATATTGATATGACACACTTCTTAAATTTAGCTTCTTAAATTTAGCGCTAGGTGGCGCTGTTTGCAAAAACTAAAATAGCAATAATTAATATTCGATTTGATTCGTTTGTAATTAGACCTACTTAAGGAACCCTATAATACTGAGCATGGCCCGACATGCTCTTGGCCGGTTTCTAGTTGTACCTACTAATATTTTTAACGCATTTACGCAATTGAAGTGATATCTAAAGATATAAATTGTAAAAATGAAAATTCTGATGTCACCAAAAGACGTATTCGACATCTAAATTATTGGTCACGATAGCATATCGGTGACAGTGTTAGACTTGTGAAATGAGAGTCACAGGTTCCAATTCTACTAGAGCCTCTGGTCTTTTTGACTTTATTTACGCGGCGTTAACGCTTTTTCGTGACAGAAAAATCCTAATACCCCCCGTCTATATAGAAGTTTCACTTCCAAAAACATGCAATACGCGTAAATTAACTATGCTCCTGTAAAGCCTTCTGTAAAGTATATAAAAAAATTAATTAACAAAAACAAAAAACCCGACTGCGTGTAAAAATAACAGAAAATATATAAACAAGACTTATCAACACGCAGTCGGAGGCTTCGTATATTTTTGGTCATGAATTACATAATAGTTCATAGGTAGCCTCCGCCTGTGTTTGATAAGTCTTGTTTATATCTTTTCTGTTATTTTTACACGCAGTCGGGTTTTTTGCTTTTTGTTAATTAATTTTTTTATTTGTTTTTTTTAGTTTTGTCATGTTTTATTTATCATACTATTAATGTTTTTTTTAAAAGTCAAATTCATTTTTAACGTTGAATATTTTGTTGTTTTTAGCATTTCTCATTCCAAATTACATTTAAACATATAAGTTGTATACATTTTCGTAAACCATTTATAAAACCCTTTATTTTGATACCCCACTCGATAGGTTTTGAACAAAAAAAAAATTTTGATGTCACATAAAATGATTTCAAAAAGCGGCCATTTTGATTTTTATAATTTTGATATACCCAGTGTCACTCTCACAATTAAGACAAATCCAACGACATCTCTTAAGCTAAGATCCATCAAGCCGTTTAGGCTACAGAGCGTGCCAAAGAAATATACATACATACATACATACACTCGAAAAACATAACCCTCCTTCTGGCGCAGTCGGGTAAAAACAGAGACCTCACTCCCGACTGGATCGAGTTCTGTATAAAGCGAATTTGAATTCGAGTCAGTGTCAATTCGTGCTTTTCTCTAGGAATTGACATTAGATCGATTTGGTTCAGATCTCGAACTAGTCGGGAAATCGGGATTAAGTGGGATTAATTAAGGCAAGACTCTGATAATAGGTTGTTCATCTGAGTGGCAAGATGGTGGGGAACCATATGTTCTCGCTGTCTCAGTTCTTCGTTAACGTTCGATGCTTATTTACTTTATGCTACTGAACTATCCACGGCAAGGTTGCAATATTTATAGAAAAATAGACTAGTACCCGTACCAAAATTATTTGTTTATTATTAAGTTAATCGTAGATTTTTACCTAGTAATTAAGAATATATAATACATATAGATTATTATTCTTCATAATTTTTTGTCAATTTAATGCAGAGAAAAAAAATCACTGAAGCTGAAACAAGCTGAAATAAATCCTCAGAGGAACGATGGAACGATAATCGTTCCTCTGTGAGTAAATCCTTTGAGTGCCCAAAGTGTAATAATTCTTCCAAAATCTTCCTGATAGTCTGTGATTCATATGTGCTGGTGATTATATTATCTTTGATGTGTTGGTGTTGGCTGACAGGTAGGGGTACGTCATTCTATTTAGCTAGCTACTAATATTTTCTCCGTGACTCCTGGAAGGAAGCTTGGGATACGAGCAAAACATTAAAAGGTCGTTACTTTTCAAAGATTCAGCCTGACATTCCTGTAAAGCCGTGGTTCTTTCGGGCAAAGTTTGGCAAGGTGGAGACCTCTATATTAATACGAATCAGGCTTGGTCATGTTTGTTCTCCAGCCCACCTTGCCAAAATACATATTGTTGACAGCCCCGTTTGCACATGTGGTATTGATGTAGATTTAAATCACATTTTCTTTGCTTGTCCTCTGTATGACCGTGGTTCCTTCTTAAATAATCTTGTTTCCCTCTGTACTCCTTTCCCTACTTCTATTCTCTCATTACTTTGTACAAACAATCTTCAAATTTATAAATGTATAGCCTCTTTTATTTCTGTAAATAAAATTAGAATTTAATCCACCTAATGTAAATTGCTCATCTTCATACATCCTTTCTCCTTTTACAACCCATCTCATCTTTGAACAACCATCCTGATCCTATCCACGTTAAATCCGTTCTGTTTCCTTAAAATTTTTGTTTCCCTACCTTTTATTATCGTCGTTCTTCCTAAAATCTACCATAACCGTCATTGGCGAAATGCACAAACCGTGCAAAGCCATTAAAAAAAAAAAAAAAAAAATATAGTAATCTGTGATTCTATTAAAATAAAATATTTCTGTTGTAGGGTGCTGTAGCATTGATTTATAATTTTACCAGCATAATTTAAGTCGTAACAAAGATGAATACCGATGAAAGTTTGGATGATACTCCAGTGGAACCAGATTTTGTAGAAGTTAAGCCAGAGGACGAAAAAGAAAAGGAAAAAGAAAAATCTGTTAGCGCTAGGTTGATACTAACTAATGAACAAGTATGTTAAAAAATTAATCATTTAAAAAGAGTTTGTAGTTATGTATTCAAAATATGTATATAATAGATAAGAAGGCTCAAAGTTACTCAAAGGGCAATGGAGAGGGTTATGCTCGGAGTGTCCCTGCGTGATCGAATCAGAAATGAGGAGATCGGCAGGAGAACGAAAGTAACCGACATAGCCCGAAGAATTGCCAAACTTAAGTGGCAGTGGGCGGGGCACATTGCTCGCAGAACGGATGGCCGATGGGGCAGTAAAGTTCTGGAGTGGCGACCGCGTACTGGAAGGCGCAGCGTGGGTAAGCCCCCCACAAGGTGGACCGACGACCTGGTGAAGGTCGCGGGAATCCGTGGATGCGGAAGGCACAGGACCGGTCGTTGTGGCGATGCTTGGGGGAGGCCTATGTCCAGCAGTGGACGTCTTTCGGCTGAAATGATGAATGATGATTCAAAATATGGCCCCATTCCATAACTCGGAATAAGTTGGAGGTAGGTATAGAAAAACCAGGGCCGTATCTAGCATATCTGGCGCCTCTATAACCCAGCTCAAGCGCCCCTAGCCATTTCAGCACCCTACCCTCAGTGGTGTAGGTACTACACAATAGGTACGCCTTGCGTGCAGTACAGGCACACCTCGGGCATTCAATACAATATAATTGTTAGCACCACCTAGATACACAAGATTACGTCTGAATACGAACGCACACACACGTGTAGGTTAAGGATGTTCGCCGCTCGTAATACCGAATGGGTTCCATCAAAGCCCTTCTCAGTAGTTCTCATAGATGGCGTGTTTATATAGCGACTGGCGATTGACATCCATTGCAATCTTGCAGTCCAATTGCCGGCAAACTGCGGGCGTGGGTGAGGAATCTTAAATTGGCGGGGGGTGATGAGTGGCCGTTCTGTACGTTAATACTATTAGATATTCTGTGGTACTAGGCTGCCGCGTGGCTTTCGAGTTACGAGTAAAATAATTTCTCAGCCTTCAGTGCCTCCCAAGCCCCAGCACCCATCCTTAGAGGGCCGGCGGCGCCCCTGATGCCTCAACGCCCGGGTGGGCTGCACCTCTTGCACCCCTTGGTTGACACGGCACTGAGAAAAACAAAGAACGTATAGGTCGATACATCTCAACACATTCTCATAGAAAGCCAAAATTATAAAGTCAGAAGAAGGACTACCACTTACCACTTTACCACTGTAAAGATATAACTAAAGCAGTAAAGTAACTACGTACAAACGCTCGAAACGACGCACGCACACAGACGCACGTTTCAAGAAGGCCCCTTAAGCGCAAATCACACACAAGGCTGGTGCTGGTCGGGTCGGGAGTACGGCGGATATATTAACCTGTTTTTATATGGACGACATTATACGAAACACAGGCGCGAAACGGGCCCGCGGCAGGTGGAGTGCGGGAGCCGTGCGTGTCTTCCTCCACTACAGACAGCGCGGGCCGCGCGGGTCAGGAGCCACGCGCGGCTCCTGCTTTCCAACCGACGCGGACCCGAGCCGCGCCCGGCCCGCACCCACTCTGTGTGGTTTGCGCTTTAAGTGGGTGTTTGCACTGACAGCACTGCGACGTCAACCTAGGGTTCTTGTTGAAGTGTGCATATGTGTGAGTAATTAAATCCGGAGCGTTAATACGTAGCGAACTGTATGTTATGTTTACTGTGCTAATTCTATGCCTTTATGAGATAATAATTATCAGAATTTGAAACAGGTTTGCAAAATACATTTTGATGATTAGATTAGAACACAGAAGAAGCTAAAGCAAAAAATACTCGAAATGGTTGATTTAAATTACAACAAGGTATAAATTGGAAAACGTCGTAAATAATACGGGAATGTAAATAACATAACAACCTACTCTGTCAGTCACCAACCTTATTGGGTGATAGCAACGGGTTGTTAAATCAATATCATATTAACGCATAGCCACATAGTTTAACATCTCTTGAAAATGGAAGTCAAGACTTTATCTGGAACTGCCGAATATTCTGAAGAAGAAACAGCTGAAGAGTTGCAGCATCCACCTACACACAAAGAAGTTCAGGCAAAGTTTGCATTCACTGAAGATCAGGTACCTATAAGTTAAAATCCTGACAATATACGGCTGATTTCAATATCCTATATATTTACGATTTGCCCTGATTTGCCCTAATAGAGATAGAAATTTGACATAAGCTCCACACATTTTATGTCAAATTCCCATCATCTCTAGTAGGGCAAATCGTGGATAGATGAGTTATTGAAAACGGCCGCTATTGAATGACAAGCCACCTTCGCGCTCCGTTCCATTCCAAGGCGCCAGGCGCAAACCGTGACAATACTTCTGTGAAATCATACAGACTACCCGATTCATGGATTCTTACATGTTGGATACAAAATATTCCACGAACACCTATTAACGGCCAAAATTAATAACCGATCTATCCACGATTTGCCCTACTAGAGATAGAAATTTGACATAAAATGTATGGAGCTTATGTCAAATTTCTATATCTAGTAGGGCAAATCGTACAGATAGATCGGATATTAATTTTGGCCATTAAAGACCAAGTTTTTCCATGTCAAAAGTAATACATACTCAAGCGAATCTTTTCTACTTACACTGTTTTCAGGAGAGTGATTTGCTCCAGGCATTCAACCTGCTTGACTATACAGGCGAAGGAAAAATAAAAGCGGAAGACTTTAGAGTTGCAATTAAAGCTCTAGGTATAAATTATGTTATGATAATATGCATTATAATATACGTATCTATGTTTTTAGATCCAGGCACCTTACCTGAACTTACATCGAGAACTCTAGAACATGTTGATCTGTATTCGTGGCATATTTAAGGAGGTGACTATACCACTGATACTGAACACGAATCAATAAAAAATCAATACAAAAAATTGTTTCAAAACCTAATTGTAAACAAAAAAAATCCCTCAGTGTGTCGCGTGCCACACAAAAACGATGCGTGCGAAACCACCAAAAAAGTTTGCACTATGACAATGCCGCCGATGACTTATTTTCAGAGTCGTTCGGGATTTTTTCTCAAACCCTCGCTATGTTTCTAAGTGAAAATTTGGGTATTAAATAGTGGTAGAATTTTTTAAGTATTTTTAGATGACTAAACACATTATTTGTTATTTACTCTAGAAATATGGCACGGTTACAGATCAAAATCTTGTATTTTTGGAAGTAAATGACTACCAGCAGCAAGCCGACAAAAAAAAAAAAAAAATGGAAAGAAATTGGACCTAACCTGAAATCACGAAAAAGAATCGGCTGTTTCCTACATTTCGTCAATTTATGTGAATACAAATGTAGGGTACAGCAGATTTATTTTTCGCATTTTCTGAGTTTGTCCCAAAGTAAAAGTTGACCATACTGATGAGTACAATTACCCCTTAAGAGGTTTTCAGTTATTTCAATAAAACATTGTAAGTATATTGTTCCCTAACTACTACAACATTATTTTATGTTCATTCAAATTGACAGGGTATGAACCTACGAAAGAAGAGCTGCAGAAAATGATAAACGCAGTAGACAAAGGCAATACTGGAAAACTAAGTTTTGAGAATTTTCAAACCGCCATCATGAGGAAGATCATGTCTCAAGATAATGACGGCGACATTATGAAGAGCTTCCGGCTTTTTGACATGGACGATACTGGTAATTGATTTCGGTAACTTTACAAAATATGTATAGGCAGTCAGCACTGCCTGGGTATTGTCAACATTGCATAGCTGGGCAAAAGTATTCAAAAGTATCAGTATAATTCATGTTTTTCGACATTGCCCAGAGGGCCTATACAATGTCAACAATGCCCGGGTAGTACTGACCCGCACCCTCTGCGGACTTTGGCTGTGACATATTGGCTATGTGCAAGATGGCGGTGGAGACAGTCAAATCGATCGCAGCGCACGCTGTGGCAGAAATGCGAAACATATCAGGCCTGTTTTGTATTTCCACGCTAAATTCGCTGTCTTTTCGATATTTTTGAGCAAAAGAAGGGTCGTAAGACTTGTGTTGTGAACTGCACAAACAATGAGAAGAATAGTTTATGTAAATTTTACAAGTTTCCTTGGAATCAGCTGATCCTAAGCGATTTCAGGGTTGGTCCCATAATAAAAGTTGTTCATAATGGTGAGTACAATGACCCCTTAAGAGGTTTTCAGTTATTTCAATAACACGTTGTATATGGACCTACCATTTTTCAGGGCTAATAAGTTTTGAAAATGTTAAAAAAGTTACACAAATTCTTGGCGTTCCTCTGACAGACGAGGAAATAGATGAGATGATCGACGATGCAGATAAAAATTTTGACACTTTTGTAAGTAATTCCTGATTATACGTTACACTGTTATTTTATATCAATTAAGTAATTAATTTCAAATATTTCAGGTTTCCGTTGAAGAATTTATGAAAATGATAAAAAACTGTGTTCATATTGTTACGCCGTAGTTTGATATCAAAATGATTTGTAGTTTCTATCAAAAAGTAGAAAATATTATTTAAATGGCAATAGGTAGTTTGGTTTTTATATAAAAAATGCATGAAAACGTTTGTGTTTTTACAATGATATTTAAAAGTATAGATATGTCATTCCCTAACAAAACAAACGAAAAAAAAATTCCGTACGCAGCGGCAGCACAATACACATAAACTAGTGCAAAGTAAGTATGTGGGTTACTTGGAGCACAGATAATATTGATCATAATTGGAACACTTTCTGTACACACACGACGGCATTTTAGTTTTTTTGCTGTCGTCACCGGTTACGCTCGGCGCCTTACTTGACGCGGATTAATAGAAAAAACGTCATAATCAGGACGTTTTCGAGTCTTCAGATTGCGAGCGCAGTAAGATATCTGTACTTTTAAATATCATTGTGTTTTTACGAATGTTTTTTTTTGTGGTACCTAGAAACATTGTTATGTTCATTTTAAATAAAGGACGTAATGTTTAACCGCCAAAAACATAATACATTTTTACCAATTTATCCCAAACGGAACGCTATACTACAATTTTATTTAATCTAAACATCACTGAGGTATATATACCTCAGTGCTAAACATGAAGTTAGAGTTCTAACTTCATGAATCTAATCATATAATTTACGGAATTTGAAATTTTTCATCTATGGGCTACGTTCAGTTATATCGCCCGACGACGCTCGGAGCGATCTTTGGGCGTTCGTTTATAGGTAGTTTGTAAGTATAGGTTTGCACGGTTTGTATAATCGCACTAAGGCCCGTATTCCAGAACGATTCTCAAGCGTTGATCACTGTTTAAAACAAAGACATTTCTATACTTTACGTCAGTATAATACCTTTATGGTTTAAAACTAGCTTTGAGTGGAGCTTTAATTTTAGAACGTTCCTCAAGCAGAGATTTATTGATCACAGTTTAGCTGAGTTTAGCTTTATTTTATACTGTCACCTGTTTCGGTATTTGAGCAGAGATTCGATCTGTAACCGCTCCAGACTACGCTTAAGTAGAGATTTCTATTATATTCCAAGTCAAATTCGTGTGTTATGTTGTTGAATTAAAGTTTATAATTATCGTTCTGGAATAAGACCGATACTCAAGTAACGATTATATCCTTAAGTAGTGATCAGGTGATTGTAGTTTAAACTGTACTTGAGGAACCTTCAGTAATACGGGCCTTAGGCCGTAGCCAAGATGCACTGGGCTGCGTTCAGTATTATCGTCCGACGACGCGGCGACGCCCGGAGCGTACTTTCGTCGTTCAGTTACTCAGAGCGATCATCGATTAATCATACATACGAACGATTATACTATAGAAAAACATAACCCTCCTTCTGGCGCAGTCAGGTAAAAACGCACAACACCAACAGTCATGTTTCTCTCTCCCTCACTCATATAAATAAAATAATTAAAACAGCTCAAATTATTTCAAAACATTTTGGAAGTGCCTAAAACTCCTTATAAAATGTTGTGATGTTTTGCAAACCCCAAAAAAATATTGCGCACGCTTCGCTCGTCTACTGTGGTTTTGCCAACTTTTCCTTAATGAAAACGCAATTAATTTAGGTGCAGTCCAAAGAGCCTCAAATTTTAATAGCAAACATACTATAAAAAGACAAACAACCTCCTAGCCTACAACTCCTTTTAAAATACACTTAAAAAGTTCTGACGTTTTCAGAAAAGCTCGAAAATAAATGACACTCACTCCGCTCGTGCTGGTAGTTATTCATCATTTCAGCGGATTTCAGCCAAAAGACGTTCACTGCTGTACATAGGCCTCATCGCCTTTGGTCTTAGGTTAATTTTGATAAAAGCGCGCTGGCAACACTGGGATAGACATTTGTCACAGAACAGACCAATTATTATACCTAGATCCATTTGATCAAGTATATTTGTTCTGTGCATTTGATGGTTTGAGTCTGTGTTAATTTGTTTTGTTTCTGCTGTTGCATGGGTTGTCAAGTGGCTGTCAAAGATAATTTAATCACTACGCGATGAATGGCTGTTATTTTAAATAATTTTGAAACATCTTGTACGTACGCCTATTCTATTTTGAGTCGTTTTTAATACTGTTCAATAATCTCATAATCTGTGATTTTCAATTATCTTAGCAATTAACGAAGAGTGCAAAACAACAAACTAATATTTTATTGAAAGATAAAATTCTCTTGAAAATACATATGATGGGTAAGTTATCTAACAATAAAACTATGCAGCTTAATTCACAAGCTAAATACGTAATGATTAGTTCCTAAAAATTACAGATACCGAAGATATAACACTAGAATCGAAATGCGAAAATCTTTTGAACATAGTTGTAGAAACACGAAAACAATTTCGCAAAGCATGTGTCAAATACGAACTAAAGAGGTCAGTTGTGGAAAATGAAATATTGAATCTACAAGTGGAATCTAACAATCGTATTAAACCTAAAAACTTTACTCAATATCCATGTGGCAATGAACACGATACTTCTGTAAATTTAGATGACTTTGCTCTGAAGATAATTGAAAAACAAAAGCGAATCGAAGATACAAAGGCGAGGATAAAGAATACTCGAGAAATTATCATGCAGTTGGAAGCAGACGTCATCGGAAAGAAACTGCGTGCTCCTCTAACAGTTGAAGTTATGATGGCTGAAGCAAAGGCTAAAAATGTTGTTTAAGATGAAAATAGACAATGTGAAAAGGTTGACAAAATGTTCATGTGGAATACAAAGGTTTTTAAATTCAATCTGTCAAATCTTTATCTTCTTCTATCGTGTCGAAATGAGCTACATAATGAGTATAGCTCATGCTGTGGCGAAAAGATTAGCCAGTCAGCAGGTTGGTAGGGAAGCTGACTGCCCAAGGTGGACCGGTCGATCAATTAAATATTGTCAATATCGTGGAGGCTCTTTTAATGCAAATTCTATATTCTCTTTCAAATCTTTATGAAGGTACAGTATTCGTCAATCTTAATGGTTGCTGTGAAGTTAGCGCTGTGTAGAGCCCCACTGCCTGATTGACATCTGCAATCTAAATATAGCTGCTGCGAAACCATAATGTACTAAATTTTAATAGTGAGTTCAATCAGACGCCTGACAGAGCAACGATGGGGTGTGGTATGAAAGATCAGAGTTTGCCCCCCCTTGCCCGCGAAGCCTCCGGTAGTCTGGCTCGACATCGATTGCACGCCATTATTCTCGTTTAGGTGTGTCAGGTTCATGAAATCACCAATTGATTTTTAATTGAATGAAATCTAAGGATAATAATTTATTATATCATTAGGTTAAATTTATTTATTTATTTTATTGATTATAGACAAGCAGCACTATTGCTGATATGTCTATATCACACAGTGCTGAAAATTTCCATATTTTTTTTGCGTTCACAGCTTTGCCAACGAGAGTCCATTTGTTCCTAGCCAGTTGTCGAGTCTATTCTTAAATGAGTTTATAAAAATACATTAGTAATAAATATCACATCTGTATTCAGGCGAATGAATCAATAAACAGAATGTATGTTTAAGTCTATTTTATTATATTCTGTCCTACTCCCAAGTATTTGAAATGCAAAACCTTGGGTGTTTTTTAGGGTTCCGTAGTCCTACAAGGAACCCTTATAGTTTCGTCATGTCCGTCCGTCTGTCCGTCTGTCCTAATCCTTTACAGCTTAATAACTTCTACAGTTATAAACATAAGTAAATGAAATTTTGTTAAAAAATAGTTTGCATATAGATCTCAATTTTAAAAGAATAAAAAAATTGTTTTTACGTACTTTAGGGGTGGCGCCCATACATGTAAAATGGGGATGAAAATTTTTTTTTCGCTGCACCCCCTCGTGTGGGGTATCATTGAATAGGTCTACTAAAATGAAGGTAATGTTTCATACATCACTTTTTTATCAGGTGTACCATCTGAGAAATATAGCCCGCCAAAGTGGCTTGCAATGTGTCCCTCCCCTGCCATTTCTAAACTATGCAACGTAGAAACTTATAATCGTCCACATTGATAGACCTTTGTGAAAACTCTCTTTTAAAATTATTTTGAGTATAATTTAAGTATAATTTTTTGAGTTATAGACAGAAAACTGAAAAATACTTAAAACGTCCTAGTTCAAAGGTCATTGACCTTAGAGAAAAATTATTATAGCAAATAATGCTACTTTAGCTACATTCTATTTGAAAAAAACACAAAAAGTAACTTTGACATGACAGACTTCTTAAATTTGGCTTCTTGAATTTATCGCTAGATGGCGCTACTAACAACACGCTCTGAGTCGCGAATGCTGCCGATTATTGCAAAAACTAAAATAGCCATGATTAATATTCGATTTGATTCGTTTGTAATTACTTCGATTTGATTCGTTTGTAATTACTTCGATTTGATTCGTTTGTAATTACACCTACTTAAGGAACCCTATAATACAGCATGGCCCGACATGCTCTTGGCCGGTTTTTTTTATTTATTTATTCACGGCAAATTGGGCGAAGCCGCGGGGCATAGCTAGTTAGTACAATATAATATACTAGCTTTTACCCGCGGCTCCGCTCGCGTTAAATTCTGCTAACCCACGTCAGTCCAGTCCGGTCCAGTCCATTCCAGTCCAGTCCACTGTCCCACTGTCCCACTGCCCCGCTACCCCACAGCCCCGCTGCCCCACTATCCCACTGCCCCGCGGCCCCACTGCCCCGCTGCCCAGCTCCCCGCTGCCCCACTGCCCCGCTGCCCCACTGCCCCGCTGCCCAGCTGCCCCGCTGCCCCACTGCCCCGCTACCCCACTGCACCGCTACCCCACTGCCCAGCTGCCCCACTGCCCGCTTCCCCGCTACCCCACTGCCCCACTACCCCGCTGCCCCAAAGCCTGCCCAGTTGCCCCACAGCCGCGCTGCCCCACTGCCCCGCTGCCCAACTGCCCCGAATCCCCGCTGCCCCACTGCCCCGCTGCCCCGCTGCCCAAATGCCCCGCTGCCCCACTATCCCACTGCCCCACTGCCCCATTGCCGCGCTGCCCCACTATCACACGGCCCCACTGCCCCACTGCTCCGCTGCCCCGGTAACCCACTGCCCCGCTGCCCAACTATCCCACTGCCCCGGTAATCCACTGCCCCACTGCCCCGCTGCCCCACTATCCCCCTTCCCCACTGCCTGTCCCGCTGCCGCACTCCCCTACTGCCCCGCTACCCCGCTAACCCACTGCCCCGCTGCCCCGCTACCCCACTGCCCCACTATCCCACTGCCCCGGTACCCCACTGCCCCGCTGCCCCGCTGTCCCATTGCCTCGCTGCCCCGCTTCCCCGCTGCCCGACTGCCCGGCTGCCCCGCTGCCCCACTAACCCACTGCCCCACTGTCCCACCGTGTCACCGTCCCACTGCCACTGTCCTACTGTCCCACTGTCCCACTATCTCTCTATATCACTATCGTCCCGTCCCATGTCCCATGTCCTGTCCCATGTCCCATCCTATGTCCAGTTCCATGTGCCGTCCCACTGTCCTGTCCCATGTCCCGTCTCATGTCCCGTCCCATTTCTCGTCTCATGTTCCGTCCCCTGTCCCGTCCACTGTCCCGTCCCCAGTCCCGTCCCCTGTCCCGTCCCCAGTCCCATCCCCAGTCCCATCCCCTGTCCACTCCACTCCACTCCATCGTACATTACTATCCGCTCGTGCAAATGCATAGAAGCTTCGATCTATCGGGTGAGTACGCAACCCACGAATTATTGTTTTTCTTTTTTTCTTTCTTTCTTTCTTTCTCAAAACCCATACCAGTTTTTAAGTCAGATCATCAGCTTTCAAACAAAAAAAAATCATCAAAATCGGTCCAGTAGTTTTAGCGTGATGCTGGAACAAACAAACAAACAGACGTTTACAATTTTATAATAGTTAAGATTAAGAGGAATACACATTTTGTTATAGGTAATATAGTATTATGTTGTAAAGCATATTTTCTTTTGCAACAACCCTTGAATATTTTTAGTGACTAGTCGCCTGTTGGCATTTTGCGCTCCGACAAAGGAGTTGACTCACTATTAGGATTTATTACACACAGCTACCACACACCCCATAGACACCGCTTAACAGGCGACCAATGTCTGCAACACATCTATGAAATTTCACTAATGTAGGTTGCCACTATTCGCCACTTGAAATCTTCAAATCACTTTCGACCACTTACGTGAGCCGTCAAAACTGCCGCGTTTTTAGCGTGATTAGCCAAAAGCGGCCTTAGTAACCAATCAGATTGCAGTACGTGGTACAAGCTCTGCTTAGTTTGGGACTAGATAGCGCTGTGTAGAAATGTCCCAAAAATATTTATTTATAGTTTGTTTGCCAGTTTCTCATATATTACTAGCACTATTTTACACACGACAAGTAGATGAATATGCATTTTTTCCTTTTTTAGGGTTCCGTAGTGTCCGTCCGTCTGTCCTAATCCTTTACAGCTTAATAACTTCTACAGTTATAAACATAAGTAAATGAAATTTTGCTAAAAAATAGTATAGATATAGATCTCAATTTTAAATGAATAAAAAAATCGTGATTACGTATTTTAGGGGTGGCGCCCATACATGTGAAATGGGGATGAACATTTTTTTTTCGCTGCACCCCCTCGTGTGGGGTATCATTGAATAGGTCTACTAAAATGAAGGTAATGTTTCATACATCACTTTTTTTTCAGGTGTACCAAAGTGGCTTACAATGTGTCCCCCCTCCCTGCCATTTCCAAACTATGCAACGTAGAAACTTGTAATCTTCCACGTTGATAGAATTTTATAAAAACTCTCTTTTAAAATTATTTCGAGTATAATGTGATCATAAATTTTCGAGTTATATTGAGAAAACTGAAAAATACTTAAGACGTCCTAGTTCATAGGTCATTGACCTTAGATAAAAATGATCTTAGCAAATAATGCTCCTTTAGTTACTTTCTATTTAAAAAAATCAGTCATATCAATATATGAAACACTTCTTAAATTCAGCGCTAGGTGGCGCTGTTTGCAAAAACTAAAATAGCAATGATTAATATTCGATTTGATTCGTTTGTAATTAGACCAGTAGGTCCTAGGGTTATAGGGTTCCTTAAGTATAAGGAACCCTATAATACTGAGCATGGCCCGACATGCTCTTGGTTTTTTTATAGTATAGGATGGCAAAACAAGCTAAATGTTAAGCGATTACATTTGCCTATAACAACTGCAAAACCATCTAGGCCAGCGATTCCCAAAGTGGGTTCCGATGAGGAATGCCAGGGTTCCTCAAACAAGCTAAAAATGTTTTATTTCAACCAATTGAGTTCGTTTAGTTAGTGTTGGGGTTCAAAAATATATTTTTCTTTTATTTTAAGAGTCCGAAACCATTAAGGTTTGGAAACCCCTGATCTAGGCTGTTGCCTAAATGGTACCGCAAGTCGGTTCGCCAAACTGAGACATGAAGATGGAAAGTCTCATGTGATTGTAATTTCACCGGCACCCATACCCTTCAGACCGAAACACAGCAATGCAAGCATCACTATTTGGCGGAGAAGTAGGCACGGTGGTAGTACTTCAGTACTTCCCCGGACGAGCTCTTTCACAAAGGAGCTCTGCTACTACTTGTAATTGTGGTGTAATTACAATCACATGAGACTTTCCATTTTAATTATTAGTATAAACGGTTTCACTCACGTAATTCCATTGTGTGCCCAACTAGTTCTGAGCCCTTAATCATGAGCTGGTTGCGCAGTGGTGTCAAGGACCGAACTGCGGAGGCCACAGCACGCCGTGTACATAGTATTAGCATAGCATTTGCGACGATGGAGCGTTCAGCGAAGGGGTACCTTCAGACCGAAACACAGCAATACAAGCATCACTATTCGGCGGAGAAGTAGGTACGGTGGTAGTACCCTGACAAGCACTCCGCCCGCTTTAGGAGGAGCCAGTGTCGGACTCTTACCGACTAAAACCACCACGGTGTTTCAACTACCTTAGCCGGGGGCGTGGGAACCCGTGAGTATTCACACAACCACCCCCGACAGGTCCTGGCCCGCCCCACCCTGTCAACCCATGAGAACAACACGGATGCATACATAACATCACTGTACTCCCTGAAGCAGCCAACTGCCTACCCCAGAGGTGTACAGTAAACCCACATATTATACAACCTTATTCTTAGTTTATTTATTGTTTGTTTGATTGCCTCGTTGGTCTAGTGGTTGCAAGCGTGACTGCTGAGCGTGGGGTCCTGGGTTCGATTACCGCGTCGGGCAAAGTGTTATTGGGTTTTTTCATTAGGAAATTCTCAGTAGCAGCCCGGAGTCTGGATTTGTGCCCGGTTAATGGCAATAGGCTCGCCCCCTATTACATGGGACTATAACATAACTGGCGAAATGTGGGTGTGCTATACACCTCTGCCTACCCCTTCGGGGAAATACAGGCGTGATGTTATGTTATGTTATGTTATTCTTAGTTTATACTAAAACTCTTAAGGGGTCATTGTACTCATCATTATGAACAACTTTATCTATGGGACCAACCCTGAAATCACATAAATTGATAAAATATAAGGAACAGCCACTGAGAATAATACCTCAGTGGGAACAGCTGTTTTTATTCACGATTTCAAGGTTGGTCTCATCGTAAAAGTTGTTCATAATAAAGAGTATTTTTTGACAACACTGGATTTTTTTTAACCGACTTCAAAAAAAGGAGGAGGTTATGTATTCCGCAGGTTTTTTTTTTTTTTTTTTTTCATGTATGTACACCGATTACTCCGAGATTTATGGGCCGATTTACGTGGTTGTTTTTTTATTTGGTAGAGGAAGACCGCGCGATGGTCCCATATAAATTTTATTGATTTAGGTTGAGTAGTTTTTTAACCATCTTCAATAAATCAGTTTATTTTAGCTTCGCCTATCTAGATGATCTGCTCATTGGTACGTTTTTCTGAGAATTCTTGGCCGATATGCGTGTTTTTTTTTTCACGATAGTGATTGGAGGTTTGGAAGAACATGAGCGAGACTTTGCCCAGCAGTGGGATAGCAAAGTTTAATAAAAAATATATATTCAAATTGGTTATATAAACATTTATGAATGAACCCTCGCAATTATCAACTAAAAAGTATGAAATAAAAACTTTTTAACAAAAAAAAAAAAAACGACTTCAAAAACCTTAACTAAAAAGTAAAAAATAATCATTGCACGGGCCGCCAAAAAAAAAAAAAAAAATGAAAAAAAAAAAAAAAAAGTTGGTTTATGTTAAGATTTTAAAATACATACAGTGATTATTTTTTACTTTTTAGTTAAGGTTTTTGAAGTCGGTTTTTTTTTTTTTGTTAAAAAGTTTTTATATAGTATAGGATAGGATGGCGAAACGAGCTAAAGGCCCACCTGATGTAACCTTTGCTCATAACAACTTCAATACCACCTAGGCTGTTGCCTACCTAAATGGTACCGCAATGATAACGTCTTCGACTGGAATGAATGGAAATAGATTGAGTTTTCACATTCACGGACAGAGTGGCGTGACGCCAGGCGCGGATCCAGGATTCTGCTCAGGGGGGGGGGGGGGGGGGCAATTTTCTTTATGATTTCTAGTCAGTTATTATAGTCAGCCTCGGAGAAATTTCTTTTAATATAGGTACACATTGTAAAGAAAAACTGAGCATAGCAAACTAGACTAGTTTTTGATATCATTTTACAAATAACAAGGAGGCCCGGTGCTTCTCGAAAATAAAAACCGGCCAAGAGCATGTCGGGCCATGCTCAGTATTATAGGGTTCCTTAAGTAGGTGTACAAACGAATCAAATCGAATATTAATCATGGCTATTTTAGTTTTTGCAATAATCGGCAGCATTCGCGACTCAGAGCGTGTTGTTAGTAGCGCCATCTAGCGATAAATTCAAGAAGCCAAATTTAAGAAGTCTGATTGATGTCAAAGTAACTTTTTGTGATTTTTTCAAATAGAAAGTAGCTAAAGGAGCATTATTTACCAGTATCATTTTTCTCTAAGGTCAATGACTCTTGAACTAGGACGTTTTAAGTATTTTTCAGTTTTCTGTCTATAACTCAAAAAATTATAATCACATTATACTCGAAATAATTTTGAAAGAGAGTTTTTACAAAGGTCTATCAATGTGGAAGATTATAAGTTTCTACGTTCCATAGTTTAGAAATGGCAGGGGGGGGACACATTGCAAGCCACTTTGGCGGGCTATATTTCGCAGATGGTACACCTGATAAAAAAGTGGTGTATCAAACATTACCTTCATTTTAGTAGACCTATTCAATGATACCCCACACGATGGGGTACAGCGAAAAAAAATATTTTTTCCCCATTTCACATGTATGGGCGCCACCCCTAAAGAACGTAAGAACTATTTTTTTATTCTTTTAAAATTGAGATCTATATGCAGACTATTTTTTTACAAAATTTCATTTACTTATGTTTATAACTGTAGAAGTTATTAAGCTGTAAAGGATTAGGACAGACGGACAGACGGACGGACATGACGAAACTATAAGGGTTCCTTGTAGGACTTCGGAACCCTAAAAAGCGCGAGCGTAGCGAGCGCGAATTTTTTTGAGTTATTTTGCAAAAACATGACGTCAAATATCTGTCTGAATATCAGGCGTAAACGAAACAAACTTTCACTGTGCATAAACATACTGAGTAAGATAGATCTTTGCAAAAGTTGTTACATTAATAAAAATCTTCATTAAGTTCATTAGGTACCTACATTATTTATCTAGGACGCACAGTAAGGCAAGAAGATCGTCGAAGTTTTATTATTAAACTAATCATTAAAAGCGATTCATCGCTATAATTCAATAATTGAGAATGATGAAAAACAGTAGGTACTTTAGTATACGTTTTTTTAATTTACTAAATAATTATTGCAAATTTTCTGTTAAAAATCAAATTATATAGAAAATTAAGAAAGCAATACACAGGCATTCCCCAGATAAATGCTAATTTGTGTGTGCCCCGTTCTTATTTAGCAAAATTTTTGAAATGCTGTCCATTAACTGTCCTTGCCACTTCATCCACTACTAATACTGGTAGTGATGTGATTATGACGAGTTCGAAAGTACTTAGGTCGAGGCTCAGGGGGGCAATTGCCCCCATTGCCCCCCCCCCCCTGGATCCGCGCCTGTGTGGCGCCCATACATGTTTTCTCACTATAACTCAAAAATTTATTATCACATTATACTCGAAATAATTTTAAAAGAGAGTTTTTATAAAGGTCTGTCAATGTGGAAGATTATAAGTTTCTACGTTGCATAGTTTAGAAATGGCAGAGGGGGACACACATTGCAAGCCACTTTGGCGGGCTGTATTTCACAGATGGTATACCTGATAAAAAAGTTATGTATGAAACATTACCTTCATTTTAGTAGACCTATTCAATGATACCCCACACGAGGGGGTGCAGCGAAAAAAATATTTTCATCCCCGTTTCACATGTATGGGCGCCACCCCTAAAACACGTAATCTAGATTTTTTTATTCTTTTAGAAATGAGATCTATATCCAGACCATTTTTTAACAAAATTTCATTTACTTATGTTTATAACTATAGAAGTTATTAAGCTGTAAAGGATTAGGACAGACGGACGGACATGACGAAACTATAAGGGTTCCTTGTAGGACTACGGAACCCTAAAAAGGAAACTGGTTTAAAAAACTAAAACTACGACAGCGTTTTCTGTAAAATTAATATAAACAACTATGCCTGGGGCTTCGCTCGCTTGTAATTTGGCTCATCACAGAAATACTTGTTATAGTGCATACCTCGGGGAACTGTTTATTTTTCCGAAGCGACAACACAGACGCTGATGCTATCATTGCTATCCTATTCAAATTGGCGCCAACAAGCAAAAGTCGAGGATATGGTTATTTAAACCCCTTTAGTTAAGCAGGTTGTTTCGGTTTATTATCTAGGAGCAGCAGTAGATGATTGACGTAAATTGTAAACACAATTAGGCTTAAGAAACTACCAAAATTCCATCTTTGTCAGTATTGTGTTAATCTGAGTTTTATCATGCAATAAACAAAAAATATGCCTGTAAACACTTGAATTGAATTTATATGAATAAGAATACCTATCCAACCGTCTGCCAAAACGCGATTTTAAAAGTTTAAAATTTTTAATGTATGACTAGTGGTGCCCCTGTTTTGTGGACTCTTTTATGCCAAACTGTAAGTTCCTTGAGTAAGTTTGAATCAGTATACAAAGTCTGGTTTGAATAAACCCCTTTTTTAGCCGTCATGTGACCCACAAACGGACCCAAAATCTTCTGTTATTCCTTTTCCTTAGAAGTAAAATAAGTAATACTGAAATAGTTGCAGCAACAAAAACTGCATTAATTTCGGCCTCCATTGTGAATGGATATAAAATATGTATAAACACCTAGGATCATTTGTGTTAAATACAATCATAGCCACTATTATCATATTAAAGGATGATATCTAGGTATGAAATAGGATCCTACATATATTATTAGGTAATAGATCTGTGTATATTATAGTGTAATAAAGACCTGACGCGTGATTGAATATCAAACATCCAAACATGTTCACAAACTTTCACATTTGTAATATAATTTAATGGGAAAAAAAAATGGCGGGCCCGAAAATCTGTGGGTTGTCATCGCACCATAAGCCTTAATTCGATTTCGTTCAATCGTTTGGCTCTTTGGCTCCTT
Source organism: Asteroscopus sphinx (assembly GCA_949699075.1). NCBI lineage: Eukaryota > Metazoa > Arthropoda > Insecta > Lepidoptera > Noctuidae > Asteroscopus > Asteroscopus sphinx. The sequence continues at coordinate 6,817,422 of OX453030.1, read as the reverse complement.
CACTCCAATGTCCTTTCCTTGCCAAATGGCGCTATCGTGAATGCCCAGCTTAATGAATTTCTCAACTCCTTTTCATTGTGTATTCGAACGTACGTTTTTAATCCATATTTTGTATCTGTGTTCCGGTAATAACATAGACAAACTACACCAAAGTTATAGATTATCTATGACCCAAGTTTTGAATAAAGCCTATTGTACATATTTTTACATTATTCATGCCGAAGAAACTAAAAATATAAAAAATACTGGTACGAATAAAACATGCGAACGGACTACAAAGAAAAAATTCAAGTTTAAAAATACAATAATACTTAGATTTAAGTTTAAAATTTAGACAATTTATTGTTAGATTACCTATATGATGCCTAATAATGAACAGCTGGGTTGCTTGCTATTTGCCTTCATTTATTGTTTTTCTTATCGTATTGTATTCACTTGAACGTACTTACTTCTTGCTTCTCTGTTACCACTCTACATTTCTATGTATGAATCAACTTATAAGAAGGTAACTTGCAGAAATCATATTTCCATAGACATTAATGGTAACCAAGCAACAATTTTTGTCAAAGTTGTTGTTTTGATTTCCTACGAATACGTCAGAGATAAAAGTTTTATTCTTCACAGATTGATGTTATATGTTTATATTTCTTGTTTTAAACGCTATCGTTGCGCAAGTGTCTGTTTTAACAAATAAAACAATACAAGCTGTAGAGATGACTGAACTTCAATCCCTTTTTAAAGCGCATTGCCTAGTGCCCGATGTGATAAGTGTAGCACCTTCCGAGATTCTGACTATAAAATACCCAAATGGATCAGTAGTTGCTACGGGTAAGGAATTGACCCCTTCTCAAGTTAAAGATCAGCCTACAGTAAAATGGGCAGCTAAAGCCGAAGAATATTATACATTGGCCATGGTGGACCCCGATGCTCCTAGTCGTGAAGACCCTAAATACCGGGAATGGCAACATTGGCTGGTTGGAAATATTTTTGGTGCAGACTTAGGTAAGGGTGAAGTTCTCTCTGACTACATCGGTTCAGGTCCACCAAAAGGAACAGGACTGCATCGTTATGTATTTTTAGTTTACAAGCAACCTCAAAAATGTGATTTCTCCAAAATACCCAAATTACCGAATAATTCTGGGGAGAAAAGAGGAAAGTTTTCTATTGCTAAATTCGCCAACCAATTCATACTTGGAAGCCCAATTGCTGGAAATTTCTATGTTGCCAAGTATGACGACTATGTACCAAAATTGTACGCAAAATTGAAGGGATAATTTTAACCTAAAAATATTTAAATAAAATGTAAGCCATGTATACAGTGCTTTATGTGCGAACATCCGATAGTCTATGGTAATGATCGATAATTTCCGCCTCCGCGTGACATTTCCATTTTTCAGTCGTGTCGTGTCCGCCATTACATTTTGGAGTTTGCGTAAATTGGTCGTATCTCTACGAGCACACATCACCGCGCGTTATCAGTGACAGTTAATTCGTGTACGTGCGTAGTATCGCAGCGTTTCGTGGAACAAAGAGCACAGACGTTCAATCGTATGTCCATCCAGAATCTGAACACATTCGACCCATTCGCCGATGCTATCAAAAGCTCGGAAGACGACGTACAAGATGGTCTAGTCCACGTCCGAATCCAGCAGCGGAACGGGCGTAAGACGCTGACTACGGTGCAGGGCCTCTCGTCGGAATATGACCTGAAGAAGATTGTGCGGGCATGCAAGAAGGAGTTCGCGTGCAACGGAACCGTCGTGGAGCACCCGGAGTACGGCGAGGTGCTGCAGCTTCAGGGCGACCAGCGCGAGAACATTTGCCAGTGGCTGACTAAGTCGGGCCTTGTGAAACCCGAGCAGCTCAAGGTGCACGGCTTCTGAGCCAGCGCTCGCATACACGTAACATGTACACCGTTCATACTCGTCTTCTATTGTGAGAACGTGCTCGTTTATGTAAAAACCTGTCGAATATGTATTTAGAAAGCACAGACGTTTACAGAGAAGAGATTATACATACGGCCGGATAGGCCTCCCGCGCCCTGTGCCTTGCGACTCCCATGTAAAAAGTTTAATATTATATATATTATATCGACGCCGTCTCACGTCTTTAGTTGCAATTATTAAACTGAACGAAATAGTTATAATCGCTTTTTGTTTTTTACGACACTGTATTTTTAAATTGCTGTAATGATTCAATTAATAATTAAACGATTACACATGTTTTTGTAAGTGGTGTTTTTTTTTTCATTTGTGCTGGTGTGGCATACTGCGGCATACAGGTAACCTAACGGGACATGCTTCTTTGTACAGTAAGTGAAAGTAGGCGCATCAGGCGCGGTGTTGCCGACTCGATGCCGTGCCGAGCCTTTTCATCGGATGCGTCATGCAGATAATTAACTACCGGTTTCAGGCGAAATTTGCAAATGCCGAGCTAGTGTAACCGTTATAATTGCCTTTCATATGTTTTATTTTGCACTCAATTCCATTAGATACACATTATTAGCGTTGCTTGCATTGTTTTTGTAGGTACGGTCGACCTCACGTCAGTGGTAACAATTTGACAGCGCAGCGCCTTTATTTCGTAAGCAGTAAGGGCGGTTTTCTAATTCAAGTGTTACCGCTGTCGACTAGGTTACCCACACTTTGATTACCTAAAAGTTCACGTGAGAATAGGTTATAAAAACATGATGATCTTCATATTAATTCTAATTCACTTTATATCTCTATTAATAATTATTACTGGCATTATGAGTTGACGCACGGCGCGGCGGTCAGCTAAAAAGTTGAGGTATCCAAGCAGCAAACACTTCGATTTACATTTCCCGCTATACTGGAATGTTGCCAAACGTGTTTATTAGTAACGCGTCGATGTATTCGCTAAAACGATCCTATCGATAAGTCCGTTGAGAACACCGCTCCGACAAACTAGGAAGGAATATTAGTTTTATTAACACGATTAAAATAAAATTGTCATTATAACTCTTAAGTCCAGGTAATAAGAGCTACTGTATTGATACAGGAAAAAAGTTTCAAATGTATGTATGAGTCATGTCCTCGTTTTAGCGAGGTTGCTGACGTGAGGTCACCGCCTGGATGCTAACGTAAAAAACGTGAAAATTAAATAGCTTGTTCGGTTATCAATATGTTTATCGTCTTCGCACTTCACGATTGCTGAAATAAATGTCAATAACATCTTGCTTGTAGGCATTAGGTAGGTACACAATTTTGGGAATTATAATGTCGTCTCCATCAAATTAATTTATCCTTTAGTTAATAAACGTGTATTTTAGCTTCTTATCTCGGCGTAGATTAGGAAGCAAAGCAAGGTCAAGGAAATATCTTTCGGTCATCTCAACCTTTGATTTCAACTGTCAAATGAATACCTAACTAGAATTTATTATTAGAGATACCTACATGCTTTCAAAATAATGCTAGCATCTGTGTTAATATTTTAATTGAAAAGCGAAGTTTTGATTAGCAATAAAACTTGCAATAATAAAAAATAATAGCTCTTGTTTAATAGTGTTATTGGGTTTTTTCATTAGGAAATTCTCAGTAGGCTCGCCCTCTATTAAGTACTATGGGACTATAACATAACTGGCGAAATGTGGGTGTACTATTACACCTCTGCCTACCTCTTCGGGGAAATACAGGCATGATGTTATGTTATAAAACTTGCAGAAGTTGACTTCCGCAAGAAATTATTACCGTGTGAACAATCGCGGCAAGCTCCACTTACATTACCCCGGCTCCACACGTTGGCGTGAACGTTCGCGTCATCGCTATTCGGCCAACGTGCGGGTCCGGAGAATGTCATTGGGGCGAGCGTTGGCAGTTAGCCGTCGTGTGCCGGATTTATCGAAGGAAATATGCGCCAACTTTGGCGATGCGACCACACGTTGGCGGTTTTCGCTGTCTTGCTTGCCGCAGCGACAGCACTCATGGTGCTTCGCTTGTTCCTATGGTCGCCGCGTCTTGAAAATGTCATCCGCGAATTCTAGAAATAAATCTATTTGTTTATTAACAAATAATAATGATATTCTCTTGTCTCTCAAAAAAAATCGAAGACGAAGTCCATTGTTTAAGTATTGTGTTATTTGAATTGACATTTGTGCTCCTAAGCACTCAAATAATGTTAAAGTGCTCAGTGCAACTTCTATCTCAGACGTCTTTACATTGGCTATGATATGACGACGGGACTAAACCACAAACTATTAACGGCCAAAATTAATATCCAATCTATAGCTACGACACAGTGATAAACTAATGTAGTTATTATCGAACACTATAGTTAATGTAAAATGTGTTTTTTGGTTCCAATAAAGATTATATTATTATTATATTATTATCCACGATTTGCCCTACTAGAGATAGGAATTTGACATAAGTTCAAATATGTCAAATTTCGATCTCTAGTAGGGTAAATCGTGGATAGATTGGATATAACTTTTGGCCGTTAGAGAACACTACCTACGTATTTTATTATTTTTAACGCATTTACGCATGCAAAGCGAAATCTAACGATTAAAATTGTGGAAAGAAAACGTGACTAGGACTACGTATTGACTAAACTAAGATTATCTCCAACGTGTAGACGCTAGGCATAATTTAAGGGCCAACGCGCGTACTAACATTGGGGCGAACTTGTGGAGCCGGCCTCATAATATCTGTGACTTGCCTACACGGTATAATTGCTTGCGGAAGTCAACTTCTGCAAGTTTTGTTGCTAATCTAAACTACATAAACTTCGCTTGATGAAAGAAGAGTTGTCTTAAATTAAGAAATGTATTAGTTGATGAGCTTGCAAAAGGTTTATGGTTCTAGGAATGAACCTATAGGTAGGCAGAGATTATTCATTAAAATAGATTACCTACGTAAGTAGGTAATGGTAGCACCGAGGTTAAAAAGTAGCGGAGCCTATGCAATTGGCTGGTGGGGTCGACGGATTGTACGGTGTAGCTGGAGGCAGTGATGAAGATGGATACAAAAAGATGGAAAATGGGTCTCTGACTTCTTTGTAAATACTACGTGTCATTGAAATAACTCAAAACAACTTTTACTATGGGACCAACCCAAAAATCGGGAAAAAAAATAATACATTTGTCGACAAAATGTAAGGAACAGCAGACTTTTTTTTCGCGATTTCATGGTTGGTCCCATAGTAAAAGTTGTTCATACTACGAGTACAATGACCCCTTAAGAGGTTTTGAGTTATTTCAATAATATTATGTTGTATAGTAATAGTTGCATTATTAACATTAATTATAGCTAACGTAAGTAAGTAGGTAGGTACCTATTAGTGACGTGATCCGTCCCCATTTACAATAAAATTCATCTGATTGAGCAATCCAATAAATTGTGATTACGTCACCATTACTTTTTTAAGTAAACAATATTTAATTGGATGGCTAGGTAGAGTAGGTAGGTATTACAGAACTCAGGTCCGTATTACAGAACGTTCATCAAGTACAGTTTAAACTTCAATCACCTGATCATTACATAAGGATAGAATAGTTACTTGAGCATTGGTCTTATTCCAATACGGTAATTATAAACTTCAATTCAACGCACACAAATATAACTTGAAATAGGATAGAAATCTCTACTCAAGCATGGTCTCGACGGTCTCGACCACACTGGAGTGATTACACAAATCTCTCTTCAAATACCGAAACAGGACGTGACGGTATAAAATAAAGCTAAACTCAGCTGAACTGTGATCAATAAATCTCTGCTTAAGGAAGGTTCTAAAATTAAATCCCAACTCAAAACTAGTTTTAAACAGTGATCAACGCTTGAAGATGGTTCTGTAATACGGGCCATAGTAAAATGTCTGCGGTAGGAATATGAATCATCTTGAAGTACCTAGTTTACGATGACTGAATTGACTGATGCAATCCGCCTTAGACTTAAACCTACCAACTCTTCAGAATATAATTGAGAGAGTTGGATAGCTTTGCCTGTGATTTCTTTTTTTAATACCAACATTAATATTGCAATCACCAAAGCTTAAAATATTAAAGCAGCCCATTACTGTCACACTGCGGCACGGGCTGTAATCAGCCCTTTAAGCATAAAGCTCAGAGTAAAGACTACGAACCTAATCTTGGTAGGTAACTTAGAAAGTAGATTGTTAACAGGGACTGTTGCCTGTTGCCAATGCTTATAGCTTAGTTGCCCTAAAATTACAACGAATACTTAATATGTTACTTAAGTAGGTATTTATAAAAGTACCTATCGAAGGGATCGATAAGTTGGAAAAATTTACTGGAGGCTTACGACCAAAATTAATATCCAATCTATCCACGATTTACCCTACTAGAGATAGAAATTTGACATATTTTGTATGGAGCTTATGTCAAATTTCTAGCTCTAGTAGGGCAAATCGCGGATAGATTGGATATTAATTTTGGCCATTAGGGAGAGAGGGCAACCGTCAGTCAAGGTATCTTTAGAAACTTCTAGGTCCTACAGCAGCAGCAGGGCCTTGAAATATGCTCCAATAATTCAGTGCTTCTCTAGACGATGCGCTGCTGCGAACGATCATAGTGAAGCCAAAAAAACCGTGTTCCTTCGCTCTCACGCACACATATGCACCTCAAGCCGTGCTCACCCCTTTTAGTACACATGTCGCGGCATCGTCCAGTAAGCATCGCGAAAGCAAATATCCTTCAGGTTGTACACAAAGGAGCATAGTTGTTTTGACTTCACTATGATTGTTTGCAGCACTTCGTCTAGTGGTGCTTCTGTGGTAAATGAAAAGTTGTACCTTTTTGATAAACACAACGTTTTGGTATTGAATTTTTTGCCAAGCACAAAGCAGAAAACAAACGTCGATGAGTCAATGGGTGCGTTCTCTAATATCGTCCGACGACGGCGGACGACGCCCGGGCCGCATTCAGTATATCAACCGACGTCGTTGGATGATTGATGACGCTCGGAGCGTTCCTTGGGCGTTCATTTGTATGATCGCTCTGAGTAACTGAATGACAAAAGTACGCTCCGGGCGTCGTGGGATGATAATACTAAACGCGGCCCTGAGTAACTCAAAGTGCGCGTCAGGCGTTGTCGGACGATAATACTGAACGCGGCCAATGAACAATTTGCCAAACTGACACTGACAGCTACTTGACAATTTAAATTTGACAACATGAACAGATCAGAATTCGGAAATTTTGCATTGTATTTGCAGTAATATTGTGCTTATTTTCTGATAAAATCTCAATAATATAAACAATATATCGTTAATTAAAAATATGCTGTAATTTATTGAACAGATTATCAACTGATATCTCCTATTCTTTGTTCAAATAAAGTGGTAAAATTGTTTCGGTAAATTAAGTTGCATACTTCTTACTTAATATAGTTACATTAATCATTAATTTTGTTTTAATTGTAGTTTATGAGAATAAGAAGTAAGAATGTCGGATAAGCTGCTGACGCTGGGCCAGCGTGTGATGGTAGTGGGTAAGGATGTGAAAGGTTCTGTCGCTTACGTTGGGTACCCTACCTTCGCCACTGGTAAATGGATCGGCGTGATCTTGGATGAACCGAAGGGGAAGAACAATGGCACAGTCCGGGGACATGCTTACTTTACGGTAAGTCGCCTTTCCTTGGTAGTTTGAGACTACAGTCAAAGAATTTAGTAAAAACGGTTCTTTGCTGGAAATAGGCATCTCCCCATAAAAAAAAAGATTGAATCACGCCCCTAAGGCAACATGCTGACCATATAAATAAATATTTATGGGACATTTTACACAGCACCATCTAGTCCCCAAACTAAGCAGAGCTTGTACAATGGGTACTAGAATTGTATAGTATACAAAATTATCAACTTAATTACGACTACTACTTTTTTATAATTTGTTTTTTCTATTTACACACTTATTATACATAATAAACACCCGGCCCAACACAAACGCTCATCACATAAATATTTGTGTCCTGTGGGAAATTGAACGCACAACCTAGTTATCAGCAGTCCAACACTCGAACCACTAGACCACAGAAATTGTCGTCATTGAAAGCATGCAGCAGTCAGACGGGCTTACAAGTAGGACTCATCATTTCAGCTGAAAGATGTCCACTGCTGGACATAGGCCTCACCCAAAAGGGGGGGATATGCCATAATCGCCACGCTTGGCGATTGCAATTGGTTGGTTAAATACTCAGAGAATGCTGCTGCCCTTCCTCTGGTGAATCCCTTAGTTGCCTTTTGCGACACTTATGAGAAGAGATAGGGTGGTGCCATTTTTCATGTCCGGCACCACACGGAACAAGTAGGTCTGCCATAACCTAAATTGCAGATGCCAGACAAAGACTTCCGAAACCCTGGAGGATTTTCCCCTGGACACATAAAAATTAAAAAATAATAAAATAGTCTTCTTATCCTATTGGCTCATGCCGTGGGGAAAAGTTTTATTTTTTAATTCTTAACAGGCTTGCCTTTGACGTTTGATTAGCCAGTCAACAGGTTAATAAAGGGCTGACTGCCCAGGGAGCCCCAAACGATCAATTAAATATTGTCACTCAATCAATTAAATATTGTCACTTGTGGAGGCTCTTTTAATGCTTATGTAATAGAATGCTCATGTAATACAATAGATGCAAAGCAAGGCAAAGCCTTGGTCTCTGATATGATTTAATACAATGTAAATGAATCCATTTTAATCATTCGTTATTTACACTTTAAGGTGGTTCTCCCAACAGTATGGTTTGAACAATTAAAGCATTTCTTTGAATCATGGAGTCACAAATGGCTGACTTTCCCCACGGCTGTCGCATAGACACACATCTTTGCAGCATGGACACAGTGGTGTTTCACTCCGACTTATGTCACTGTGGGAGAACTGCCTTTCTAATTTCCTATCATCATCCTCCGAGCCTTTTCCCAATTATATTGGGGTCGGCTTCCAGTCTAGCCAGATGCGGCTGAACATCAGTATTTTACACGGAGCGACTGCCATCAGACCCCCGCAACCCAGTTACTGGGTAATACTGACATTCGGAGGTTAGACCAGTTGTCAGACTTTCAGGCTTCTGACTACCCGTAACGACTGCCATAGATATTCGTATGACAACCGGGACCGACAGCTTAACGTGCTCTCCGAGGCACGGAGGGGTCTCGATGTGTAACGAAACGGTCACCCATCCACAGACTGACCGCGGCAAGTGCAGCTTAACCTTGCAGATCGTAAAATCCGCGCAGTCTTGCCTTTCTAATTTCCTATGTTTTATTTATTTATTTGTTTATTCATAATAGGCTTGCGTTTGACCATCACCTCACCTGATGTTAAGCGATGGTGCAGTCGACGATGGTACACGCTTGCCCAGAAAAAACCTATTCACTTGAGCCTTGAAGACCACCAGATTATACATATCAGGAAACACAGACGCTGGCAAGGAACACAGACGCTGGCAAGGAACACAGACGCTGGCAAGGAACACAGAGTACCTTTGTATATACTGGCAAGGAATTCCATTCTTTAGCAGTGTGCACGATAAAGCTATTAGCAAATCGATTCGTGCGTAACGGTGGCGCATCGCCGTGCGTCTGGTTGTCCGATGATGGAAAGGGTTTGGGGGAATCAAATCATGTAATTCCACATATTTCAGAGACAGATAAGTCCAAATCAGATTCACTTCTTCAGTAGGAACTATCTCAGTTAGTTAACCTGCCTGTAGATACCATATAGAAAACTATTATTGAAACCGCCAATGGGTTGAACACCACAAGTCAGAGGGTTGAGCCATTATTTTATAAAGCCTTCTACACTCGAAAATGTGAGGTATTGGCTATTTAAGGTGAGCCTTGGCGATGCATTATTTGGACGCCGTTTTAATGACTACATCCAAAAAAACTTGTTCTTAAAATAACATACGTTTTCTACATTCATGGACAGATTTTGGAATGCAGCCACGACATTCAGACGGTTGAATGCATCGTCAGTGGCCACCTTTAGACTCACATTTGGTGTGCCAAATAGGCTTTAACTACCAACATACAAACAAACAGTTGAAATATTAATTTTCATAATACTAGAGTCTCGGACGAATAAAAAATGGCGGACGGAATCTTGCTAAGAAATGATTCGTTTTGTTTTAAATTCACTATAATTTCGACATAATTTTAACACACTAGATCATCATCATCATCATTTCAGCCGAAGGACGTCCACTGCTGGACATAGGCCTCCTCCAATCACTGGGCAATGACGAGGCATCCATTTAGACGCCGATTTAATGACTACATCCAAAAAACGACTCAATCTAAAATTAACATATGTTTTCTACATTTGTTTGTGACACTAAGACAATGACTACCGTCACACGAGATTTGTTGCGTAATCGCGGCTTTTTGTCTTACTATGGGCGTGAATGTGTGCGTGCCAGCCCGTACTAACCACTCTTTAAAGAATTGAAAATTGTTCCGGTCCCATGTCTCTACATATATGAAATCTGTTTGTTTGTTAAAAAACATCCACACATGTTTATTTTACACGACGAAGCCCTAAAAAAAGAACATAGCAGAGACCCACTTAAACTGTTGGTCCCAGGTCTAAGGTTGCATTTATATGGTAGAAATGCCTACTGCATAGCAATAAAAATATACAATAAACTACCACTGAAAGTTAGAACTTTAACATTAAATAAATTCAAGCGTGAAATGTTTAACTGGCTCTTGGACAAATGTTTTTATTCTTTGGATGAATTCTTAGATTATAGATTCTGACAAAATCAATGACGTTGACATAAATTACTTTAGTAAAATTATACATTTATCACAAATTTATTATATTTTATTATGTTTCAAGTTAGGAATTTTGCCATGCATGTGTCAATAAACTCATTAGTTTTAAATGGTTAGGGTTAAACATTTCCACGCCTATTGTCGGTAGAATATGTGTGACTATTATAATTTATAACTTTAAGACCTCGATGTACCATGTTCTTGGAAATAAATATATTAAAAAAAAAAATACTATTGAGCGAGCCGTCTTACTGTGAGTGCTTCACTTTTTGTTTAGCGAGATTCCGTCCGCCTTTTTTTATTCGTACAAGACTAGAGTGAAGTAAGCATTCGGAATACATTACGTCCACATCCGGAATATCAAGGTTTGGCTGTTGAAACCATACTTACACTGTAAATTAAGTAACAGTGAAGCACGAACGAGTATAGAGCATTTGATTTTAGAAATAATTATTATATACAATTATTTTACTATGTTACTATAATTCCTTTCTGCTTTATATTAGTATTATTATTTAAAGACTATTGAAATATAAAGGGATGCATTTGCGTAAAAGATTTAAGCGGTGAGTCTAACATTCGTTTCACTAACAATTTCAGTGTGAGGAGAACTACGGAGTGTTTGTCCGTCAAACTCAGATCCAGTTGTTGGATGGCGAGGATAATCCTATGGAGACTTCCATGACAACTCCATCTGAGGAGCCCAGGTCTACCGCTAATAATAGAAGACTGAGCAGGTATGTTGCGGACACTGATCAATTTCAATGTGTGTTGTGTGATGGCTGATATATTAAGATAGTACTTGGCTGCAACTTGAAAACAAGTATGTAACACAATTTTTGAAAAAAGTAAAAAAATACAATTCAGTCCTCAGGTAGAGGCGCATATTTCTTCGTTGAAATATCGTAAAAAAATTGCCTATATAAGTAACGAGTAAATCATAAAACCGTAAAGTATATTTTCTACAGTAGAAACTCACTGAAGTAACCAGTTCAGATATCCTAAAAAAACTATAGTATAGGAAAGTAAGTCATTTCTAAACACAACAATATCATCAAATTCAAATTGATTTTATTTCTTATGCAGTTGTAAAACAATACACTAGTCGCACGGTTCCAAATTGTGGATCCTATAGAGAAGAACCGGCTAGAAAATCAAAGAAAACTGCAAAAAACCAAACAAAAACACAATACTCTGCAGTAAAATTTAAGCCAACATAAAACTTTTAACAAAAAATTTATCCGACGAAAACAGAAACTGAAAAGCGGAAAATAACTAATTATGAGTCGGCGCCAAACGAACTTTTAACAAGCAAAGTGCGTGCAAGTTGCAAGTGGCCGAGCGGAGAACGCATTTTTGGAAAGTTATTGTTTATCATTGAAAATTTCACGTTGTATTTGATGTGACGTTGTTTTTATTATTTATTTAAAGTAATTTAATGATCTTCGTTGATCGGTTGTTTGGCGCCGACTCATAATTAGTTATTTTCCGCTTTTCAGTTTCTGTTTTCGTCGGTAATTATTTTTGTTAAAAAGTTTTATTTTTCATTTTTTTTGTGGTTAAAATCTTACTCCAGGTCTCCATTATGTCGTAGTGTCTTGAACTATATTTATGTGTGTCAAGTTTCAACAGAATCGGTTAACAGGTAAGGTGAACAAACACTCATCCCCTGTTTTACTACCCTTAGGGGTCGATTTTGATTTTGAAATTTAAATGGGACCAACTTCGAGATATACCCTATCCATTAAAAAAAGAATCATCAAAATCGGACCACTCTGTAAAAAGTAAAGCGTGGTCTTACATAAAAAAAAAAATATATATATATATACGCGTCGAATTGAGAACCTCCTCCTTTTTTCGTCGGTTAAAAAGGCAAGATATGACGGACTTGTAATTAACTGTAATATCTTTATACACGATATCTTGTGGAGAATAAATGATTTGATTTGATTTAAAAAAATTGTGTTACTTGTTTTCAAGCCGAGCACCTTTGTACTGTTAGCTGTGTTTTGTGTATTGAAGGTCTCTTTTCCTTAGTATGCGTGATTACAGAGCTGACATATCAAATATAACAGTATGAGCTTTTCTTTAGTTTTAGCAAATAGTTTACTAATGAAAAGTATTTATAACAAACTACATAATATAGCTATCGTAAAATTACTATTAAAATATTTCTGTTAAGGTGATTTCGACGCAGCAGACCGAGAAATTTGCGTTTCAATCGCCTTAGATAAAGGTCTTTGAACTACCATTTGAGTCTTTTGTCAAACATACAGATCAGTGCAAACTTGGAATAATGCTGCATTACCATTTTGAGTATTCTCAAAGAGTTTTATGCGTTGCATACAACTTTTTTAGTTTTTAAACGGTGCTGTCCACACATCTTGTAAAAGGGTAGTTTGAACTCACAATTTTATTTTTATAATAATAGTAAATAGTAAGGTGTGTGAAATGATTGGGAAATAATAATGGCATGAGATTAAATATTAGACGTAGATACCTATTACTAATAAAAGGAAGCAACATTTAATAATAGTAGTAAAATAGTGTGTATTCGATGTTAAGTAATTACAAAGTTGTTTACATAAAATATTTTTTCTACCAATAATATCTAAGTCCTTCGCTGGCAACATCGACTACTAGCCCGGACGGCGGTGCCCGCAACGCAGAGTCATAACCGTAGTCGTTCAGCTTCACTAGACGCTATAGCGCGGCTATTGGATGCAAGTAATAACTAACTACATTAAAATCAATGTTGCCAGGAGAATAATGTATTTACTACCAGCAAGAAACGCTGGAGTTGCTAGTATGATACAACATAATTTTTTTTTTTTAAATTTATTCATGACCATGGATACATGTCCTTCAGTCGTAATCATTGAATATATTATACTTGTATCCTAGTAAAGTGATGGAAACTTTACTAGGTTTCTGAGGGGATGATGAGATAATACGAAAGTCATGTTTTTCAACTTTGTACCATTTATCCACACTTGTACACGTTAACGAGCACTTAACATTTAATAATCCACCATTATTACACATTAACACTTGAAGAAACACAAATTTTGGAAAATGATAAAAAATCCACAACATGATCTTTTCGAATTTTCCCGCCAACCAACATAATATTAACATTTTAAAATGTTGCCAATAACATAAAGATGTATAATGTTGCTAGCAGAAATCGATTGTTTTTTTTAATGTTACTAGGTTAAAAATAAAATTCTTTGGTAAATGTTATTCTTATTATACACTAAGGGAATTAAATTGTAAAGGTTAAACAGGGGCATGTAGAAACGTGAGTAGAAGTGGGGGTATATTAGTAGTGTTATTAATCGTAGAAAGTAGTAGTCAGAGATTTTTATTATAGTTGTAACACCAAACTTTATTTTAAGTGAATGTGATAAATTATTAATACTAATATTTTCCATCACATTCGCTACTTCATATGTTCAGAGAACTGATAAAAATTCTAGAATAAAATTTTTGGTGAAGACTATCAGCAAATACAATAATCAAATTAACTATCGTATCGATTTAATTCTTGTCTAAGATTTATGGTGAAACATATACAACGTGTTATTAAAATAACTGAAAACCTCAGGGTCATTAAGGGGTCATTGTACTCATCAGTATGAACAACTTTTACTATGAGACCAACCCTGAAATCGCGAAAAAAAACAGTTAATCCCTACATTTTGTCGATGCATGTGAAATTAAGAAATTTAAGGGAACAACTGTTTTTTTTTTCGCGATATTTGGGTTGGCCCCATAGTAAAAGTTGTTCATATTCATGATATGAAAACTAGTAACCCATAAGAGGTTTTCAGTTATTTCAATAACCCGTTGTATCATTACAGCCGAAAGACGTCCACTGCTGGACATAGGCCTCCCCCAAGCAGTTTGGGTGGATATGCCATAATCGCCACGCTTGGCAGGCGGGTTGGCGATCGCAGTTGGTTGGTTAAATACTCACCGCACCGTTACCGTTGTATATCATACTATTACAATATTCTCGTTACAGCTTCTAATTTTAAATTTGTTTGCCACATATTATGCTGTTTGTCGATTTTTATGAGTTCTCTAAAACATAATGTCCAGGGCGTGTTCAGATGTATATTTTCGTTTGAAAAAAGATGTAGGGTCTGTAAGACAACAGTTGGCTTAATAGGTCCGTTCTCCTGGGTCATTGAAAGGTCCTTTGTCACTACGTCCTGAAAGATTGTTGACTATAGTGTGGCTTCTAGTACAGATGTTTTATCTCACGAAAGCGGGTGAGCTATAATTGTGTGTGTAAATCATACTTGGCTGTGTAAATGTACATGCACATTGTCTTTGCGTGCGTAAGCTCGGGAGCGCTTAGTTTTGGCCGAGTTTTGTTGTTACGCACACAAGAGCGCGTGTCTGACGCATTAAAACTACAAGTATGGCTCACCCGCTTTCGTGAGAAAACAACTGTAGCATATAATAAAGCACCTCCCCAAGCCGCAAGCCAATCATAAAATTGACGTTCAAATGTATAGCCTGGGGCTTTACTCCCGACTGGTTCGTGGTTAGACTCATTCACTTCGAGCATTGTCTATGACGTCGTAAAAAATCACAATATTTGTCTGTGATTTAGATAAACGACAAAGAATCCGAACATATTAGAGTAGGGTACGACCGATATATTCGGAGCAGTTCTTGTCATTTCGATTATGTCAATGTCGATTTTGCGAGTTGCCGGGGGTCAACTTGGTTTCAGTTCAAGCATTCCGGATACCCGGTACAAGTACGATCATAAGCGCGATGTCTTCTTTTTATATTAAGACGCTGAGCAGCCAAATACCCCAACTAGGCTTCTTTTAAAAACAGTTTTTAGCTGTATCTATTCAGTTTGTGGGAGTGAAAAAAAATGTTAATCTTGATTGTATTTTCAAAGCCACTATTGTGCCCAAAACACGTATTCTTGAAGTTTTCTTTATAGAAAAAAATTGTAAACTAACCTCTTAAAACATGCTTTAGAGCAAACAATCTCTATTATTTACAATATATTATAAATGAATTTAAGAAGACATATAAGAAAGACAATAATCTAAAACACAGTTGTTTCCGTTTTTCAAATAAGCTTTTAGTTTTTTATTTAAAACACATATTGTTAATTTTCATTTAAGTTGAGCGGCGTACCCGACGTCCCTCCTCTCGTTGCCTCTCTTTCAGTTCTGTACAAAACGGCGGTGACTGCAGAGGTCTGATTTTTTAGGTGTTGACAGCCTCTTAATAATTTGCGGCATACCAGAACTTCAAAAGCCGCTCAACAGCAGGCGCTGCAGTGGCAGTAGAAAAACTGAATGAAATGTTTTTTTTGTCACATCACCTGATTCTAAATTATCATTGGGTTTTTAGAGAGCTGCTAACACACGAAATAATATCATGCTTATCCTAATAATTCGTTATTTCTAGAAATTACATCTGAACAGGTCCTATAGCAGAAGCGTGCCTAACTGATAGTGTGTTTCTCTTCTTGCTAGTATAACAGTGGCGCAGAGGTCTAGGCCCACCACGTGAGTATAGAAATAGCACAATGTAGCACTACGTAACACAATGTAGTACTACGTAGCACGATGTAGCACGATGTAGCACTACGTAGCACAATGTAGCAGATCGTAGCACAATGTAGTAGACCCTAGCACCATGCTTCGTAGAGGCTTTTGCACTGTTTTTGTTTACGCGGCAGTTGGTTCATGTTACTTGTATTTAGGCTCGTATGAATAAACTTCTCTCAACAGGGCGGCTTGCGAGCAGCATCTTAAGAAGAGCTGTCAAAATATAAACGTAATTTTTTTTTAAATCTCATGTGATGTCAAATCGACACTTGAGGGGCTCAAATGAGAGTTATTTATTAATACGGACCTTAATTTGTGTTGTCCTATTATTGAGAGTCTGTTCTTACTCGGACCCAATGTATTGCAGTGACCTTTCCTTGCTTTCCTATTGCATTTCTAATTCAGTGATGTCCTGGGGCCATAATTATAATGAAGTATTAAAACCTTTACTGTTCCGGTGCGAAAAGGGATAGTGCTATACGTCCTGTATAGCGTTGTCTCTCTCTCGCAACTAAACAATAATATGGCTTCTGATTTTTGTATTAATAATTTCTTACTGCCTCTTCTCCTACCTTTACGGAATCCCCAGTAGTTCTGCTTCAGCTGATTCGATTATACGGATGTCCGTAAAAACGCAACGGGATGCGGGATTGGGAAGCTTAATGTTTTACCTGCCCCAAACTTCTCTATAGAAGGCAGTTTGCAAAGGACATTGCTAAAATTCCATTAATTCTCACCATATACAATTCGATGAAGGAAATGGGTTGCAATCTATTTTAATTAACGGACAGTACTCCACTGATGTTTATTTCATTAAAATATTAACTATTTTGAGGTTATGTTTTTGCTTACAAATCTTATGTCAAACAAATCGTTGCGTAGCAACTTAACAGTTTAACTCTTCTGTTCCTTTAGATGTAAAGGTGCCAAAAAGAGGCTGGCTATCATTGGTTAACAGTGGTGCCAATGTAATACATTATAACCATAGAGTACTTATAAGGAATTGGTCAAAAATATGAAGTCAAATGGAGTATCATAGCCGCTTATGTTATTATTGTGTTGATCTCTTTAAATCTTTATTGTCCTGTCCGCATTAAATAATATGGATAGTAATGAAAAAATACGCATGTAATTGTCGTATATTTTTATCTTTGTAACAGACTTGGGCTATTCCTAGCAATGTCCTTTCTATCTCTGCTAGAGAAAATCGTGGATAGGTTATTAATTTTGACCGTTGCTGTGCTCGAGATATCTGAACAAAGCATTTCCATTTGTTTTCTGCTCTTGCTACCTTAGAAGAGCCGTTCCTTTCTTTCATCGATGGCGATGCATACTGGCGACATCTGTACTTTGCTTGACCTTATTCCTTTCTATCCGACGTATACTCCCCAGCTTTGTTTCAACAGTAACATGAACCATGTTCTTTACACTACGTTTATGTCACAACAAGCTCCAGTTTCTGAAAGCTGATTGAAGCAAAAATTGACTAATCAGCTGTCTAATCCCTTGTTAAGTGTTGTGATTGGTTGTTAGTATTTTTGCGGACCAATCACAGGAGCTGACATTAGATTTGACAACAGATTTAATTGATCTGCCATCCAGGAACCGGGGTAAGCCAGCTATACTCAATCTTTAGATCAAGACAGTATTTGAGGCCTGGGGCCGTATTATGAAGTTTGATAATCATTGTTCCGTTATGAGAGAGAGACAGACCTATACAGGACGTATAGCGCCATCCCTCTTAACACTGGAAAATGATGGTTTTTTTTTTCACTTTTGTTACGGCCCCTGATCGTTTAGAGAATTTAATTGCCACCCCGAATATCGATATAATGTCGCTTCGTTGGAGCTGCTTTCTTAAAAAAACGCGAGGCCTGCATATTGTATGGTACCAAGTATATGAATACAACTTGAGATAGGTTGAGCATCGCTGTCATTTATAATATTCATATTGAAATATGTTTTAATCGTAGCGTAGTAGTCGTAGTCCATGCATATTAGTTTAATTAAAAAGCGTGACATTTTACAAGACGAATGTCAATGTGAGCACGCACGTAAACGTACCGCCTCCATTTCAGTAAAATAAATGAATAATCTAAAATGCTAAACACTACGAAAAGGCATAAAAAGACTACTGCTATTTTTTTCTGTATTTTAATGGAGGTTAAAAACGTCGAGGCATAAATTCCAAGTACGCCTCGATTTGAGTAACTCTTCTATGGGACGTTGATCTTTGCATGGGAATATAATCTTTTATAATTCATATGGATGCTAAAATCATTACTTTCGTTTGTAATTTTCCTTTTATTTGTTATTAAATATAATGACGTGAGTATCCACTCTATCTCTTTGTAAAAATTTCAATGAAGTGAATGTTATATTAATCTACTTTGTTTTAATTATATTGTTTTAGGTAAAGTGATGTTAAAAACTACAAAGAGTACAGCCTCTTTTGGAGTAATTTACATATGAAATGTGTCTTTTTAAATTGCTTACAGCGAGGCATACTTTTAAAAAGTCTGCCTCGTTTTAAGCATTAAATATAAACACCTTTAACTTAGCATAAATTTATTCATTACTTTGATCTAAGTCAAGCATCACTTGTCCTAAGAAAAATAATGGAAATGTTTAACAAAAGTGTACCAACTAACTTTGTGGTGGTTGTGAAGGGTACGTCGGAAGGCATCGCCCGCGCAAACTAAAGCGGGAACTCTATCTATGTCGAGGTAATGATATATGTTACATAGTAAGCGGGGATTTTGTTTATTTATTTGCTGGATAGAATAAATAGATAAAACGGTGACTGTTGTTGAAGTGAGCTGTTTGTCATTTATGCTGGGTTTGATGTTCTGCTCAAAATGAGGCGTAAGATTTGTGACTTTAAACGAGGCATACTGGGTGTAAGGGGAACGCTTCCGAAAACGAAGATAGGTGCTGGTGATTACTGATACGAAACCACGAAAAAAAAATGCGATTCTTTTTTTAGACTTTTTCATATATATTTTTTTGCATTTTTCATACATAACCAGCTTTGGGCAGTTAAATTTATTTAATCGTATGGCATCTTTATAGGCTATCTATACATCTATATTATTTTATTCACAATGACAAATTGAGATTCTTTAACCATATGGTGGCGTCAGGTGTAAGGGTGAAAAGATCCTCTGGAGAGCCAGGGTACGACAATAAAGGACATCGTTGGATTATATGGTCCACAGTCTGGTCCTCTTCGCCGCACTCACAGAGGCTGGAGTTGCTCCATCCCCACTTATATTTGAGGTAATTACATCTTCCGTGTCCCGTTCTCAGTCTGTTTAATCGGCACCACAAATGTCGGGGTAAGCCAAAGCCAGGCAACTTTGCAGTGGGGTTTATGGTTTGCACGCCCGAACCAAACGTTGCGTTAGCCCACTGTGGGCAGTTAAATAAAACTCATACATAATGAAAAATGCAAAAAAAAAGAAAAATTATATAAAAAGAATCGCATTTTTTTTCGTGGTATCGTATCAGCAATCACCAGCACTATCACCTATCTTCGTTTTCGGAAGCGTTTCCCTGACACCCTGTATAGTTTGGTCATTGGTGTGTGAAATTGGTATCATTGGAGTGAAAACCAAGCTTTTCAAAATCGAATTTGTTAAATTGAAACTTGTGACTATGATAAAATATGAGTTAAGTTTTATGCAAACTTCGCCGCCAAAAATGCTTTATTACTTTAGGGGCAATGAGTTTCGATTTTGCTTAGTAATAAATTAAAAACTAGTTTAAACCCATCATATTTGACAATAGCAGCCTTCTTTTAAAACCACCTTACATTATATTCGTTTAGTATCTACAACCTGACTCTAACAATAATGTTAAGACTCAGTTTGTAAAAACTGAAAGTGCTTAGAATAATAGTAATGTTTGAGACATCTTACTAATATTCTTGTAACCCCTATAAGGGCCTATTCAGACGGGCCAAGCCACAACCACACCACACCACACCGACAAAAATGTCGCCAGGTATTGATCGCGTGTGTGGTTTCGCTGCAGCTGCCTGAAGTTGCTTTGTCTCTTCTTCTTCTTTTACTTTATCAAGCCAGTAATTTGCAAGATACAGCCAAAGATCGCGGCAAGTGGCGTTCTCTCGTTTTGTTGGCCGACACACATTTCTGAGCCAACAGAGTAGTAGTAGTAAGTAATTGGAACATAAAACAGTTACACTTTGCTTATTACTATTACAGTATTGTCAAAAATCAAACTAAGTAAACGCAACGTAACGTAATAGCGTAGCTTTGTGGCCGGACGATAGTCGCCGTGGTCGGCCGCTTAATTAAAGACACTTCGCCTTAAGAGCCGCTGAGATAGTGCCAGTGGACACATTCTTAGAAATAATATTATTAGAAGTTTAGGTTAACATAAAATTACTTATTAGTCTTATAGACTAGATCGTTATTATTTAATTGTCGTATATAGAAAAAAAAAACTATTACAGTGTTGGCAAAAATTAAACTAAGTAAACGTAACGTAACTTAATGTAGTTGCGTTGTGGCTGGTCGATGGTGGCCGTGGTCGGCCGCTTGCGCTCGAATGCCCCAACTGGTTGCGTTTGTGGTTGCGATATCGTCGGCATTGATTACACGCCTTTCGACTGCAAATTGACGTTTGTGTTAATAGAACTTCGCGTTTTCATATAATTATGTGCGCGGCCACTTTTTTGCCGCTGTGGCGTGGTTGTTGCATGTCTGAATGGACCTTATATTAATAAGCTGTTTAGTGTGGGCTTATAATAGCTCAACCGTTTGCGTTTGAATAGCAATTTTGACTGTTGGGCTGTTGTGGCTTTAACCATTGAATACAATTTAAAATTAAGAATTAGATTCTGTGCAGATACTTTTTGCAGCGATACAGTCGTGCAGTCGCGTTGTGCGCATAGTTTTTCAAATACGAAATGATTTTGAATTCTATTTGAATAATATTAGCGCCTACGTTTCATTGATATTCTCACAAGGAGACTAGCTGCCGTATGATCAAGTCTTCTTGTGACGATATCAACGAAATGTGAGCGCTAAGATTACTAAAATAAGATTCATAATCATTTCGTTTTACAAAAATCCTGCCGTGCCGTGACGTTGGTGAGTGTGCGCCGGCCAAAATTGCTTAGTTACCACTGATATCCCGTTGACTGTACAATTACATATTGCTCCCGGGACTGTTGCTGCAAGAACTATCTGTATGCATAGGCCACCATAACACAAATTCTACAGTATTTTTTTTATTATTAGATATAAGTTGCACTATTATAATCTTTAAGTTTTAATTTATTTTATTGTAATAAATAACAGCATGCTGTATTTAAGGATTATTTTAAATGATAAATAAATAGTTTTCTTTAAGTAGAGTTTGTGTTGCTTTAGAATTATTATTGTTATACATGTTGTTTTGTTTTGTGGTCAATTATACAAGGTGTAAAAATATTTTTCATAATTTCATTTCTCTTTTAATATTCTAGAAAAATTTACTGTTTTCTTTTTTAATAAAAAAAAAACTTAAACACAACTGAGAACTCACGTAAAAATAAACAAAGCTCACTAATATTTTTTTGTATACATATTGTAACGTTAACTCGTGTATTTTGAAATGGCCAACAAATCTATCATATTGACCGCTAACAATTGAAACATCTTGTATATTTAATTTAATTTCAATTATTGTATCTTAAGTTTAAGTTCACAGCTTAGTTTCATGCTGCACAATATTATGTTACTATTTATTTTATGTCTTGTTTATTTGTAAGCGCATAATATATTATGTTCTGTGACTAAATTTGTTTTTTTTAGTGCAAATATTCTGTATTCCAGTTTTCCGTCCGAATATTGACCGTCATAAATTCTGCTATAAAAGTAAAAGATATCTGTTTTTACACTTGATTAAATTAAAAGGTAAACCTTCATATAAATACAAGATCATATTCGGTCGGATCGCTATTTATGTTAAGTTATGGTGAATGCGTAGATGGTGATATGTCTGTAAACTTTTTAAGACATGCTTTGATCGCCCTATACATGATGAAAATAAATACATGCGACAAATTTAAAAGGTGGATTCTGCAAATGAAACTGAACAACAACAACAAAAAAATATTACTTAGGTTTTCGCGATCACTACACATTATAATAAAACAAGTTTAACCGGATTACATCGCGTATATGATTTAAATTGGTTTTCCTGACGTTTCGAAAGTTTTGCAGCGTTCGTGGTCGCAGGAAGACTAAGAAATAAATAATATACGCGATGTAATCCGGTTAAACTTTTTTGATTATAACAAAAAAATTACTTCCCATACAAAAACAAATAAATTTGATTCTGCAAATGAATTTTTTTTTACTTCCTTTACAAAAACGTCGGCGATAAACAAAGTGTTTGTGTTTGGGAAGTCGAAATTGTTTTTCGTCTGATGACCCATGTTTCTTAGGAAAAGTTGCTCAGTTTCATTAGCAGAATCCACCTTTAATATTTGTCGTATGTATTTTATTTCACCCTGTATATTTAAAATAAACGTTTAACGTTTTTCTTAAGTCAACGACGTGATATGCCTCTGTTCAGCCAAAACAGGTCTTAGAATAGTTCTAGAAAGTTCCAGCTTCTTGTATATGTTAAATACTTGTGTACATCGAAGTATACTGTCCGCTTATCAATCTGTCTCGCTTATACAGCCTTAGCTTTTTGCAAAATGGCTGTTTTTGTCTCACTTCGGCGTACATTACACTAAGTGAAGAATGTTTTTTAAAGAAAAAGGTAGCAATGGACGTTGGAATGAGGTTGATTTCGGCCATTTTGTATAGGCTTAGCTTTGTACATGGCATGCAAAACCGCTGAGTTGAAACGAGTCGACAATTAATGACGGGAGAGGTTTTATACTTTCCGATTTATCGGTAACGATATTGTGGAAAAAAGAGATCCGAATTTCTTGCAAAATTATTTGTATGGAATTTGTGATCATCAGGTTTTTGGACATTAACTTTACTTAAATACAAACATATTGGTTTGACTGAAGGTGGAAATTACTTGGAAAATGAAGAATTTATCATTATCATCACCATATCGTTATGATAGAACGAAAGGTGTAAATAAAACCTTAAAGATACTACAATAAAGTTTATAATACCTGTCCACACCAAGCATAACCTGCTGCTGTCTTGTCGACATGTCACTGATTTTGTCGAATATCTCATACGTAAAGAAACAAAATATTTAACACGTTACTACTATGTGTACTATGCCTTTAAGGCGTTATATCAAGATACAGTACGACTGCTTTTATAAGTTACTTCGACAATATTCACAGAAAGAAGTAATCTAATGCCGACTAAAAACTATTGTAAACACCAATGAAATACAGGTCTTGTTGCTTTATTATAAAAGAAATACGATTTAAGCAACATCCAAGGTGGTATTGCAGTTTTTATGGGCAATGGTAACCACTTAACACGTTGGCTGCTGAAAAACACACGTCTGTGTTCGCTTTATGTTACGCGAATGCGGCTCCAACACGCACGTCGTGTTTGCATATTTTTGTCATACAATTGTGCGGGAAATCACATACCGTGTGTTCTTACGCCGCTACACCAGTGCGGTTACACGCAGGGCGTGTTTTACACACGCTGGCCGCACGGTCGTAGCGCCCGGCTCCTATACGCCAGGCGTGTAATGGCCGCACTGTAGTTTCGTTTCCTACGACTATGCGGCCACACACAAGAAGTGCGTAGCAAGACGCATGAAAGATCAACGGGGTCAAATGTTTGCCGGCAGCCAACTTGTTAATATCAGGTGGACATTTAGCTCATTAAAAAAAACCTAAGCCGAAGATCGGAGCAACATGGTTGCCTTGGTATGGACAGAGTATTAAGCCAGTCACAATTTTCTCGTAGTACAAAGTCGGTCAGACAATTGTCGAGTCGCTTCAACTCGGCCCCCACCAGACTCTTGCCTGTACGCCTTGACGACGGTTCCAGTTCGCGCACCTCGTTGGCGAGCAGTCGGCAATCCCTCACGTCGTATGCCTCTCCGACGACCGAGAGGGCCGCGTCTCCGGAACAAGGGAAGAGGGCGGCTTTTGTCGAGGTAGGTGGTGGGTTATGAAAGTAAGAAAGAAAGATTTGAAGTTATTAGATGACATAAAAGCCATATTAAAAGGTAAACAGAACGCAAAAAAATATGGACTCTGATTGTTAACAATTTTGGAGGCATGTTTAGGTACTTAGAATGCTGTAGATCAGTGTTTTTCAATCTTTTCCATAGCGAAACTCCCTTTAGTAAAATGCCCGCGACCTTGTTGCCCTTCGCGGTAAGGCTTTTTTTAAATAAACAATATAAAGAACTATGAAACTTTAATTTCTAAGTGACTCCGACTCTCTGTAGTGTTAGCGACCCTCCAGAAGGTCGAGACACACAGTTTGAAAAGTACTGCTGTAGATTGTAATCCATTCAAGGCGAAAAATTTAAGTGTGGCATGTAGATTTATCCGAGAGACAAAGGAGAAACTTAAATGACCGAAAAATAAATAAATAAATAATTTTATATTCACAAAAAGTTTTACATCAAATATCTATAAAGTCCCTGACTTCTGAGCTAGGTACAAACCTGTGTTACAGAAGTCAGTGTCTTCTCCCATTAGTTTAACACAAATAGTGAATAATAATTACAGTTTACAAAATTTATTTGTGATGTGGACTATGTGTTGTGTTTGTGTGCGTGTGTGAGCGGTGTTCGTGTAGGTGTGGTGTGGGTGAGTGTGAGTATGAATGTGGAGTGAATATACATGGGCGCAGAAAGCAATAACATTTCTGTTTTTTCATAATCTAGTTCTAATAGCCAATTCTTAAAAATAAACTCAATAAGTTCGAAAAGGTTGAAGAAATAAGTTCAAAAAAGCAGGTTTGCTTCGCTTTGAAAAGCGTTCTTGTCCGACAACGTACGGAGAAGTACAGTCGCAAATGTTGTCTCATAATTTTCCTAATAATACACAATGCAATTGAAGCACACGTTGTTCAGGATTTACCCAATTAATTATCAAAAATAGGGTTGGTGCGATTGGTAAACCAACTTTATAAAGTGCCCTAGAATTTGTAGTCTCGTACATAAATCTTGCACGAAAATCTTGGATTACTTTCTCCCTCTACAGTTACGTTAATCTTCACTGTATTAATTTCTGATTTGCACTATTTCCAGACTGGTTTTGTGGAGACCCTGACTCCTCAATACACTCCTGGTCAGAGTATAACGTCGCCGCAGCCAGCCTCCTCTAGTATGGAGGACAAGATAGCCAACATTCAGGCGCAACAAGAGGTAAGTGTGTTTGAGAAACTGTGACTAAGATTTGGAACTAAACCACCAATATTGATGGGTGACATATTTGATGAGCCGTCAAACTAATTGGTAGCAAGGAAGCTTATCATTAATTTTGTCTAATACCCCTTCAGTTAAGTAGCTTTTTCAGTTAAAAATCCAAACTGCAGGCAATTGTTTCATCGTCGGTTAGTGATCTTGGGTTGGTCACAAAATAAAACGGTTATTTGCTCACAGATGTATTTTATTTCATTGAACAGCAATATCACACATGTTTACCACAAAATAAAAATTCAACTACATTTATTCAGCTCGTTTCAACTGTTGTCAATAGAAAACACCATTTCTGTATGACATCCACCGACACCGTATCTACTTCTCCGCCATATAGTGATGCTTGCATTGCTGTGTTTCGGTCTGAAGGGTACGGGTGCCTGTGAAATTACAATCACATGAGACTTTCCATCTTCATGTCTCAGTTTGGCGAACCGACGTGCAGTACCATTTAGGTAGCAGCCTAGGTGGCATTGAAGTTGTTATGGGTAAAGGTAACCGCTTAACATCAGGTGGGCCTTTAGCTCGTTTCGCCATAAAAACCGCTCACCGGGCGTTCAGCCGAACAACACTGAAAGGACGCGAACGATCTCCATAAAAAAAAATAGTGTTTTAGTAATAAATGTAGTTACTCTCTTATTCTCAAAGAAATATCAATATGAACAATTTACTTCCAGATAACCACTCTTAAAACCGAAGTGGAGGACCTGAAAGAGAAGCTAGAAACCCTGAAGGTCCGCCGCGCCGAGGACCGGGAGAAGTTGAGGGAGTTAGAACGGTTCCGCCTGCAACTGGACCAGGCCAATGAGTTCAAGGGGAAGATCATGGAGTCGCAGGCGCAGCTGCAGAGAGATCTTCAGAGGGCTAAGCAGGAGGTAAGATAATGGTGGAAGAAGAGATATTTGGTTATAGGTTGTAGCGCTTCTGTTATTTGCAGAAGAGTTTAGAACTGAATCTGCACGAGCAGTTATGTTATGGTAATTAGATTACTTGTAAATAAGATCTTTATTCAATAAGTTGTACGTACAGTACGACACAAAAGATAAGGCGCGTAGTCAATTTTACATGACACGAAAAGACGATCGACGAAAACACCCGAAACATTATAAAGTATAACCAACCTTATGCAATGTCCATTTGGTGTTAAAATTGATTCCCTTTACGTCTTTTTCTATTTCGCTCACACGATCTCCGTGCACTCTCCGTCACTTGATAGTTTTCCTTAGTCAAGGTGAGGAAGAACTCAAGGTACATCGCGACCAAGCTTAAGGCTTCCTCAAGACTGGAAAAGTGTCATAAATGCGACGTGATTATTGTTGTTTCTATTCTGAAAAATTTCCGATTTTGTTACCAAGCCCTATATAGCCCAATATATAACTAAAAATACAAAATTCTTCACAAGGACTTTCAATGTACACTCGACCAAACCGAATTATAACCCACCATAAGCTTAATTTTCTACAAACATTCTAATACAATTAGGTCGAATTTCGCATAAAGATATTTCCCTGGCAACAAACTTGTTATCAATTTTATTGGGTAGTGACAGTTAGTTTACCAATTTCTTTTAATTTGATTAATATTCTTCTTTTTTAGGGTTCCATACCCGAAGGGTTCCAAACGGGACCCTATTACTCTCGCTACGCTGTCCCTCCGTCCGTCTGTATGTCACAGGGCTATATCTTTTGAACGGTAATAGGTAACCGGTTGAAATTTTCTCAGAATATGTATTGATATGAGGTGTATCACGACAAATACTAAAAACAAAAAAAAAACAAAAACCAAAGGGGGTCCCCATACAAGAAACCTCAAAAAACATGCATTTTTCAACGTTTTTGTTGCTGCTCTATCCTCAAAACGGTAATACATACCAGCGTCAAACTTGGTCAGATTATAGTGCATATTATGTAGTTTAGCAACAAATACTAAAAATAAGACAAACATGGACATATATGTTGGTACCTGCGTAAGAAAGACATGCAAAAATTCATATTTTGCGCACTGTGCGTTGACGTCTTTTGTAAAACTCTCGTAAATTAAATCAGTTTTTATGGGGTATCAGGTTGTTGAGAGGTACGGAACCCTTACTGCGCGAGTCTTACTCGCACTTGGCCGGTTTTATTTATTATTGTTTAGGGATTCACCAGAGGATGGGCAGCAGCGTTCTCTGAGTATTTAACCAACCAACTGCGATCGCCAACCCGCCTGCCAAGCGTGGCGATTATGGCATATCCCCCCAATATATGCTTGGGGGAGGCCTGTGTCCAGCAGTGGACGTCTTACGGCTGAAATGATGATGATGATGATGAATAATGTAATGTAATTGTTTCAAACACAATCTAAAAATTGTTTCTGAATAAATAAATTGAATTGAATATTCTTCTAAAAAAAAAAAATGTTAACTTCTTTTTTATAGTTAAACTATGCGGAACGACTGTTAATTCTAAATTAAAACATAATTCTAGCTTTATCAAAAACGTAACTTTTTATCCAATTATTAATAATTGGATAAAAAGTTAAGCTCATAATTGCACAGACCTCTCACCCACATTAACGCAGTTTCCTTAATATTCAAAATGTCCTAAGTGCCGCACGATGCTATTAAGAAGAAAATTTTATGATTTTCATGATTCCGATTTGTTGACTGTACCTGTAAACCTTCCATAGGTCCGCGAGGCCCAAGAAGCTCTAGAGACGCACAACGACGAGACAGCCGAGCTTCAAGAGGCGACAGAAATGGCCGCTCTGGACAAGGAGATGGCAGAGGAGAGAGCAGAGGCGTTGCAGCTGGAGTTGGAGCAGTGTAGGGAGAAGTTGGAGGAGGCTACACTTGATCTACAGCTTATGAAGGCGGAGATGGAGGCGGGAGGGAATATACGTAAGTTTTCTTTGAAGTTTTTTGGAAAAATTAGGGGGGTTTTTCAAGTGAGCAATTAAAAAAATAATTGTGTTAGTATGGTTGTTGTATTTTACGATGACGTGTCCATAGACTTCTCAGTGTAAAAAAAGTCGCAATAAGATATTTATACATAGAAGTCATCGTGAAATAAAACAAATAATAATGTTTATATTTAATTAAAAACGATCGGGAAAATTTATTATTATTATGACCTCTTTAGTTTTAAAAAGTAACCTTTTCTAAATATTGATATTATATCCTGTTTATTTATACTGAAAAATATAAATTTCTATCTAAATAACTGTATATTGAATTTTTATAATCAACTGTTTTACGGGTATTACGCGTATCAATCTAATTATTATTATCGTATTTTCTTTGGAATAAACACAGACTTAGTAAAAAATATAGACGAAGTGCTGTGAACAATCGTAGTGAAGCCAAAATAACCGTGCTTCTCCGTGTACAAACTAGTGCTCATGCACACACATGCACCTTAAACCGTGCTCACCACTCTTAGTACACATGTCGCGGCATCATCCAGTAAGCATTGCGAAAACAAATATCCTTCAGGTGCATGACACCATGCACCTGAAGGATATATGCGTGAGCGCTGGTTGTACACGGCGGAGCTCTGTTTTTTTGGCATCACTATGATTGTTCGCAGCACTTCGTCTATATTTTTTACTATGTCTGTGGGAATAAATAGATATTTTAAATTTTTTTGCGTATTACCCAGCTATTACGCGCTGTACCCGAGAGTACAAAGACCTAACATTTTTACAAGAACAGAGCACAGGCACACACAAGTCTACAATACGTTAATAGTTAAACGTTGTCTTTTGCACATATTTATTTTTATTATTTCTATATACTTTCTGCAATTTATATATTTCTCTATATTTATAGAATTACATACATGGCTAATGCGTGTACGTATTATGGCTATATTTTTTTACATTTTGTTTTTGGCTCACACTTATTAGTATTACTTTTATTTTGTCAATATACAGGGTTATTTGTAAAATACCGGTAACCTCTCAGGACCATGTTACTAACATCATAATCAACAACTTTTGTTCTATGACCTTTTACAAAACATAATACATTTACCAAAAACAAACCTTCAAGATTTTGTTGTCCTATCTAACACATTTCAACTCTGTATTTTGCTGTACCTACCTACGTCTGCCGCGCAGTCCTCGTAGTAATATTTTTGGGTTAGTAACTCGCTACGCTATGATTCCCGTCTTTTTACGCGAAAACCAAATGATACCTACCTACCTTATTTATAACCTACCACCAATATGTACACTTAGTTGGCAAAATAAATCTTTGAATCTTTGAATCTTACCTACAATCGAACATTTGACATGGAAATAACCTTAATATTTCACGGTACCTACGTTCTAAACACCGTAATAAAAACAAGCTACTAATGACTTCTCACATTTTCTGTAAAGTTATAACGGTAGCACTTGATAAAAGTATTTATTCGTAGATAGACTAAATCCAAATCACATGAGACTTTCCACCTTCATGTCTCAGTTTGGCGAACCGACTTGCGGTACCATTTAGGTAACAGCCTAGGTGGTATTGCAGTTGTTATGGGCAAAGGTAACCACTTAACATCAGGTGGGCCTTTAGCTCGTTTCGCCATCCAATACCATAAAAAAAACCACTCTCGCTTCATACTTAACCAGGCTTAGGACGGGCTACATTAAAGAATAAAATTAAATTAAATCGCATGTAGGTACTTAAATTACCTACCCACGTAATGTGACGAAAGTTACGTTATCAGGTTCCGGCGCGGCGATATTGTTTATTAAGGACGCGTTTACAAATCTGACGTAAATAAGCTGTTTTTCGGTACATTTTGCGAACAAACGAAAACAAATCGAACATGAACAAACAACGAAAACACATCAGTGCAATTGAACTTATTATTTTAAACTTAGGCATTAGGTACTAACCCTTGGTGGACGACCACTATCCCTGATGGGATTCCGGAATTGCCCGTGATCTCGTAACCACTGTGTGGCGGCTAGCATTGTTTCTCGGTTAGGTATACGTACGTTCTGGAATCGTATGGCGTATTGGCGACAGGCTTCCGAAACATTGTCATCACACCTAGCTAGCATTCGCACCATTTCCGTGTACTCGACATTGGAATATTGATACGCCATTATGTAAAGATAATTACGTCCGCACTGCCTAATTTCACTACAAGGACACGTAAAGACGCGACGCAAGCGCATCAAAGCGACCGACCGACTGAGGGCCGCCCGTAAATAGGTCAAGTGCAAGCGCCCCCGCCGCCCTCACCCCGCTCCCCTCGCTATCTAACTATCGCGCTTTGACTTTGTAACATTTAGAGCGTTCAATTTAAATATTTTTATTTATGTATGAAAATCTGATGAACTACAATATGATGAATTTTTAAAAGTCATAGAACAAAAGTTGTTGATTAAGATGTTAGTAACATAGTCCTGAGAGGTTACCGGTGTTTTACAAATAACCCTGTATATATTTCTTTCGTGAATTCATTTTAGTTCCATTATGATTTTTGTTTTTTTTTAAAGCATGTACATACTTGGCACATTCACTGCTTTTAAGATATAAATGGTTACATATTGGTAATTGATCGGATACAATATAATACAATACAAATCCTCTTTATTGCACAACAAGATTACACTTTGGGCTGATTATACTTTGGGTTTTAATTGTAAATTAGACTTTATATTACTATCTTAAAAAAAAGTAATAATTAAAAGTACAATACACAAATTCTTTAGGAATATTTGTCGGAAAGTTTTCCTTTATCTCATTCCTGTCATTTATTACATCAAAATTATACAATTTAAAAAATATTTTAAATAAATCTAAAATTCGGGGGTAGATCCATTAATACTGTGAATGTGTTAAGTCTTTGTATGTTCAGTGTTGCATGTTTTTAACTTTTTTCTGTTTTGTTTTAATGTAACCGCCGAGGACCAAATTCTTTGACACTTTCTAAATCCCATTGCAGTCCCTCTTTGAATCCTTTTATCCTCTCAGTTTCAATTTAGCGAAACTAAGAAATGTGTTTCTCGCAAGACTTCGCTCCGTGTCATTCTTAAGATATTTCAAGGAAAGAACTCTCCCAAATGCTTCCAATTCCAGACACCTCGTCTTTTGAGACAGTTAATTAAGTCCTTATTTCCTCGTTAATGTTTCTTCCAAGACTTCGCTCCGTGTCACTCTTAAGATATTTCAAGGAAAGTCCTCTCCCAAATGCCTCTCATTCCATACACCTCGTCTTTGAGACGGTAAGGTCCTTAGTTCCTCGTTAGTTTTTCTCCCAAGACTTCGCTCCGTCACTCTTAAGATACTTCAAGGAAAGTCCTCTCCCAAATGCCTCCAATTCCAGACACCTCGTCTTTTAAGACACTTGGTCCTTAATCCCTGGCGTAGTCCCCTCGTGGTCCTCGCGGCAGTTGGTCAGTAACGGTTTGTGTGTGCGGCGCTCTGACAGAGCACCCGTACGCAGAGAGCGGCGCCACCGGCTACGAGATGCGTCAGCTGCAGCAGCAGAATGTTCGTCTCCGGGACACGCTGGTCCGCCTCAGGGACCTATCGGCACATGATAAGCATGAGATGCAGAAGATGCAAAAGGTTTGTACCTTATTTTTACAGTAATACTTCAACTCAGCCTATCGCAGTCCACTGCTGGACATAGGCCTCTCCCAAGTTGCGCCACAACGCTCGGTCCTCTGCCTTCCGCATCCAGTCCCCCCAGCCACGTTCTTTAGGTCGTCGGTCCACCTGGCAGGGTGGCGCCCTACGCTGCGTTTGCCGATTCGCGGTCTCCACTCAAGGACTCGTCTGCTTCAACGGCCATCGGTCCTTCGACAGACATGGCCAGCCCACTGCCACTTCAGCTTACTGATCCTACAAGCTATGTCGGTTCTTAGTAATACTAAATACTAAATTGTAAGATTATTTATATATATATTATATATATTTATGATACCTATATGTGTAATATATTTTGTGCTATTTATTTATTTTAGTTTAGTAGTACGCCACGGACTGCCCCCATTATCTAGATCTTACGTCTTCTTTGTCCATCCAAAGGTTGTCTGGAAGATATCGCTTTTAGCGATAAGACCGCCCATGTACCCATAATTTGTACGTTGTTCCTGTTTACTACTATTTTCATGGTGTACAATAAAGTATATTCTATCTATCTATCTATCTATCTACTTCATATGGGACCAATCCTGAAATAGCGAAAAAAATATCAGTTGTACTCCCTACTATACCCGCGGCACGCTATGATGGCGTTTTTGTCATTTTCTAATAGTTTTGTGATACATTTCAAATTATTAGCGATTGGGACCAGGTTTATTACTTTTACCAACTCCAACTAGCTATTATGAATAATATCTACATCATCATCATCATTTGAGCCGAAATACGTCCACTACTGGACATAGGCCTCCCCCAATTAAGGGGGGATATGCCATAATCGTTACGCTTGGCAGGCTGGTTGGCGATCGCTGTTGGGTGGTTAAATACCCAGAGAATGCTGCTGCCCATCCTCTGGTGAATCCCTTACGGCCAAAATTAATATCCAATCTATCCACGATTTACCCTACTAGAGATAGAAATCTGACATATTTTGTATGGAGCTTATGTCAAATTCCTATCTCTAGTAGGGCAAATCGTGGATAGATTGGATATTAATTTTGGCCGTTAGTCGCCTTTTACGACACCCATGAGAAGATGACTTTTTATCTACATAAAGTAAATAATTTATCAAATTATTCAATAAACATAACGTCTAGCCATTTTGTTTAATCGCTATTTAATAAAAAAATCTGTGACATACATAAAAAACAGTAGAAATAAATTGAATTTGAATAATAGATTCGAAATTTGAAAAATTATATTGCTGTAGCAGTGCATCACTATAGACAATAAAGTATGGTAATTGTTCCTTCATACGTAGCTGTCAATATTTACGGAATTTCATGAGCAGGCAAACGTCAAAAACGCCATCATAGCGTGCCGCATCTATAAATCATCGATGTCGCTCGACAAAATATAAGGATCGACTGTTTTTTTTTTCGCGATTTTAGGTTAGGTCCCTTAGTAAAAGTTGTTCGATAGCATCCCCTAAATGAGCTCTTCAAATATGACCACGCATTCCTAATACACGTTTTATATTGTTATTACAAAAACTAATACCCGCCTTCTCTCCAGGACTTGGAACAATACAGATCAGAGATAGCGGAACTGAGTCGTACCAAGGAGAAACTGTCTTTAAGAGTCGACGAGTTAGAAGCGCAGGTAGCCGATCTTAGGGAACAGGTGGATGCGGCATTAGGAGCTGAAGAGATGGTGGAACAACTGGCTGAGAAGAAGATGGCGCTGGAAGACCTGGTAAGGGAGAAACATGTTTTTCTATAAATATTAATTGTAATATTGATTCTAGAATGATTTTTAATTACAGTTTACAGCATCTAGCCGGCGTTTGCCCAAGTATCAATATGCTTTCGTACACATTTATATTCTTTTAGTTTTTAAGAGTCAAAGTGATGGATCACCAAAGTGAGGGATTACTTTGTAAAACTCCTTGTTTGGACATATAGAGAGGATGGACGAGAGGAGATTGACGAAACAAGTATACGAAGCGAGTGTGGATGGAAGAGTTGGAAGGGGACGACCTCGGCGAACGTATCGCGATCACATCGCGGACGTTCTCAAAAAATGCCAGGTTAAGAGTTCTCTAAACCGACGAGCATGCATGACGAGGTTAATGGACGTAGATGAAGCGAAAGAGGTGTGTCAGGATCGTAGCAGATGGAAATCCATAGTCTCTGCCTACACCAATGGGAAATAGGCGTGATAATATATACGTAACTCCCTTGAAAACTAAGAAAGATTCTTTAAAGTATTAAATACACGGTCAGATTTGGTTTAGTCTAGACCACGGCTTCAGTCTTCTATCGAACCAAGTCCATTCGTGTAGAGCAGCGGTACTCTAAGTGTGTTCCGCGGAACCCTAGGGTTCCGCGATACCCCTGTAGGGGTTCCGCAAGAATTTAGAAAAAAAAAACAAAACACCTCTCTCTGGTCACTGGTCGAACGTTTTGAATCCGCCCGCCGCGCGTATACTTGTGAGCGCGCAGTCCCTTTGATAAAAGCCGCCTCTGAATTAGACGCTATAGTTGTGAACAAGCGACTTTCGGCTCTATCTTCAAAAGCATAAAGTCGAGATTGTTTACAACGCATTTTTTTGTATTTATATTTTTAATTCCGCTTTTTGTTTATCAAAGGCGCCGACTCGAGTATTTTTGAGAATGTTCGAGTTCGAGTCTAGGACTAAGTATAAAAGCGCTATTATATAAAAAAAGTCGCGCCTCGTCAGTCAGTTGACGATTAGCGTTCGGAGCGATAAGTTCGTACCTACCTACTTACAAGCTGGCTAGCCTGCTGCCTTCTTGTAAGTTCTACTGCCCGCTGTATTCTGATTGTATCAGTTTTGTACATTTCTTCTTTGGACTAAACTTTGTCTCATAAACGCAGTAACGATTGTGCATTATTTTGACCCTACCATCCTGACGTGTAACATTATTAATAAAGAAGAATGGAACGTTGGCTTAAAGGTGTTAAACGTGTTGCAACGACATCTTCTAATGACGCTGAATGTTCAAAAGCAGTACGCGCGGAGAATACAGCAATTACCGATCCAGACGATGATGCCACGACGTCAAGCTCCACGGTTTCAAAGACGAAAAAAAGGAAGTATGATGAATCATATATCAGTTTCGGATTTGTTGATTCCAACGGCTCACCTCTCTGCATGTTATGTAGTAAACTGCTTCCTAATAGTTCCATGGCACCTGCCAAATTACGCAGACATTTAGAAACTGTACACCCCGAGTCTAAAGACAAGAATAAAGAATTTTTTGTTCGTAAAAAAGAACAGTTATTGGAAAGTCAAAAAAATATGATGCATGTAACACAAACTATCAATGAAAAGGCCACGGAGGCATCATATTTAGTTAGCTATCGCATTGCACAAGCAGGTGAAGCGCACACTATCGCTGAGAATTTAATAAAGCCATGTGTGTTAGACATAACAAAATGTATGCTCGATGAAAAATCTGCAAAGCATCTTTCTACTGTACCGCTATCAAACGATACTGTTTCACGGCGAATCCATGATCTGGCAAGCTACGTCAAACAAGAACTAGTTGCACGTCTACAAAAAACACGATTCGCCTTGCAAATGGATGAGTCAACTGATGTCACTGGTCTGGCTATCTTGCTGGTTATCGTGAGATATCCATATGAACGTTCTTTTGAAGAAGACATGCTTATGTGTTCACCGCTGCCCACAAACACTACCGGGGAAGAAATTTTTAATAAAATAAACATATTTTTTAAAGAAAATAATCTTAGTTGGAACGATTGCATTGACATTTGTACAGATGGGGCCAAGGCGATGACAGGTAAAACAGCAGGAGCAGTATCACGAATAAAAAGTAAAGCGCCTAATTGTAGTTCCAGCCATTGTATTCTGCATAGACAAGCACTTACGATGAAGCAAATGCCGTCAAATCTAAAATTAGTTATGGATGAAGCGGTAAAAATAATTAATTTTATCAAATCACGACCACTACAATCCCGATTGTTCTCATTATTGTGTGAAGATTATGGCAGCAAACATAAAACACTGCTGCTCCATACAGAAGTGCGATGGCTGTCTCGGGGTAAAACTTTAACAAGGCTATTTGAACTTAGAGCCGAGTTACAAATGTTTCTTTCAGCAGATACAGTTTCTTTTAATTTGAAAGACCGTTTGTATGATAAAACTTGGTTGTTCCGATTGTCTTTTATGGCGGATATCTTTCAAAAACTGAACGAATTGAATTTATCATTGCAAGGTAAACAGACAACAGTGTTCCAGGCCTATAACAAAATAACTGCCTTCAAAAGAAAATTAGATTTTTGGATTATTTGCGTTGGTAAGAGAGAAATAGAAAGCTTTACGTCACTCAGTGAGTTTGTTAGCGATAACGACTCGGAAATGTTTCAAGATGATGTGTTTGAAGAATTGGTCCAATATCTCACTTCGATGCGCGCATCTTTTGTAAAGTATTTTCCCGAAGAACATAATACAAAAATGAAGCTGAATTCATGGATTCATAATCCTTTTTTACCCAACTTGCAAAAGCCCGAAAGTATGTCAAACGAGATATATGAATCTCTTTTAGAAATGTCATCAGACACAAGTATGGAGTCACTGTTCAAAACGACGCCTCTCAACGATTTTTGGTGCAGAATCCGTGATGAATATCCAATGCTTGGCAGAATGGCTCTGAATATTCTTCTCCCGTTCCCAACAACATATTTTTGCGAAACAGGATTCTCAACCTATGCAGCCACGAAAACAAAATATCGCAATAGACTGGACGCCGAACCTGATATGAGACTTCAAATGTCTTCTATCAAACCTGATATCAACCAATTGATGAAAAATAAAAAACAGTTTCATACCTCCCATTAGTTAAGATTTTTTCATTTTTAATATCTTCTATTATTGTACTTGGCATGTGGTTAAAGTAAGTAATAATTAGTAACTGTTACATTGTACTTTTATTATGCTTATATAATAAAGAATACACTTTTAAAAACTATTGTTTTATTGTAGGGTTCCGTCAAGTATTTTGCTTGTCAAAAGGGTTCCGTGACCAAAAAAGTTTGAGAACCGCTGGTGTAGCGAGTAGTTTGCCGACATTATGAATGAATCCGTTGGTCCGGAACAAACTAAATCTGATCGTCTATTAATGCTTTTAGGTGGCATTTAGTAGTAGTAGAGCTCGTCCGGGAAAGTACTACCACCGTACCTATTTCTGCCGCTAAACACTGATGCTTGCATTGCTGTGCAAGCGTAGCATTGCGGTTGACGATGGTTTACGCTTGCCCAGCAAAGGTGAGAGGATGGCAGTGAAATATTCCAACCCATCCTCTCAAGTGGGTACACCGGGCATCGTACCGGAACCGCTACCGCAATCCGTCGGCCGTGGCCTACCACCAGTATGTCACCTGATTTGCACTAGCCAGGGATCACGTTATAGGACTTATGGTCCACTCTGTTCCTTTAAACCTCGTATTATTTTCCAATGATATTATACTTAATTGTTGAAATTCTTCTACCAGGTTGAACAACTGAAACAAGATGTGTCTGAACTGGAAGCGTTACAAGAAGTCCACGAACAGCTGGTTGAGTCCAACCGTGAGTTAGAAATGGATCTGCGCGAGGAGTTGGAAATGGCACACGCTAATACCAGAGAGGTGAGTTGTTTTTAAAATACCGCAGTGTCCGCAGTGTTTCCAGACAAAAGTCTTTGACCAGTGTGTTGCCAGTAATTACTTACGATACTGAAACGTGGTCGCTCACAATGGGCCTGATAAGAAGGCTCAAAGTCACTCAAAGGGCAATGGAGAGGGCTATGCTCGGAGTGTCCCTGCGTGATCGAATCAGAAATGAGGAGATTCGCAGGAGAAAGAAAGTAACCGTGGGTGGAGCACATTGCTCGCAGAACGGATGGCTTATGGGGCAGTAAAGTTCTGGAGTGGCGACCGCGTACTGGAAGACGCAGCGTGGGTAGGCCCCCCACAAGGTGGACCGACGACCTGGTGAAGGTCGCGGGAGTCAGCTGGATACGGAAAGCGCAGGACCGGTCGATGTGGCGATATTTGGGGAAGGCCTATGTCCAGCAGTGGACGTCTTTCGACTGAAATGATGATGATGATGAATGACGAGTTGTTTTTAGGGTTTCGTACCCAAAGGGTGTCATTGGGAATCTAAAGGCTAGTGCACAACAGGGACGGCAGGGCAGGGGATTTTGTCACTGGCCAGCGCACACTGATAATATCAGCGGCCTATTAGATACCGAGACATCCCGCGGTATGCCGAGGGCCAGCACACACTAGAGACAGCAGGGCAAGGGATTTTTAGGTTTGAAACGCTAGATTTTGTGCCGTTGCAACGTGCTGTTACCTCCCGTCATGTCCTGTCGCATGCCTTGGCGTCCCTCAGCATGCCTCCACGTCCCTAAGCATGCTATTGCAACGGGCCGCTACCTTCCGTCGCGTCCCGACGCATGCCGTCGCATCCCGCCGCGGCATCATCCAGCACGCTCTTCAATGTCACGAAGAGACATCCCCCTTTAATGCCTTGGCGTCGATCTCTACACATTGGAATCTGTATCTTGTTACCACTATATACGAATGAATGTACGCATGCTCAGCATGCCTCCGCGTCCTTAAGCATGCCGTCGCATCACTTTTTGTCTCCTCAATCCCACAGAAAATTCTAGTAAAGCTTCCATCACTTTAGGGCGTGTTTTATTAATAGAGAAGTAGCTAAAAGGTCCTAGCAACCAGGCCATAAAACTACCATAAAAAAGTTAAGACTATATCCCCTTATGATAATTCTATTTCTAGGCTGTGAGGGAGCGCGAGGCCGCTCTAGAGACTATAATGGACCGTGACTCAACTATCCTCAAGTTCAGAGAACTAGTCCAGAAAATGACTGAGCAGTACAATGAAACGCGCGCGCAACTGGAGTCTAAGCAAGGTAAATACAACATGTTGATCTAGGTATCCGTGCCTTATTTAAGGAGGTGACTATACCACTGATACTGAACACGAATCAATAAAAAGATCAATACAAAAAAAAAAAAACTATTTGAAAACAAACAAATGCCCCAATGCGTGCGAAACCACCAAAAAATGGGCAGAATTTTTCGCCCTTTGATAATGCCGCCGGTGACTTATTTTCAAAATCGTTCGGGTTTTATTCTCAAACCCTCGCTGTTTCTTTGTTGATTAAATAACCGAAGAATTGTTTAAGTATTTTTGGATGACTTTAGCACATGATTTATCTTTTGCTCTAGAAATATGGCACTATTACAGATCAGCATCTTTTATAATTATGTATAATCTTACTAGCCTACTTACTAGCCTATGTCCTCGGCTTCGCCCGCATATAATTCGGTTTAACACAGAAAGATGTAATGTTTGTGTTCCCGGGATAAAAAGTAACCTATATAGTAATCCAGGTTCAGTGTGTGTAACATTTCATACAAATTCATTCAGTCGTTTTAGCATGATTGAAAGATTAACGAACGTCCATACTTTTGTCGATTTATGTGAATATAAATGTAGGGAACAGCTGATTATTTTTTCGTGATTTCAGGGTTGGTCCCATAGTAAAAGTTGTTCAAATTGATCACTTAAGGGTTGCTAATTACTTCAAAATTATCCTGTATAACCAATGCAATCAACCCGCAGACCGGCCTTATAATGTCCCGTAAAATGTATCTAAACTTTTGTCCTCAGGCTCTCCAGCACCATCCGAACAAGAATCAACTCCTGAGCCAGTCGCCCGGACTTCACCTCCTGTAGAACTTGGCTCATTGGTCCACGCGTCCAGAGCATCCACTAGGTCCATAGACCTTCAGCTACGGGCCTTAGAACTGACGCAGGCGAGGGCCCGCGCCGACATGCTGGCGGCTTGTCTGCCCGACCACTTCATGGCGACAGCTGGTAAGAGTCGGACGGTATACCTTCTTAGGAGACTTCTCCTAATGCCTTAAGTCTTAAATGAAACAGGCGAGGGCTTGTGCAGATAGGCTGGCGGCTTGATCACTTGATGGTGACAGCTGGTAAGAGTCGGACGGTCTACCTTCATAGGAGACTTCTCCTGATGTCCTAGTTACTGACGCAGGCGTGGTAAAATAATAATAATTTTAACTTAAATATAGGTAGTATTAAGATCAGCAGAACTAAAACGGAATACATGTTCTGCGATTTCGGCGGTCTTTCCGGTTTTGTTGCTATTGCGCTAGATGGCGTGCCCTTGCCAGTCTGCTCCGACTTTCGGTACCTCGGTTCACTTGTGCAAAGCGATGGCGAAATTGACCGGACAGTCAAGCACCGAATTAACACAGGATGGTTGAAATGGCGGCAGGTCACCGGAACTACATGTGACTCCCGAATTCCTCTTAAACTGAAGGGGAAAATCTATAAGACCATGATAAGACCTGCTGTCCTGTATGGATCAGAATGTTGGGCTACGAAAGGAATTAATGAAAGGCAAGTGCATGCAGCTGAGATGAGAATGTTAAGAGGAATGTGTGGTGTAACGAGAATGGATAGGATAAGGAATGAATATGTAAGAGGGAGTCTGAAAGTAGCGCCAGTGACAGAGAAGTTAAGCAGCAACAGACTATCATGGTATGGACATGTGATGAGGAGGAATGGGGAGCATGTTACGAGGAAAGTTTTAAGTATGAATGTTGATGGCTATAAGAAAAGAGGGAGACCGAAGAAAATATGGATGGATTGTGTGAAAGATGATATGAATAGAAAGAAAGTAAACACAGAGATGACGGCTGATAGAGATGTATGGAAGAAAAAAACATGCTGCGCCGACCCCAAATAAATTGGGATAAGGGCAGGAGGATGATGATGATAGGTAGTATTAAGATCAAATGTGAAATACACGACTTTTTCATGAGACATCAGCGATTCTTCTCCGAGCCTTTTCCCAATCATGTTGGGTCGGCTTCCAGTCTAACCAGATGCGGCTGAACATAAATATTTTACACGGAGCCACCTCCATCAGACCCTCTCAACCCAGTT
Organism: Asteroscopus sphinx; assembly: GCA_949699075.1. Taxonomy (NCBI): domain Eukaryota; kingdom Metazoa; phylum Arthropoda; class Insecta; order Lepidoptera; family Noctuidae; genus Asteroscopus; species Asteroscopus sphinx. Next base: position 6,776,091 of record OX453030.1, on the reverse strand, counting down.
ACTGGGTAATACTGACAACCTAAGGTTAGACCAGTTGTCAGACTTCCAGGCTTCTGACTACCCGTAACGACTGCCATAGGTGCTGCTCTCCAAGGCATGGAGTGATCGCGATGTGCAACGAAACAGTCACCCATCTAAGGTTTGACCGCGATTAGCGCAGCTTGACCTTGCAGATCAGACATCAGTAATATTAAGTAATAAAAAATAAAATGAAAGTTTCCGTAAATAACCATTTATTTTGTTACCAGGTGATCACGATGCGATCCTATTGATATTATTGCTGCAGAGATTGAACACAAAATCGGATATCATACTCGGACAGATCAGAGAGAGGTAAGTTTAGTTGTTGTAGTACTTTTCTACCAATATTCTGTAATATTTTGTTAGATCTTTGGCAAGGTATCACCATAAAACAGAGAGAGGTTACACGATTCAGTTGTCGTCAATCAAGTCTGTCAATCTATTATGATTGAGGCAAAATTTATCGTGTAACCAAGTGATTGACGGACTAATTGTCTTTATTGACGTAAATTTCAATAAATTCGTTCAATCCTGATGGATTCATATCTGGTGTCAATCAAAGTTTCACCTGATTGACAGATATGGTTAGATTGAAGTTTTTAAACTTTCGCCAATTTCACTCATATTGAACTATATTTACGGGACTTGTCACGCACAATAAAATCAAAACACGGCTCGTGACCACGGCCAATGCAACTTGACCGAAACGTCGAGGTTAGTCAAAATGTTTGTTTAGTTTTGATTTTATTGTGCGCGACAAGTCCCGTAAATATAGTTCAATATGGTTAGATTGATCGTGTAATGGTATAAATTTATGGATCGATTAAAAAATATCAAAGTTTTTTGATTTTCGGCGTCAATCCGTCAATCCTAGGTCAAGGAATCTATACAAAAAAAAAGGATTGAACTGGGGCCTTACTCCCAACTAGCTGCAATCCAGGCTCGAGTATAATGAATATCTTAGCTCACTTGTAACATAATGTACTTATTTCACTCCATAGGTTCCCGCCTGTAAACATTTGGGACAGGGAAGTCGTAACAAAAACGCATACAGCTGTTCAATACAGCTTCCGCTGCCAGCTGGAGTACCAACTGCATATGATACAGGTAATGTAGTCTATTTGGACAAGTGTTACTAAAGTCTATGTCAATCCTATTTACAATATCTATGATTTCTGAATAGAAACCCTCCTGAACAAGACATAAACATCAGTTTCCTTTGCGACGTAAATATTTTTAATACCTTTTTAACTGTTTTTGTCATTCTGAATTCAACTAAGTTTTCATGGAGCTAAAGTTGGATTTTGTGTATGTGGCTATAACATCAATTATTTAATTGCAATAACACTTTTACTTTACTTCATTATGCGATTTGATGAGTTTTGTGATGATTGCGGGACTTTTCGCACAGAAAATCTAAATAACATTTGACTTTACCTCGACGTTGTTTAAAAAATGTGGTATATAAAAAAAAAGAGTGTGCTTTAGACCGCACGACTGAAGAAAAACTCATTGTCGCGGCTACGGCGTGCAATTGGCCGGTTGTCTTGAGAACTAACGAAGATATTTTATTTTTATTATGTAATTTTAGGTGCGGTCGACCGTACGTCAGTGGTAACAGTTTGGCTCTGGCGGTGCCTTTATTTTGTAGGCAGTAAGGGCGGTTTTCAGACTCGGGTGTTGCCACTGTCATGCGGTCAACTATACTTTTCTTATATTTTGTATCAACTGTCCTTTCTTAATTTTCTACCTATGTGTCTTTTGTTTTTACTTTCTATGTAACCCCACCTATAAGTTGCCTACTTGTGTTCATCACTGTGTTTTAAATGTTGCGCGTCGTTAACTGTGACAATAAACTATTTTTCTTTCTTTCTTTTCTTTCAATAAAAAAAAAAGTGTGCTCGCACCTCTCTCGTTTGCCCCTACAGTAATATACGAAACGTTACTCTCTCTCTTTCTATCTTCACTAACTTATATCTCCCTCTCAACTTCCGTTCGCCTCGCCCGATCAGACTTTTCGTAACGCGAAAACAATTTTCGTAACGCATTCACCAGCTTACTCCCCAAGTCACCCAGCTTACTCTCCAAGTCAAGCGTGCGTAAAGAAGTTTTACTACAAAAAACTCATAGAATATTTTCCGCTTCTCTCCGGCAGTGTATAGTGTGCATGTGGTCTGCGGCCCTAGACTTCTGCACCCCCGAGCTACTGCTGCGAGCAGCCAGCGCTCTACCCGACGCGGCGCAACAAGAACGTGGCCTCGATGGACTGTTACACCTGCTGAAGACCAATGAGCTGGACGAGAACTGCTCGCTCGACGGTACGTATTTAAGGCCCTGTCTCTGCACGAATTCCAAAAAAATTACATTGTTTCTTTCCATTTTTCGTCATCATTTCTTGAAGTAGGGAGAATGGAAAAAATTATATGGTGGAGTTGAGTAGTTTATGTATCCATTTTGAAACATCGATACACGATTTTAAATAACTTCGCTTTATAGCAAAAAAAATCCAAACATAGCCAATTTTTGACACTTTGAATTCATTTTATGACGAAAATTTATATAGAAAATGATTTTGAAACTTACACGATATATTTTATCGCAAGCCAAGTAATCCATTTCAGTATTTTTTTTGATAAAATAACATTAATTTAATGTTTTACATAACGAATTGTTATCACGGGCCGGCGCGCCTCAGTGCTCCAGCTCCCCACTGCGCCCCGCAGTCCACCCCGAGACGTTTCCTGCAGGGACAGGGCCTTACTGGAGATAGCGGGAATGAGGTACCAACATCCGTCTGCGGTTTTCCCGAACAAATTCGACATGGGAGCCTTCATCGAAAGAAGTCCACTGCTGGACGTAGACCTCCCCCAAGCATCGCCACAACGACCGGTCCTGCGCTTTCCGTATCCAGCGGATTCCTGCGACCTTCACCAGGTCATCGGTCTACCTTGTGGGTGTCCTACTCACGCTGCGCCTTCTGTTGGGCCGCAAAATCGAGAGAGTTAGTTCGGTGAAAAAACGCGTATGGCGTTACTAAGCGGCCCGCCAATCGGATAACTGCAAATGTCCGACAGGGCAAGAGCGGCTTGATCGAATCAAACCAACATCCTACTAATAATCACACAACTACTATGAAATAAGGTGTTGTGGGGTGAAAGCTACCCTAGTAATAATCTAGCATATTTTACAATGAAGAAAGCATTTAGATTGGAACGGTACGGAACAAAGTACAATGGGAGGTCTTATCGCTCAAGGCGATTTTTTATGGACAATCTTAGGATAAGGTCTTCAACCAGTGCGTCCTGCCTGTCATGACTTACGGTGCCGAGACGTGGACACTGACAGTTGGGCTAGTCCACAAATTCAAAGTCGCTCAGCGAGCTATGCTTGGAGTTTCTTTGAAGTATAAAATTCGTAACGAGATTATCCGGAGAAGAACCGGAGTGACCGACATAGCTAGTAGGATCAGTAAGCTGAAGTGGTAGTGGGCTGGCCATGTTTGTAGAAGTACCGATGGCCGCTGGAGCAGACGAGTCCTCGAGTGGAGACCGCGAATCGGCAAACGCGCCCCCCCGCCAGATGGACCGACGACCTGAAGAAGCTGGCTGAGGGGACTGGATGCGGAAGGCAGAGAACCGAGTATTGTGGCGCAACTCGGGAGAGGCCTATGTCCAGCAGTGGACTGCGATAAGCTGAGTTGATGAACCTTAAGATGGACAATATAGGCAAATAAAGAGAAGAGTAATATTCTTTTTTATAGTATTGGATGGCGAAATGAGCTAAAGGCCCACTTGATGTTAAGCGGTTACCTTTGCCCATAACAACTGCAATACCACCTAGACTGTTGCCTAAATGGTAACGCGAGTCGGTTCGCCAAACTGAGACATGAAGATGGAAAGTCTCATGTGATTTTAATTTCATGGCACCCATACCCTTCAGACTGAAACATAGCAAGCATAACTATTTGGCGGAGAAGTAGGTACGGTGGTAGTACTTCCCCGGACGAGCTTTCACAAAGGAGCTCTACTACTACTGTATAAAACTTTTATACTCAGCATGGTACGAAAACATTTTTTTGCCAAAAATTTATTTAAGTTAAAAAGTAGTGTTATGGATTCTACTCTCGATTCTGAACAAACAAGTTTCAGGTTTTGGGTTAATTAAATTACACGTTGTAAATTGAACGCTATTAATTACGAGACTTGGCCTTCTGATATGTTTTACATTTCTGCCACAGCATGCGCTGCGATAGATCTGTCGACGACGTTTGTGGTCTAGTGGTTCGAGTGTTGGACTGCTGATCACGAGGTCGTGGGTTCGATTCCCACAGGACACAAATATTTGTGTGATGAACATAAGTGTTTGTGTTGGTCTGGGTGTTTCTTATGTATTATAAGTATGTATTTACAAAAAAAAAAAATATATAAGTATTATATCCATTGTCTAGTACCCATAGTACAAGCTCTGCTTAGTTTGGGACTAGATGGTGCTGTGTAAAATATCCCAAAATATTTTATATTTATTTGACTGTCCCCGCCACCCACCTTCATCATCATCATCATCATCATCCTAGCCCAGTATCACCCATTGCTGGGTATAGGCCTCCTTTCTTTTTTGCCAGCCTCTTCGATCTTGTGCGTCCCTCATCCAGGTGTTTCCTTCGGCTTTGGCGATATCATCAACCAAGCGCGCTTTCGGACGGCCCGAAATGATGCTTGTTTTCGAAAGATATAATATGTCCAAGATACGTGGGACACTCAGAAAGTTTTGCGAAACTAAAAAAAATTGTTCTATACGTACATATATTTTTACCAAATCTTTTCAAAGTACTTTCCACCAGCCTCTATACAAAGATTCTTGCGCCTAAACCAGTTTTCAAAACACTTTTTCCAGTCCGCCGCAGACACCTCGTTTACAGCCTGCTCGAACGCAGCCAGCGCATCTTCCGGCGACGAAAATTGTATCCCTTTGAGCTGATTTTTTATTTTTGGGAATAAAAAGAAGTCACACGGTGCTAGATCAGGGCTGTAAGGAGGGTGACCCAGGAGTTTGACTGGCGTGCTGTCCAGGAAGTCCCTCGTTTTGAGTGCGGTGTGCGCAGGTGCATTGTCGTGGTGGAGCAGTAGCCCGCGGAGCCCTGTGTTTGGTCGCTTGTTGCTTATAACAGAGAAAACTTCTGGCAAACATTTGGTAGTATACCATTCGGCATTAATGCTTCTTTGATCCCGTAAGGGAATTGATACCAAGTGGCCAGTCAAATTAAAAAAGCTAGCGATCAAAATCTTACCCCCGCTTCTAGATCGCTTCACTTTGGTAGGCGTTGGCTCATTTTGAAACACCCAAACAGTCGACTGGCGCTTGGTTTCTGGGTCGTATTGATAAATCCAGGACTCATCACCTGTAACGATGTCGTAAACACGCCGAGACGAGCCTGCTTCAAATTTGTTAAGCATATCACGGCACCATTCCACCCGGGCCTGCTTCTGAGCATCGGTGAGGTTGTGCGGCACCCAGCGTGATACTATCCTCCTCACGCGAAGATGGCTGTGTAGAATCTCGTGAACGCTTCCCGATCCAATCTTCAATATGTGTTGAATCTCCTGATATGTAATTCGCCTATTGTCTTGGATTAAATTTTTCACTGCTAGCACGTTTTCTTCGGTAACAGCCGTCAAAGGGCGACCGCTTCTTTCGTCATCCCCCAAAGTTGGTCGACCGCGCTTGAATTCGTTATACCAACGATACACGGTTGCCTTGGAAGGGCCTTCATCCATGAATGCCATTTGAAGTCTATCGTACGATTCATCCGGTTTCAGGCGACACTTGAAATCGTATAAAATCATAGCTCTAAAATGTTCCCGGCGCAGATCCATATTTCAGTGAGACACAATACTTTGAATTAACTCGCAAAAAATGTGGAGGGAAATTTTGAAATTGGAACTTACTTATTTTTACTTATAAATAATCATATTTTCGAAAAACATTATAACTGGCCAGTCTCCCATATATAAAAACTTTTTTTCGCAATACTTTCTGAGGGGCCTGGTACACATGGTGCTCAACCACCTCTAGCTTCTCGTTCCCAACCATAACTGTTGAGATTGAGTCACCAAAGTCATTCTTCTTCTTCTTCGTGTCGACGGTACAAAAAAATTACTGATAGTGGCACAGTAATCACACGCTGCTGGCCCAGAAATTTGCCACGTCTTGTGCTTTGTCTGTGGCATCGATAAGGTCACTCAATGTGCAAGTGCTTGGACACAAGGAGCAGCATAGCAAGTGTGACATTGATTGAGGATCAATGCCACACATGCAGGCTGTAGCTGTTTGGTCTATATAGCCCCACTTGCTCATGTTAAGCCTGCATCTGCCTACCTGGGTCCGCAATCTGTTTAGGGACTTCCATATAGGCCAGGGGAGTTTATACCCTACAGGAAGTCTCTCACTGGGTTGGATGTAGTGTGCAGGTGGAGGTAATTTTTCCAGCCACAGTTATCGACGAGCTTCAGCTGGAGAACCTAAACAAAGACAAAGACAAAAACATTGGTACCAAAGACATTGGTCATAACCTTTGTCTTGGACATAGGGAGGCATCGAAAAGTTCTTGTACCATGCGTTGAAGATCTTCCAAGGACTCGGCATATAAGACCTTGCACGTAGCCAATCACAGAAATAGATAGAATGGTTGTAATCACAATTTTACTTGCGATTCATGCGTGGCAACTTTCCGAACAAACTACGCCTTACAATTTGACGTCAATAATTAAAAAAAAATTGTTTTAATCAAATGTACTTTACAGCTTTTGTTTCTGCAGTTAGAAACAGCACAATAAGGTATTTTTGCGGGTTTTTGTTACAGTATTTATAGAAACAAGTCAAAGGCTTGCTGAGAAAGGCTTTGAAATATCCTGCATTATGGTGCATGGTGCTGCCACGCGCGCCCTGCCTACATAGCCATTCTATCTATTTCTGTGTAGCCAATCCATGTTGTTCCGTGCAGGCATCGAGCGCTGCTGGTCGTACCTGTGCGCGATGTGGGCGGCCCTGAGCCTGGGCGCGCTGGAGGGCGCGGGGGTGGCGCGCGAGCCGCTGCTGCACGCGTGCGGCGCGCTGGACGCGCTGGCACGCGCGCTGCACGCCGACGCGTCCGCACTCACACACATCCTGCAGGTAAATGCGTCACATTTTTGAATAATAGTACATTATGATACAAGTGAGCTAAGTTGACTATTATACTCGAGGCTGGATTGCAGCCCGAGCTGAAGGCGAGGGCGTAATGGAGCCGAGAGTATAATAGTCAATGCTCACGCGTGTCATACGACGTTTTTCAACACACTTGCGAGGAATAAAACATAAATTACACATTATAATAAAACAAAGTTTAACCGGATTTCTCTTTGTTTTATTATAATGTGTAGTGATCGCGAAAACCTAAGAAGTTATAAATTACACATTTTAGATAAATATTGAATTTGTGAAAAATTATAAAAATGGCATACCTACAGTTATGCGCGCGCAGGTGGTCGAAGGAAACCGCCATACAGCCTAATATAAAAATATTATACATTGATTTTTTTATTTATAACACAAATTAATATTAATTTGTTGACAAAAATTAATAATTTAATGAAATGAAATGTTTATATAGCATATTTTAATTAATACAGTTGATTTATTCCCAAAAATGTTTAATTTTTGGGAATAAATCAAAAAATGTTTAATTGTTAAACAAAATGTTGTTGTTTAATTGTTTTGTTGTTTGTTGTTTGATTTTGTGCTATTATTATACAATAATAGCACTTGCCTGTTAATAAATTTCGCATCTTCTTTTTAAACAGATAAACTAAACTAAACTGAATAAACTTCAAAGTTAGTCGAGTCGGTTAAGAAACACCGTTTCTTGATAAGATATCGCTGACGTCACCCAAAGACGTGCCAATTGGATGGTAATTTCGATACCACGAGCAGTGTTCACGGTAGCTTAGTGGCTAAAGCACTGGCGTACTGAGCCAGGAGTCGCAGGTTCGAATCCTGCTCGTGAGAGTTTTTTTTTCTATCCACAATTTAATTCGTAATTTAATGATCTTTGTTGATTGTTTGTTTGGCGCCGACTCATAATTAGTTATTTACATTAGTTTAGTTAGGAGATTAGTTTGACGTTAGACCTGGTTTAAAAAAGGGTTTAAAACTGGTCAAAATTTTTGTAATTAAGGGTTTAATGCTCACTTTGAGCTGATTACGAAAGCTTATGAACCTTTTTTATATTTTAGCAATCGGACCGCCAACAAGAACTAGGCTTACTGCACGAAGCCATCTGTACGTCCAGTGCAACTCTTCAACAGCAACTCAAGTCTGTCAGGAGACGCTTACCCCCCGGAGTCAGGCTGCACGCTGTTCCTCTCGATCCTCAGGTTTGTGATTGTGTAATACAGAATTCACTTCGATACCCCCCAAACATAAACAACCATAAACCATATAACATCTTCATGAGACATGGTTAAAAAACGGTTTGTCAGATAACTTTGACACTTAATCTTAAAAAAAAAAAAAAACTATTCGTCGTGTTATTGAAATAACTGAAAACCTCTTAAAGGGTCATTGTACTCATCAGTATGAACAACTTTTATTATGGGAACAAACCTCAAATCGCAACAAAAACCGGTGTTCCCTACATTTTGTCGATTTATGTGAACACAAATGTAGGGTACAGCAGTTTTTCTTAAAATTAAAACCTCTTTAGGCACGCTTGACTGGGGGAGTAAGCTGGTGAATGCGTTACGAGTCGTGAGGCGAACGGAGGGGGTAGTGCGGGACGCGGGGAGCGAGGCGCGGTACGGCCACGATACAGCGTCGGCAGATGTACGCGCGCCGCCATTCCTTTGTTCTCATTGCAATAGTATTGAGGGAGATATAAGTTAGTGAAGTTTTACTTCAGTCGTGTGCTCTAAATCTAAAGCACACTCATTTTTTTGCGATTTCAAGCTTGGTCCCATAGCAAAAGTTGTTCATAATGGTGAGTACTGTAAGGGACCTAACTAAAGGCCTATAAAATTAAAAGCAGCGGACGGACTATAAACACATATTATAATTTATGAAAAGTACAAATAATGGATTGGATTGCGCGCGCGTGTCGTCCGTCACGATTGGTAGCGAAGTGGAGTTGGTACCCACGCCCGCGCACATGAATGCGCCCCCCGCGCCGCTGTACGAGACAGTCAACCAGCCGAGCCGCCGCCCGATGATAGCCGACGGCGCCCGAACAAGTACAATGAGCCCTTTTCGGGAAAAAAGCCATAACAATTTCAGCAGGTATTTGTTAGTGGTGTGAACCGTAGGCAATTTCAGCCTCCGGAGATTATATTGAATCACCGGTGATTATCCGGATTATCTCCGGTTATACTCAAAATACTCTAAATCTATACATAAGAGGATGGGCAGCAGCGTTCTCTGAGTATTTAAACAACCAACTGCGATCGCCAACCCGCCTGCCAAGCGTGGCGATTATGGCATATCCCCCCCCCTTAGGGGGAGGTCTTTGTCCAGTAGTGAAGGTTTGTCGGCTGAAATAATGATGATGATGATTTTGATAGGTTATACTATACATACATACCAGGCCCCTCAGAAAGTATTGCGAAAAAAAGTTTTTATATATGGGAGACTGGCCAGTTATAATGTTTTTCGAAAATATGATTATTTATAAGTAAAAATAAGTAAGTTCCAATTTCAAAATTTCCCTCCACATTTTTTGCGAGTTAATTCAAAGTATTGTGTCTCACTGAAATATGGATCTGCGCCGGGAACATTTTAGAGCTATGATTTTATACGATTTCAAGTGTCGCCTGAAACCGGATGAATCGTACGATAGACTTCAAATGGCATTCATGGATGAAGGCCCTTCCAAGGCAACCGTGTATCGTTGGTATAACGAATTCAAGCGCGGTCGACCAACTTTGGGGGATGACGAAAGAAGCGGTCGCCCTTTGACGGCTGTTACCGAAGAAAACGTGCTAGCAGTGAAAAATTTAATCCAAGACAATAGGCGAATTACATATCAGGAGATTCAACACATATTGAAGATTGGATCGGGAAGCGTTCACGAGATTCTACACAGCCATCTTCGCGTGAGGAGGATAGTATCACGCTGGGTGCCGCACAACCTCACCGATGCTCAGAAGCAGGCCCGGGTGGAATGGTGCCGTGATATGCTTAACAAATTTGAAGCAGGCTCGTCTCGGCGTGTTTACGACATCGTTACAGGTGATGAGTCCTGGATTTATCAATACGACCCAGAAACCAAGCGCCAGTCGACTGTTTGGGTGTTTCAAAATGAGCCAACGCCTACCAAAGTGAAGCGATCTAGAAGCGGGGGTAAGATTTTGATCGCTAGCTTTTTTAATTTGACTGGCCACTTGGTATCAATTCCCTTACGGGATCAAAGAAGCATTAATGCCGAATGGTATACTACCAAATGTTTGCCAGAAGTTTTCTCTGTTATAAGCAACAAGCGACCAAACACAGGGCTCCGCGGGCTACTGCTCCACCACGACAATGCACCTGCGCACACCGCACTCAAAACGAGGGACTTCCTGGACAGCACGCCAGTCAAACTCCTGGGTCACCCTCCTTACAGCCCTGATCTAGCACCGTGTGACTTCTTTTTATTCCCAAAAATAAAAAATCAGCTCAAAGGGATACAATTTTCGTCGCCGGAAGATGCGCTGGCTGCGTTCGAGCAGGCTGTAAACGAGGTGTCTGCGGCGGACTGGAAAAAGTGTTTTGAAAACTGGTTTAGGCGCATGAATCTTTGTAAAGAGGCTGGTGGAAAGTACTTTGAAAAGATTTGATAAAAATATATGTACCTATAGAACAAATTTTTTTAGTTTCGCAAAACTTTCTGAGTGTCCCACGTACATAACCAGCCCATTATTGTCCCACTGCTGGGCACGGGCCTCTTCTCAGTACGAGAAGGCTAAGGCCTTAGTCCACCACGCTGGCCTAGTGCGGGTTGGGGGACTACACACACCATTGAGAACTGTATGGAGCACTCTCAGGTGTGCAGGTTTCCTCACGATGTTTTCCTTCACCATTAAAGCAAGTGATAATCGAATATAAATCCACACATGAATTAAAAAAGTCCGAGGTGCGGGCCGGGATCGAACTTACACCCTCCTGCATGGAAGGCAATCGTTCAACCACTAGGCTATCACTGCTATACTATACTAGTTATACTATACTAAGTTGTAACTAGTTAGTTGTTGTTGTAGTTGTACGAAGTTGTTGTTGTGTGTGTTGGTTCACATAAATCGACCAAATGTAGGGAACAGCAGTTTTTTTCACGTTTTCGTTGTTGGTCCCATAGTTAAAGTTATGAGTACAATGACCCCTTTTCGTTTCCAACACCAACGAAAATTCACCGTGTATGTCTGGCAGCTAGTGGAGCGCCTGCGCGGTGAGTGTGCGTCTTCGTTATGGCGCTGCGCACGCGCGTCGTGGCTGGCGGCGCGCGCCGCCTGCGCCTGCGCCGCCACGGCGGGCGAGCGCGGTGACGGCGCCCCTCTACCGCATAACACGTTGCTGACTCTATGGGCCGCCGCCGTCGATAAGGTTTACCAGCAGGTGAGTACTTCTCTTCTTCTTCGTGTCAATGGTTCTCATGTATTTCACACTGTACAAGTGTGTACTGTGTTAAGGTGAATGCTACAGGGTAGCCCGCGAAATTCAAAAATTTTGGCGTTTTTTGCAAATTGTAGCTTTATTTCGCGTTGTATATCGGTCTAAATGTGATTAGCGGAAATCATAACAATATATCTACTGAATAATACTCATAAAAAATATTAACCTAGCTCTATAAGCTGTACAAGCTTGAAAATCGATAATTTGATCGTAAATTAATATTATCGAGCTTGAACAGCTTATGGAGCTAGGTTAATATTTTTTATGAGTATTATTCAGTAGATATATTGTTATTATTTCCGCTAATCATATTTTGACCGATATACAACGCGAAATAAAACTACAATTTGCAAAAAACGCAAAATAATTTGAATTTCGCGGGCTACCCTGTAGCATTCACCTTAAGTTTCCGATATCATTTAAGTGCACCGGTAACTACCCTTTGTCTCTTCCATGACATTCCAGTCCATTCAATGGTTGTCTGGAAGAGATCGCCGTGGAGCGATAAGACCGCCAGTTGTACACTAGCGCATAAGTAGTTATTTAAGAAATTAATATAATCTTGTACAATAAAGAGGATTTGTATTGTATTGTATTCATCAGTAGTAGTAGAGCTCCTTTGTGAAGTAGTAGTAGAGCTCCTTTGTGAAAGAGCTCGTCCGGGGAAGTACTACTACCGTGTCTACTTCTCCGCCAAATAGTGATGCTTGCATTGCTGTGTTTCGGTCTGAAGGGTACGGGTGCCGGTGAAATTACAATCACACGAGACTTTCCATCTTCATGTCTCAGTTTGGCGAACCGACTTGCGGTACCATTTAGGCAACAGCCTAGGTGGTATTGAAGTTGTCATGGGCAAAGGTAACCGCTTAACATCAGGTGGGCCTTTAGCTCGTTTCGCCATCCTATACTATAAAAAATAAAATAAAAATATTAAAAAAACTGTTTACTGTCTGCGCGTACTGGATTGCGCAGCGTGGGTAGGCCCCCCAAAAGGTGGACCGACGACCTGGTGAAGGTCGCGGGAATCCGCTGGATGCGGAAGGCGCAGGACTGGTCGTTGTGGCGATGCTTGCGGGAGGCCTATGTCCAGCAGTGGACATCTTTCGGCTGAGATGATGATGATGATGATGATGATGATGGCTTTGTTCAAATCGTCTCTTGTGCAGGTAGTAGGGCACAAGGGACATGTGAGCAAATGGGCCATGGACTGAATGATGGTGGGGTGAATACTGAGTTTAACTCATTGCAATCCTAGTACTGGACATACGACATGCATTTTTTTTTCTTGTGTTGCTGGATGGCGAAACGAGCTAAAGGCCCACCTGATGTTAAGCGGTTACCGTCGCCCCACAGACCAGTAAACCTCAAGACGCCACATAAACAAAATTTTGCATGAGAACGCAGTCGTAAAATGTTGGCGGGGAGCGGGGGGCGGACAGCGTGTTATGATTGGTCGGCTCAAAAGTTCGGTGGTATGATTCCGTATGATTGGTGCCGCTCGCTGATGGACTGATGTATGATATGCAGTGCTACTGCATATGCGTTGTGACCGGGGGTGTCCGGCTAGTCGGCGTCTAGAAGCTTACTGGTCTGTGCCGTCGCCCATAACAACCGCAATACCACCTAGGCTATTGCCTAAACGGTACCGCAAGTCGGTTCGCCAGACTGAGACATGAACCATGACATGACATGACGCGAAGTATACGGGTGCTAGTAAATAAATAAATAAATAATGAATATTTTTGGGATATTTTTACACAGCACCGTCTAGTCCCAAACTAAGCAGAGCTTGTACTATGGGTACTAGACAATGGATTTAATACTTATATACTTTTTTTTGTAAATACATACTTATAATACATTAGAAACACCCAGACCAACACAAACACTCTAAATACATACTTATAATACATTAGAAACACCCAGACCAACACAAACACTCATGTTCATTACACAAATATTTGTGTCCTGTGGGAATCGAACCCACGACCTCGTGATCAGAAGTCTGACACTCGAACCACTAGACCACAGACGTCGTCGAAACACAGACCAGTAAGCTTCAAAACTCCACATAAACAAAGTTTTGCATGAGAACGCAGTCGTAAAATTTTGGGGGCGGACGGCACGTTATGCTTGGTCGGCTCAAAAGTTCGGTGGTATGATTCCGTATGATTGGTGCCGCTCGCTGACGGATTGATGTCCTTATTAGCGGCGGAATCGGCGTCTAGAGGCTTACTGGTCTGTGTAGTGAAATAATTGTAATTGAAAGTGATATAATCACTTTTAAGAATGATTTAATATTTAATTTGATTGTTTTTAATTATTAATTAGAAGGCGCAGCGTGGGTAGACCCCCCCACAAGGTGGACCGACGACCTGGTGAAGGTCGCGGGAATCCGCTGGATGCGGAAGGCACAGGACCGGTCGTTGTGGCGATGCTTGGGGGAGGCCTATGTCCAGCAGTGGACGTCTTTCGGCTGAAATGATGATGATGATGATGATGAATTATTAATATAAACGGTTTCACTCACGTTATTCCATCGGGTGTGCCCGACCAGTTTGATTATTTTTATTGAAGAGTTTTTCCAAATGAGTTGTGTTCCTTACGTATGAATATCGATTCCGATAACGTAGCTTACAGGAACAACAGGGTTTTTGTTACATACTGTATAACCGGAAGACTGCGGAAGTAAAATGCACATTGATGTTTATAATTTTGTGTATGAAAGTTATGTATTTATATTATATTTCCATGATCATTTCTGTTTTCATTCCAGGACGACCACGGCCCCGTCCGTACCATCAAGCACTCTCTGTCGGGAGTATCGACTGACGTCACAAAGTTAGCTACATTCGCTCAAGACAAGGAGTACGACATGATGTCACTCACTAACGTGCAGTCTGAAAAGGTACGTTCGAAATAACGAGTGAAAAAAAAGGGTGGCTTCGGGGGACTTCAGACAGAAGCGAAGCTTCTACGCATGCGCGGATATAACATGCGCGCGCAGAACTGTGTGTTCGAAAAAGTAGCGTAGCCGCGCGTTTTATGGTGGAGGAAAATAACGGTGACGGTTATGTCAAGTTTTTCTCGGTTTATTTCTGACCGAGCGCGAGAGCGCAACTACGCTATAGAACCCTGGACCCTTTTTTGTCCTTAATAAACGAATAATAATAATAGAAGCTTCGCTTCAATAAATGGCCACCAGTCTTACATTATAAAATGTTAAGTTTAAAATTACTTCTTTGTTATAACTGTGGACAGTCTTATACTTTTAAAATTAATCTAGACGTGTTCAGACGCATTCATTGCATGATAAAATACGGATTGTCCTAACGAAATACTGACCAAGATTAAAATTTAGTTAAAAAAAACGAATTGTTTCATAACCTAACCAGTTACTCTATTCGCAGCCTATTCCACCAGTGGTGATTCGCGCCCAGCTGGTCAAGAAGCAGCTGGAAGAGACTAAGAGTCTCACCATCAAGCTGGAGAACAAGGAGGCCGACATCAGGGAGCTACGGAAGGCGCACAAGGTAAATAATTAAGATGAATAATTGAATCAGGCGTAACTTTGCGGAAATCCATGTCATACAAAATATGAAGTTAAAATATTAAGTGTTAATTCCGCGAAAATAACTAGGTCGTCAAGCTTGAATGCAACATGCAGCTCCGCCCTCCCGCACACAAATATATGCACATGCAGAAGGTGCGATTAATGTATTGTGCAATATACAAACCAAACCAATTCTCGACACGTGTTTCGCCCCTAATAATGTAGCTCACAGGAACAACAGGGTTTTTGTTACATATTGTATACAGAGTAGCCGATAAAATTACGTCCAAAGGAAAAGTGTAGACTTCCTATGTCATGCCCTATCCGAAATGACACCATGCATGTTCCACGATCTTTGTAATTTTCGAACTCGAAATTAACGTTTTGTTTAAATGTACACCCATAGAGGTTCTACAAATTATGTAAATATACTCTGCCGATTTGCAAGGAAAAATGTCTCTCAGCGAGCTATGGAGCGAGCTATGCTTGGAGTTTCTTTGACGGATGAAATCCGTAACGAGATTATCCGGAGAAGAACCGGAGTGACCGACATAGCTTGTAGGATCAGTAAGCTGAAGTGGCAGTGGGCTGGCCATGTTTGTCGAAGGACCGATGGCCATTGGAGCAGACGAGTCCTTGAGTGGAGACCGCGAATCGGCAAACGCAGAGTAGGGCGCCCCCCCGCCAGGTTGACTGACGACCTGAAGAACGTGGCTGAGGGGGACTGGATGCGGAAGGCAGAGGACCGGATGTTGTGGCGCAACTTGGGAGAAGCCTATGTCCAGCAGTGGACTGCGATAGGCTGAGTTGTTGAAGAAAAAATGTGTCGTAAAGTACTTGTATTTTGTATGATTTAGACTCAAAATCATACAAAATACAAGTTAGAGAGTATAGAGTCCGTAGAACTTTTAAGAATCAGTTTGACATCAAGACAACCATTATAAGTACTTCACGACGATAATTTCGTAAATGTAAGTTCGGCTTCAAAACTGTGTTTTCAGGCGAAACAAGAAGAGTTATCAGAGATGCAGATCCGCCGGGAGTTGGGAGAGCGCAAGTTGTCGGCGGCCGCAAGAGATGCAGAGTTAAGAGCAGAACAGTTGCAAAGAAGACTGGAGGACGCGCAAAACCAACTGAAGAGGTCAGTTATATCATGGTATAATAATAAGCTACGCCAGGTATTCTCTTCCCACGATGGCCCAAGACTACGCCACGATCAGTGTTGCCATCTTTAATACAAATATGGAGATACTAGCCTATGCCCACGACTTCGTCGTTTATCGCGCATCCTCCGGGAACATCTTCGCATCTTCCCGGGATAAAAAGTAGCCTATATATTAATCCGGGTTATGTTCTATCAGTACGCCAAATTTCATTAAAAACCATACAGTAGTTTTTGCGTGAAAGAGACACAAATATCCTCACAAACTTTCAAGTTTATAATATTAGTAGGATAACAGGACGAAAACTACGGACTATTAAAATTGTATTTATTAAAAGATAATGGTATTTTGAAGTGATTTTAATGGATAATTTCTTGATATATAATTGGATTTGTTTTAAATTTAAATGAGTGAAACGGCTTGCGCGCCACGTTATTGGTGCCCATTCTGCCATACATTTCACAGATCTGGAATAACTAAAGACATTTGTTTACCTAACTTTATGGGAATAACCTGCCCTTAAATACATATTATCACGCCTGTTTCCCATTGGGGTAGGCAGAGGCTAGAGGATTTCCACCTGCTACGATCCTGACACACCTTTTTCGTTTCATCTACATTCATTAACCTCGTCATGCATGCTCGTCGGTTTAGAGTACTCTTAACCTGGCATTTTCGGAGAACGTCCGCGATTTGATCGCGATACGTTTGCCGAGGTCGTCCCCCTTCCAACTCTTCCATCAACACTCGCTTCGTATACTTGTCGTTGTCTTGTCGTAACCTACCCTTAAATAGGTTTTTTTTTTTTTTTTTTTTTTTTTTTTTCAATTTATTGAACTTAAAAACACACAAAAATTATTATAAAAACCTTACACAGGTTTGTCTGGATGTTGAGACACTGAGTTTTAAAAATAGGTAATTCATACAAGTATCAGTAATTAATTTGCAATAATTAGTAATGCGTAGGTAGACACAAAAACATTGAAGGAACGTTTTAGATAAGCAACCCGAAACGGGGCGCAGATGGCCGGCCGAAGCGAAGCAAATGGAATAGACGGTTCAAACAGGATGATGCAATTTTAGTGTTTGAGTTAGTTGATCAATTGTTTACAAAGAATTAAAGTATTGTTTATATTTATTCTTATAATTTTCATCTGTTATTTCTAATTGTGTTTCTGTTGGTTTTAAATAAACTATTCCAGAAAAGAGAAAGAGTTTGAAGAGACAATGGATCATCTGCAACAGGACATTGACTCGCTGGAGACCGAGCGCGGTGCCTTGAGGGATAAACTGAAGCTATACGCAAAGAGGGGAGGCTCCCATCATGGTATGTTATACTATATTTATACAATTAATTGTGTAGTTTGAGAGTAGTTAGTGGGGTTAAGGGATGTAGTTTGAAAGTGGCATTTTATTGGCTAAAAATTATTAAATGGATGCGTTATGATTTAGAATTAATTACAATAATTGGTCAGATTGTGGAGTCAGATATTTTTTCGAAATTATGATTGGTGTATAATCAAACTGCGCTTATTAAATAAAGTTAGGAATAGCCTCAGTCCAATGATAATTTAAAAGTACAGATATGTTACTTGCGTGCGCAATCTGATGACTCGAAAACGTCCTGGTTAGGACGTTTTTCTATAAGGTCATGTCAAGCAAGGCGCCGAGCGTGACCAGTGACAAAACAAAAAAAAAACAAAATGCCGTCATGTGTGTACAGAAAGTGAACCAATTATGACGCGAAAGAACCTTAAAGTAACTTACTAACTTTGTACTAGTTTATGTGTATGTGTGCCGTACGCAAAATACACGCTTGATCGTGGAGTTGCGGAAACCAGCCCGTTATACTATACTATACTATGTGTATGTGTGCTGCCGCTACGTACGGAACATTTTTTTGAGCTCTTCAACCAATCCTACTAGCTCATGTACACTATGTTTTTTTCTTACTTGTCTTAATTAGTAAACAATCTTGGCATATCTTTATTGCAATTCGTTAAAAATTATTATTAAATAGTGAAAAAAAAAAAAAAAAAATTTTTTATTTAATGTTATTGTTAAATTATTTCCTTTATTTAATTGCTTGAACATATTCATTATATTTTTAAATATTTTTACAAAACAAAAAAAACAAAAAACATTTTAAATTATTATTATTATGGTTTATGTATCCTTTCGGAATCTCAGCTTGATGCTGGAGGTTTGACGAACCAATCACGGGTTTACACCAACTGGGATGGTTCGTTGCCTACTAATGTGGGTGTTTGTGTAGAAGATGTCAGGCATTATTATTAATTATTATTATTATCATTATGTTAACAATTTCACACACTAAATATTTTTTATAACCTAATTACATGTGCAGAACTAGTAATTATATTTTATCAATAGTTATTTGAATAAAGAGACATGCCACGATTGTTTACTAAATAAGACAAGAGAAAAAAAACAGACTATAGAAAGTTTTTTTCTTCTAAATTCGTTAACAGTTGTTTGTTAAACGGATTTAGCCAATAAAATGTCACCTTTTTTAAATTTATTAATGTAATGATTATGACAGGGAATATTTAAAATATGTAAGGCAGACAAAACAGGGCTAGACAGTACTCTTTTCAAATTAGGAAGACAGATGACCTCTACGAGACTTCTTTGAAATAATATTTATTATTTTATAAGTTTGGTATTTAAATTGTGTTTATATATTTCTCTTTTAGACTTGGCGTTTTTGAGTAAGTTGTATGAGGGTTTTAAAGATTTTAGCCATGTTGTAAATGGAATTTGAATTTAACATTGTAGTAAATTTTTTAACAAAAAATTGTTTTCTGAAAGATTTCAATGGCGATAAATTTTGGAATAACACCTTTTTTAATTTTGTGTGTTTTTTTAAACTATTATTTCAGATAATAGCAGAGTAAAAAACGTATGCTACTGGTCAAACTTCTTTATCCAATCCAATGTTTTTTTACATACAACATTTGATGAAAATCATCCAATTTCTTTGATCAGTCACATTGAACAAAGAAATTTGACGAGTGGTATACCACCGTAATACCTATACCTACAGTTCAAATTCCATTTATAACTAAATTAATAAAACGCTTCGTTTTCAGAATGTTATTATAAAAAAATAACTCAATGCTTCGAATTTTAAATAACCAGAATGTTATGTTTACGAAATGATGTGTAACAATGATTTATAATGTTTATGGGTGCTTTCAATGAAGTCGGTTAATAAAGCTGATTTTAAAAGAACTCTTATCATATTTGTAGCGCTACTCTGGACCGAAAATTGTACTGCTTTCGGTCTCTGAGATATGTTTTTGTGAGGATTTGAAATCAAGTTTAAAAAAAAACTTTGTTTGTGTTCTTTGCATTTTCATACAGAAAAAGCGAGACTATAGTTCGTGCGGGATTACATGACAATAGCGGTCTTTGACCCCACTCGCTACTCATATTAATCTGTCGTTAATCATCAACATTTCAGCCGAAAGTCGTCCACTGCTGGACATAGGCCTCCCCTAATTAAGGGGGGGATATGCCATAATCGCCACGCTTGGCAGGCGGGTTGGCGATCACAGTTCCCCCTTATCGCAGACCCCCTTATCTCTTCTCATGGGTGTCGTAAAAGGCGACTAAGGGATTCACCAGAGGATGGGAAGCGTTCTCTGAGTATTTAACCAACCAACTGTCGTTAATGTCGACTTTTAATACAAGGGTTGCTATGCAACGTACGTGCTGTCAATGTGGGCACTACCACGATATGCCTGTGATAATAATTGCACATGTTTCGTGAAACAATTGTGTACACGTGGTTATCGTTGACATGACAGAATGCTGGAATGTGTTGGTAGGGAGGGGTCGGCGGCCGCTATTGCCTTGTTATCCTGCACGAACTATAGAACTAACATGACGCATTTTTTGCCTAAATTAAGTATGCAATATTTTAAAAGTTTAAAAATTAATAAGTAATAAAATCTGATACGCGAGCGGAATACTTAACGCGAATTATCATGATTGAAAGCACCCATACATGACGTCATACACTACCGAGTGTAACAACTACATACACAATACGTATAACTACATGAAGTGTTTGTGTGCGTGCAGCGCTGTCGCCGCCGGCGGTCCGAGCCTACACTAGTAAGAGTTGTCGCTTCATAACCGCATGCGTTCCCTTTGCTGACAATAAAAATACGTTTAATATGATAAAACAGTTAATTTTCTCTAAATATGTCGGTAGTATGCAGTATAATCGCCGATTTTGTTGGAAAACGTAACTAAAATATTGCTATCTTTTATTAATAGGTGAAGCATAAAAAGAGAAGTATTTTAGTTTTTAATTAATTTGACTGCTGAGCGTGGGGTCTTGGGTTTGATTCCCGGGTCGGGCAAAGTGTTATTGGGTTTTTTCATCAGGAAATTCATTCATTAGCAGTCTGGAGTCTGGATTTGTGTCCGTTTAGCCCCTATTACATGGGACTTATAACATAACTGGGCGAAATGTGGGCGTACCTAGTATAAACTGCCTTCCCTTCGGGGAATACAGGTGTAATGTTATGTTATATGTCAAATTACATAAGAAAACCGCAACTGTAGTGCGCGCGGTCTCTAAACCTGTATGAAAATATAATTTTAAAAAAATCTATGCCCCCGTACTTAGGACTTAGGACTAATTTGGTCACTGATACACAATCACTGGGACAGTTTGACAATAAGTTGCTTCCATCAACCATACAGCCCAATAGATGCCTCATAAGCATGCGACCGATACATCTGACTAATAGATCTGATGTGGGTCGCCACTATTCGCCACTTGAAAACTTCAAATCAGTTTCGACCACTTGTGTGAGCCGTCAATACATCCGCGTTAGTGCAAAGCCAATAGCCGCCTCGGTATGGCCAATCGGATTGCAGGATCACGCTTCCTAGTACCTCAGCTAGTTGACAAAATTAATTGTATGGAATAAATTCAACAATAGGCGTATCAGGCTGGTCGATGATTGTTTCCTTCTCTTTCTTATTTAATCTGCAAGTAAAGGATAGCAATATTAACAGAATCTAAGCCGATATATATTATTATATTGTAGTCGTATTAAGATATATATGTATTGCCGACACTTATACAGCTCTGTTGTAGTTTATTGGATTGAAGCGAGCTTGATCGGGGATTATATGTGTGATTCTAGACCTAGAAAAATAAGTGTTAGATCCATCAAAAATATTTGGCTTCCATTTTATTACTACTGTATTATTTTTACGAGCTCAACAAATAAAACATAAAGAAATTTGTCAGATCAAAAGAATAAATATAAATAAGATATTAGACGGGGCGCGTAGAACTAGCGAATGAAACCAGAAAAAGGAATACAAAATGACAATGGACTCAGTACCTACTAATTCTGCCCACATTGTGTGATTGACGCTCCCGACCGCGGCTCGTGAACACTGGGCGGAATAGTAGGTACTCCTTTGCCATTTTGTATTCCTTTTTCTGGCTTCATTCGCTAGTTCTACGCGCTCCGACTATCTTATTATTTGGGTTTGAGCTTGTATTATAACCAGGCCTGAAATCATGGATTTGCTTTGTTTTGTACGAGATAAACCCTAACGCCTTTAAAGCTGAAGTGAATCGGCAACTAATAAGTTTGCTCGCTCCATCGTCGACCACATCTTGACAAAGCTGTCTAGATTGCGGTCAAGAGCAGGTCTGTATCTCATAAAAAAATGATATATTCGACAAAATTCATGACATTAGGCACTTTTTAAGGAAACACGTTTTTGGTCGCGAAGTAGCGATATGACAAATACATAAAGAAAACATAGATCTTTAAAAGTTTAACACATGTTTATGGCTACTATTAGATGTTATTTATATATATATATAAATCTTTATTTCAGATCACAAACTAAGTAGATCCATATAGTGTTAGTAAAAACAAAGAAAACCTAAAAACCTAATGTTAGTAACTTAAAATTAATAAATGTTGCTGAAGTTACAACTGGATATAGTTCGCACTAGACGTGTGAAGCCCTATCCAGTGTCGCAACATTGGACAATCCCACTTGTCGCACAATGCGCTTAGGATGCTGTGGGAGCTGGAACGCATTCTGCGAAGGGTCGAGGCACACCGTTTTCGGATGATGGCATGATAACCATCAATCCTCGCCTCAGCGAACATCCCGGAAGCGCTACAAAAACGCGGCAGCCCCGCCAGCATCCTAAACGCATTATTATACTGCACACATACATTATTATACAGGGCTATTTTTAATTCACCAATAACCATTTAAGGGATGAAAAAAATCAATGAAAAATCAAAGAAAACATCCTTTCCGTAGAAAATGTTGCCTGTACTTAACCAAAATGTATGTACAGTCAGAAATATTTCCGGTAAACCACTGGCTAAAATCGCTTGCACTCAATGTCTGATGGCAGCGGTAGCTACGTGTAATGTAGCAGGATTCGTTCAAGAGATTTTGTCGACAAAAATGTACCACCGCGAAGTATCGTGACCTGTACATGATACATGTACCTCGTTCAAGTTTGCTTCAATCCTAATACCTCACAAACCCCTTAAATAATATTATATCTTCATTTTTGACAAAAATGTGTGCAGAACTTTAAAGCTTTCAAAGCTGTGTATACAATTATTAATGACAACAATATTTGTTACACAATACATGACGAAAGTATACAAGTAAAGTATGCCATACTTCTTCTAAGCTTACTCCAATCTCTTTCAGTAAAATTAGCTTACCTACAAATACAGTCTTATTGAAAAAAAATACTCGAAACCTTTAAGTATTAACTTCGTATCACAATCCAGAATAACGTTTGTTTTTCGACTTTGGCCAAAACTAAACAGGATAGTAAAAAAAAATTTGAAGTGTGTAAAATTTTGCGTATACTATAGTATTGTGACATTTGTGACGCTGACGTCACCCAAAGACGTACCATAGTGGAGGGTAATTTCGATACCACGAGCAGTGTTCACGGTAGCTTAGTGGCTAAAGCACTGGCGTACTGAGCCAGGAGTCGCAGGTTCGAATCCTACTCGTGAGCGATTTTTTCTTTCCACAATTTAAATAAATCGTTAGATTTCGCTTCGCATGCGTAAATGCGTTAAAAATTATAAAATAATTAATTTATACCAATTAAAGTTCTGCCCACACTAAAAAAAATAAGAAAACATGAAGATATATTAACATAAATAAAATGTTTCCAATTGGCTGGTTTTAAATATTCAAAATTATAACACAATTTTAGCGGTGGCGACGCCCGTGGCGGCTCCCAAAGAAGCTATGCGTAAGATATACTGAGATATATTATATATCATTCGGTGTAGCATGAGCTTTATTTTTTATTTACAGTTTTTTGAATTATTTATTTTATAGTAATATTATGTTTTAATTTATGTGGTAGTGTATAAGTTGGCTTTTTGAGTCTGAATCACAAATCCTAATTAACAGTTTATTTCTAAAAAAAAAGTCAAAATTTTGGTTTCTGGTATGGTAACTTAAACTCTTCACTCTAAATGTTAATATAATTAATAAATTCCTAAAATTTCTATTTACTTACCAACTTTAATTAAAAGTATACTAAAATTTTGATTCAGATTCAAAAATAATTAAGTTAAAGATCAAATTAAGTGAAGGGAATGCGTCTGCTAAAAGAAGCTTTCATGATGTGACTAATTATTTATTTTAATTTTATTAATTTTACGTGAATAATGTGTATGTGCATGATTGTACATGGATGTTGTATACTTACGTTTGAGGCTCGTTCAAGTTGAAAGTTGCACCACTATTGCCCAACTGTTGCCAAACTGTGTGTATTATATTGTGGGGCTGACACTGCTTGGCAGCCTTAAGTGAGCTTATTAAGTTCAGCAAGAAAAATAATTAGCAAAAACATTACTCTCCTTTGCGCAGTCTGGTAAAAACTGCTTTGTATAAGCGCTCCAAAACTTGTAGACCTGGTATTATCTTATTATTGAAACGATTTTAATTAATAATATTGTACGATTGATTAAAAGATTTTTTTAGAAATATCTGTAAAGACGCTTGTCATCTTAGTCTACCTGTGACCACGAAATGCTGCAAAGCTTTCGAAACGTCAGGAAAACCAATTTAAATAATATACGCGATTTAATCCGGTTAAACTTTGATTTATTATAATGTGTAGTGATCGCGAAAACCTAAGAAATTATTCTGGAATTATCTATTGGCAAACTTCACAATTTAGTTTTATAAAGAGACGAGAGGCGGCTATAAGTCAATACTAAAAATAGTTTATTCAAAAAAATTGACAAGGGGCCGGTTTTTCTTTACTTTACTTTTATATCTTTATATGAGGAATAAGTTTGACATTTTGACAGTCGTTGAATAGGAAATCTGTCAAAGCGTCACATTTATTCCTCAGTTAAAAGTTATCAGACGGTTGAATAACCGACACTCAAAATAAAACGTCGGACAATAAAGTGCAAAACACACATAAGACGGGTGCGGGTCGGTCGCGGGTCCGGTTGTGAGTACGGCGGGTCTATAAATCTGTTTTTATTTGGACGACAACAAACGTGGACGTGGGCGCCCGCGTTTCGTCACAGGTTAATAGACCCGCCGTACTCCCGACCCAACCCCGACCGACCCACACCCGTCTTACGTGTGTTTTGCGTTTAAGATAACCCCCTAAAACGTCCGCCCTTCCACACTTCCTAGTGTTTAAGCTGAGAAGAAGCGGCGAAACAAACTCAACGGTGAAGCAACACAGCTTGGACTTGTAATTATATCCAAGCAACTGTTTAAACAACAAAAATTTTGCATAGTAATGCTATTTTAAATAGTATTTTTCTTTACTCCTTCACATAAAACAGTCGCAACAGTAGCGCAACTTGATTTCAACTGTATGAGCCTTGCTTATTTTTTATTTAACAATGATTTACAAATTCTGTGCTTTTTCATAAAAAAAACTCCACGAATGCTGTTTAGTGTATTAATATAACACATGTTGGGACTGAAAGATCGACTTACAAATGAAATTAATTCCAGCGTTTTGAATTAATAAAAAGTAAAAATCTCATTGATAAAACATTTAATTTTATTCGTGGGCTACATTTTAAATGTTATTATATTCACAATATCCTCAAAATGGAAAATTTCCGACCTTCTGGGGAAGGACATATGGTCTCCTCCCATTTGTGCTGTGCATTCCTGGTCAATGTCAGTCACATCCAAGTCTTAATGCATTGAATAAAATCTTGTACACTAGCTTGTCTGAATTAAATATGAATTTTATCAAAAGAAACGAGCTTCTACGAGAAAATAAGGAATACTTCCTGTATAAGACCTTTATCAAGAAATAATGCTGAAATCCATCAAGTAATTTAGAAGCATCAAGTGAAAAAATATATTTAATAGCATAAAATTCATAAACTCAGCTTATCGCACTCCACTGCTGCACATATGCCTCTCAAGTTGCGCCACAACACTCGGTCCTCTGCCTTCCGCATCCAGTTTCCCCCAGCCACCTACTTCCGGTCGTCGGTCCACCTGCGTTAGCCGATTCGCGGTCTCCACTCAAGGACTCGTCTGCTCCAGCGGCCATCGGTCCTTCAACAGACATGGCCAGCCCACTGCCACTTCAGCTTACTGATCCTACAAGCTATGTCGGTCACTCCGGTTTTTCTCCGGATATTCCATAAAATTACCTTGTCACAAATATCCAACCAATACGCGCTCGATCTTGCAGTCCCACTCGCATCCATTACACCGCTATCTTTTGGAATGTTTCGTAACTGGTGTTTTACAATACAGAGGAAACTCCGGTCAAGGTGACGGCCGGCATCGCAGTCGGGGAGGTCAATGAGGCGCTACAGCATCAAATCAAGGTGTTGAGCTGGTGAGTCCTTTATTATTACTCTATGGAAACCACACTAGCAGCTTAGTAAGCTGATGCGTGTTTCTTGCGATTTGGAGATTTTAACCGACTTCAATAAGGGCCCAAGTAACACAAAAACCGTTTTAATTTTTAAAGGTAAGATTAAAAGCCAATATACATCTCCAAGTCTTACAAAAGATGTTTAATGGCAACCGAAAAGTATTACTTATGCATTTAGATTTTCTCAATACTTATAGTTGTTTCATTATCATCATCATTTCAGCCGAAAGACGTCCACTGCTGGACATAGGCCTTCCCCAAGCATATATTGGGGGGGGGGGGATATGCCATAATCGCCACGCTTGGCAGAAGCGGGTTGGCGATCGCATTCGGTTGGTTAAATACTCAGAGAACGCTGCTGGCCATCCTCTGATGAATCCCTTAGTCGCCTATTACGACACCCATGAGAAGAGATAAGGGTGGTGCTATGCTTAATGTCCGGATAGTTGTTTATACAACTTTAATACTTTGCGGATGCTATTAAACACCTTTTGTAAGACTTGGAGATGTATATTGGCTTTTACATTTACCTTTAAACGGTTTTGTGTTCCTTGGGGGGGAGGCATATCGTCGGTAAGGGTGCTCTTGCACCCTATGTTTTAACTGTAATTTACAGAAGAGTTATTCATGGTTACATCACAGAAAAAAAAATTACGAAAAGTTAATATTTGTAGTCACAGGACTTGAAAGATGATCACAGGGTGTCACATTTTGAGATTTATTTTTGAATCCTTATAATTTGAAAAGTACATGACCAAGATTGTTTTAAATATTTTTCTAATAACTGTCACTACTTGGCCTATTGCCCGTTTTCGCCTTGACGTTGATTTCTGGGACACGTTGTATATTTTACCTAGGACGGTGGAACGAGAGCGTGCAGCCCGCATGTCGGCATGCCGCAAGGCGGAGCGTGCGGCCTTGCGGGCGTTACGGCCGCTGGAGAACCCGGGCTCCGCCGCCGCCCTCGCCAGGAGGCAGGCCGCTGCACTGCTGGAGAGGGACCTGGCTAAGTTGCAGACAGTGAGTTTTCATTGTATTACCAAACTATTAATTATATGCAACGTGGATATGACAATACGACAATAAATGAAAACACTGTTATTACTAGTCTATAGAAGCATTTTAAACATGTAAATAAGTTGTTTATCGTAAATTAAAAAAACTAAATGTTTTAACAAAATAAATATTAAAACATCGAAATAATAAGTAACACCATCTGTAATAATTGAGAAAGAGTGTTTAAAATTATATGGACTCGCACAGCTCTTTGACCTAACGATCTTTACCTAGAAAAATGGTTCTACATTCAAAATTAATGAAATTAAAATAATTTCCTGTGGCTAAGCTATTAACTGGATTTGATATTTTTTTTGTATACGATCAAAGGACGTGATACTCTTGGTTTTATTTAATGTCGTATTGTCATATCCACCCTGTATATTTATTGTGTATTTTTTTCGGAATATAGAAAACAAGCCGAAGTGCCATTACGATTACTTAGAAGTCTTAGAACGGGGACCAGTGTCGCCAAACTCACACATTTACAACTGAGTAGGATATTACAATATGCTAAAACAGTTATGTGATTGGGTTTTTTTTAAGTAAAACTTCTTTAGGCACGCTTGACTTGGGGAGTAAGCTGGTGAATGCGTTACGAGTCGTGAGGCGAACGGAGGGGGTAGTGCGGGACGCGGGGAGCGAGGCGCGGTACGGCCACGACACAGCGCCGGCAGATGTACGCGCGCCGCCATTCTTTTGTTCTCATTGCAATAGTATTGACGGAGATACAAGTTAGTGAAGTTTTACTTCAGTCGTGTGCTCTAAAGCACACTTGTTTTTTATAGTATACGATGACGAAACGAGCTAAAGGCTCACCTGATGTTGACGGCTCATATAAGTGGTTGAAACTGATTTGAAGATTTCAAGTGGCGAATAGTGGCGACAATACTATACAAATCCTCTTTATTGCACAACAAGATTATATTAATTTCTTAAATAACTACTTATGCGCTAGTGTACAACTGGCGACCTACATTAGTGAAACTTCATAGATGTGTTGCAGACATCGGTTGCATGTTATGATGCGTCTATGGTATGGGTGATGTTTTTATGATTGTTCGTTTGTTTCCAGGAATGGACCATGTTCGTGGCTCGTTCAGGCCTGGTCAAGTTCCCGTCGGAGCCGGGCCAGTACGCGCATGCTCTGCAACTACACAAAGACAAGCAGAGGGAGCTCAGGAGGCAACTTGAGGTACTTTATATTCTACACCAGCCATACTCAACCTTTTTTTTTATACAAACACGTTTCAATCATGGTGTCGAGGGCCGCAAGCAAAAATTATTTAGGTCATAATTAAAACGTAATTCCATGTTAACGATGTAGTTACTTTATTAGTGAAAACAGAAGTTTTATTCATGACATGATGATGATGATGATGATATAACATTATCCAGATGAGAATCTGTAAGTTTATTTCTGTAAACGTTCTTTGTGTATTTCATTTTTGAAAAAGACGATCCGTGCACATACGTAGACCCAAAGCATGTTAGTAGGATTTGGCACATCTTCGGACGCTTTTATATTTTTGGGGCACAATACTCCAAAATTCCACATAAATGATCTGTTTTCCCATTTTTCTTTAAACAGAATTTCTAGATTGGTATCGTTTTTAAAATCGATGAACTCATCAAACAACTCTGAGTAATTACAATTTAAAAAGGAAGCTAACTCCGAGATAGTCGTTGTTTCTTCAGAAATTTGTAACTTCAGATGGGCCAATAACAAAGGCCCAGCGGGCCGCAGGTTGTATACATGCTGAAATTTGAGTCGCTTATTTCCCGAAAAGGGGTCATTGTACTCATCATTATGAACAACTTTTACTATGGGACCAACCCTGAAATCCCGAAAAAAAATCAGTTGGTCCCTAACATTTGTGTCCACTTAAATCGATAAAATGTAGGGACCACCTGATTTTTTTTTTTCGCTTTTCAGGATTGGTCCTATAGTAAAAGTTGTTCATAATGATGAGTACAATGACCCCTTTTCGGGAAATAAGCGACTCAAATTTCAGCGTGTATAGCTGTTCTACACATCTTATGCCCGCGGCTTCCCCCGGTGTATGTCGTTTATCGAGCATCCCTCGGGAACTTTTCATCTTCCCGGGATAAAGTAGCCTATATATTAATCCGGGTTATGTTCTATCTGTATGCCAAAATTCATCCAAATCCGTTCAGCCCTTACAGCGTGATTGAGTAACAAACATCCACACATCTTAATATCACGAGTATTTTAAACATTCTTTATTTGTTACGTAGAAAAGGAGGAAAGAGAAAAATATGTTTCTTTGTTTTTCTTTTTACAGTATGTAACAAAAACCCTGTTGTTCCTGTGAGGTACGTTATCAGAATCGATATTCATACGTAAGGACACAACTCATTTGGAAAAACTCTTCAATAAAAATAATCAAATTAAATATTAAGTCATAATTAAAAGTGATTATATCACTTTCAATTTGCAATTAATAATGATTTAATATTTAATTTGATTATTTTTAGCGAAGAGTTTTCCAAATGACTTGTGTCCTTACGTATGAATATCGATTCTGATAACGTTCCCTCACAGGAACAACAGGGTTTTTGTTACATATTGTATACACGGTGAATTTTCGTTGGTTTCGGAAACGAAACTAACTAACTTTGGCGACTGCTGAGCGTGGGGTCCTGGGTTCGATTCCCGGGTCGGGCAAAGTGTTATTGGGTTATTTCATTAGGAAATTCTCAGTAGCAGCCCGGAGTCTGGATTTGTGGCCGGTCAATGGAAATAGGCTCGCCATCTATTATATGGGACTATAACATAACTGGCGAAATGTGGGTGTACTATTACACCTCTGCCTACCCCTTCGGGGATATACAGCCGTGATGTTATGTTATGTGTTGGAAACTAAAAGGGGTCATTGTAGTCATCATTATGATCAACTTTTACTTTGGGGCCAAGCCTGAAATCGCGAAAAAAATATCTGTTTGAAGTCGGTTTTTACTTTTTTTAAAGTTTATTTTACAGTCTAGTCATTATTCATTAAGTTTTAGTCATTATTCTTAGTTTTTCTTGTGTAGTGTCAACCTAAAGGGTTAAGTGCTAAAAGAGATTTGATTTATTTTTGTTTATAAGGGTCGTCTATCAAACCTGCAAGCGGAGGTTCGCCAGCAGCTGCTGATGCACCGTCCGTGGCGCTGTGTGGAGGCGGACTTCGCAGAGTTCCCCGCGCCCGAACTAGCTGCCGTAAGTTATTTTTCTCCCACTAGCTCGGAAATTAGTTCATTATTTTAAAAAAAAGAATACATCAATCGGCTCTTTTCCGTACGCAACGAAATAAAATGCCAGCAATATCCAACACGACAATAATATAAATTTCTGGGCAGTTTTTTTTAAATTATGCTACCGAGTTTTTTAAGTACACACTCACATAAATTAGGTGTTTTAGGTACAAAATATTTATCATTACAAAGGCTGAATGCGCATTTTTTTTCAAAACTTTGAATATAGAACATGAACCGCGCATGGACGAATGGGCGCAAATGAAAATTATATACTGTTGAATTAATTTGTGTATTGTTTCCTCGCAAATGAGAGAAAATGTACTATACATGGTATAATAAGATGTTTCACCAGGTATTCTCTACCCGCAATGACAGCGCGTTGCCTCCAAGCTACGTCACGGTCAGTGCTGCCATTGATTGATATCTTCAATATACTTAAGGAGATTTTTGTTCATAATGAATATAAAATAAATTCCTAACTAGCCTAACTATTTGTTATCTCGTGTTATTCATCTAATTAGTTAATAAAGGAAACTATATTAAATTACAAGTTAAAAAGTGATTCTTTATAGAAGAAAGTAAATGAAAAAATGCATTTTGCTCGGGTAATTTATTTTCACAAAGTGGCAGCACATCAAACTGACAAGTGTCTCGCTAACAGCCCGCTATTGGCTCCACAGCCGATGACGTAGTACGGAGGCAATCACGTGACCTAGCTGTCACGGGAAGAGACTACCTGGTGTAATTATACCATGGTACTATACGGCCTCTTTTAGTTAAAATTTTAAAATCACTTCGGAAGTAATCGGCTTCGTCTCGTACTTCCAATATTACTCGGCCGTCAATTACTTCATTTCAGGCCTCGACAGTAATGTACTATTGATTGTTTTGCACATTTTACGCTAAATTAATGTTGTGAGACCAGGGCCAAATCTAGGGGGGGGACGAGGGGAAGCACCAAATCTCTTAGCCCGCATTTTATCTTAATATACACTTATAGTAGTTGGGTCTGATAATCCGTTCAGTGAGTGAAATAAAACGTTGTTCTATGCACAGAATCAGTGTAATCATTAGTTTGACACTAGGTATAAACGACAATAGATTAAAACTAAACTTTACTAAACAAGTTCGATACGATGAGACAATTTGGGTACACTATTACGGAGCGAGCGAGAGCCGCGGAGGATGACAGTATGACGCGTTACTCGAGACAGCGTCCGCGCGCGACTGCCGGCTGCGGCCGAGCGGAGCCCGAGGTGGCGCGAGAGTCGCCGCGCATGCGCGGCTTCCAACGGCTTCTAGGTACTTAACCGTGCGACGGCGCACGTTGCCAGCCAACCCTACACTGCGCGCTATACACTTTAATATTATTGTATGTACCAATCAGGTATTATCATCTAAGTCGGTGGACGTGGGTACTATCCGGTATCCGGCGCCGGCCTCCGGACAAACTGAAGACACCATCTTCGTAACACCGGCACAGCTCGCCAAGTAAGTTCATTTCCTTTTAAGGCTTCTGCCCACTGCCCCGTGCCGTACCATGACCGTGTTATTAACGTATCAGTGACCAACAAAACACGACACATACTACTACGCCCGTTAGAACGTATCAACAGCATATTCAAATAATCTCGTCGAGAATTCGATGTCGGTCCGATCATAGCACGCTACCCAATGATATTTAAAAGTATAGATATGTTATACCATAACAAAACAGACGAAAAAAAATGTTCCATACGCAGCGGCAGCACAATACAAGTTGTTGATATGTAACCGCGCCATATTTATAGAGCAAATTATAAATAATGTGCTTAGTCATCTAAATATGCTTGAAAAATTCTACGATTATTTAATATCCAAATTTTCACTTAGAAACATAGCGAGGGTTTGAGAATAAATCCCGAACGACTCTGAAAATAAGTCAGCGGTGGCATTGTCAAAGGGTGGATAATACCATAAAAAAAATTTGGTGGTTTTGCACGCTTCGTTTTTGTGCCGCACGCGACACACGGAGGGAATTTGTTTGTTGACAAATAGGTATTTAAAGAAAAAAAAAATTGTAGACATAAACTAGTACCAGTAGTTGGTTACTTCAAGTTACTTACGCGTCATAATTGGAACACTTTCTGTACACACACGACGGCATTTTAGTTATTTTTTTGTCACCGGTCACGCTCAGTGCCTTGACGCGGATTAATAGAGAAGTTTCCTAATTAGGACGTTTTCGAGTCTTTAGATTGCAAGCGCAAGTAACATGTCTGTACTTTAAAATATCATTGACGCTACCCAAGTAACACAAAAGTAATTTAAAAATCCTTTAAATGTAAAAGTTAATATACAAGATGTTGATCCGTATCCGTGCCATTTTTGTAGAGCAAATGATGAATAATGTGCTTCATCATCATTATTATCATTTCAGCCAAAAGACGTCCACTGCAGGGCATAGGCCTCCCCCAAGAGCATACGCCATAGCACGCACAAGCAGGATATGCCATAATCGCCACGCTTGGCAAGCAAGTTGGCGAATAATAATGTGCTTAATAAAAATACTTAAAGATTCTACTATTATTTAATACCCAAATGTTCACTTAGAAACATAGCGAGGGTTTGAGAATAAATCCCGAAAGACTGACAATAAGTTATCGGCAGCATTGTCAAAGGGTGGAAATACCTGCAATTTGTTTTGGTGGTTTCACACGCATCGTTTTTGTGTCGCACGCGACACACGGAGGGGTTTTTTTTGTTTACAAAAAGGTATTTAAATTAAATATAAAAAATTGGTATTGATTTTATTATTGATTCGTGTACAGTATCAGTGGTATAGTCACCTCCTTAAATATGGCACAAATACAGATCAACATGTTGTATAAAAAAAACTATGCTTATTTTATTTATGTACACACAACACATTTTATGCTTCTTATCGTAAGGCCATTTATCGTAAAACGTATTTTAATTGAACCCTATTGACACCAGGTTACGTGAGTTGGTAACAGAACTGCAGTCGGACGACGTGACGCTTGAGCTGATGCCTCTGGACAACACCGTGTGTGCCGCTTAGGTGGCAGTAATATGAGAAATAGGCGAATAGTATAGGCATAAGTGTATCTGTGAGCAAGAGTGGAAGGAATAAGTCGGATTGTAGGAGTAATTGTAATGAGTGGCGCTAGATGGCACTCTCTCTCTCTCTCAACTCAGCTTATCACAGTCCACTGCTGGACATAGGCCTCTCCCTCTCCCATTCTCTGTTTTTTCTTACTGGTCTTATTTAGTAAACAATCTTGGCATGTCTTTTTAACGCTATTCGTCAGTAATAGATAGAGATAGATAGATAGAGTATACTTTATTGTTTGCACACCATAAAAATAAAAATAAAGTTATAAGAAACATGAGCTCAGTACTAAGAATTGGCGGTCTTATCGCTTAAAGCAATTTCTTCCAGACAACCATTGGATGGACTTGAAATGTATAAGAAAATATAAGGGCAGTATAATTATTAAAAGACATTTTGTTAACAATTTCACACACTAAATAACATTTTTTTAACCTAAAACTAGTAATTATATTTTTTCAGTCGTTATTTGATTAAAGAGACGTGCCAAGATTGTTTATTAAATAAGACAAGAGAGAAAAAACAGATGGCACTACTGACATTTTATGCAAATCCATCGACCATACACCCTATAGACGCCTCATAACAGACGACCGATGTCTGTTAACACATCTATGAAATTTCACCGATGTAGGTCGCCACTATTCAATCAACTCAGCCTATCGCAGTCCACTGCTGGACATAGGCCTCTCCCAAGTTGCGCCACAACGCTCGGCCCTCTGCCGTCCGCATCCAGTCCCCCCCAGCCACGTTTTTTAGGTCGTCGGTCCACCTGGCAGGGGGGCGCCCTACGCTGCGTTTGCCGATTCGCGGTCTCCACTCAAGGACTCGTCTGCTCCAGCGGCCATCGGTCCTTCGGCAGACATGGCCAGCCCACTGCCACTTCAGCTTACTGATCCTACAAGCTATGTCGGTCACTCCGGTTCTTCTCCGGATAATCTCGTTACGGATTTTATCCTTCAAAGAAACCCCAAGCATAGCTCGCTCCATAGCTCGCTGAGCGACTTTAAACTATTCGCCACTTGAAAACTTCAAATCAGTTTCGACCACTTCTGTGAGCCGTCAAAACTGCCGCGTTAGTGATTAGCCAATAGCCGCCTTGGTAGGGCCAATCGGATTACAGTACCCCGTCTCAACTAGTGGCGGAATCTATTGTACGCATTATTTTCAACATTAGGCGTCTATTGGGCTGTATGGTCGATGGTGTGTAGTGACCCTTAGGCGCTTTATACAGCGGGATAATACCGCTGTTGCAAAAAAAGTATTGTTTCATACAAATGCACTGGAAAACCAGCCCTACAGCGCTGCAATAATAGGTGCAAAAAGCACCGTAGATACTGGACCAATTGAAAAGATATTGCATAAACTGAATAAAAATAATATGTACTGTGTCGCTATGTTTTTCCTTTTCCATTAATAGTTGTCAAATTTATACATTAGGCCTCTGTAGAGCGGTCTAAATAAGCAATTTTGAGAATTTATTAGGGGTTCTAGAGATAATTTATCAACAAAAACGTAACATAGGGGCATAGAAAAAATTGATATTTATTTTATTGTAAAAAATCATTGCTCTAGGGTTATAAACCAGAAAGAAAACAGTCGAGAGTGTTTGTATGGAGAAAATACCACCCGCATTTCCTCTTAAATATTTACGCATTTCAATGGTAATAACACCATTATAAGTAGAACTGGCTTTGTATGTAAGTTTGATACAAGACAAGTGGCCTGATTCACAAACGTTCGAAAAGTTTCCGTTTCCGAAGTGAAATTTGACCGGCAAACGAAACAAAACGACCACTTCCTGCGACTATGAACGCTGCAAAGCATTCGAAACGTCAGGAAAACCTATTTTAATAATAATACGCAATGTAATCCGGTTAAACTTTAAAAACGTTTTATTACGAAACAAATCTATTTTAGAATCGAACGTATTCGGAAACGCTATTCATAGTTCTTAAATTTTATATCGAGTGCTTTGCGACAACAAAGGCCTCTCGGAAGAGTTTCCGTAAATTTCTCGTTGCGTTTCCGAATCCGTTCAGTTCTCAAATCGTTTTGTTTCTTAATAAAACAAATTTAACTGGATTACATCATGTATTATTATTAAAATTGGTTTCCCTGACGTTTCGAATGCTTTGCAGCGTTCATAGTCGCAGGAAGTGGTCGTTTTGTTTTATTTGCCGGTCAAATTCCACATCGGAAACGGAAACTTTTCGAACGATTGTGAATCAGGCCAAAGTTCTGCGTATACTGGCTATGTTATCATAGATTATGCAGTTGTACAACAAGAATCTTAATATTATACATCTTTTAATAATTACGATAAAATGCAATTTAGTTATAGCATAAATTCAATTATGTAAACTTTTTTTATATTTGCTTAAATATTTATTTATTTATCGTACTAGCCCAATTTATAAATGAGATTATAATAATTGCAATATAATTATAATCATAGATTTTAGTCTGAATACCTTCGAAATTACAAATACAAAATAAAATGTGAAAATTTTCACCGGTTCTAAACAGCGTCTCTCTAAAAGTAATTTAGTCAAAGTTTGAGTTTAGGCATTTTCCTAGTGTTTTCGTTTATCTTAGGGACTATTACAGAACGATCGTCAAGCGTTGATCACTGTTTACAACTAGTTTTGAGTTAAGATTTAAAATTTTAGAACATGCCTCAAGCATAGATACATTGATCACAGTTCAGCTGAGTTTAAATTTATTTTATACTGTCACCTGTTTCGGTATTTGAGCAGAGATTTGATCTGTAACCACTCTAGTGTGGTCCAGACTACGCTTGAGTAGAGATTTCTATTCTATTTCAGGTCAAATTCGTGTATTATGTTGTTGAATTAAAGTTTATAATTACCGTATTGGAATAAGACCGATACTCGAGTAACGATTCTATCCTTAAGTAGTGATCAGGTGATTGAAGTTTAAACTGTATTTGAGGAACGTTCTGTAATACGGACATTTAAAAATCTTTGTTGAAATACATACTTGATTATTTTGCCGTCTGTACTACTTATCTGTCACAGTAAATAAATAAATCTCTGTAAAGTATCTCTGCTAATCCCGAAAGAGATTATTCTTGATGGTACCATTAAATATAATAATGTGCATGAATTATAATAGTTATAGAAATAATAATAATTATTATAAATGAATATTATTAGCATGTTATTGTAGAATGGCAGCTGAGTTTGTTCGCACACTTTTTTAGAATACGATTTAAATTGTCAGCAAATCGAATGCCGGAATCACATTATGAGACTGTAGGCAACAGCCTAGGTGGTATTGCAGTTGTTATGGGCAAAGGTAACCGCTTGACATCAGGTGGGCCTTTAGTTCGTTTCGCCATTATATAATAAAAAAAATGCTCATAAGGTGCATTTTAACATGCTTAGCTGTACAAAAAGTAACGATTTTCCACCTTATGATCATTAGGTTAAATAAGTGTTGTAGAACAGATCTCACTGTTGTTATAGGGAAAGTTACTATCAGAAGAGCCTTTAGCCGCCGTAAGGTATTTCGTCTTTAGCCTTTAAGTGAAATAGAGAAGACAGTGATTTTTTGCTGACAGTTTAAATCGAATCATTACTCTAATATTAATTGTACACGCTTGTTATCTGTATATAAGGATTATAATGTACTTACTAATTAATAAAGTATTATTTATTGAATATCATGTTTTATTTCTTAAGCACACTCTTAAATAGATGCATACCTTCCCTGGTATGGGCTATGGGCCATCCATAAATTACGTCACACATTATGGGTTGAGAGGGAGGCCAACAAAGTGTGACAAGGAGTGGGCTAGAGTGTGACTGGGAGTGTTAAGCTTCGTGACGTCACATGAAATTGTAAGTATTAAAGCTCTAATCTTCAACTAACCAAAAACTTTAAAATATAACAAACTAATTTAAACCTTATAGTAATAGTGATAGATTACTATAAGGTTTAAATTAGTTTGTTTCACTTTGGAAGTGCTGTTTTAATTCAATGGTTTCTGAATTTAAAATTGCAAAGACGTCACACCAGAGCAGGGGGTCACACAAATTGACCACCTGTAACAAGGACGGGGGGAGCTCCAAAAATCATGAAATCCGTGTGACGTAATTTGTGGATGGTCCCATACGTGTATTTAAATACAACTTGTAAAAGAAAGGTTAGTCATACTTTGAGCTTATTCAGGGATTACTGTTGAACAATTTTTACTACGGGGTCAATCCTGAAATCGCGAAAAATTAACCCTTCCATACCGGTCCATATTCGGTCGAGTGGGAATTGCACTTTTCTATGAAACAGCTGGTTTTTTTTCACGTTTTCAGTGTTGACGCCATATCAAAACTTGTTCTATGCTATGACAAATATGAACACGCATTTCTGATACACTTTTTATAGCCATCTTAATATACACCTACCTAAAATTGGGTACAAAAGTACGGGTTGGGTACGGTACGGCTTTTTTATGTACAACGTGCAACGTATCAAAATCCCTAAAATCAAATTATGTAAGTCTAGGTACTCAAGTTCATAAGATCTAAGTTTTATTCTGTCGACTATATGTTCCCGACAGATACCTCAGACACCGTCAGAGCCACCGACACGAATTGTTCGCCCAGCCGTCATGTCGAACTGCCTCCAGGGCAGAGTCCCCAGTGTGCCGTACATTAAAGGCGCTCAACGCCCTCCTGGTTGCTAACCCTGAATGTGATGTGTTTGCGGACGGATGGAATAAAATTTTGCTAGTATGTCTGATGTTCTGTGAGAAAATGTATGCGAGGGTATCCACTGTTCCATGTTAAGGTCATAAGTATATGTAATTTTGTGATATAAAATTTGTCATATATGTAAATTGTAATATCATCGTTATATTGTGTATCGTTTCTATGTTAATTAATGTAATTGGTTTTTGTACCGTGTTAATTAACTATAAATAAATAAATAAAATACCTTAATTTCTAAATCTACATGCATTATAGGTACTAGGTACATTCGAATACAATTGTGGAGTAAGATATTGATTTTTTCAAGTAGGAAGAGATAATTTAAAAGTAATAGGTCTATTAAAAGATACATAAATATCGTACCTACTTTATAAAAGTCATTTGACATAAGTTTTGAAAGTACTAAACTCAAAATACCTCCTAATCACACCTCCTAATAGGTAATACGTAATTCGGTAGATATCAAAACTGGCTAAATCCGCAATGGGTAAAAATATATTAACACATAACATCACGCCTGTATTTCCCCGAAAGGGTAGGCAGAGGTGTAATAGTATACCCACATTTCGCCAGTTATGTTATAGTCCCATGTAATAGGGGGCGAGCCTATTGCCACTGACCGGGCACAAATCCAGACTCCGGGCTGCTAATGAGAATTAAAAATATTTTAATTTGAAAATATTACTAGGTACCTACTGAAACATTAGTATGGCACACCCACAGACAGTAAAAAATATAGACTAAGTGCTGCGAACAACCAAACAACCATAGTGAAGCCAACAAAAACCGTGCTCCTTCATGTACAACCAGTGCTCACATACACACCATACACCTGAAGGATATTTGTTTTCGCGATGCTTACTGGACGATGCCGCGAGATGTGAACTGAGAGGGGTGAGTACGGTTTCAGGTGCATGTGTGTGCGTGAGCGCTGGTTTGTACACGGAGGAGTATGGTTTCATTGGCTTCACTATGATTGTTCGCAGCAATTCGTCTATATTTTTTACTATGTCTGTGGGCACACCGCACAATATGCTTTTTACAAAAGTGAAATTCGTGGTTGAAGTTCGACGTTAAACAAACTCGGTTCATTAATCTTTGAAAAAAATGCGGTTTACGAAAAAAACAATAGTCGGGATTTAGCAATTTTTGATGCTAACCGACACGTAGAAGTAGTAGAGCTCCTTTGTGAAAGAGCTCGTCCGGGGTAGTACTACCACCGTGCCTACTTCTCCGCCAAATAAATAGTGATGCTTGCATTGCTGTGTTTCGGTCTGAAGGGTACAGGTGCCGGTGAAATTACAATCACATGAGACTTTCCATCTTCATGTCTCAGTTTGGCGAACCGACTTGCGATGCCATTTAGGCAACAGCCTAGTTTTTTTTTTTTCGAATTGAGTCTCGCAGGTGGTACCGAAGTACCATGTCTGCTTAACCGGGCTAGTTGGCGGAGAGTCCCATGTGGGACTCCATTCGCCGAAGGTTTTTTCCCTATCCTACACTTAAAAACTAAAGTCGCGGTTTCAATACCGCAAGCGGGCGTCCCCCAAGGGGGGGGCTCGAACCTCGCTGGGGCATTGCAGGGGGACCCCGCCGTTCCTATGTCTCCCTAGCAGCCGCTGGTGCATCAGGAATGAATTAATTTTTTTCTCGAAAGTGGCGGACCAACAACAGCCTAGGTGGTATTGAAGTTGTTATGGGCAAAGGTAACCGCTTAACATCAGGTGGGCCTTTAGCTCGTTTCGCCATTCTATATTATAAAAAAAAAAATGTCGATTGGTCTAAGTTTGAAAGATATAATTTTAATCCTACTTATATTATTAATGTGAAAGTTTTTGAGGATGTATGGATATTTGTTACTCTTTCACGCAAAACCTACTGTTTGGATTTTAATGAAATTTGGCATACAGATAGGACATAATCCGTATATAGGCTACTTTTTGTCCCGGGAAAATTAACAGTTCCCGAGGGATACCCGATAAACGATGTCCACGCGAATGAAGCCGCGGGCATAGGCTAGTTGTAACTACCTAGATAAAGACAAAAGTCGATTGGTCTAAGTTTGAAAGATATGATTTTAATAGTACATTGTGATACAAGTGAGCTAATTTGACTATCATACTCGAGGCTGGATTGCAGCCCGAGCCTAAGGCGAGGGCGTAATGGAGCCGAGAGCATAATAGTCAATGCTCACGCGTGTCATACGACGTTTTTCAACACACTTGCGAGGAAAAAAAAAAATACTCATTTCAGACAAATATTGAATTTGTGAAAAATGGCGCGCGGACAGTGTTGCCAGGTCCGTTTTTCAAAATCCGGGAGGCCTATTATGAAAAACCGGCCAAGAGCATGTCGGGCCATGCTCAGTATTATAGGGTTCCTTAAGTAGGTGTTACAAACAAATCAAATCGAATATTAATCACGGCTATTTTAGTTTTTGCAATAGACGGCAGCATTGGCGACTCAGAGAGTGATGTCAGAAGACGCTAGATGGCGCTATACAGTGCCAAATGTAATACACGGCACTTGACGGCAGCATTGGCGACCCAGAGAGTGTTGAACGACGCCGCTAGATGGCGCCAAATTTAAGAAGTGTGTCGTCAACATAACACAAAGTTACTTTTTGTGATTTTTTCAAATAGAAAGTACCTAAAGGAGCATTATTTGCTATGATCATTTTTCTCTAAGGTCAATGACCTTTGAACTAGGACGTTTTAAGTATTTTTCAGTTTTCTGTCTATAACTCAAAAAATTATAATCACATTATACTCAAAATAATTTTAAAAGAGAGTTTTCACAAAGGTCTATCAATGTGGAAGATTATAAGTTTCTACGTTGCATAGTTTAGAAATGGCAGGGGGGGGGACACATTGCAAGCCACTTTGGCGGGCTATATTTCGCAGATGGTACACCTGATAAAAAAGTGATGTATAAAACATTACCTTCATTTTAGTAGACCTATTCAATGATACCCCACACGAGTGGGTGCTGCGAAAAAAAATTTTTTTTCCCCATTTCACATGTATGGGCGCCACCCCTAAAGAACGTAAAAACTATTTTTTGATTCTTTTAAAATTGAGATCTATATGTTGACAATTTTTTAACAAAATTTCATTTACTTATGTTTATAACTGTAGAAGTTATTAAGCTGTAAAGGATTAGGACAGACGGACAGACGGACAGACGGACAGACGGACGGACATGACGAAACTATAAGGGTTCCTTGTAGGACTTCGGAACCCTAAAAAGCGGGAGATGTATTGAGGAAAAATAGAAAAAATCGGGAGATTTTGTCAACAAAAATCAAAGTTTTTGAAGTTATCCCAGTATTATATTTTGCTACCAATCCAGCTGTAATATTAAAATCAAAGCAGTTTGATATTTTACTGCACTGTGTAACAAGTGACGGAAATATTCAGGGCAGCAACTTATCCGTCTGTTTCATTTTATGCAGTTTTTTTGCCAGGTTATGATCTTATTCATAATATTAGGCTTTATACAGGGATTGTAAAAAATCGGGAGATTTTCGTCGAAAATCGGGAGATCGGGAGATTTTTAGGAAAATCTGTGAATCTCCCGGAAAATCGGGAGACCTGGCAACAGTGCGCGCGGATTACTGTATTCGCACGGTGACAGCTATTCGCGCGCAGATAGGCGAAGGAAACCGCCATACAGCCTAATATAAAAATATAATAAATAGTTTTTTTATTTATAACACAAATTAATGTTAATTTGTTGACAAAAATAAATAATTTGATGAAATTAAATGTTTATTTATCATATTTTCATTAATACAGTTGATTTATTCCCAAAAATATTTAATTTTGTTTAGGCATAAAAACTCTTTGCTGCGATTTAAAAATAAACTGTAAAGTAAAAAGCACTAGTGCGATAATATAATGTAAAAAGCACGCGTGCGTTATAAGCTACTTTATGAACCTAAAAACGGTGCAATAAGAGCCACTTTACGAGCAAATGTGTTGAAAAAGATATAATTCACAATTAACCTTAAAAACTATCTTAAAAATAGTGCTTTTGCCCTTGCTTCTTGTCACATAACATAAACATAACGGCCTTATTTCCTCGAAGGGATAGGCAGAGGTGTATAGTACCTACACCCACATTTCGCCAGTTATGTTATAAGCCCCGTGTAATAGGGGACGAGCCTATTGCCATTAACCGGGTACAAATCCATACTCCGGGCTGCTACTGAGCATTTCCTAATAAAAAAACCAATAGCACTTTGCCAGACCCGGGAATCGAACCCAGGACTCCTCGATCAGCATTCGTGTTCTTGTCACCATTATTATTTAATAAACCAACCATCTGACTAGCTCTAGTTGCTACGCTACAATCTCAAGATCGACTCGGACTCTCTCCTAATGACAGTAATGACCCGTGTCCAGTGTTAATCGGATTGTGCAAAGGATTAATATCCCTATAAACTGTTCATTTGAGACCCCCTTGGGATTTATGTAGATATTATTATTACCAACGACGTCAAATAAATAGACACGCGATCTCATTTAGGCAGAACGTTCCAAATTCAGTTGACGCAACCGTTGATAAAATTTGCGTGTGTTCGCGAGACAGCTGTCAAGTGAACTAATGACAGATGACAGTGTGGTTCCGGAACTATAACTCGTGTAACCATGTTGTTCTTCTAAACAGCGCATCTATACCTACTA
Organism: Asteroscopus sphinx; assembly: GCA_949699075.1. NCBI lineage: Eukaryota > Metazoa > Arthropoda > Insecta > Lepidoptera > Noctuidae > Asteroscopus > Asteroscopus sphinx. Next base: position 6,732,891 of record OX453030.1, on the reverse strand, counting down.
CTCGTCTGCTGTGAGATTGCCTCGGTCGACCGTTAAAAAATGACGTCATAAGGCACTTTACAGCATTGCTATTGGTCAGTATTGGTACTAGCCGGGCCTGGCTTGAGGTGCGGTACGAGGGAGAGGGCAGGGAAAATGGCATTCTCACAGCAAACAGGTACCTACTTTTTTATCTGTATCTACAGATAGATTTCCTTTTTAGTCATGCCTACATAAACTTGATTTCCATATATTTCGTCAAGATAAGAATATTTTATTTAAAATATAAATTGTGGGAAGAAAAATTATGTAGGTAAGTACCAAGGACGAATAAAAAATCTCGCTAAACGATAAGTGAAAGTGAAGCATCCATAAGACGGCTCGATAAAGGTACGGGCTAGCACGCACACATTCACACCCATAGTAAGACAAAAAGCCGCGATTGCGCAAAATTTCGTGTGACGGTAGTCATTGTCGTAGTGTCACAAATAAAATAACAATATACATATATCTTGTGTGTTAAAATGCTGTCGTAATTATAGTGGGTTTAGGAAAAAAATTAAGTGCTTCAATCTTTTCTTATTGAGATTCCGTCTGCCTTTTTTTATTCGTCCGAGGTCAATACTTTACATTTTTTTACTTAATTATTTAAATTTCGCTTCGCATGCGTAAATGCGTTAAAATAATTATTTTATTTAAATTCGTGAGACAAGCTTCCCGCCAGCAAGTTCGGAATTTTCCGATTTTTTCATCCGTCTGAAATTTAAACCAATCGCTAAAAACCTTCTAGTGCAAGAACGTAACCGGTAAATACAAGATATCCTGATTTTTTTAATGAGGTTGGTACAGATCTGTTCTTGCTGACCGCAATCTAGACAGCTTTGTCAAGATGCTAATATTATAAAAGCAAAAGTATGAATGCACCACTGTCACGGGCCTTGACTGGTCGGGCAACGGGCTACCTCGAGTCCACCACCTGCAGGCCTACTGCTAGGGTGGTGGAGGTCGGCCTACGCCCTCCTGCGGCACCCAGTTTGTCTCCTGCGGGTGGGGGAGAGGTCGTCGCCTCTCGAACCCTCTGCTGCCTCCTTCACGAGCGTTACCTCCACGCAGGAGACGACGCCCTTCCAAGCACTTTTGCTCCCGACCATAGACTGCCACCGCCGGATGCGAGAGATGCTGCCGCCTACTGCAGTAATGAGGTCACGATCATCGTCATAATTTCAGCCGAAAGACGTCCACTGCTGGACATAGGCCTCCCCCAAGCATCGCCACAACGACCGGTCCTGCGCCCTCCGCATCCAGTGGATTCCTGTGACCTTCACCAGGTCGTCGGTCCACCTTGTGGGGGCTTACCCACGCTGCGCTTTCCAGTACGCGGTCGCCACTCCAGAACTTTACTGCAATGTGGTCGGGATGCGTAGCCCAAACTGGGCACTCCACCAACGTATGCAGCGCCGTGTCTTCAGGGCCTGTCTGATGAGCCATATATGGTACAGAGCGATTGTTAACTAATTGTGTCTGCAGTCATTTACATTTTTTTGTTACTTGTCTATTTATTAGTAGTAGAAGATATTTCATTTCTTAAGTGGCAGTGGGTGGGGCACATTGCTTGCAGAACGGATGGCAGATGAGGCCGTAAAGTGCTGGAGTGGTGACCGCGTACTGGAAAGCGTAGCGTGGGTAGGCCCTAGGCCACCGACAAGGTGGACCGATGACCTGGTGAAGGTCGCGGGAATCAGCTGGATACGGAAAGCGCAGGACCCGTCGTTGTGGCGATGCTTGGGTGATGCCTATGTCCAACAGTGGACATCTTTCAGCTGAAATGTTGATGATGAAATGAGTACATATTTCCACATTTTCATTCAGTCACAATACGGTTTTTACAGTAAAGTTACTGTTTACGCTAGTTAACTGTTATTAGTTAATAGTTGCGCTCTTGCCAATAACTCCAATAAGATTGTCCATTTGTCGGCTAATCTGGCGTATAGAGTGGCGGGGGGCGCAGCCCTACATTACTGATGTTATAAATTTCTGTCTCCTTTGTGAAGGGCGCGGACTTGGGAAACTGTTGGATATTTTATTTTGACGGATAACATTTTTCGTTAGTTTTATAAGTTTCAAACAGATACCTATATACCTACATATTAGGATATAGGTATTAAGCCTTGGAAAATTTAGGTCATATGACTTTACTGTTCATTGCCAGTCTTCTTCTATTTCTAGGTATGCTGGAGTTTGCTTTCAAAGTCTACTCTGGCTGAACAATTGAACTTTATTGAACATCAGTATTTTTTTTGGCCTTAATTACCATCCTAGATAAACAGATTGATGCTCGGAACTACTCGGATCTTGGACTAATGGCTTATTTGCACTAGGTTGAATGGTCGACTTCGCTACGGTGTAAGCACCAAGTCATCTGTCTGACATAGTGTCGATGACGAGGCCGCTGGTGATTCTTTTTTCTTTGGAGGCCGCCTTCGACAAACGACAGCCGCTCGTCGAAGATGACAAGCGAAAAACGACAGTCGCTCGTCGTCGCGGAAAATGGCAGCACAGAACACTATACTCCTAATGACAGTCTTTTGGCGAAGGTGGCGTACGACAGTCATTCGTCGAAGGCGGCAAACGACAGTCACTCGTCGAAGGTGGCAAACGACAGTCGCTCGTCGAAGGCGGCAAACAAGTCGCTCGTCGAAGGCGGAAAACGACAGTCGCTCGTCGAAGACTGCAAAGGACAGTCGCCCGTCGATGGAGGAAAACGACAGTCGCTCGTCAAAAGGTGCAGACTACCTAGTACCTATGAATGAGCTAATAGGTACTATGCTTAGGTAGGTTGTTTTGTTACCTACCTAACAAGCAAGCAAAGCCTGGTAAGTTGGAAAGCATACAAATGTGACCGTCGATAGCGATTTTACCACGCTTAAAATAAAATAAATTGACTCAAGTCAAAACACAACATACAAGAATTTTACCGAATTTAAACGTTCAAAAAAGAACATAAAATCGAGGGTTTCTGTTTTAAATCCGTCCCCTTGTCGCAGGAATGCTCGGTATTTAAATTAATCGGAGCGAGGGGCGACTGTAACTGTCTTTATACCTCCGATGCCTACCAGCGGTACAGGCTGCTTTTATTATGCTTTTTGATGTTTATTTCCTAATCTCTGTAGATAGATTCAATTGGATTTCTAGGAATATAACAAAATTTATTGAATGTTTGAGATTATTTACTTCGAAAATTGTATTTTGTTTTTTACCTCACCTGGGTCATTGATTGCTGGATGTCTTCTTTATTTATAGAGAATTAGAAATACATAAATAAGTGAACTGCCCAAAATTCTTGCATCTTTAAGACAGTAGAGATTTAAGGCCTAATCTTCACCTCATCAACTCAGCCTATCG